>JADRCH010000032.1:8705457-8812234 GCA_019843965.1 Rhynchomys soricoides | reverse complement strand
TTTTTTTTTTTTTGGTTTTTTGAGACAGGGTTTCTCTGTGTAGCCTTGGCTGTCCTGGAACTCGCTCTATAGACCAGGCTGGCCTGGAACTCAGAAATCCACCTGCCTCTGCCTCCCGAGTGCTGGGATTAAAGGCATGCACCACTACTGCCCGGCGATACTAGGTATTTGAACAGTCATTAAAATATCTTAAAACTGACCTTTTCAAGACCAGCCTTAAGAGACTCAAGGAAAAAAAAAAAAGAGAGAGAGAGATGGAACCAAATGGAGAATATTCTTGTTAGTGCATCAAGAAACTGTAGTGGTTCCAGGACAGCCAAGGCTATACAGAGAAACCCTGTCTCGAAAAGCCAAAAAAAAAAAAAAACAAAAAACAAAACAAAAAAACTGTAGTGGATTTTGATCTGGGTATTTAAACCTGTATTCTGGTTTCTCCTGACCCCTGGCACAGGACTTGTAATGCTAACAGCTTTTGCCTTTAATTCTCCCTCACGTTTATTTCCAGGCAACAGCCAAGGATTTCCTTTCTTCCCCATGCCTGGCAGTACTTTAAATAAGACATCTGGGGCACTCTTGTCATTTTTCAGCTGGCCTGGGACCTTGTGTGCCCACACTGGACACCGCCCTAGGTCTATCATGGAGGTTAGGTTCAGAGTACATGGGTGAGAGAATGAGGAGAACAGGAGGCACAAACTGCCTGACAGCTTAGGGTAAGAATATGTCTCTACCTCTCGAGGGAACCAGTTTCTTGATGGAAAGCCAGAAATAGTCTTCCTAGAGATGCCAGAAGTGCTTGGGAGCTCTGACTTCTAATCTGGTTTTTAATAATTCAGGGTTACCTCTTCAGAGAAGATAATGTTAGAAAAGATAAAGGCTCATTAAAAGAAAACTTCTAGTCAAGAGAATGTAATCTCTGGCCTAACATTCAAGTTGGTCAATTTCATGGCCTAGGACCCACCATGGCTAGGAAGCTGGCTCATCTTAAGCCATGATAATACATCGCTTGTGTGTGTTAGGGGCCTTGAACCAGGTCAGAGCACTCTCAGCCAGCATTCCCCGTCAACTTGAACAGTAACTGGCTGTTACTAGAGATGGCAGAAGGCAGGCCCCTGCTGGCTGAGTGTTAAAAAAAACGTAAGTATGCTTGGGGGAGGGAGGGGCTTGCCAGAAACAGTCTTTCCTCACAAAGATGGGCAGCCGCCCAGAGCCAGTACTTAACAAACCTCCTCCACTTTCTGAAACTCCTGCATACATGCCTATCTGCCAGACTCCTGGATGCCAAGCATTCCTGAGACCTGACTCTATTACACACCTTTGTTTGGCACTATCTAGGAATTAGCAAATCACGTCAGACTGTACGGAGTGAGCTTTCACCAATGAGGTGACACAGTTAGCACCCAGTTACAGGATAAAAACGAAGTGACTTTTCTACTCTGGTGTGCTTGCTCGCTTGCTTGCCTGGTCTGGGTGGTAGAGCGCCCCTTACAAAAGCTGTGCTGCTCAGCTGTTGCCTTGTTCATGGGTCTCTGTGTGATACCAGGAGTATTCTTTTCCAAATTACTTAACATTAATCCTCATTTTCATACTATAATCATTATTAAATATACAATCCAGAGGACAGAAAGCCTGAGAAAATAAAGCGGGCGTAAGAATATATGCTTCTATTTCCAACATCTTGACGGCTGGGGCAAGTGAATCACGACAAGATCAAAGCCAGCCTAAACTACATAGCATGTTCTAGGGGAGCCTGGCCTATATACTGAGACCTTCTGTCAAAACAAAGCAAGACCAAGTAGACTTTCATTCTCTAAAAAAAATTGTGTATGTATGGTGTATATGCATGTATGTGTTTATATGTGCATGTGTGCACACGTGTGTAGGACAGAGGCTAGAAGTATGTATGGTGTATATGCATGTATGTGTTTATATGTGCATGTGTGCACACGTGTGTAGGACAGAGGCTAGAAGTCAATGTTAGCTGTTTTCCTCTAACACTTTTTCTTTTTTCTTTTTTTTTTTTTTTTGAGCCAAGGTCTTTCTCTCAACTTGGAGCTCACCAATTTGGCCAGACTGTCTTGGTAACGAGCTCTGAGGATCCTCTAGTCCCTGCCTTCCCCCTGCCAAGCTGGGGTCATCGACATGTGCTGTCATGCCTGGATTTTACGTGGATATGAACTTTGGATTCTTATGTGTTAGTAGCATAAACTTTACCAGTGGAGCCATCTTCCCCATCCCCAAGAGACTTTCACTCTTAAAAGGCACTCACTAGTCTCACTGATCGACTTTAAGCAAATGGTATAATATGAACTAAGTTACATTAATGAGATCTCTATACTTTGGAAGAATTTCTTGTTCTAACACTTCCACAGCATTCAAGCCCTTCTTGAATACTTTCTATAATGAGAAGCACACTAATTCTTAGGCATCTATATCTATGGTATAGTAAAAGGAACTTAAAATATTTTTCTTATGTTGATACAAAATTTGCTTTTCTACATTTGTAAATTTCTCTTCTACACCAGTAAAACACTATAAATTACTTCATATATGACTTCAAAGTATAAGAGAATTATCACATCTTAATGTTTATTTATTAGTATTATATGTGCATGACGTGTGTGTGGAAGGAAGTGTACCCCTGCCATCTTAGATGTGTGGAGGTCGGAGTACAACTCTGCTGAGTTTGTTCTCTTCTACCTTCATGTGGGCTCCTGAGATCAAACTCATGTTATCAGGCTTGTGCAATATGCACTTCTGGCTGAGCCATCTTACTAGTCCCTTATTTGATCATTACAGGGACCCCTACTTCATCACATCATGTTCTCCTAACCTAATACAAGCCTCTAACAATGATGTACTCAATAATTGTTTGGCAATGCAATATTGTACAATAAAAGAGCAATTGAACTTTTAAAATTTCATATAACAGACATAAAATAGAGTGTAAATAAAAATACCACCTCCACACAGAAGATGTAGAAGCTGGGTGTGGTCGCACATGCATTTAGTCCCAGCACTTGGGAGGCAGAGTCAGGCAGATCTCTGTGAGTTTGAGGTCAGCCTGGTCTATGAAGCAAGTTCTAGGATAGCCAGGTCTGTTATACAGAGAAACCAGATTTTGAAAAACCAAAACCAAAACCAAAAGGGGTGGGGGGAAACAAACAAAAAACAAGATGTAGAACAGTCCTTTGTGCCAAGGAGTCACCAGATTTATTGAAGAGATCAACTCTGTCTGTGTGAGTCCATTTTGGCCTTGTGGACTGCTGACATTCCCTCTTAGAAGGGGAGGTGGGTCACTGGATCCTCATCTGAGTATCCAGTCATTCCTCCTAACCATCTGGATACATTTTACCCTATCTGCACAAGGGCTGGGGAGAAGGTATCTGGGAGAGGGGCCAGAGCATACGGGCCGAGGAAGATCCCAATAGGGATCCATTTACAATGGCTATTAGGGAGCTATCAGTCATGCTGGATGCAGATCTTCCGGTGTGGCTGCTTTAGGGTTATCTGTAACTTCTCACATTCAGTACACAAGCCCCAAAAACTCACTAGTTGCCCACTGTGAACTCTGGTGGAATCATACTTTGGTTTGACCTGGGAATCTTACGAGGAGGGAAGAGATTTTGTTCACATCCCCCCAAGGAGGAATTCTCCTAAGAGGACACTATTTCTCCTCTGATCCTGCAAGTGCTTTACTTTAAGGTAGTCCTGCTTCTGGCATAATCTAGATCCTGACGGCTTTGGTTTGTTATCTTGTATCTTTCTTAGTTAAGGAAAAGCAACCATTTCTAATAGAAGGTAGAGTCCAGGGCAAGGTTACCAAAATTAACTACCTAAAAGAAACTAGGGCAGAGAAAACAGTGATATCTGACAAACGGTAATGGAGAATGGCCTTTTATTAGTTTTAATTATGTGTGGACCTGTTTGTGTATGAGCTGGAGTTACAGGCTACTGTGAGGCTCCTAATTCTAGGTTCTGGGAACCAAACTCAAAGCATATGTGCACTTAACCTCTAAGCCATCTCTCTCCAGCCTTGTGAAGAACGTCCAACAACTTACTGCTTTTAGAAAAACTAAATGACACTACTCTGACATTCCCAACATAATTATTTAAGCCTTGCTGCACAGTTTAAACATTACCGTAAAGTGTTAGCACGCCTGCTTGGCAGGGTATCTGAAGTGCTTGCTTAGGATCATCTCCACTTGCCAGTGGTTCTTCAGTATGCTCTATGAAGCACAGCACTGGTCTTTCTCTAAGACTCTCATCCTGAATGACTAAGTACCACCGTTGTGTTTTAAAGATTTTAGGCGGCAAACAGATGCCATCTAATTTTACCTACGACAAAACCAAAAGTGGCAAGAACCATATAAACATGAGCCTCCTGAAAACGAACCCTATTACACTGACCTGCAACAGAAAAGTCCTGTTTAAAACAATTTTAAACTTTACATTTTACAATCAAACCAAGCTTGCAAATACACAAGTATTTTCAATGAGCAATTTACTTTCTATTCTTTACTCCCTGAAAAAAATTAAGAAAAACAGCATTCATTCTGCATTTTCTTTTTGGCAAGTAGGCATTAATAGCCAATATCTTCTAGGAGCTCAAAGATGAGGAAGATAAAACATCTCCTCCATTGTGTGCCTCAGAAGCCCTTTAGAGAAACTGTCCGACGCAGGGTTTCTCTGTGTAGCCCTGGCTGTCCTGGGACTCACTCTGTAGACCAGGCTGGCCTCGAACTCAGAAATCCGCCTGCCTCTGCCTCCTGAGTGCTGAGATTAAAGGCCTGCGCCACCACCGCCCTGACCCATTACCTTCTTAATTTGTACTCAGAGTGCAAGTACAAACCCAGAGTGAACAATCATATACGTACAGTCCACCATGATACTGTAAACCTAGTAATACTGTGTTACCTTAGACTTTCCCTAGTATTCTCCTTAAACCAAAAGGCAAGAGGACTTAAATATTCTCAACTAAGCTATTAGACACAACATTTTAGGAGGAAGTGGTTTAATTATCTTGATTCAAAAGGAGATGTAATCAAAAGGTGCTGGGGTTGGGGACGGCGCATCAGGTAAAGGTACTGTAATTGAGGCCTGAGGATGCCGGTCTCAGTTTGATTCCTGGAACTCATATGCCACCACATGAGCAGAGACATTACCCTCAATGTTGCCTCAGAGCTCCACATACCCCATCAAATACATACATGACATAAGAATGTTTTAAATGTCATAATTACAGAGCAGGTACTTACTCTCACACTCAGCTTTGAGCTCCTCTAACTCCTGTGACCTTCTGGCTACATTAATGCCATCAGGTGCTGGAAATGGTGCCGAAGTCTCTGATGTCCTTGTTACTTCACCAGTGGTTGTTTCTAGTAAGTCTGGGCTATTGAGCAAATCAATGTTCAGGGGCAAGCTGTAAAAGTAACACAAAGTTTGCTTAGACCAGTAAGTAGATCATTAAAATACAAACAAAAAGCAATATTGAAAAACATTAATTGAAGAAGAGTTTTATTGAACTGGCTTAATTCACCTTTCAAAACCTTTGGATATACTTTTTCCAGTCAGGATGGAGTCAAAGGGAATGGGTTAGTATTTCACCTGAAATACCACCAGACTCAAGAAACAAGAAGTGAACCTTACAACTGCCTGGAGAACACGTTCAGACCACTGTGCAGAGGTGGGACAGGAGGCAGAACAAGGGACTATCTTAGGTATCAGGAAAAGATGAGTTTTCGGGAGATCATGGTAGCCACAGATCTGTGAGCAAACACCTGGGTAACTAATGAGGCACACCCTTGGTTGTGTCCTTGACGGTGTTTCCAGACCAGTTTAGCAGAAGGACACCTGGAATGTGACCAGACCAGACCATGGGCTGTGATCCCAGAATGAATAAGAAGGGGAAATGGGTTAGAGAGATGGTTTATAGGTAAAGCACTTGCCTTGCAAAGCATAAGGGCCTGAGTTAGGAGCCCTAGAACCCACAAAGGACAGACACAGTAGCAGACAAAAAACTTTAATCTCAATACCCTTACCAGAAGATACAAAACAGAGACAGGAGCATCTTATGGCTAGCTAGCCTAAAGTGTGTGCTGATCTGTAAGAGACTCTATCAGATAGGACGCAAAGTAAGGACTGACACCTGAAGTTGTCCCTTCAACCATACTTACACACAAAAGTGAACACCAATTACAAAAATAATAAATAGAAAGAAGGGAAGATGGAGAAAGCCAGCTGACACTGGCATTCACCTTTGTTTGTCAGCCCCATGGACCAAGCTACTCCTGCCTAGAGATCAAAGGCTGAGTGCCAGAGGAGCAAACTCTACAGCAACCCGGGGATGGCCAGAGGCATGAGAGACACAGAACAATGCCATTTGTTAGAAAAGCACCCTCCAGGCCTGAGAAAGAACTACTGAAAGAGATAAGCGGAAAGTCTTAATTAAGGGTACTCACGGGCCACAGCGTTGGTTTCTACTGATAAGAGTGAAAACATAATTCATAGAGCACTGAGCCACTCAGGAGCACATTGTCTTTGTAGTGGAGAACATTAACCTAAAGAAGCACTATGTGTGCAGCAGACCCACCTAACAACCCATAAAATGAGATCTAACAGGCTCAACCTATTACCAGGTAAACCACATTTGAAAGCACCTCAGAAGACTTAAGGACGGCCAAACTATCTGGTAAGCAATAAAGTAAAACTCGTTAGACTACTCAAAGGGCACCAGCTATGCATAGAAGCAGCAGAAAAGAAACCATAGGAGAAGAATAAACAACTTATCCCAATTAAGATGGTTAATCTTGATTTTAACTTGATTGAATCAAAACACTTAGATGAACTGCAAATATGAGAAGACTACTGGAAGACGGAACCCTGCCTGAGTGGGCAGGTCACTTGGGACTGGTCTTAAAGGGCAGCTCTTGTCCTAGACCTTTACTGTTCTTGGCGGGGATGGTGTAAACTGCTCTGCTCTGCCATGCCCTCCCCAGGACAATGGACTGAAGCCTCTGAAATCAGGAATAAAACAAATCTCTCCTTTAAAGTTATCTCAAGAGTTCTGTCACAGCTGTAAGAAAGCCTAGTTAACAGACAGCTAAAGACCCGAGGCTCTAGAATTCTTGTTTATAACTCATTTTTGACAAGACAAATCAGGGAGAAAGGATAGTTTTATTCAACAAACTGTACTATCTTGGTGGTTTAAAAAAACTTGTGTGTGCATATATGTGTTTGAATCTGTGCAGACATGCTCTAGACTGTGAGCAGGAGGCATAGGTGTGTATGATTCTTACGTGGAGGAGCCTTTACTTTCTACCTTGCTTGTTACTGTAAATGCCAAGCTTCTGGGTGTCTACCAGGGATTCTCCTATCTGGGCCTCCCACCTCACCACAGGAGTGCTGGGATTGGAGAACACATGCTTGCGCAGCAGCTGGGGGCTAATGCTTATCTCCTTGCACCTAGTTGTTTGAGATGGGTCTCTCACTAAACCAGCACCTTACACATCTGGCTATCGGCTAGCCAGTGAGCTCTAAGGATCCACCAGCCTTCCTGTCCCCATACCTACCCACCCAGGGCTGGGGTAACACATACATATCAACATCCTCAGCTTTTCTGTGAGTTTTGAACTCACACTTTACTGACTGAGCTATCTCCCAGCTCCGATTTCAATTCAAGTAGATGTCTAGCTGCCTCAACACCTGCCATCCCAGTACTCAGGACGTCAAGGTTGGATGATCTCCATAGTGACATCATCATAGTGGGCTTGCGTTACATACACTGTGAGACTCTGTCTCAGAGACTGGAGGAAAAAAAGAAATAAACATGTTGGCCCGATGGTGCACACTGTAATCCTAGCACTTGGGAGGTGGGGGCAGGAGAATTGGGAATTAGAGGCCAGTCAGGTGTATGTCTTATACAGTTAAACAACAACAAAAAATTTTAAAGGAGCAGAAATTAAGGAAAAAGATCAGCTTAATATAAAAAATTTAAAAAAATTAACAAAAAAACCCAGTAAGGGTAAAATAATGACAAATGAACTGAAAATATATTTACAAATTATATTTAAATCTATATAGAGATATATACATAGCCATATATATCTCTATATAGATATAGATATCTCCACTTACAAACAGGAGAAAAGGGCTATCAGGTTGGCTTTTAAAAGGGGAGTGTGAGTGATGCAGGCCTTTAATCCCAGCACTCAGGAGGCAGAGGCAGACAGGTATCTGTGACCTGGAGGCCAACCTGGTCTACAAAGCAAGTTTCAGGACAGTCAGGGAAACCCTGTTTCGAAAAACCACAAACACCCCCCCCCCAAACAAAACAAAACAAAACAAAACAAAACAAAACAAAACAGGGCGGGGCGGGATGAAGGTGATAAGAAGATGCAAGTGGTTCTTAAACAAACACCAGTGGACCCGGAAGACAGAGACATTGTTAACTACACTGAAGAGACCCACCCTTGTTAGTTCCCCTTGTCATTGTTTGTTTGGGGGCCAAACTCAGGGCTGAGGAACAGCTCCTGGTGACACAACCATGCGGTGTTGTACACTCAGCGCAGCTCAATACAACTTAAAATGAAAACACCCCTTCTTAATGTTCACATCAACAACCCTCAACATTTTTTTTTTTTTTTGGTTTTCCAGACAGGTCTTTCTGTGTAGCCCTGGCTGTCCTGGAACTCACTCTGTAGCCCAGGCTGGCCTCGAACTCAGAAATCCACCTGCTTCTGCCTCCCAAATGCTGGGATTAAAGGAGTGTGCCACCACTGCCTGTAACCCTCAACATTTGATGACGCTCAGTTAGCTCTGTAAGAGGCTAGACTCTGCCACTCAGATGTAGAATCCAATGAAAGTGATTTCCTGCCCTAGCTTAATGTACACTGCAAGACAATTCTTTGTCCATTGTGGGTAGAGAAGCCAAAACATTTGACATCCTTGACCTAGACTAATTAAAATGCCTTCACTACCAAATCGATACTGTAGTCACGGGAGAACGATCTAGACCCACCTCAAGTATTCATGAAGCAGTGCTCGTTTATTTCCAGTCTACTAAAGGAGAAACGGGCTGGGAGGCAAAGTGCAACAGGGACACAGCAATTCTGAAATCAGCATAGGCTGTCCACATGGGAAAGTATGGAAACCCTGAGTTGGCTGGGAGCAGATTCTCAGCATAAGAAAGTGCCTAAGAATAAGAAACCTGGAAAGCAGGAACCACACAAGTATTGGCTTTGGATTTATCAGTATGAGTTTGTGACTCAAACATAGAAACCAGCTCTCTGAGTCCAGAACCTGTGGGATCCAAGGTAGTAAAGAATAGACCTACTGATCAGACTGTGGCTCTAAAGAGCATACCAAAATCAGTGTCATAAAGAACGGCTGATGACATCAAGTGCAGAAACTCTGGTACTAATATAAGAAAGCACTGAAAATACCTGGGGACAGCTTAACTGAGTTCCCACTAGCCAAACCCGAACAGTTTTCTCAAAATGGTAAGTCATGGGCCACCAACAATACATTGCATAAAGGAGTTCATGAAGTTGTGCATAAGTAGACAGAGTTTTAAAATCATTACTATACCAACTTACCAGGTTAGAGTGACGCTTAGCCAATCATGATTTTGCCACCATCACAAGTGATACCTAAGTTTTACCATTAGGTTACATTAAATTTTATTTTATCTTTTAAAATTACATTTTAATTTGTTTACTGTGTGTGCCATGGAGCAGGTGTGTAGGTCAGTCCCCTCCCCCACCATACGGATCCTGGAGACTGAACTCAGGTTGTTGTGTTTGGCAGCATATGCCTTTACCTGAGTGATCTTGCTGGCCCTAGGTTGTATCTTTGAGGGAGAGAGAATATTAATACAACACACGTGGTAAATTTATTACAAACACGGGTTAACTTGAGAACGTAAAACTTGATATATGGGCTGGACAGATGGCTCAGTAGCTAAGATCACTTGTTGCTCTGGCAGAGGACCTGTGTTCGATTCCCAGCACCCACATGGTGGCTCATGACAATCAGTTACTCCAGTTGTAGGGGATCTGTCTCCTCTGAGTCTTCAGGCAGCAGGTAGACCACTCCAAACGCCCCCAGGATGTATAAAAACGAGTGCTATGTTTGCCTCCTAAAACACACCCACTGAAGAATCTGCACTTGGAAGCTTGATGTCTGCAAATTACTGTCTGAATACATCGAGGAAAATCCACTATTTCCCTACACAAGGAAGTCTTCAGAGGAGGAGTCAGCACGCTGCTCTCTTCTTTAAGATTTACTGAACTGCCAGCTGTGAGAGCCCTGGTATATGAGGGGCAGAACCCCTTGCTTAGTCCTTGAAAGCTCTTAAAACCACCATCTCCCTTGACTAAGCTCCACCCAGCAGTTTTCATCTGTTCTTCAACTATCACCTCTTTCCTCTCAGAGGCCTCTGAACTAGGGGTCTTTCCTCCTGGAATACTGTTTTCTGTGGGTTACTCCTGATCTCTACCTCTCGGGCTGTAGTCACTCACAATGACATTACCTTGTTACTGTCTGCCTAAAATCACGGCATCTTCATCTACTTGTGCACTAGCATGTCACTGTTCTATTCTTAGAACTTAGGATAGTACACATACAAGAAATGTACTTAACACGCAGCACTTAATTCCCCTAGTACTGGGGACAGTACCTAGGGCCTCATGCATGCTAGGCAAAGTGCTGTACCACTGAGTTATACTTATATTCCTGGTCCTCATTTTTCTTTGTGAGACAGACAGGAAGTTATTAAATTGCTTAGGCAGGTCATGAACTTGCAATCCTCCTGTCTCAGCTTCCCAAATAGCTCATATTACAAGCCCAAGCCACTTGTCGCAGTTTGAGTTACTAATTCTGATATGTGATTAGATGGGAACTCCTACTTAGGCATGTGATAAAAACCCTGGGAACGGTGATTTAATGTTAATGCTGGAGAAAAGAAAAAGGCTCTGGGGCTATGCCTGGGCTGACACTCCTGCCTAGGACTTCTAACGCTGCTATGGCAGTTCGTGAGCTGGTTTTTATATGTACAGATAGGTGCCTTCTATTCTCCAGGTTACTGAGATGTAGGGTGCGAATTACCAAGTGAGACGATAACCTTTTACTACCTTCAGGGCCCAACAAATAAATCCAGGGGCTCAGAGGCTGTGTAGCCTAGTGGGCAGGTTGTAGGTTGGTTAGAGTTAAGTCTTCTTTAATAAAAGAGTGTGTATACAAACATACATGGCTTGGTTAACTTCTTTAAAAGTTGGGACCATATCTCAAGATATGGCTTAGGCTTCTTCCTTCCTCATTAGAAGCATAAGCCACTAAGGGGGCGGGAGGAGACGGCCCTGCAGAGTCGGTTCTGTTCTTCCATCTTGCTGAGGGAGAGCACCTCTCGTTTCTGCAGCTGTGCTGTGTACTCCATCCGGCCTTTCCACAGCCATCTTTCTAAAGCACAACTTCTACTGCTCTCCACGCTAGGCCCCACCAAGCCTGGCGTGAAGTGGTACACAACCTGTGTGGTTCTCAGGCTAACTGAATTGGAGGTCTCTGAGCTGTCTTCTGAATAAATAACATGTATTCACCACCATTTAGACAACTTTCCTCAACTATAGACACCTTGTATTTTGCTACTTTAAAGGGTTTTTTTTTTTTTTGCTAGAAAAACAAAATTGTAAAAAAGTATTTTTTCTTACTATAGACTTCAGAGCCTTACCTTCAAGCTCCTAATTTTCTAGAAGGCCTTGTTTCTCTAATGGCATATATTTTTAGCAGGCATTTGTAATGCTGCTTGTCTCCAGCTTGGAAATTTCTCAAAAGAAAAGAGTTTGAATATATTTTGCATGGCACTCATTCATTCATTCAGTCATCCAAAGATTATGTACAAAGTTCATATTCTCAAGACAATCAAATGCTTTCCTTTAATGGAACTGACAATCTACGCAATATAGATAGGAAATCCCTAAACATACTGTATAAGATGAAGTGAGGAGAAAAAAAGGGTGAAAGGGACTAGAAATGCCAAGATTAAGGGTGCACACAATTATTTCAGAGTAGTCAGGAGAGATTACTTAATGACATGGGTTGTTAAACAGAAGTCTTGGTGCTTGGTGTGGGATGCTTCCCTACTGTTGGCCAGGAAGGGCCAGAGACCCCCAAACAACATAGGCTTTTGCCATTGCTCTTAGAACAAGATCCCTTTGTTTGTTTCTCAGAGCCTTGCAACCTAAGTATCTTCAACAAAGGGGTCTAGTCCATTGCTGGCTTGCTTACATAGTGCCAAAGGTGCTATGTAGCTACCACTACTAGGGGAGAAAAGCCATCTAAGGTTTTACCCAGTGGTACACCTTGCGTGCTACATACTAATCCACTATACAAGGTATACCCACTAGTGCAACAGTGTTATGAATGTTTTGGCAGTAACCACCTCTTTCTGATCAGATCTGAGGCATGTTCCACAGGAGGATTTCATGGGTGCTACTGCAAACCTGGTTAGAAACCCAAAGCTGCATGGTATCATAGTGGATAGTATCATAGATCCTGAGAACCTACTTACTGTTAGCTTGCTCAATGGGCATGCTGTCAACTGCCTTCTAAATATGTGCTCATTTATACCCATAGATGAGTGCTGCTTTCAACCTTAGAGTAGCTTACTTTTGCAGTGGGTAGTGATGAATATAGAGATTTGTAATTGGTCAGAGTGCTATGAGTAAGTGATTGCTGAGTGTGTGGCCTTAAATAGAACGTCTATGTACTCCCCCATCCCCAGGCAATCTTGTGGAACAGGGGTCAGAGAGGATGTAAGAACCAGAGGGAGAGGTGTGCTTGTAAAATGCTGTTTTCTGGACACTACACATCGGTTAAACTCAAGAACTCAAAGGAGCTGTGATTACCTGCAATCAACATCCCACCATGGATGGGAGAGGGCAGAGCAGCTCCCCCAGCTGTGAAGCTATTAGTAATGAGTGGCTGCTGGCAGGGAGAGTCACTCACTCTTCAGGGTGCAGTCTCTGGTTAATTTTCTCATTATCCAGTAAGTAACCCCATAGACTCATGCAAGCAAACCTAATTAAACTCAGTGAGTTATCATTTTAAAAGAGAGGGCCATGGGAAGGATTCCAGGAGTGGAATTATATAAGAAAATTTCCAAGATTAAAAAAAAAAAAAAAAAACCAACCAACCAACCAACACTGAAGGTGTTGGAATGAACTGTATGAGCTTTAAGGTCGGAGTGGCATTTAGCAGTGAAGTACAAACAAGAAATGGTAGGAGATGAGAAGGCAAGCAAACAAGATCAGACTGGCGGAGAATCAGAAGAGGGAGACATCATGTTTACTAAGGGAAGGATTTATTTTAGCTGGCGCTGAGAATATGGGGTGGTTTGAGCAGAGGGTAGTTTGTCTAAGTTATGGCTGCCATGGCTACTGAAGAGAAAATAAAAAAATCAAACTAGTAAGAGAACAATGGCTGGAAGACCAGGTAAGAGGACGCTACTGATAATAAACTGAAGCCGGATGGCAGCAGGAGATGGGAGTGAGTGGTGGATCTGGACACATTTTGGAGAACTCATAGAATTTCCCAGTAAGAATACAAAGAGGAGCAACGGTGACTAGTAGCATGTATGCAATCAGCAGGACTCTCTGCCCACCATCGTTTCTGATTCAAAAGCTCTAGCCAGAACTGGCAATAGGAAAGTGAGAACTGATTTTATTAAGGCAGGAAAATCTGCAGAGATGGGAAAACTAATGATGTTAAGAGACCGACTGTTTAATTTGGCACCTGTTAAATCCTGGATGCCATAGTATCAGCCCAGCATTTCCCCTTTAATCCATGGCTTCAACCTAATCACATGCAAAAGCCCCAACTGAAGGACATTCTGTGATGTATCTGGCAAGTCCTCTTTCAAGCACCATTAAAAACACAAAACACCACCGACTCGAGGGGACTAATTATAGCATGGGACCTTCAATTACATCCTGGAACATTTAGGGACCTAAATAACCCTGTCCTAGTTCTTACTAAATGAACATATAACATGGTGACCAAGACAGCATTATGTACTGGAAAGCTGGTGTCTTAGGGTTTTACTGCTGTGAACAGACATCATGACCAAGGCAAGTCTTAATTGGGGCTGGCTTACAGGTTCAGTATTGTATCATCAAGGTAGGTACATGGCGGCATCCAGGCAGGCTTGATGCTGGAGAAGCTGAGAGTTCTACATTTACATCTGAGCTGCTAGCAGAATGCTGGCTTCCAGGCAGCTTGGATGAGGGTCTTAAAGCCCACACCCACAGTGACACACCGACTCCAACAGGGCCATACCTTCTAATAGTGCCACTCCCTGGACCAAGTGTATACAAACCATAACAGCCACTGTCAAAAACATGTGAACTTCCTCTTCCATGGTTATTAGTGAAACAAAGATATGAGACAGTAGACCAGGGGTTCTCAATCTTCCCAATGCTGCAACCCCTTAATGCAGTTGATGCTGTGATGACTCCCAATCATGAAATTACTTTTGTTGTAACTTCATAACTATAATTTGCTAGTTATGATCCATAATGTAAGTATCTGATGTGACTTCTGAGAACCACTGATTGAGAGGAACAGTTGGATTTAACCAGAAGTGAACAGAGAAGACCCAAGAAAAATTTAGGGCATACAAAAAAGTGAGTGTGCACATAGAAGGGAGGATCAAAGCTGTATTCGGGTGACGTTTAAATAAGGACAGATGCGGCTCAAACAGCAAAGCACTTGCCTCGCAAGCCTGATGACCTGAGTTTGATCCCTGGAAGCCATACAAGTATATAAGGAGAGAACCAACTCCCCAAAGCTGTCCTGACCTCCATTTGTGTGTCATGGGATGGATCTCCACACTTGCACACAAGAGTATCTTTCTAAAAGGTGTCGAGGGCTGTACATGATGGTGTATGCCTTCATCCCAATACTTGGTAGGTAGAGGCAGGCAGACTGCTGTGAGTCCGAGGCCAGCTTGCTCTACATCAGTGGTTTTAAACTTTCCCAATGCTGTGACCCTTTAATACAGTTCCTCATGTTGTGGTGACCCCCAACCATACATTATTTTGTCACTTCTTGATAACTATAGTTTTGTTATTGTTATGAATCGTAATTAATATAAATACCTGATATCTGACCACAAAGGCTGAGAACTACGGCTCTACATAGTGTGTCCCAGGACAGCCAGGACTATATAGAGACTCTACCTCAAAAAAAAAAAATCTATGATTTCCAAAGACCTTTCATTGAAAAACATAAAATGAAGCTAGGCGGAGGTGGTGCACACCTTTAATCCCAGTACTTGGGAGGTAGAGGCAGAGGCAGAGGTAGGTGGATTTCTGTGACTTCGAGGCCAGCCTGGTCTAGAAAGTGAGTTCTAGGACAGCCAAGGGTATACAGCAAAACCCTGCTTCAAACCAAAGCCAAAACAGACAAACTTAAAATGAATTCCCTAGACCTCCATAGTTAATCCACTCTCTCAGCCAAGAATCACTACCTTTCTTCCTTCGTTTTTTTTTTTGGATGCAGGGTCTCATGTAGCTCAGACTAGCCTTGAACTCACTCACTAGGTAGCAAAGGATGACCTGGAACTCTGCATCTTCCTGCTTCTATCTCCCAGGTGCCAGGATCACTAAGCCCACATATCACCATATTTCCATGTTACTGCTTCAACAGGATTGTGAAATTTGATTGATAACCTAGATACTCATAATTATCCAAATCTTCGCAGGTCTTTCCAAAGATTCACCAGAGGCTTGCTAATGGTGTCCCCAGAAAGAATCAAGGCAATTTGTTAAACTTAGATCTTCAAACTCCTAGAGTCTACTATTACCTATGAAGCCCTGGCTGGACTCCAGGCAGAGCCCTGTTAGGCGGGTGCTTTGCATGGACTCTCTCAAGAAAACCACACTATAAGGCAAACGGCATTTCCCTTTCTGGTATTAACCCTGATTTATTAACAAAGATTAGGCACCTGTAGCAAGATATTATTAAAGAATATGCAACTTGTTGCGAATCCTAGCTACAAACTGATGCATCTTTTTTTTAGTAGAATGAGTTAAAAAGTTTTTTCCCCCAACAGGCTATTGTTAACGGTGGGGTTTAAGGTGGGGGTTCACTATGGCACACAGGAATCTGTGGTCCCAATCCTTGGAGAAGGCTGCTCTCCAGGTCAAGTTATCTTTTTCCTGCCAATATAAACACGATGCTGGCTAGTTGTCAGGAACAGATTGTAAAAAGTTCACTCAACCTCTGCCACCTCCAACTGAGGTCACAGCTAGCAGCATTTTGGGAATACAACCATACGAAATTAATTAGTAAAAAAAAAAAAAAATCATGAGAATAACTCCTCCAGAAGAACAGGAGCATGTGTTCTAAACTCTCGGTCACGTTTTTCAACTTAAAAAAAAAAAAATTCCTTTCTCTTTACAAGTTCTGTTTCACTATCCCAAACTGCTCAGAGTACAAGTGCTAATTAACAATGGACAAGAATTAATGAAAAAATGAAATTTAATATATTTTACACAGAAAGTAATGTGCTTCATGTGCTCATTTCTTCTTTTGAAATTAATCTGTGTACGTGTGTGTGTGTGGTATCAGAGGACAGCTGTATGAGTTGGTCCCAGGGATCAAACTCAGGTCACGAGGCTGGCAGCAAGAACCTTTACCCTGCCTATCTTTCTGGCCGCATTGCCATAATTTCTATACCACAGACATTCATGTTGCAAAGATTAATGTTTCGTGTTTTTAGGTCAACGCATATTACATGTGAGTGCTCATAACAATTGTGGACAGAAGATATAATTAATGCTGTGGTATAATTTATATTAAAATGTATGAAGGACTGACAAGATGCCTTAGTAGGTAAAGGAACTTGCCGTGCATGCCTGGTAACCTGAGGTTGATTCTAGAAACCACACAGAGAGGACAGAAATGACTCTCCAAGTATTCTGACCTCCACATACCGTGGCGTGCGCACACGATGACAATAAAACTTCAGTGTAAGCCACACTACACTAAGAGTTACGGAACCAACACTCTATTTTTACAAATCCCTAAGCTCTAATTTCAAAAGTAAAATGAATCTATCCAACGTGGGTATTTCCAAACCTAATGTCTAACAATTGGACTAATGGACATAACTGGGGATAAGGTTAGGAAAGAAGAGCTTACTGACTTAAACGTCAGAGTGCCCCTCTGTGCTTCTCCACGGCTTCGCCTAACAGTGCTGGCTAATAGAGAACCACCGTTCCCAACGTCTTTGGTTCACCCTTGTGAATACAAAGGGGGCAGGAGTGAACCAAAGCTGAGGGTGGGCCCGGGCCAGGGACGCCGGCCTTCTCCACAGTAAGTACCCTTCTTCCTCTTGGAAGCCAAGACTCAGGACTCCCCTTCTCAACCGACCCCAGCTACTGATCTGGAAAATGGAAAGATAAATTATTTACTAAGGGACATATGAAAGTAATCTAGCAACAGTAACAAATCAAAACCATTCCCACATCAATCAAATGTGCAGTAATGCAAAAACAAACAAACAAAAAACCTAAATAAGCTAGGGATGTGGCTAAGTGACAGAGCACTTACCATGTGCAAGGCTCGAGGCTTTATACCCAGCATAGGGGAAGGGTATTTAAATTAACTACATTACCCTAAAAAAACAATCTTTCACTTAGAATATTTTTATATCATACACTGTATGTATACCCTGATATGTTTACATAACAACGTTTACATCCCAGGTAATGTTATCAATTATTCCCCACTCAAGAGTTCAACTATTTTGTGGCTGACCCATTGTTTTACTGTATGTGTGCACATTAGGGTGTATGTCTGTGGTCACTTCCCTGCAAAAAGACATTTTTGGTTTTATTTCGTCTGGCCTGGAACTTGCTATGTAACTAAGCTGGCCTTATGTTTTCGCTCCTGTCTCCTAAGTCCTGGGATTGCAGGCATGTGCCAACACTCTCAATTCATTATTGGAATTAAGCCGATAGGACATCAAACTGTACATTGGCTGCTATAAACCCAAGCATATTAATTTATCCTCTGTGCCTAGCAGCCCTGGTGCCTGACAGCACTCTGCCTTCATCAAACCTTGAGCTGACTACAGTGACCTGAGAACCCTTCCTCGCTCTGTGTTTTCTTGGCATTCTTCATGACGGAAAGCATTTAATGATTCCCGTTTGCAATGGGTAGCAATGCAGGAAAGAATTTAAATGGTTATTCTTGAATTTCTTCTATAATAAACCAATATTTTATAATCTTCAAATAAAAAAACAGGCATAAGATGGGATTAAAGTTTTTTCTGTAACTTCATCGAAAATGTGCATGTGATTACCTTTTCAAGATCAGAAAAATTAGATCATACTTAAAGACTGCTTATTAAAAAGCCCTATGATGTTTGTTTTTCAGAGGGTCTACCACCATGGCAATCTTCCTATCCCACTCTCTTCCAGGCATGAACTCCCATGTCCAGAACATTGGTTTTTTTCCCCCTCTAGACAGGGTTTCTCTGTGTAGTCTTGGCTATCCTGGAACTCACTCTGTAGACCAGGCTGGCCTTGAATTTAGAGATCCACCTGCCTCTGCCTCCCGAGTGCTGGGATTAAAAGTGTGTACCACCACTGCCCAGCCAGCAGAAATGTTTTTAACCTTTAAAACAATGATTACCAGAGTTGGTTTCTGAAGGTCACTGGATTTTCTGTCTCTCTAAACCATCCTGTTTATAAAAACACAACTGAACACAACCAATCTAATTAAAATGTTACAATTATATTCAATAACAGTAGGCAACACACTGCTCAGTAAGTACACAAACATGGAGCTCTGTGCCACAACAGGGTGCTTATGGAAGAAGTGTCTCTCTAGTCTACATTGTTTCATTGGGACAGGGGTCTCACTATGTTGCTCAAGTTGACTTCAAATTCTCAAGCTTGAGTGAGCCTTCTAGGTGCATGTTAACTCCAATATCTGTAAATTTTAAAAAATTACTTTATTTGTATGTGTGCACACACAATTGTGGGAGGGCAACGTGGGGCAGTCCTTACTTTCTAACATGTGCATTCAAGGGATCAAAATCAGGTTGCCAGGTATGGTGGTGAGTGACTTTACCCACTGAATCGTCTCTCTGCTTTCAAGTCTAGGGCTCTGATCACTGGACATAGTAAGATGAGAGCAGAAATATATCAGAGACAATTTGTTTATTGAGGCTGAACTACTTGTAAATCACTCACTGCTCCAGAAAAATGTATTGCCATCGTGAGACTAGCAGTCACAAGAGCAAATATTTACAGTATAGGCTGGATATCCCTTATCCCAAATACTTGGAACCATTTCAGTTTAGATTTTCAAATATTTGTGCATGTGCACACACAAAGATTAAGTATTTGTGAGATGGAACTTGAGTCATGTATGCTTTTCACGTATGTGGCCCGAAGGTTAAACAGATATAATACTTTGGGTGTGCTCACTGCTGCCTTTAAGTGCAACCAGAAACAAATGAGGTCAGGTGTGAAATTGTTAAATAACTTATCTGGAGGCTTACTATTTTAGACAGGGATGCTCAATGTATTGATATGACATTCTAAACCACACAGGACACTTAGGAGACATGATTCTACTACCCTCTGTCCTTTACTGTCTCTTTCAACCCAGTTTTTCCTTTTAAATTTTATGAATAAATTATTTCATCACTAAGTTTCAAAGAAAAACCCATGATGTAATTCTGAACCATTCAAACTGAACACTATTGGTTATTTCAAATCCTAATAAAAATGATCACTTCCAATATAAACTAAAGATACTACTGCTCAGTTACAAGCCTCTTAAAGTTAACATCTGCTAAGATATATAGGAGCCAGTCGTTTATTAGTGCCAGATCTCAGACTTCAGAATTAAAGTTAATGTGATAAAGTCAAGTCAAGAGACTTTCCAGAAGACCAGGAAAGTCTTTTATTCATTCTGATTCATTTGCATTACAGAAATGCCTTTAAACTATATTCATACTGACTAAATATTTTTATGGCACAAAGCAGAACTTCTTTGTTTAAAATGTTATGATCTAAATGAACACTTTTAATAAAAAAAGAAAAAAAAAAAGTCTGGAGTGTTAGATAGTTCAGTCTTTTGAGCACTGGTTCTCTTCCAGAGGATGCAGGTTCAATCTCCTGCATTTACACATCGGCCAACAACCATTCACAACTCTAGTTTCAGAGGATCCAATACCCTCTTCTGGCCACCAGAGGCAACATACTAATGGGTACACAGATACAAAGACATACATGCACCCATTCACATAAAGTAAACAGGAATAAACAAGTCTTAAAAATAAAAAGGGAAGAAAACACCATAGAAATACTTAGTAGTTATAATATGACAAAGCAAAACAACCAAAAACCCTCGGAGGGTCATACATTAGTGCTGTTTTTAAAGCATACTAGATGGCGATAGTCCTGAAGATCAGGCTATTTAAGATATGCATCTGCTTTGATGTAGGATATACTAGTGTTTTGGATATCCATCCTATATTAAGCAATGATTCTCTTATATAATGAAAATCAGATCAGGACTCGCCTATGAACTTCATGCTCTAAATGTTTTTGCCCGCCCGCCTGCCTTCCAGTAAGAAGCCCTGCTATACCTGCAACAGCAGCCTTCTGTCAGAGCCCCTCAAGTTCATTGCCCAGCAGAGAGAACCTGCAGGATGAAGCCAGCCTTCGAGCTAAGCAGGGCAGGTTAAATATGACAAAGCTTTATTATTTCAAAGCATAAACAGGTCTGAATATAACCCTTCTCATTTCTCCTTATGCAGCTTAAAGTTCAGAAATTTTTCTATTACGTTTCTCTTCTAAGCGACTCAATGACCATGTACTTTTTCAGCTAATTTGCCTCCACTGAGTTAAACCAAAGAGCTCGAATTAATTACATTGCGAAGTTTAAAAGGACTAAAAGTGTAAAACATAAGCACTCCATCTCAAAATGGTAACACATTAACTTCAGAATTTTATTTTAAAGGTTGCACGGGCCAGATTATGAGGGTGTTCCAAACCTGAATGATTTGTCAAGGATTTCAATGAGAAAAGAGTAATAAAGAAAGCTTTCCACCTTGCACTTGGTAAAGTCATCGGCAAGTAATGTAACCATTCAAGTTAACTGTGCGTTAACCGCCCAAAGAAATCATCCAGACTTATCTTTCTACACAAATCATACTGTTACTGCAATTTCTAGACCTGTCGTAATAAAATGTTTATTAAAAAGAAGTATCGTAAATTTTTATTAGACCGCAGGTGCGTAGCTGAAACGAAGGCATGGGTCACTTTAGAAAGTAGCATTTGAGAATAGAATCACTACAGCACCACAAAAGGCCGACACACTGTGACCCAACATGGTTCCTGTTGGGTGCACACTTTGTGTTTTATCCTTCATAACTCAGCCTTAGATGGCATGTGGATGACAACTGACAGTTTGTCACAAACAGGAACCTCCTGAGAGATGTTTTGAGTGATGTATTAAATGCTAACATTAGGAAAACCCTTCCCAAGGACACAGTGGTGTGCACACCTTTCAACACAGCAAGATCTGCCATGTCAGTGACAGCTCACGGCTTCTTCAGATCCTCTTCCCTTCCACAGCAGACAGAAGTCAGTAAGAGCATTGTGTAACTAGTGACTCAGTATGAAACAAATTCTCTCCCAAGTTCCTAATGAAACCAATCCTCTATATAAATGCCACAAAATACATTATTGACCTAGATGACAGAGTTCCATAGCCTAAAAGGTGTAATAACTCATATCTCAGTCATGGCTGCACGGCCAGATAAATGAGCATCATGCCGGGCTCCTGCATTCTTCACATTGTGCTCATGTACAAAGTCAGTGTAGTTTCTATATGCAGTCTGGGGTGGGGGCAAGGCCCTTGGGTTCCACTGGTTTCCACCACGTTGGCAGCGGTCACTGGTAGCAGAGAGCCTAGATGGTTGGGGAGTGGGGAGTACAGTTAGTCAAGAGGAACAGAGAACACGGGTGTGTAAAGGGGAGAGGCAATGTGATCCGCATGCATCCCTGTGGGGATGACATTCAAGAACAGCAGAGGAGGAAATTCTTAAGTTACAAGGCACATGTAATGGAACCACATGGACGGAGTATGAGTTAAGTGAGTGAATTAATGCAACAAAGTCACAGAAGGCAAAACACTGTTATCTAGTCCTGATGTTTCTGGGGAACTCCAAGGTAGAAATGTTGGTTGCTTCTAGTGAGGGAAAAAAAATCTTAGTAGAGCTTTACTCAAATATTTGAAAATATTCTACTGAAGGACAAAAACATATATGGAAAAAGAAAAATTATAAAAATGATCTCCAAAATTACAGAATATTAAAAGGTATAATCCAGGAAACAAAATTCAGGAGCATTAAAAAACAAAAACAAAAACAAAAAAAACCTGCCCTCCGATATCAAGCCAGTTTATATCAGTGCTCCAAATTAAACAACAATCAGATGAGACCAGGTGTGTTCAGGGTGGTACGGGCGGGCATGGACTAAATTAACAATAATCATTGTACCTTCTGTAATTAAAATTCATAGGAGCACAAAATGAAGTGCAACAAGCACAGATACAAAGCAAGAGGAGTCACAAGCACAGGAGAACTAGATGGCAGACATGCATCCACATGCACACATGCAGGTCTGGATGGAGTGACAAGAGTCCTCCAGTAGAAAGAAAACACCTCCCTAGTTCAAAAGCTAAACTTCTGTGATGCGACAAGGGCAGCACATGTTACATAATCACAGAGGGGAAATGATCATTCCAAAATATTAAAGGCATCCAAAAATATAGATTAAAAAACAAGTAATATTATTTTTCAAACTCAATAAAATATTAACTTAATTTTTAATCTTTTCTCCCGAGGACTTTTCAAAACAAATGAGGAAGGTATGTTGTATTATGTGCTACCATCATTTTATTCCCAATGAAATTCAACTTGCTCATCAGACCTAACAAGCAAAATTCATGACCCTTGATTTAGAGTCTTTAAAAATTTAGAAATTAAATTAGGCTTATGCTATGGTTTATGGATACAAGATTTTCTCAGTTCTATTTCTTTTTGTCTTTTGACAGGGTTGGTTGGGCCTGGAATCATGATCCACCCAAGTACATGACTCTTCCCAAGCACTGGGATTATAGGCATGCTTTATTTTGTTTTGAGATAAGGTCTACATTGTTGCTCAGGCTGGGCTCAAGTTCCAGGCTTCAGCCTCTCAAGCACATACCACTGTCCACTGGCTTCTTGTTATAAAGAAACACTGTGGATTCCAAGTGAAATGAAGTACAAATTCTAAGTTACTGACACTTCACATCATTTACCTAATTAATGGTTTCATTTAGGATGCCAGGAAAAAAAAAGCTGAAGACTGAAACAGGAAATAAGTTTAAATTAAATTAGCTCCAAATTAATCTGCCAGAAAGCAGATGCTCCTTCTTCCACAGCCTGTGCTGCTCAATGCAGTAATCACTTTCCAAATCTTATTCCCACTTTCTACAGGAGGACTGTTTTATATTCTTTGAAATCTAAGCATGCAGAAACAAAGAAAGAGGCAGTTGCACTCTAAATTAAGGCTAGAGAATCAGCTCTAAGACATGTCAGCCATAGTTCAGTTCCATGCTCTGCTGACATACTCTGAGGCTCATCAAGTTTTTAGGGCCATCTCTACTCCATTTCAGCACAGGAGGTCTCAGCACAGCCATTATAAAAGGAGAGGGCACATAGCTCCAAGACGTTTCATTTTTCTTGACTCTCAAAGTCAGTATTTTCTCTAAAGGCTACATCAAAGAAACTGGTAGTGCCTAGCAAGTCAAATTAAACAGATTTAAATATGTACTCATTAAAATGGAATTAAATAAAGACAACATCATAACACAGGATGTTAACTAATCAGATTCTCACTTGGAATTAAAGACAAGCATACATTAAGACAGTTCATTTACAGCTGAAGACTCGTCACTATTTTTGTGTGACAATGGGATTCAATGGCACATAACGGAGCATAACTGCTTGCCAGGGCTGTTATCTTCAGCAAAAATTGAAACTTTTAATGTCTTAAATAAATACTATAACGTGACATTTGCAGACCTCACCTTTGGTATGTGTATACAAATACACACCTAACGTACCCTGGACCAGATTCCCAATGAGACAAAAAGGGAAGGAAATTTTTAAAGGACCAACCAAGGAAGGAAATCCTCTTTGATCTTAACTGCAAGTTACCCGGAACTGAAATAAAATATACCCAACCATCACAAGCAAAGAATCCTGTAGTTAGTTAAGCCAACAACACCAGTGAAAGAGTACATAGAACAGACCAGAAACAATCACCAACCACTGCTGACCCACCACCATGCAGGAAGAACTGGTTGCACAAAAAGCTGACCCAAACCTTGAGATCACCACAGAATCGCATTAGATTTCAGATATTAACAAATTAAGAGCAAGAGAAAAAGAGAAGGATCTCACAAATCATCCAAGTGCATTGAATAAACAGCCATAGAGCTTGAACAGATGATATATCCAAGAGGACCACTCAGTCCAAATAACTTCTAAAGTACCCCTCACCAAGCCACACTGCATTCTAGGAAAGCATGAACCCAACCGATTAAATCAAATAAACCACAAAGTATCCATATTTGTGTGTTTGCCACTTATATAAATATCTCTATTTCATTGGATTATTTCTCCGGCTCCTCAAACTGGAATTTTTAAAGACTTTAATCAGTCACTCCCAGACTTTATTAATGAAAGCAAAACCAGCTGGGGGTTCCGTTCTGCCTTCAGACCACTGCCCTCCCTCCTTCTTCCACAAGCCTATGCTCATCATCCCTCTGAATGCTCAGTATGCTCCTTTCAACTCACAAATATGAACAACTTGTTTTCAATCATACTTAAAGCGCTTTAAGATTATAGCTTAAATTTTAGAATACAATTATGCAAGCAATATTTTGGTTTAGGAAGTTAACAAACCATTTCCTGTCATGTTGGTCTGCTGCAGAGTTCTGTGGAAGATTCTCTATCTCCACCAGCACAGGACCAGAGGATGAGGAAGAAGTGACAGGCACAGGAGACCTCACACCCCAAGCCTTTGGACAGAAGCATGAGGAAAGTCAAATACTAACAAACAGAAATACTAACATCAAGAAACACAATATTAAAATGGAGTGCCATCTATATAGTAAGTAAATGCAGTCAAATGTGGGAAAACTCTGCTAATTAAGATCGAAGTCTACCATGACTGGACAGCCTCTGAGCTCAGCACGAAACGGGAGACTCCCTTGTTAGCAGGTTTCCCCTTCTCTGACCTTGTCTGGGGATCCTGAGCCCCCATACTCACTTCTACCAGCATCAAACTTGGAGCTCTCCATGCTAATGAGGTATCTAGATAGGTCCCTGGGTGTTCAGCCAAGGAGCTTCCCTTCCTGGGCATTCCTTCCCACAAAAGGTATTTAATCCCTGATTCACCCTGAATAAGTATATGCATTCACATTCGCCATCAAATGAAGCAGTCTGATCCTCAGGACCCCAGGGGTAGGCCTTCCTCATAATGAGCGGCTAACTCCGGAGGAGGCAGGCCTTCCCTCTTCCAGCCCCTCCACATCCTCAGCACTCAACGCTTACTTGGAACCAAATTGGGCTCCAACCCTGTCTGGGCTGTGCCTTCCCCTTCCGGCCTGGTGCAAGGACACCCTGAGGGGAAGCTCTAACCGAGAACCCCTTTCCAACTCCCAGCAATAAGCCAGTGGCACCTAGGTATACAGAAAACTGGGAACCACTGCAATCATCCCAGACCCTGCCGTTTCCCACCCGGGGAAACAGGGACTGAGGACCCTCATTAGAGGCTGTTTTAGGACTCCCAGCACTCGGGTACCCCAGGCACAGAGGCAGACACTCAGCCTGACAGTCACATGTTTGAATTTGAATTTTATACACTAATTTTAGATAAAAATGAACATTCACAGCTTATTGCCAAGTTTATAGGAACAGAAAATGTTTCATGAGTTATTTACTCTACTTACATTGTCTTAGTAAAACAGGAGCCATGATGGGGTAGGAAAATGGACAATATTTGTAAAAGATCACATACGACAAAAATTCAACTAATACCACGACAGGCACTGTAACTAACTATGTGCTCTAGGACTTTAGAAACTTACTACTGTCTTACCTGTTGCGAGTCACTATTCTGGGCTGAAGCATTAGGAGCACTGTAAAGAAGAGAAAAAAAGCCGATTAAGAAATTTGTATATAAAAGTTTGGAGTAAGGAAAGGTAAGGGCGAAATGTAATTAAAATACAATAAAAATAAAAAAGACAAACATGAACACAGACTCAAATCCTAACAACATTGATTACAAAATGTTTCTTCAAAATGAATGTAAACTCCGTATCTAACTTGCACAATAAAGTGCTACTTTACAGCATATTTTATAATTTTTACATGAAACCAATTATCAGTAACATCTTGTGGTTATAAATTCACCTCTCTTAGATCTAAGGTATCAATTCATGCTTTGAAATGGAATCATTGTATCACTGAGAAAATAAGATCCAAGAGCATAACAACTGGAGCCTTTTGATAAGTCTGGCATATGTACACATGCACATACAGAGTCTACCTGTAATTTTTCATTAACTTTTACTTTTAATGATGTATAATTATAGTTTTCTTTTATTAATAATAAGATTAAAGCATTCTAAGTTAAAGAAATCCTACACCCACCCCCCCCACACACACACCACACACACACACATTTTTTGAGACAGGGTCCCATTACATAGTCCCGGCTGACTTGGCACTGGCTATGTAGACTAGTCTGGCCTCAAACTCAGATGCACTAGCCGTTGACTCTGGAGTGCTGAGCTTATGGGCGTGTGGCACCATGCCTAGCAGCTTTACTTTCTAAGATTATTCACACACTATTCAGAGCAGCACCAACGACGTTAATGTTTCGTTCCAGTGAAATTGTTTTGGTGTTTTCTCAAGCTACAACGGTCACATTTACTATCACTTACTTTCTATGGGTATTTGTATTTTCCATCTACACAACTGTAATTGTGCCTTACATTACTGGCATTATAACACATGCTATCATCGGGTGCCAGGAGCCAAACAGGGGAGCGGGCATCCCATCCCAGCAGCACGTGTGCTCGGAACCTTCAAGCTTCTCTCTTCAGATGTCTGAAGGATTTAAAAAAATCTGTAAAACCTCACCCAGCTGTTCTCAACCTTCCTGATGCTGCGACCCTTTAACACAGTTCCTCGTGAGGTACTGACCCCTAACCATAAAATTATTTTGTTGATAAGTCATAGCTGTAGTTTTGCTACTGGTATGAATTGTAATGTAACTATCTAGTATACGAGCCTCTGTGAAAGAATCGTTTGACCCCAAAGGGGTTGACCCACAGGTTGAGAACCACTAACCTAACTGGTTGGTCTTCCTTCCCCATATCTCATTTGTTATAGGTTAATTTTTTAAATTAATAATTCTATTTTTACTTACAACTTATATTCAAAGTACTCAGTTTAAAATAATTTGTGCAGAATTAGCCTAATTAGTATGAATAATATGGTAACGGGACTTAAGCTTAATCACAAACATTATGCCTACGTAAAATATCTTCTGAATAATATGAATTCTAAAAGTATTGTTGTTTTGACCGTTTACTTTTGTGTGTATGTCTGGAGGTCAGGCCAGCTGGAGAGAGGTTCTTTCCACCATAGGTCCTTAGGATTGAAGTGAGAACATCAGGCTTGGGGGGAGGAGCTTTTATCCACTGACTCATCTTATCATCCCTCACCCTTAAAAAAGATTCATTCTATTTTTATTTATATGTGTGTTGCGTGTGTGTATATGCATATGTGCACACACATATGAGGGTGCTGAAAAGGCCAGAGGTGGCTTGGATCCCTTGGAACTGGAGTTACTGTGAGCGGCCCAATGTGGGAGTGGGGAATGAAGCTTGTGTCCTCTGGACACAAGCACTGGATCTCAATTATTATATTATTATTGACTACTAAGGGTACTAGGAGACCACCATCGAGTCCCAGCTCCCTCTGCTCTTTTTGCTAAGTAGCTAGCTATGGTTGCTCTTCCCAGACTACAGTATCCTGGTGAAAGTGACTTCCTAGTCTACATGGAAAAATCTCACCAAGCCTGCTTAGAGCAGAAGTTAGCCTCAATGAGACTATGTTCACTTGTTACCTTGAAATATTTCTTTTAGCTGGGAATAACTTCAGTAGTAACCAAAAAAAAAAAAAAAAAAAAAATCAAACTTGAAAAAAGAAAATCAAGCCATATTAACTAAGTCACAACTTGCTGTTTTGAATAATATGAACTTAATAATTAAAACGTAGGGCTTGGGCTGTAGCTCACTGGCAGACCGCTTGTCTACCATCCAGGAGACCCAGGTTTGATGCTGAGTTCCACAAAGACAAAACAAACAGACTAAGCAGTAGGGACGAAGAGACAGCTGAAGTTAATTCAAGACACTTAATAGTGACTTCGTTTCTGATCCAAAATGTGTATTCAGAGCGTCTTAGAGAAGAGCCTCTGTAAAGTACCACATGCCGTAACTGACCCTTTTTGGCTCATGTACAGCACTTAATCTCCTTCCCCTTTCCTGTCTCAGAGCTGCTCTAACCCAGGTACAAAGGTGTATGTCTACAGTCTCACCACGCAGGGAGAAGGAAGTTCAAGCAGGAGAAAACTGTATTTGTAGCCAAAACTATCAACTATCCTTTAAAATACTACCTTTTCTTTTCTGTTTCTTTCTTGCCTCAAGTTTATTTGTAAAAACAGCATAGGACACTGGTCATCTGCAAATAGTGTGTAGGTAGGTGTGTACCAGCAGTCCATCTGTCTTCACACTGGCAGGAGCCTTTTCTATGGGGCCTTCACAGTGGCCTGGGTACCTTTGGGCACCTGAGCTTGAACAGGAGCCTGGGCCTTAGCTAGAGCTTTGGCCTCTGCCTTGGTTTGAACCTTGGGCTTTGTTTGATTGGCAGAGCCTACGCTCCTTGGCCATGTAGCTTCAAATCCGCTTCCCAAGCTTGGGGTGAGCAATGAAAGCCAGGCAGCTGAGTTTGTGGCTGGGGCCCTTTGGCCTTGACAGCCTGAGGCTTCACAAGGACCTTGATGGCCTCTGCATGTGCACTCACTGCCTTTGCATTGTTGGCCTGCATTTTCTTCAGATCTTTCTTGTTGTGCTTCTTGGCAAAGTGCATGTTCCTCAGGAACTTGGGGTCCAACTCCCTTAAGAGAGTCGTATCTTTGTGACCAGGGTTTCTTGATGCCATTTCTGTGCCATCTGCGGGACTGGTTGTGTGTGGTGTGGTTCTTGGACTTGACCATGTCTGCACAGTAACCCGTGGCTCCCTGACCTTTTCTTAATGTACTTTTAGTTCAAGCTCACAAGAAGGACAAGTATACAAGAAAAAAGAAGACAGACTTACAAACGTGTGACTCAAACTGGTATAGTCTATGAAAGAGTGGAGTCCAAGGTCAAGAAATGTTTTAGGTTAAACGGCTGTGCCCTATAAACAAGGCTCTGTTCTCCATGGTCCACTGGAGCAAAACCATTCGTGCAGAGAGGCAAGGGCAAGAGCAAAGGGCATGGATGCCAACACAAACTCAGGTTTTCCTGAGTACTGTATGAAAATTACTTCAGGAGGGATGGAGCTCTCTCATTGTTTACCTTCTGAAAGCCTGTGTGTGTGTGTCTGTGTGTGAGTACATACACGTAACTGTGTCCTTGGAAGCCAACTCAGATCACCTGGAGCCGTGAGCCACTCAACTCTGTTTTGTATAACTTTTGAGATTACAACACTGTATCATGCCTCCCCTTCCCTTTCCTCCCGCCAAAGGGCCGCTGTTTCTTAAGTAGCCTGTACTGTGGTCTTCTAGAGTCAAAAGCATCACTAAGGAAGAGAAAATGACATTTACCCACTAAGGTGAAGTTAACTTCAAATCTAGGGAAGGGACCAAGCTTATTCTCACTACACTCCGACTAGAAATTTGTACCCCAGAACATCTTACAGAAGGTGCTTTGTACTTTGCAAATAAAAACCTTAACTATTCCATATCATGTCACTGCTTAAATATTTTTTTCCTATTTCTACTGTTCTCCTGCCGCATCTTCAAGGTCAAATGTCTTGTCCAGGCAGTTTCAGGAAAGCAAGACAAAACCTACTAAATAAACAAACACCATTTAAAAAACACGGAGATAACATTACTTCCCAATTTCCTTACAAGCACAGCTTCTAAATAGTTCAGCAAAAGAAAGAAAAAGGAAGAGAGCCCAGAAAGGCACAGAACTTTACTTTATAATCTAAGGTTTTAGAGTAGAATCCCATACTTCCTCCCGACTCTATTCACTTCATTTTTCACAGCTTTAAGAGTCCTTGTTCACATCAGCAGAGTGTTTCTTTAATGGATCACTAATCACAACTGAGCTCCAACAGTTTCAAGTGAACAAAACTGACTAAGAAAATTCAGAAGCTGAGGTACAACAAACTTAAACACAATGAATAAACAAACAAGCAAATGTAATAAAATTTTCTTTGGCAAATTTCTTTGGAAAGGTTGACTACTCAGTATCTGAAAATAACAACCCTCTTTTGAAGAAGTTCTAAGTCAGACAGACAGACAGACCGACCCATCCAGCCACAACCCACACAAAGGTATGTTTATAGGTATTGGTCTGAATCGGATTTGTATTATCATTATTACCACTGCCACTTATTATTATTATTATTATTATTATTATTATTATTATTATTATTATTATTATTTCTGCTGCTGTTGTTTTTGAGACAAGGTCTTGCTATATGTACAGGCTGGCCTCAGACTCCTGGAGATCCAGATCCACCTGCCTCTGGCTCCTAAGTGCTAGGATTAAAGGCTTGTGTGCCAGCACACCTGGCTTTGAATCTGATTGTTTAATAAGCATCTGGGAGACACCAAAAGATAGCTGTTTTCGAAAACAAAGTGGAACAAACCAAAAAAGGCAAACAAGGCACACCAAGATTTACAGAATACAACTATAGCGTGCACAAGGGGAACTTAACAGCTGGAATTGTTATTTAAAAAGACAGAGACTTTCCACTGGGTAAGGTGAACTCAGGCCTGTAATCCCACCAGAAGGAAGGCTGAATCACCTGGGTCGAGTTCAGATTTAGTGTAGGGCAGGCACCCAGCATGTCCTGACCCCACTTTAAGAGAACAGCAAAAGGACAAGGAAGCTGGCAGTGCGCTGCACCCTTCCAATGCCCAGCACTTAGCAAGGCAGAAGGGAAGCTGGCTGTGTGCTGCACCCTTCCAACGCCCAGCACTTAATAAGGCAGAAGGACGGACCACACATTTACAGCCAGTGGGCCGTCTTAAGACCTGGTTTCAAACGACTAAGTTCCAGGCCAGCCAGGGCAGCAAGGTGAGACTCTGTCTCAAAAACCAACAGAAAATAACAAAATACAGCAGTGGTCTGAGGCAGCTGTGGCAGAGCACTTGCCCATCTGGTCACACTAGGCCCTGGGTAACAGACAAGAAGAACCCAGGAAGAGGAGGAAGCAGCCAAAGCAAACTAAATCTTAAGTAACAAGAAGGAACAAATATTACAGCAAAAATCAATTAAAGGCTAATAAACTGACAATCTTCAGCTGAACTGACTGAGAACAAAAGGAAAGAGACCAGTTTAAATGAGAAAGGAATCAGACTCAGCACTATTGATCTTACAGAAACAATGTGGAAAATATGAACTACATGTATGCAAGGACTGGATTCAGCCTAGAATAAATTGGTTTTTCCTAGAAACCTGTCTTCTGACATTCTCAATATGAATAACATAGCTGCTCCTACCCTACTCTGCTTCTGTAAACAGCGGCGTCATTTTTCTCAATGTTAATTCTATCTGGTGTGTTTTTGTTTCCTATAATCCTTCTAATGCCTTTGAAAATTTGACATTTTGCAAGGTCTTCAACAAATATTTGTTTAATTAATGACCGCAACTATATAAATCTTCTCAGCCCCTACATTGCAAGGCGTTACTTACCCAAGCTCTTCAGGTTTTGTTGTGCTTGCTGACAGAAGAGAAGAGATAACATCTTATTAGTCCACCCTGCATGACAAATTGCTGTACTATTCAAAGCAAAACCTCTCTGTAAAAACATACTTCTCAGCCACAGGCTGTGCTGCAACTCGGGCCAGTAAAGCCATCAGCAGCAATCACTGTGTCTATTCCTTTCTTTTTTAAGATTTTACTTTTACTTCTGTGGACCCAGTGTGTATGTGTGTTGGTATGTGCACACGAGTGCAGGGTTCCTGGAGATCCAGACGGCACCAGATAGATCCCTTGGAGCTGGAGTTACTACCAGCTTTCACCTGGGAGTCACTTGATGTGGGTGCAGGAACCAAATTCAGGCCTTCTGCAAAAGTAGTATGTTCTCTTAACTACTGAGCCATCCATCTCTCCAGCACTCTACTCTATTTTTAAAGATTTATGCAAAAATTTGTGTATGTGAGTGTGTACATATGCACACAGTGCAGGCGCCTGTGAAGGCAAGAGGTGTGAGATTCCCCTGGAGGTGGAGTTACAGGTGACTGTGATCCGTCCGACACAGGCACTAAGAACCTCTGGAGGAGGAGCCTATTTGCTTGTAACTGCTGAGACATCTCCCCAGCCCAACATCTATTCGTCTTAAAATTCTATTAAAAAATGTATTTTTGTGTGTGCATGTCAGTGTCACAGAGCACATATAAAATCAAAGAACAATTTGTGGGAGTCCATTCTTTCCTTCTGAAATGACCAGGGCCCCACAGATCAAGCTCAGGTCAGCCTTAGTGACAAGAAACTTCCCTCATGAGCTAAACTGCCGGCTCACATCATCTGTCTTTTAAGCTAACTTTCTGTAAGTCTCCTGAATTAAGGCAACTCTGAATTCTGTCTGTAGAAAGATGAAGTAACAAGGCTGTAAACTGAATTATTTTAACTCATAACCATATATTTAAGTTCACAACCATGCCCAAAATTGAGTATAGATCATGTTAGAAAAATTAAAAAAAAAAAACAAACATAGTGCTACAGTCAGCTTGTGGCAGATTTTTGATACGTGGTGGTAATAACCTGACAGTAGACATGCTTAAAATTCAATTTGTATTTTAGCAGAAGTCTAAATTTGTAACTAAACACAAGTTTTAATTTATTTTTTAATAAAAACTATGTACTTCTTTCAGAGTTGAAATATCTTAAGTGCCAGATAACATTTATGAATTTGTAAATATCTATGCACGACAGACATTAATAAATAAAATTCTATTTAGTGGAATTTCTCAACAGTAAATTGTAATATGGAACAAGATCATTTTTATTTTATATTATTATTATTATTTGGTTTTTCAAGAACAGGTTTCTCTGTGTAACAGTCCTGGCTTTCCTGAAAGAAACTTTGTAGAGACCAGGCTGGCATCTAACTCACAGGGATCTGTCTGCCTCTACTTCCTGAGTGCTGGGATTAAAGGCCTGTACCACCATGCCTGGCTTTCATTTACTCATTTCTATACTGTTTTATCGTCTGTGTCTTTTGTGTAAAATCACACATCATGTGTGTGTAGGTTAAGATAACGCCTTTCATTTTGTAGGTCTCGGGGAAAGACTCAGGCCATTAGACTTGGCAGCACATAAGCCACCTTACCAGGCGAATATGGAAAAGTTTTTACTGAAAACTTCTTTGAGCCAGGAGAGATGGCTCAGTGGTTAAGAGTGCTTGCTGCTCTTCCAGAGAACTTGTTTCAAGTCTCAGTACCCAAACTAGACAGCAGTTCACAACTGCCTATACTCCCAGGGCACTGGCCTTCACAGGTGCATAAAAAGCCACACATGCATATTTGCATGTGCACATACACACATATGCAAATAAAAAAATTTAAATGTATTCATTACATGTTAGTATTAAAAAAATATCCAAGGGGATGAACTGGCATTTCATCACGAGATTTGAAAGATACAAGAGACACTCTATTGAAGACACACTAAGTGCAACACTGCCAAGAACATTTGCACTGAGACTGCTATTAAGTTTAATGTCAGCCAATTACAGGACCCATTATTATGCAGCATATGACACTCGTTACAAAGATAGTTTTAGTTAACTAAAACAGACTTGAGAAGACTCAGGCAGCTTCCTCTCCAACAAACAGGAAGTGTAAGGACATGAAGACTGGCAAGGAGGGACAAGCCTGTGGTACAGGGCTGCGCCTCACCTTTCATTTGCAGGGTCCGTCGGGAATACCGTTTGCTGGGCCTTCTTTCAAAGGAGGCTGATCTTCTTGCTTTATTAGTTTTTGTGGTCTGATACTCTGTTTTTCCACTAAAACATTAAAGCAAGTCAACAGGAAAACAGTATGAGGCAACCGGCGCAGAAGAGTGAGATGTCTACACTCACTTTATCCTGCAAAGAAACATGCTGAAGAACTACTGCCATCAAGAGTTTTGGTTTTTGGTTTTCTTTTTTTTTCTCTATCCAAATATTTTTTTTATTCTCCAGGCTTTGGTAAAATACGGAACGTTAATAAGATAGGATTTCTTCTAAGTATATATATCACCTATATAAACACCTATATATCACCTATTCAAACAGAAGAAAATGCCCATGCTATCAGGGAAGCACCCTCTCCTTTCCTAGCCATAGGAATTTAATACAAAATGTGTAATCCAAAACAAGATTTCCAGTTAGTTCTTTTTCGGTCCTGTGCATTAAACTTCAGGCCTTACACAAGCTGGGCAGGCACTCTACCAATGGGCTGCATCTTCAGCCCAACTCCAGGGACTTTTTCTGTGATTATTTCCACAAAAAATGTCTAGATATGCTTGAAAAACCACTGTTACACTTCTTTGGTTTCCAGCTAAGAAAATCCTTCAGCATTTCTGACATGGTAGAGCAGAATTATCTTAAGAATTCTCTGTGGCTGACTTGTTACATTACTGGTACTGTCATCCCTGCTTTAACTGAAGACTCGAACTGACCCGCTACTCAAATGGAACATGAACAGGCATTCCCAGTTCATGCCAGGAGCAGCTGGTACAAGCCAACTGGTCTTCAGCTACAGTATTACTCATAGTAACTAACGTCCCATACGTTTTCTGTATGAGATAAAACTCATCAGACTGAGAATTTACCTTGTTATATAAATTTAAATTGTGGCTTATTATATAAAAATTTATCAGTATAAATATCAATAATATAACTTATTTCCCATCTAGTCAAGAAATTATTAATAACATTACTTTGTTAAAAATTTTGGCCAATGGATATCTTTGGCAACACACTTTATTTCCCGTGTCTTGGTTTCCGCCTCAGTAAACTCAAGAGTTAGAGTAACTTTTTTGGCCTGTATGTAGGATGTGAAAATGGAGGGAAATGAACCTGTATCTAAATCGTGATCCAAGTCGAATGAATCCCGATCGATGAGAACTCTTTTGGACAGGTCCTCGGAGGCGGAAGAAGGCATGGTGCTCCACAGCACATTTCCATAAGTGTTTGCAGGCTTTAGGATGCTCCAATCTAAAGACAAAGGTATGCTCTTGTTCTTTGCCCTGAAAAAGACAAAGCAGTGTTTATTAATTAGCCATGTCTTTTATTGCTGCAATGGAAATAAAATCAAACCAATACCAAAAGGCAGCTGAGCATGTGGTGTATGCCTATAATTCCAGGAAACACAAGGAATGTAGCCAGGTCAAGGCCAACGCTGCATACATAATAAATGCCAGGCTAGCTGGACAGAACAGGAAACAATGAAGGTGCTGGAGAGATAGCTCAGTGGTTAAGTGTAGGCACTGCTCTTTCAGGACACGTTTGGTTCCCAGCACTCAGACAACTCCTCACAGCCTGTAATTCCAGCTCTACACTTGATGTTCTCCAAGGTCATCTGCACCCAAGCACCCACCCACACCTTGTACACATAACTAAAAATAAAATAAACCTTAAAAAACAATGAAACCTCTACTTTATTCTCTGAAACTTTTGTTGGGACAGGTGAATATGGTGTCAGCCACCTAGTCTTGTCAGATAGGTGAGTGCCAGGCTCAGTAGAGACCCTGATGCAAACAAGTAAGGTGGTGAGTAATCAACATCCAGTATCTGGCCACATGAACACATACACATGTGTACCTCTATACACAATTCCATATGAACAAGTACATTTAACACACATGAAAAGCTCATGATCCAAACAAACAAACAGAATCATATGCTAAGCTGCCAGCATGGACGCCTTTAGTCTCAGCACTTGGGAGGCAGAGGCAGGCGGAACTCTGAGTTCGAGGCCAGCCTGGTCTATAGAGTGAGATCCAGGGCAGCCATAGCTATACAGAGAAACCTTGTCACCTAATACTAAAAACCAAACCAAACCAAACCAAACCAATCAACCAACCAACCAACCAACCAACCAACCAACAAACCAGCACATGCTTTAGTAAAGCATGCTAAAGCTCGTATGACATGCTAAAGCTAGATGTGATGTTCATGCCTGGAATCCCAGCATCCAGAAGACAGGGCAGAGGGATCACCACAAGTCTGAGACCTGAGTTCCAAGGCATCCAGGACTACAGAATGAAAGCCAAAAAACAAAACCCAAATGAGACAGAGAACAAGGGTGATCAATTAAATTATAACCACATATCCCTAAACACATAATTTTATCTTATTTTTTCATAAGAGACTATTCATATCTGTTGTGGTTTGAAGAGGAATGGTCCCTGTAGACGCTTATGTTTGAATGCTTGGCCCATAGGGAGTGGCACTATTGCAAGATGTGGCCTTATTGGACTAGGTGTGGTCTTGTCTGAAGAAGTATGTCACCGTGGGGAGGCTTTGTGGTCTTATGAGCTCAAGTCTGGCCAGTGTGACAGGCTTCTTTTGTGTTTGGATCAAGATGTAGAACTCTCAGCTCCTCAGCACTATGTCTGCCTCCATGCCGCCACGCTTCTTGCCCTGACAACAGTGGGCCAATCCTCTGAAACTGTAAGCCAGCCCCAATTAAATATTCTCCATTTATAAGAGTTGCTGTGGTCATGGCAATAGCAATAAAATCTAAACTAAGACAACGTTTATACTTATACAAAGAGGGAAGTGTTAGTAACATAAACTATTTTCAGTCGACCTCCTCAGAGGTTGCACTAGCAGCAACTCCAGATGACCTGGGTTCACTTCCCAGCACCAATATGGTGGCTCAGTAACAGTGTCACTTCAGTTCCAGGAGACCTGATTTTCCTCCGCTACCCCCTTCTAGTTTCCACTGGCACTAGGCATGCATGCGGTACATGGACATACATGCAGACAAAACACCATATACATTAAATAAATTTGATAGAGCTCTTTGGACTGTAGCTGAGTGTGATGGAATATGTTTAGGATGCCAGTATTCAGAAGAATGAGGCAGGAAAATGGGGAATTCAAGATTATGTTGCACCTGGCTACTAAGGTTGTAGTCTATCATGTCCTAAGATAGCCTTCCTGAGCTTGGCACAAAATGCAGACTCCTTTCCTTAACAGGCTTCCTCTTCTCTGCTTGACCTGGGGAGTCTGATTCTCATCTTCTACCTAAGGAACGTCATGTAGTCCCTGGAGAAATTACAGGTTCAACTTCCTGGAATGCCTCTCCATTGCAAATGAGGTATCCCCAGAGAAGACCCCCTACCCACTCTCCAGGGTTCGTATGTATATATCCCTTGATTCCCAAATAAAATGTATGCACACAAGTTGTTTCATTGACTATCACCTAAGAGATCTGTTAACACTGAAATCTTTGGAGACTCCCTGGCCCATTCACTCCAGGACAGGGATCCTGGTGACCCACCCATTTCAGAATTTGCTTCATCCTGTCCTGCCCTGTGTGCATCAGGGCCCAGGCACCCCAAGGGAAGACAGAAACAATGGAACTTGGCTACACTCCATCCTTCCCCACTTGGTGTGCAGCAGGACCTGGACATCCCATGGGAAGAAGAGAAAAATGAAGCCACATGAATGCTGAAGAAAGCACCGCAGCAACCTACAAGATACAGGAGTTGGAAAGTACTTTCTAGATTGGACCCCATTTGCTGAGTAATTAAGTCAACAACTGACAAGTAGGATCTCATAAAACTAAAAGGCTTATCTACAGCAATGGAAGCAATCAATTATGTGAAGAGGAAGTATAGACAAATTTTAATCCAGCAACCTGGCTACTTTGGCAAGGAATCACATCCAAAGACCTTCAAGGTGTATATGATCTGGCCAGAATATAGACATGCTGGATTATAATATGATCTGGCTGGAATAAAGATAAATCTTTAGTATATACCTTTAATCTCTAACAATGAAGGTAAGGCTAATTTTATAGAAGGAAGCAGCCATATTTGAACTGAGAAGGAGCCAGAAGATTAGAACGTATTGCCAAAGTTAGTATGAGGCCAAGTAAAGCAATTCAGGCAAAAGCTGAGAGAAGCCGGACTGAATCAGTCAGCTTGGAAGATCATATTGTATGGAGGCTAGAAACGTCCAGGCTTAGACCTAGGGATACTTAGAACAGAGAAAGAAACACTGTATTTGCAAAGCTTGGGTATGGCTCTCATCTCATCCCTCCATCAGAGGAAATAAAAGCAACAATTAAAAGAAGCTCCAAAAGTGGGAGACATCTTTTCCAACTATACACCCCACAGACGATTAGTGTCCAGAATCTATAAAGGACTCAAAAAAGTAAAAAACAAACAAAAAAGCAAAAAGAAAAAAACAAGCAACCCAATTAAAAAATAGATTAAAGATCTTAACAGAATTCTCAAAAGAAGAAATTAAGATGGCTAAGAAGCATCTCAAAAAGATATTCAATATCTTTAGCAAAGAGAGAAATGCAAAGAATGGCAAAGGTCAAAACAACCAGCAAAAATGACAGTGAGGATGTGAGTGCAGGAAACCTACTTCACTGTTGGTAGAATGCAAACTGATGCACCCACTCTGGAAATCAGTTTGCGAAATTCTAAAAACAAAACAAAACACCTAAAACTAAGTCTGTTATACATGACCCAGCTACGGCAGTCTTTGACCCATGTCCAGTAGACTTCACACTGCGTTACATAGATACTAGCTCAGCTATGAAGATAAAAATAAAACCTGCAGGTAAACAGTTCAACAAGAAAATAGTACAGTGTTACCCAGACCCCAACAGACATGCTGCCTGCCCTCTCACATTTGTAGATTCAAGCAATAAACAAATCTTTAGATCTTAGACTATATAACCTGGAGTGACAGTGGAAACCAGGGAGTAAAAAGGGACCATGGTGGGGCAGGTGCCTTAGAAAGGAGAACAGTAGGACACTGTTGCTATAAAGGGGAGAGGCAAGGAGGGACAAACAACACCAAGGGTGTTAGAAAAAGCTACCAGAAATCATATTATTCTATGTCTACTTAATATCAATCTATCTCCCTGCCCCCCCCCCCCAAACTCTAAGTTAGGCCACTTGGGATGACAATGTTCCCCACTCCAAAACCAATTACTACTTAACAAAAATAAAGCAGTGCCAGACATGGGAAACCTACTTTTAAGTTGTTAGTTAGGGGAAACCAAGAGACTCCCCTCCTCAAAACAATATAGGCTGTTGCCATTATCCTTAGTGCCTTCCAGAAAAAGAAGGTACTTTTGTATTGCTAAAGATACAACATACTCTGGACACAGGACTTGGAGGAATCAATCTGGCTCTAACCTGGAAGGCTCCTCCTTGAAGACTACCTCTCATAGTATTCTAGAGGGAGCTATAAAAGCTGCCAAGCAAGAAAGAAATAAGTAGGTCTATCTGGCTACTTACAATGGCTACAGGTCACAACAATGACCAGCACAGCAAAACAATCCTAAAGGTGCAATAGTGGCACTTCCATCTTGGCATGAACTGACAGTCACTAATCAAATCCATGCTTAGCCCTGTAAACTCAGCTATGGATGGTGAGGCCAGGGAACCTTGAAAGCCTACTATGGCCATGGGTGCTGGACCCCAATTAATACAAACCCTACAGTTAAAGCTCAGGGAACATCTCATGAGGTGGAGGTATTGTAAGAGGCAGAGGATCAGGCCACCCGCCGTTAGTCCCAGGACATGGGAGGCAGAGGCAGGCAGATCTTTAAGTTTGAGGCTAGCCTGGTCTACAGAGTTAGAGCCAGGACAAAACACTTGTGTTTTTCTTTGGGTGTATGTACATGCGTATGTGTATGCCATGGCACATGCATGGAGGTCAGAGGACAACCTGAGTTGGTTTTTGTCTTCTATCATGTATGGTCCGAGGATCAAACTCAGGTCATTAGGCTTGAGAACAAGTGCCTTTACCCAGTGAGCATCTCACTGTCTGAAAGTGTATGACTTTTGGTAAGAAAGTTTAAAGATCAAACTTCACCAAGATAAAAAGGTAACTCTGAAAATTTCTAGGAACTAAAAATACAAATCTAAAATACCATTAAAAACAAACAGAACAGAACTGGAAACCTTTGTATTTCTTGTGACTTGTTCCTGCTTTTATAAAACACATCTAGAGAAATGTAAGCAAGAGGGAAAAAATTAAATCATCCAAAATTTAAACAACCCCCCAACAAAAGACACAGCAGCTTGAAATCTACCCCCCCATTTTTTTCTGTGTAAAGTATCATCAAACAAAAAAAACAAAAAAATGGAGGACGGAAAGGACTAGCGGGGAGGCAGTGTGGGTGATCGGATGACATCATTTGCAGGTGGGAAATTCTCAAATACAAAATCTCTTCTAAAAGACCCAGATATTTGCCGGGCAGTGGTGGCGCACGCCTTTAATCCCAGCACTCAGGAGGCAGAGGCAGGCGGATTTCTGAGTTCAAGGCCAGCCTGGTCTACAGAGTGAGTTCCAGGACAGCCAGGGCTACACAGAGAAGCCCTGCCTTGAAAAACCAAAAAAAAAAAAAAAAAAAAAGAGACCCAGATATTCAACCCCCACCACCACCACTCACTACTGTACTATACAGTTCTTCCATGTCAATTCTACATCTTGTTGATGTCAGATACTCAGATGTTCTTACAAAAGTGACCTGTCTGTATTAACGAAGTTAAAGAGAAAGTACAGCATCTAAGACCCTCACCTTAAGCTATAGTCTGACTCTTGGGCAGTTATTATATTTAATCAGGTCACATACAGCCTTAATAACTACAGAGCAATGTAAGAAGGCTCCTATCACAATACAAGAGACTTTTAACTTGGTCTTTAACAATTAAAAGAAGTGAAACTTAAAACACTAAGATTCTAAAATCTTGTAGCTTCCAAACTTCAGGAAATTGTTAAAACTTCACTGTTGCCTCTGCTTATCACTTCTTATAGAAGTAAAAACAAAAGGTCAACTATAAGCTGAATGGGAACATGAAAATTTGCCTGAATATGATAAAAACTAAGAGAATATAATTTTTAAATGGGAGTACACTGAGATTATATAAAAAAGGAAATTAACAAAAATACAGAATCACATTTTATCGTAAAGAACACCACCAGGTGGGTCTTTTTATTTGTTTATTTAAGACAGGGTCTCACTGGCCAGGATTAACTGGCCTGGAACTCATTACATAGAGTAAGCTGGCTTTGAACTCAAGGGATCTACTTGTCCCCGCCTACAAAGTATTGAGATAAAAGGCAACTGGTTTATTCTCTTAACAATTTCATTAGCAATAAAGGCAGAGTCATAAAAATGTAACCACTGTATACTATAAAAACAAATAAACAAAAACCACACATGATAAGCATTTATATCATCTTTAAGCTTAGTGGCATGAAATGACCTGAATGAGGAATTTTACCTCAAAGTATAAAAGTAACGCTAGGCTTTGGCTTTAAGGTTCTCCATACAATGAGGTACACCACCTGTTTACCACATAACTACTGTGAAGCAAGCAACACAGTAAATTCCTACCTGATCATCATCTTCCACAACCACTAGAGTTAATTTATTCTTCTTGAAATCCAATCTGGTTATCTTGGGCCTGTAATAATACGAGAGCAACAGTCAGGTCAGGGGAATCTTCCGTACCAAGTAAGCTTCCTCATCGTAACTGTCAACACTGGTAAGGAAAACACAGCCAGCCCCGCCTGTCAAAGTCTCTAAAAGGAGGGCAAACACACATTTTAAAAGCAACCACCTACAAAATGATGCTGCCCATCTATCACACATTAAAATTATAAAGGAAATAAAAAAATATATAGTGTATTTTGCACACCCCTAATGTGGCATAATAAATTCTGTAACCCTAGGTAAAATGTTTCAAGATTAAACAGCACAGGAATTAGATATAGCAAAAAGCCACTAAGCATCTTTAAAGAGCATAAAAGAAAGTATCACTGATTATGAGCTTCAAGTCTGTTTTCCGGCAATACCTGGAAATGAATTTGAGTTTAGGTGGAAAGGCCTGAAGCCCATAGTCTTGGCATGTTACAAAACTTTAGCTCTTATCTTATATATGCCAAAACTGAATAAGTTCTAACAAAAATGTAATAATGTAAACAGTTTCCCAATTCTATGCCTTAGGGCTATGAAATCTGTACAACTCTAAGTATGGAAGACAGAGACTAGGAACCAGGAGGAACAGAAGCACTACCAACTCCCTCCCTTCCCATGGAGGTGAGAGAACCTACAGAAAACACTAAGAGTGACAGAGCCACAGGGTGTGGGTGGGCCATCGTGGAAGGAACTTGTCCTAAGTACACAACACGAGGTAAGAATACCAAGATGTGCACTGACACACCTTGAAACTAATGGGCTATAGACCTAGAGTCTGCCTCTGGGGATAGATGAGTAAGAGAAGAATAGGAAACAGTAACTTCCTTCACTTGCAAGTTTCTTATGATTCTGTTTCCACACTTTTTTATTCATTAATGATATAAATACATTGACTCATTCAAAACAAGACAAGAGTAACTCTGATATTTAACACTGCTTACCAGAAAAACAAGCCAATTTTGGTCTCTCCTTCAAAAACAAGGACTCCTGTTGGAGTTAGTCCCAAGCTATAGTCATTGCCATCTCTAGCCTAATTTGAGGAGAGAAAATAAAGTGTTTGTACACACGAAGCAGGTTTCATGTTTTCCCACAAGTGGTTCTTTTTTCACACTAAATATTAATTATACACAGGCTAATATTTATATTCTAGAAGTTTCTGACAAATAACCTTCTTCAGGTTATAGAGTGTCAACCTTTACTTCTTAATAAATCTCCTCAATAGTGAGCACTGGTGATATCAAAATGCATCAAATAATAAAAAGTAACCTAAAAATGTTTTTTCGCAGTGTAAAAATCAACATTTATACAAGGATTATATATAATTCTGGGAACTTTAGTTCTCTTATTTCACGATCAATCTTTCTTTAGATTCTAGTCTTCTGTTTTATTCTGATGTTTGTTTTTGTAAGATAGGGTCTCTCTACACATTGCTGGCTCTCCTATGTAGACTAGGTTGGCCTTGAACACAAAGAAATTCATCTGCCTCTGCCTCCTGAATGCCCAGACTAAAGGTGTGTGCTACCAATGCCAGGGGACTCTGGTCTTTCAATATCTCATTTCAACCATTTTTCCTTACTACACACCCAAAATACTCAGAGGCACTCTATAGAAACTCCATGCCTGCCCAAATACTGTAACATTCAGTCTAATGCCTTTAGTCCTGGAATGGATTTTAAAAAATGACTATTTCTGGTTTGTTTTTTTTTTTTTTTAAAAAATGATATGTATACACACATTGAATACAAGTGTCTACAGAGTCCAGAAGAGGGGTGTCAGACCCCCTGGAGCTGGAGTTACAGGTATTTATGTGGAGCTCAACAAAGGTGCCGAGACCTGAACTCAAGACTTCTACAAGAACAGCACATGCTTGCTCACAGCCGCTGGCCCATCCTTCTAGCTCCAGAAAATTTTTTTAAAAGGTACCATATCACAGGCTTACCTTGACCACATGCATATCAACACCATACATTTCTAGCCATTTGGCTTTATTCAGGTAATTGGTTTCAGCTTGTGCTGGTGTCTGACCTCTGAAATTTTAAATATAGTAATTATAAGATAATAAGCACACGAGTGGTTTTGTTTTTGTTTTTGTTTTTAAACAAGAGAGAAAATAACGATGGTGATGATGATGTTAGCTACCTGTATTCCTTCCATTTCTCAAACATAGCCAGTTCCATCTCTTCAGTCTGGATGGGCACAAACCTGAACTCGGAGACCAGTTCAGGACTATGTTCAGCGAGGTCATAGTCACCAAGTTCAGCTAAGAATACAAGTTAACACAGTTACGTCATGTTAAAGCACTAAAAACATTAGATTAAGAAGATCAGTAAAACTCCTTCTTAAGCCACCAGCCACTCCCAAGGCCTAGACCACCCCCTCTAATAAATTTGGGAACGATTCGGAGGTAGCTTTGTTGGAGGATGTGTGTTAACGAGGGAAGGCTCTGAGGGCTAAAATTTCCATGCCATCTCCAGTTAGCCTCTCTGCCTCATACTTGTGGATTAGATGTGTGCTCAGCTTCTGCTTCAGTGACATGCTTGCTTGCCCATGCCCCTGCCATCATGATCAGAACCTTCTAGAACTGTGAGTGCCAAATTAAATGCTCTCTTTTATAAGTTGCCTTGGTCATGGTACTTTGTCATAGCAATAGAAGAGTAAGACAACATAAATCACATTTATTGTTGGTGACGTACTTTTAAATATACATTTCTCCTAATTTATTCATATATTAATGATTAGCTTTTGAAAATAAATTTCTGCATTTCTATAGGAAAAAAACCTTTGACTTTTACTTCACTTTTAAAAGATTTATTTACTTATTTAATGTATATAAGTGCTCTATCTGTATGTGCACCTGTACGCCATAGGAGGGCATCAGGTCCCCAGATGGATGGTTGTGAGCTACCATGTGGTTGCTAGGAATTGAACTCAAAAATCTTCTGGAAGAGCACACGGTGCTCTTAACCACTGAACCATCTCTCCAGCCCAATCTTAATTCTTAAAAAACAATCACCTGCTATCTAAAAACAAACAAACAAACAAACAAAACAAAACCCACCCAAGATGCACAGCATCTAGCATGTTATAAGATACAGTACTTTTCTGTAATTCTGTGTGAGGTATATGTACTTGAGTGTTTGAGGACACACACCTCTGCCTGTGCACACAGAGTTCAGAACAGGATGTCGGGTGTTTCCTTCAATTGCTTTCTGACTTATGGCCTAAGTCCAGGTGTCCCACCATTTTGGATGGTCATCAAGTTCTTGGATCTGCCTGTCTCAGCTCCAGAATTCTAGGAGACTTTAGCAGATATTGATATGGGGCCATGTATTGGTATCTTTCTATCTGCAGATTAAGAGCCCTCACTCACTAAGTGATCTATCAGTCCCACATAAACCCTATTTGTAAACTTATACTTTGGCTATCAAGGGGGACAAACAACACAGATAGCACTTATAAATTCATTATGCAGATAGAAAGGATGTTTTAATTTGGAGACAGATTACAATAATGAAAAAAGCCAGTAGATAAAAATTCTTATCAAAAGGAAAATATGTTTTAATAACAATCAAAATAAGTTAAACATTAGATTTACTATAAAACATGCAAATGTAGGCTTATTATCTGCACAGTGACAAACACTACTGACCGTAGAATGATGAGAATGAGCAACCACTATGGAGGCAAACCTAGTCTTGAGCAACATTAAGTCTAGTTACAGTATCATTCATCTACGCATGCACAAATGCACATGTGCACACAACACACACACACATGCACACGCACGCACACACACACTAAAGAAGTGTTTCTTTTCAATGGATGAACAAGAAATCAAATTATAGTTTTCCTTTAAAATGTCAATTTTAAGAGAAAATCCCTAAGTTTAGCAAGAAGCAATTTAAAAATTTGGGTGAGTTTTCCACTAACCTTATTACTAAGGACTACTTTAAAGTATGTACTGGCCTGATCTCGTCTGAGTATGTCCTGAGTCTCCATGAACTGATTTTTAAGAAGACTAAACAAAGCAAGTCATGCAGCAACCACGATCAACCATAATTTACTCTTCTGTTACTTGTGGAACAGAAATCAACCCAGGGTTCTACATTAACATTTACTCAATTATCAGGAAGCTGCCAATTGTTTCATTGTACTACAGATGGAAAAGCAGCAGAGCTCATCAGCTGGGAGCACGGGCTGCTCTCCCAGAGAACCCGGGCTGCTCTCCCAGAGAACCCGGGCTCCATTCTCAGCACCTACATGGCAGTTCACAACCATCTGTAACTCTGGTGCCAGGGGATCAGTGCCCTCTTCTGCTCTCCATGGACACCAGGCACACACGTGGTGCACAGTCAGAATTCCTACACACTTAAAGTAAAGTAACTGAAACATAAAGGAAAGAGAAAGAAAAAGGGCGAAGAATTGAGAGGGAAAGGCATGAAGACAATCACTGTTTAAAGAAGTATTTTAAAACCAAGTGGAATTCAAGAGTCGGACACTGGTAGTTTACACAGAAACAGTACTGTAGCTTTTGTAGCCAGTCATCTAATTTTTTTTCTCAGACATGTATCACACAAAAGAATTATGTTTTAGCCTTAACAATCAAACACAAAAATCACGTACCTTGCAGATTATAAGCTGCCAACTGAACTGCTGTATCAAAGGGACACTCTAACCTGAGGTCAAAATACAAATTTTCTGTCAATTTATAATCTTAATTTTAAAATGAATGGCACTGTGAACATTTGTTTTTACACAACTTTGAACTTATTTGTGTTCGTTTGTGTGCAAGTGCACTTGCCTATGTGTGTGTGTGGAAGCCCAAGGGCCACATCAAGAATCTTCCGTTGTTTCTTTCCACAGTACTCTGTGAGACAGTGCTTCTCACTGGACCTGGAGCTCACTGTTTTGGCTACAGTGCTGGCAGTGAGCTCTTCGCACTGGGGCCACAGACGCTGCTGACACTGCTCCTGGGTCTCATATGGGTACAGGGGATGCAAATTCAGACCCTTTGCTTGCTGAGTAATCATCTCTCCAGCCCTGAACTGAATTTCTAAATTATTTTTCTACTATTCAAGAATTTTGCAGTTATGCACTAAATAATTTAATACTCACTTCCCACTGAGAATATCTTGCTTTAGCTGAAGAACAAATAAATACCTAAGAAAAATAAAAGGCACAAATTAACTAAATAGTACAATTCACTAGAGAAAAAAAAATCTTATCATTTTAACTTGAGAATACTTTTCTTTTTTTCAAACAGGATTTTACTATGCAGCCCTAAACTGCTAGGAATTCAGAGATCCTCCTGCCTCTGTCCCTCAACTGCTAAGATTAAAGGCGTGCACAACCATACCCCGAGAAAATGTTCTTTTTTGGTTTGGTTTTCCAAGTCAGGGTCTCTGTGTGATCCTGGCTGTCCTGGAACTCACTCTATAGACCAGGCTGGACTCCAACTTGGAGATCTGCCTGCCTCTGCCTTCTGGGTGCTGGGATTAAAGGCATTTGCCACCACTGCCTGGCTGAGAGAACATTCTTAATTACAGAATTTCACTGCAGAAAAATGTGTAAGGGGAAAAACAATACAGGAAAAAAGAGGGCACAGAAAGGAGGAAGGGAGGAGGCAGGTCTGAAATAAGAAACGGAAGAGCAGAACAGAGTGGAGCGGAGAGGAGCGACTTCAGAGAATGTTAGAAGCACGTCACGTATATGAACTCAACGATCCAACTTTGTCAACACACACACCTTCTATATGAGGGGTGTAAGGATAGCAGCAGTGAACTCAAAAGGAAATCCTTCCAAAGGTTCTCTTAACAACTCAGCTTCTTCACCAAGAAGCATACCCAATAAAGAGGCAGTGTAAGGGCTACATCCTAATTAGACAGATTATAGTGAATGCCAGCAAACACCAGATTGCAGCTGACTCACTGGTCACCCCAACGGATGCATGAGAACCAGCTCTTCAGTTTTCACAGCAAATAAAAGAGTCAAACACTCTAAGTATTTTTAATATTTTAAGTAAGACAAAGTCTCACTGTAGCTTGGACTAGCCTGAAATTCACTTTGGGACTCAGATTAGCCTTGAAGTCACAGTAAGCCCCCTGCCTTAGTTTCCTGAGTGTTGGGATTATAGGCAGGAAGGATCTTATCTGGCTAGAATCTAACATCTTAAACATCTTGTTCTAGAATAAAATTTCATCCGACAGCTTTATTGCCAGGCTTAAAGAACCCTAAAATCGCTCTTCTAAAGATCTTAGCGCTCCTGACACAGCTCTGAATAGTGGTCTTACCGCGTCAGCTCCTCTCGAAGGTTATTTGGTTCCGAGGAATAGAACTTAACTCGAAGATGAAGACAATAGGGTGAACCAACTGCCATTAAAGAAAGAAATGAACTTCAATTTTTATTAATTTACTAGTAATCTTCAGTCAGAAAATTTGTTGAAAGTTACTAAAGTATAAAAGGAGAGAACAGATAATCGTACCATCACTTCAAAGCAGAACATAGGCTAAAACTTGACAAAAAACAAGCACAGCACAGCATGATCACATTCATCTGTCAAATGTTAAGTCTAACAGTTCAGGTCAAATGTATAATCTTAGTGGTACAATCAAACAGCCTGAAAAACCCGCTGATCTGTCCTGTAAGTGAACACTGAGGACTGCCAACAAGAAATAGATCAAGGCCTAGCATCCCACACTTTCAAATTCAATCCAGTGGATTCACTAATTGCCCAATATTTTATAAAGATGGTTTATGTATTTTATAAAGTTTATATTTCATAAAGGCAGTTAAACTGCCCTGAAATCTGACATTACAGGGACAAGCCCGACTGCAGGGAGTAGAACAGTGGTATTCCATTTTATATGAATTACTTCATTATTCTTAAGACTTATTTTTAATCGTGGGGGGGGGGGCGCACACAAGTGCATGTGTTGGATTCTAGCCAGATAACAGAGCTCATGCAGGTACCCAGAGAATACAGAAGAAAAGGTTAGATACCCTGGAGTTACAAAGAACTGTGAGCCACTGATGCAGGTATGGGGAACTGAATGTGGCTCTTTAAGACCAGATTGTGCTCTTACCTGCTGAGCCATCTCTCCAGCCCCTCAATCTAATTTGTAAGCTGCAAATATTTCTTCTATAAACTCAAATTATAAGATTCTTGAGTCTAGATTAAGACCAGGCACAGAGTGGGTATATTACAATGAAACACAGTTTAGAAAGCAGACAAGCTAGCGAGGCACAGAATACACCCAAAATCCTAGCAATACTTAGGAGACTGGAGAAGGCTTCTGAGGCCAGCCTAGGCTACATCTTGAGAGTCTTGGCTGACATAACCCTTAGCTCACCCCCCAAAAGCAGATGGTAAAGAAACTCATAGGAAACATAAATTTTGAAATGTCCTTACTATTAAGAATCAGCGTTTCTGATATGTTTTATTTGCACTGTTTTCAAATCATTTCCCAGCACTTACTTTTTACTTGCTTTTTGATGCTTTTTGTACCATCCAACCAATGCTGTAAACAGAAAAATAGAAGTTGAGTAATCATGCAACTGGTAGGATCTTAACATTTAATAAGAGTTACTGTGCCGGGCGGTGGTGGCGCATGCCTTTAATCCCAGCACTTGGGAGGCATAGACAGGTGGATGTCTGAGTTCGAGGCCAGCCTGGTCTACAGAGTGAGTTCCAGAATAGCCAGGGCTATACAGAGAAACCCAACTAGAAAATAAAAAAAAAAAAAAAAAAAAAAAAAAAACACCAAAAAAACCAAAAAAAAGTTATTGCTTACTGCACCTTTGTTGACAACCACAAAGCAGTATATCACTACAAATCTGTACATAAATAAAACCTAGAAAACTACCAAAGCCTGGCCACACTTAATTAGATTCACCAGCAGACCCTAACACTACCAAAGCCTGGCCACACTTAATTAGATTCACCAGCGGACCCTAACACTGAGGAGAGAATGTTTCCTGAATACTGAAAAATTTTTAGCATTTATTCAAAGAGCTGGAAGGGCTTTTTAGAAATGAGATTTTTCTCAAAATTATGACGTCTATCAAATGAAGCAGTCATTGTCCTCCTGCTGCACAAATAAAAATGTCTCTACTTGACAAGCAGAGTTCTGCTTCCAACAGTATCTGCCTTTTAATTTCTATATGCTCTTCACTGGGAATTGCTCGCAACACAAACGAGCCTGAGTCAATCCCTGACGTTCGGACGGACAAGGCACCTTGAGCCCAGTTCTCATCACAAACCCCTCCCCCATCAGGCCCTTGCAGCGACAGGCTGAACTACCAAACACATGGTAAGCTCTCCTCAGCATGCTTTCCATTCTTCCAAGCACCAGAAGGGGGGGCTCCTGTGCTAACTAGCCCACAGAGCCAAGGATACAATGTCAAAGGTCCTGCTAAGCAAAGATTTGTAAATAAGGCCATACTGTTACTGGGGCTCGTTTGCTGTCCTTACCAATTATTTGCCTGGTTTCTTCTCTCCTTTCTTTCCCAGTGTATGGATACAAAACTATGCCAAAGTGTGCCCTTCTACCTCGAATAAGATGCTCTTGTAAACATTTCAGGCAGCAGCTGTGCAATGCTTTCTGTCTTGGTTCTGGTACTGGAGGAGATTGAACCCAGGGCCTCAAACATCCTAGACAAGAGTCCTGCAGTTGAGTCACATGTCAGCCCTATGTTGATGTTTTTTCTGGATTCTAAGTTGTGTACACTACTTAGCCATTTTTCATTCAATAAATTGTTAGAGGCCCCCCATCTAAACATCTTTTGGCATGGAAAATGTTCAATTGTACAAATCTTACTGACAGGCAGAAAACATGATTTGTTAGGAATGACTTCAACCTGGGAGAGCAAACAGTGCTTTCATTTTGGCCTAGAAACCCAATCAATATTCAAATATGTCAGATTTGTGACAGCTATTACATGCTGAGCATGAAATAAAAAGTTTTTATGTCTAGAATGTTTGCCCTCAGAAGCACAAAACTGGATGTTGCTCAGGTTTTATTTCTCTTACTGTAGTTGGGGGTGGGGGGATGGCAGCAAAAAACAAACCCAAACCCTATCCATGGCTGGTCACTTGGGTATTGTCTCGGGGAGCCCTATTGTGCATAGCACTGAGTACAAACAAGCATATCCCTCCAGGCAGGAATCTTTACTAGTAGAAAGCAGCTAGTACCTCAAGAACTCATGTCTAGGACTGGAGAGATAGCTCAGAGGTTAAGAGCACTGACTGCTCTTCCAGAGGTCCTGAGTTCAATTCCCAGCAACCACATGGTGGCTCACATGGGACCGATGCCCTCTTTTGTACATACATAAATAAATCTTGAGGGGGGGGAGGGAAGGGTGAGATACCATGTCTAAATAAATGTACAAAGATTTTCCTACAAGTAATTCCATAAGAAAAATCCAAGACAACAATCCTATAATAGACTGGATAAAACATTTAAATATGACAAAAGTATAATATAGCAATTAAAAAATGAAAGCAAATACTTTAAGATCTGAAACACATACTGGTATTTTGGGGGATATAGGGAGGGGTGGCTGAAACTCTGGTCTGTGTAGCCCTGGATGTCCTGGAATTCTGTAGTCTAGGCTGGCCTTGAACCTTTGCCTGTTCCTTCTGAGATTAAAGGTGTGTGCCACCATGCCCGGCCATACTGCTGTATTCTAAAGGACATACTGTAAAGTATTACAAATTCTTTCATCAAAATGTACAAATGTATACACATAAAATGCATATTCTTTTATACTGAGGTAACAATAAAATAGTAAATGAGATTACTGGTGAGGGGCTGAAGAGACGGCTCCATGGTTAAGAGCGGTGACTGCTGCTCTTCCAGAAGACCTGGATTCAACTCCCAAGCATCCACAAAGTGGCTCACAGCCTTATGCAACTCCACGGCTAGAGGATATGACTTCCTCTTCTGGCCTGTACAGGCACTATCAACATGTGGTGCACAGACATCCATGCAGATAAAACACTCATACACATAGAAGAAAAATAAAACTGCAAAAAGTATTTTTTAAAAAAGATTTACTTATTTTATGTACACTGTCGCTCTCTTCAGACACACCAGAAGAGGGCATCGGATCCCTTCACAGACAGTTGTGAGCCACCATGTGGTTGCTGGGAATTAAACTCAGGATCTCTGGAAGAGCAGTCAGAGCTCCTAATAGCTAAGCCATCTCTCCAGTCAGCAAAAAGTATTTAAAAGAAGATTACTAATGATATTTTTCTGCTCTCCTATATTTTCAACTTACTCTGCAATGAATACAATTTGTTGCAAGGAATAATATAGACCTCTAATATAGCATTGATATAGATAATATATTCATATGTTTGGTGCCAGTAATAGTAAAAAGCAGAGGCAGTTATCTGCACTCAGTTGATATGTTGCAGATATATGCAGTTATCTCAGCAGTTATGAGCACTTGCTTCTCTTTCAGAGAACCTGAGTTCAGTTCCCAGAACCCATGTCAGGTGGCTCCAGGGAGACAATGCCCTCTTCTGGCATCCATGGGCACCTGCACACACATATTACACACACACACACATATAAATTTAAAAAAAAAAAAAAAGTCTCACCACCCAGAACATCTGTTCACTATAAACTATACGCATTTCCTCAAGTATGGTTTTTTGTGATTCCTTCTCAACTTTCTTCAAATTGGGAGAATCATCTTGCATATCTATATTTAAAGAACATTTAACATTACACTGATAAATTAATAGACTACCCCCCACTCCTTTCTTTTTTGGAATAGGATTTCACTGTACAGCCATGGCTGGCCTGGAACTTGCTCTACAGACCAGCTGGCCTAGATCTCAGAGAGTCACTGTCTCCTGAGTGCTGGGATTAAAGGAGTGCACTACAACACTCAGCCAATTAATTATAAATTTTGAAGAAATAAGAGAAGAAACAGAGCACTTACTAAAATCATACCCAAGTGTAAGAAATCTCTTCCTGGTTGCATCTATTCAAGACTAGTTTCAGGAGCATTAAGATGGCTCAGCAGGAAGCCGGGCAGTGGTGGCGTACGTCTTTAATCCCAGCACTTGAGAGGCAGAGGCAGGCGGATTTCTGAGTTCGAGGCCAGCCTGGTCTACAGAGTGAGTTCCAGGACAGCCAGGGCTACACAGAGAAACCCTGTCTCAAAAAACAAAACAAAACAAAACAAAACAAAAAAAAAAAAAAGGATGGCTCAGCAGGGAAGGGCATGTGCAGGCAAATCTGACGACTTAAGACCTCTGGGAGCACAGTGGAAGAGACAACAGACTCCTCCAAGTTGCCCTTGAGTTCCTCATGTGTATCACATGTAGGCAAACACACGAACACAAAGTATAAAAACAAACAAAACCCAGAAGACTATTTTCATGATTAGTCTTCTACTCTTACCAATGCCCTGCTGTTAAACACAAAGTTACGCCAGCAGACAAAGGTCGGAGGTGTACACCAAACAGTAATTTCAGTCTTTGCTATGGATCCTGCAGCTCCATTCCAGTAAGACAACTCAAACACATTTAAAGTGCAATTTAGGACCTGGGGGAGTCCTGGTCACCATTCTTATGAGGAAGGTCTGAGCTCATGTTTGCGGATTCTCAAGTCTGTTTTCTTTCATCTCCTCCGCATTCCATGGCCAGGGACTGGAAAGTTCAGAGCTCAGAGTCAGGCGCTGATGTACTTTCCTAGAACCAGGGTCTCAAAGAGTTATGTTTAAATTGCTAAGGAGATAAAGATGGAAAGCACGCAGATACAGATTCTTGGGTGTAAAACTGAAACAGTTTATACCTTAAAAAGAAAATAATTCCCTCTGACTTCCTATTTTTAAAGTTTAGTTGATACTAAAATCTTAAGGTATTAAAATCAATATAGAAAGCTGTATTTCTTTTCACTCTCAGCAGCTGGTTATGGAAGAACAATTTACTCATGTATTTTAGAAGACAATGTAATATATAATCACAAACATAACAGACATAACTAACCAAAGAATCACCTAGGAAGCTTCTAAAACATCAACACACGCACATGCGTGCACACACACACAAACACGCATACCCTAACCCTAGGCCCTCCAGCCAACCAGTGTGCAAGAGCACTTCAGTGAGCCCAGCCTCTGAGAGCCTGAAGGAGCTCCAACCACTGCTCAGAGGACAAAGAGCTTAAAGCACTGAAATGTTAGCTATCTTTCAAAACAGCCTTCACATGAAATAGCTCTGTCAGCAGAGGCATTGTTAACATTTTAAACTACTTTAGGAACTATTAAAAACATGTATACACACACACACACATATATACGTATATATGTATGTACACATACATACATATATATGTATACACACACACTAAGAAAACAGGATTTGTAATCAAATAAAAACACTTCTGTTTAGTCTAGATGCTAAAATAACACTTCCTAATTGACTGCTTTCCTTAGAGTTAACAATCTGTCCTAAATCATTTCAAAAGATTTAGACCAGTCATTACAAAATATTTTCAAGGTATCTTTGCTAAAATTTTGTAAATTGTCAAATTTATGGCTGAAATGTAGGTGATCTAAGTATGTACATCACCTTTTAAAAAAATACGCTTATTCTTTTTGTGTTTTTGTCTTGCATAGACACCACGTGCATGCTTGTACCTGTGCGGGCCAGGAGAGGGTACAGATCTTCTTTAAGGTGCTTTTCTTAAGGTATTTCATCACAGCAACAAGAAAAGCATTAAAGTGCATACACTGGAGCTAGAGATATGGTTCAGGTGTTAAGTCAGCTTCCTGCTCATTCATAGGACTTGCCAGTACCTACAGAAGGTAACCCCAGGAATATTTGCGATGCTCATACATAAATGCAGGGGCACTCACTTACATAAAATGAAAATAAATAAATCCTTTAAACATTAAGAAATCAGAGAGATCGATGACCTAATGGTGCACCTCAAGGTCTTAAAAAACCAAGAAGAAAGCCAAACCTAAACTCAGCAAGAGCTGAGATTAATGAAATAGTAATCAAAAGAACATTATAAAATGTCAACCTAACAAAGAGACGGCTCTTTGAAAGGATAAACAGCACTGGTGGGCCACAGGCTAGACTAGACTACTACTACTAATTACAAGTTATAATCCAGAGGCAAATTACAAGAAATACTGCAGATGTCAACATGATTATGAGAGAGCATTTTGAAAACTTGTAAGTTAAAGGAAAAAAAAAAAACCTCCTAGACAAATGACCTACCAAAAAAAAATTAAACCAAGAGACTGAACAAGAATAATATTGAGCAGCTGGAGAGATGGCTCAGAGGTTAAGAACACTAAGTGCTCTTCCAGAGGACCCACATTCAATTGCCAGCACTGCCATGGCAGCTAACATCTATCTATAATTAGTTACAGGAGATCTAATGCCTTCTTCTGGCCTCTGCAGGCAATGCACACATACAGTACACAAACCTATATTCAAGAAAAACATCCATACACATCACATAAAAATAAATCTTAAAAACAATATTTAAAATATGGTAATAAAAATTCCTGACTAAGACAAAGCCCAGGAGCAGACACACTACTTATTCTACCTTTAAAGATAAACCAACATCAATGTTCTTTAGAGTATCACACAAAATAGAAGGGGGAATGCTTCCCAATTCTCTGCTCTAAAGCCAGTGTTGCCATAATAAAACCAGGTAAGAACTCAACAGACAAAAGAGCCAAAAAACCCCCCAAAAAACAAAACAAAACCAAACCCAAAAAACCATGCAAGAATTTCTTGATGAGCATGGCCTATCTCTAAACCTCTCTATATGTGCAACTAGACTCTAACAACTCGTTAAAGACCACACTTGGGGCTGGGGAGACAGATGGCTCAGTAGGTGTAAGTGCTTGCTATACAAATCTGAGGATCTGAGTTTGAACCCTGTAACCCAGATTAAAAAACAAAACAAAACAACCCAAAAAGCCCAATGCAAGGGTGTGCATCTGTAGTACTAGCATTTCTATGGGGCACTGGGAGGGGGTGGGGGAGGGAAGAGAAAATTGGCTGGAAACTCAAAAGCCAACCAGCCAAGTATGTCTGCAGTGGCAGAAACAAGAGAGATGCCACTCCAACAAGGTGGAAGATTAAAATCAACTCCATAAATTGTCCTCTGAACTCTAAACATGCTCTAAGTCATGTGTATGCCTATACACACACACACACACACACACACACACACACACACCCCAAAATCAAAAACTGTAAAATTGAAAGTTCCTGTAATGTGAAAGAAAGAATCACCAGAGTAGAGAGACAGTCTATTGAAAGAAGGTAGGGAATCTTGCCAGCTATTCATCTCCAAGAGGAACAGTATCTAGAACATAAAAGATTAAACACCCAAGAGAATACAGACCAAACAGTAAATGGGCAAATGAAACAAAAATGCACTTTTCAAATGAAAAGTACAGTTGGCCAGTAAATAATTGAAAAGTCAACCCTTTAGGCTCACCAGGAAAAGACAAATCAGAGCTACAATTGAGATCCCATCTCATCCCAGTCAGAATGGCTATTACCAAAGTGGGGGACCCCTTCTACCTTGTGGGAATGTGAGCCAGTGTAGCCACTATGTAGCACTGCAATCTCATGCATTGATAGTGGGGATGTAGAATGGTGCATCTGTTATGGAAAACTTTGAGCATTCTACAAAAAATTTCATCAGCTAATGGATTAATCCATCCCCTTTCTATGCACTGTTCAGTGCATATCCTTGAGAACTGAAACCTGATGGCCAGAGCAGTATCCATAACAGTCAAATAGAACCAAACAAAATGCACATCAATGGCTGAGTAAGCAAAATGTGGTATAGTCGTAAGTTATTCAGCCACAGGAAGGAATCAAATACTGAAAAATGTATATACAACAAACATTAACTTTGAAAACACTTTGACAAGAAAGGCTGTAACTAGATGATCATTTATATAAAAATTTCAAAATAAGCCAAATTACTATGGACAGAAATATAGTGCTTGCCAAGGTACAGTGCTGGAGAGGGTTAAAAAGAGCCAAGTGGCAATATATCCAGAGCTCCTTTAAGGAATGATAGAGTTGTTCTGAAATTAGTGCTAAAAGTTGCACAATTCTGAATGTGCTAAAAAAAAATTATAAAATCTAAAGTGGCAAATTTTATAGTATGAAAAATGTATTTCGATTTTTCAAAGTGGCCTCATTTTGACATAAAAATGCTATGGCTCTCATCGCTGAAATCAACTGTTTCTCTTAAGCATGCCTTTTCTCTGCTCTATAATCTTCCTTGTCAAACCATATCTCCAGAGTAGACAACTTCAAGGGAGTTCTTGAACGACCGTGATAGAGAATAAGATAAGGAACACTACCCTTCATAAGCCCTCCTTCCTCCCCAGTAACACAGTCCAGGGAAAATTCAGTGGCTTAAATAGTCAGCATTTGCATAGGAGAAATGGAGTGACTGATCAGATTTGGTTACACCTCCACAATTTTTTAGTGTGTGGAAGCAACACACATCGAATAGAAACCATTCTATTTTTTATCTTTTCTTAGATTGATAATACAAGTAGCATTATCTTTTGTGATGAGAGACAGTGTCAATGAGTCACAGGTTCCAGTAAGTTCCAGGACTGCTTATCATGTGATAAACAATCAAGCCTCTACCATTAACTTCAGTGCTCAGCTATGATTGCTGAATAAACAATCATAGATTGCTCAGAATAACATATTCAATAGATACATGCATTTTGAACTTACAGCATTTTCAATTTACAATAGATTTATTCAGACATACTCCATCTTAAGTCAAGGAATTCCAAGAAGCGTATTTGTAGATGAGAATTATTACTACAAATATGGGAAGGTGAAAACACCCTAATCACCTTTGCAGGATCAGACTCAAACTGGACTTAATATGTTTATGTTGTGTGACATCCACTATATATCTCCATATAGAAATCACTATGAATGGATGCTCTCAAAGCTTATCACAAAGCTTATTAAATATCTTGCTAATTCCAGGACTGAGATGGAAATACCAGATGAACCTGGAACATTTTCTTGGGCATAAAGTAAATTAGAGCACAAAGAATGATATATTCATGATTTTGAAGTAGCTCCCATTTGGCCAAACTTGGGAAAATGTGAGCATCAAAATAAAGGATAGTAACAGGACACTGAATAAAACAGGAATCTATTTACAGAGCAACTGTTAATAAACAATTAACTACAAAGGGGAAAACGGAAACCAGGGCACGTAGTGCATGCCTGTAACCTCAGGGCCTGAGATAGAGGCAGGAGCATGACTCACTCAAGGCTAGCTCACCTACATAGTGAGTTTGGGATGTATGAAAAAAATACAAAGGAAGAAAATGATGCAGAAATGAGGCTTGGGGGACACCCTATGTCATTAAGTGATAAAGTCAGTGTCACCAATTAGGGGGTAGGACAGAATGGAACACAGGATTACCTTTTAAAATGAACCTATTTCAGCAGGTAACAACAAATCCACAGAAAGGGACAACATACATCGTAACCGCTTGTTTCTTCAAAAGTTTCAAAGTCATGAAAATAAAAACACCCTAGAGCCACAATGTCTCAGATTAAAGGCAACTAAAGAGACAAGACAACTAAGCCAAACAGGATTCTGAACTGGACCCTGGTGGCTATGGAGGGCATTCCAGAGACAACTCAATGGAGCTAAAATAAAGATTACATGGTGAGGATTTCTCAGTTGCTGGGTTTGACGGTCGTATGGAATGATAAAACATGCTTGTTTACAGAAAGCGTGCATGAAAGAATTTAAGGATGAGCTTAAATTTCAAACCTTCCAAACGGCATCTGTACCATCCTAATGGCTGTTCTGTGCATATGGATATTGCTTCAACTATGAAATTACTATATGTGCATGCAACTAAAAGATGACTGAATGAAATAAAGTCTTTAATAAGGTATATTAAGCCTTTAATCCTGGTATATTGGAGGCAGTGGCAGACAGCTCTCTCTGAATTCAAGGCCAACCTGGTCTACATAGAGAATTCCAAGACAGCCAGGAATAAAAAGTGAGACTCTGTCTCAAAAATAAATAACAAACTATTATCTATACATACATACAGAACAATAAAATATAATTCATCTACTTATTAATTTTGGTTATCTCCACGATGACTCCATAATTTAGCAGGCATCATATACATTTTGGACTGCTTGGTAATACTAATGAATTAAAATGTGGTCCATTTATTTTAGATGTATGAATATGTCACATGATTAAGACTAAACTATAATACATTGATACCTTAGCTCCTTATATTTTGCTGCCCACTTTAGATTCTGGTGTATGAATACAGTACATATAACAAGGACATAAAGAAATCATCGGGTAACGTGGTTTATATTATATGCTCTAGCAAAAACAAAAACTGCCCTTGATCTATCAAGCTTATTATATATAGTAATAAGATGAACTGTTCATTAAATACCAATTTATTTCATTCTAGGACTAAATGTAGCTACTAAGCACGTAACTGAAAGGGGGGGTTATTTCGCTTACTTTGCTATAAAATCAAAGGAGATGAAATCTAAGCTTTAAAGTGTTATCTAGAGTTATGTATATATGAAGGGATTTGTACTTACTTCCCATAGTCTGAGTGTTCTGGAGTGTGTGTGCATGTTATGTATGTATGTGCTGGCACGCATGCAAGTGAGCTTAATATCTTGATGCCCATATTCTTTCTGCTTTCTCTGCCTATTATTTTTCTTTCTTTTTGCTCCAGCCCGCTCGCTCTGGCCCCGCTCACTCCGGCCCAAGGATTTATTTGTTTCTTTTTTATGTACGTACACTGGAGCTGTCTTCATACGCACCAGAAAAGGGCAACAGATCTCACTACAGATGGTTATGAGTTGCTATGTGGTTGCTGGGATTTGAATTCATGATCTCTGGAAGAACAGCCAGCGTTCTTAACCGCTGAGCCCTCTCTCCAGGCCCCTTTTATGATTACTTCTACCAAAGTGTTACAATAACTTAAGTGTTTTGTTTTGTTTTTTGAGAGTTTATTTATTTCTATGTATTGGTGTTTGCCTGAATGTATGTCTGTGAACCAAGTGTTCACAGAGCTCAGAGAGGCCAGAAGAGGATGTTAGACCCCCTGGGACTGGAGTTATAGACATGTGGGGACCAGGAATTGAACTTGGGTCCACTGAAGAGCAGCCAGACAGTGCTGAGCATCTCTCCAGTCACTAACTCTGCTTGACTTCAGTCTATCTTATTCTAAATAACTCATATAACCGTTCTACATAAAACTTTCTGAAAGAAGAGATAGAGAGTTAAGAGCACTGGGTACTCTTGTGCAGGACCAGGGTTGGATTGCCAGCACTCACACGGTGACTCACAACCATGTGTAACTCCACTCCCAGAGGATCAGATGCCCCCTTCTGACTTCAGACATACATGTAGAAAATCATGCCCCCAACATAAAAATAGTAAAATAAATATTTTAAAAAAGTTCTGAAACAAAATCATCTGCTTTCAAGAGATCCAATTCCAATTATTAAAGAGTAAATACTGCAACTATTACTTAACAATTCTGACAGCCGGGTTTAAGGATAACCATTAACCTCTCTCTACCCTACCATCTACTTTCTTTCAAACACACCTCAGTGAATTCACAATACAGCACTCAGTTGTTTGAACAGCTTCCATCTTCCTACCGTTACATACTCTGTTCGATCATCTGAAAGGCACAGGTTTTATAGACACAGAATCATAGATATGAAAGAAACCTTAACAGATGCTTGTCTGCTGACTTTCTAAACTAGACATTAACATCAATTGTCTAAGAGCACATAAAACTACAGTATTAGAATTCTTTCTGGTACACAGTGGTTCATAACACCCTAGATAGATTTCCAAACCTCACCTTCAAAAATGTTGCTTTCATAATTCAGATTAGGGCCTGATCTTTTTGTAAAAAAGTATTTCAGTTGATTGTAAAGAAAGGAACAGCAAAATATAGTGGTATGTCCTATACCACTATAATCCTACCAACTATAATCCTAAGGTGTCCTGGCTGGTTCTGTGTCAACTTGACACAAGCTGGAGTTAACAAAGAGAAAGGAGCTTCAGTTGAGAAGATGCCTCCATGAGATCCAGCTGTAAGGCATTTTCTCAATTAGTAATCAAGGGGGGAGGGCCCTTTGGGGGTGGTGCCATCCCTGGGCTGGTAGTCTTGGGCTCTATAAGACAGCAAGCTGAGCAAGCCAGGGGAAGCAAGCCAGTAAGTAATGTCTCTCCATGGCCTCTGCATCAGCTCCTGCTTCCTGGCCTGCTTGAGCTCCAGTCCTGACTTCCTTTGGTGATGAACAGCAATTGGAAGTGTAAGCTCAATAAACCCTTTCCTCCCCAACTTGCATCTTGGTCATGATGTTTGTGCAGGAATAGAAACCCTGACTAAGACACTAAGGTTTAGGTAAGATAAGAGTGCCAGCCAGCTCTAGGCCAGCCCAGGCTGCAGAGCAAGACTGTATTTTAACCAACAACAAATGAAATAATGAAGATTGAGTTTCAGGTTACAGGAAATGACATGAAGAATGCACTCAGTGTGTTTTAGCGTTTAAGCACTTAGTTCATGATCTGAAAACTGCCATCCCTGTGGTTATAATAGAACCTCCAAAAGATACTCACTGCCACTTGGGCTGAATCCATGAATCTCAAACCAAAATAGTCACTTTCAATCAAGTCCAGGTGATACATAATCTGGTCAAACAGCTCCTGTCCTTTGGCTTTTTTCTGAAACAGCAATAAGATGAATTAATAAGTGGTTTAAGCAGGCTCATTGTCCTATTTCTGATCTTAGAGAGAAAAAGTACTTCTTTTAGTTTTCCACTTATTTCTAAATTTTCTTTAATGCTTCTTTTCCTCCAATGGGAAGAGTCCCAAGTATGACACCAATTTCTTCCTTTTTTTTTAAAAAGAGATTTATTTTATTTGGGTACACTGTTGCTCTCTTAAAAGTCACCAGAGCCGGGCAGTGGTGGCACATGCCTTTAATCCCAGCACTCCGGAGGCAGAGGCAGGTGGATTTCTAAGTGAGGCCAGCCTGGTCTACAGAGTGAGTTCCAGGACAGCCAGGGCTACACAGAGAAACCCTGTCTCGAAAATCAAAGAGTCACCAGAAGAGGGCATCAGATCCTACTACAGATGGTTATGAGCCACCATGTGGTTGCTGGGAACTGAATTCAGGGCCTCTGGAAGAGCAGTCAGTGCTCTTAACCACTGAGCAATCCCTCCAGCCCAACAATTTCTTCTTGATGTTAAGTGTTCCCAGTTTCATTTACTGTATTTTTTATTTAATTTTACTTTTCCCACCTAATATTTCCACTGGGCCATTTTCAAGCAAGTAATCACTCTTATTTCACATTGTTAACTTCCTGACTTTATTTCACCGACCTTTGCCAAAGTATTCTCTGTAATATATAGTTTTTGTTGTCTTTGACTTCTGAGATACTTCTATGTACTTGTCTCTGTATTGTAGGAATGTAAGTTACCATCTCCAGATTAAATATAACAAGGAAAACCAATCTAACCCTAAAGTCTATGATTGCTTCATTTAGCTCTGATGCAAGCTGGGTAGGATCCTAGAGAAGAGAGCCCCAAGAACCACAAAATCACAGCCAATCACTTCACTTTCAACAAGCAATTCCTTTCTCTGCCTCTACTCCTTTTCCAGGTCCCTTCCCTTTCTGCTAATAAACCTTCTCCATATTAGGTAGTGAGTCCTTAGGGGAACCTTGGCACTGTCTGCTGAGGTGCTCCGTCCAGAAGCATTATACCCTGCTGCATTTTATCCAACACAACATTAAGGACAGCAATTCACTCCCACTCTTTTAGCTGTAACTGGGCGCAGTTCAGCAGGAAAGGAACTCTGTCCATGGTTAGGGATTCTAGGAATGAGGAATTTTAGAGGCAGAGGATACATAAACAGATGGCATGACTGCTCCAAGGCATGGCTAAGTAAAATATGTAAGGGAGAATACAGGCAGAAGAGTCTGGAAGAGTCCAGAGAAGAAAGATTAGTAGAATAAACATGGCCAACAGACTAGACTTGGTCATGAGAAAAGAGGAGAGAGATGAAGCCCAAGAGTGCAGGCAAAGAAGGCCAAAAAGAGTCAATAGGGATAGCCTCGACAGCAGGCTCTAAGGGAATGGGAGTAGGGACAGGGTAAGAAGTGCTAAGAGCCAGGATGCCAGTGAGGACTCTGTAACAAGTACTGGTGATACCAAGGGGCCTGGAGGCTCGCACCCCTTTTGGTATGCTAATAGGTACCACAGATAGCCATCTGCCCTAAGCTTCTTTTGCTACCAAACCCCTCAGAGGGCACACAGGAAAGATCAAGACCACAATGGGCATGGAAGGGGGAGAACAAGACATGCATTACAAATTCGTTTTCATCAATTATCTTTCTTTCCAGGGACACTCCAGTCTGCAGCCAGGATCTCCCCATGCCTATCCCAGGCAGAGGGAGAGAAGGAAGGAGACAGACAGACAGACAGACAGACAGACACACACACACACAGAGGACAGTTGATATGCCCAGCGACAAACCTTTGGAAAAAATGATTTTTTTCTTTTTCAGCTGTTTCAGTTGCAAATAGCTATCTGGTAGGGGTGAGACCTCATTCCACGTCCCCCTCTCAGTGCTGGAACCTGACTTGGCTTGAACCAGTACAGGTCTCACGCATGCTGCCCATAGTCTCTGTGAGTTCATATGTGCATTCCTTATCAGTCCAGTGGTGCTAGAATATACTGTTTGCTTGTTGTCATCCACTACCTCTTTCCAAGCCATCCTCTCTCCTGCACAGATCCCTGAGCTTTGATGGGAAGGGTCTGGTGAAGACATCTCATTTAGAAGTTTTCCTCTCTGTACCTTGTCCAGTTGTGGTTCTCTGTGTTAATTTCGATCTACCTTTAAAAAGAGCTGTTGAGGTTTGAACAAGGCACTGATCCTCTAGATTAATGACTACTACTGTGGGGCCCAATCCACTGTGGGCAGGCGGTTCTGAGTTCTAGTTGTAGAAGAAGCAGTCAGCAGGCCTCTGCTCCAGGTTCTGCCTCCAGGTTCCTTCCTTGAATTTCCCTGATGAAGGACTGTTAAACTGTATGGCAAACAATGACTTATCTCCCGAGCTGCTTTTGGTCAGGATGCTTTGGTACGAGAATAGAAAACCTAAGACGACACCAAGTAGAAAAGGGTGGGAAGCACAGACCTGCACAGTTCTAGGCCACTACAAACCCCACGCCAGCTGCCTCTACCCTAGAACCACTACTTCATTTCTTTCTCCCCAACAAATGACCCCAGGCCACTCTCAGTCAGACTAGTCCTCCTTCACATTCTAGTCCAGGAACATTAATGTTGGGGATGGGATTTGTGCTTAAATGGTCCACTCCCCAGACTGGGTCTGGGACAGCAGAGATAAAATACAGATTGAGCAAGTACAACTCGGGAATATCAGAGGGGAACGTGGGCTACTCACGTGGAGTGAGGGAGAAGCCGCCCAGCTGTTAAGCTAGTTAGGCATATATTGAAATATAAAGGCTGTGTGCGTACTTTCACTCATGAATCCAGAGAACTCTGGAGGGTGGAGAAGCGTGATCACCTGCCAAGAGCTCAGAGCGGATTAACAATTTACCACTACACATTAAAATGATCATGGCATTACTTTTCATTTACTTGTTTGTTTGTTTATGAAGATTTATTTATTTATATGAGTACACTATAGTTGTCTTCAGACACACCAGAAGAGGGCATCTGATCCCATTACAGAGGGTTGGGAGCCACCACGTGGTTGCTGGGAACCGAATTCAGGACCTCTGGAAGAACAGCCAGTACTCTTACCTGCTGAGCCATCTCTCCTGCTGAGAAGGCTTTTACAAACCTTCCTTTTCCTCAGAAGGTATTTATTTCTGCCAGAATATTCTTCCTTTGTCTGCATATGTAAAGCTAATTCCCAAAGAACAATTTTCCTATCCCTTGAAACAAACTCAAGAGTTTCCCTCCCGGGTCATTTTCTAGCTGGTAAGCTCTCTGGCAGCTGACTCTTCTCACACCATGAATGACAAGGCCCAACACTGTGCTCCTCCTCCTCCTCGCTCCTCCTCACCATCTTCGTGTGCTAAACATGCCTTTCTCTGCAATCTCACATCTCGTACCTGCATTGCTTTATTGGTTTCTAGTTTTTCCCCTCTGTTCCAAATCAAGTCTATCATCTATATTTACAACTAAATGTCATTTTATATATATTCCCTGGCTACAAAAACAACACCACAATACCCAAACAGACATATACACACAAAAAAATGTGTTTTGTTTTTTTGTTTGTTTTTGAGGGGTGGAGGTTAAAAAAACAGCTTAATTGCAACGTAACTCATATTCCATTCAACCATCAAAAGGGTGTAATAATACAGGTTAGGCTTGGTGTTACAGACTTCATCTCAGCACTTGGGAGGCAGAGGCAGGCCTATATATAGTGAGTCTCAGGGCAGCTAGGACTGCATAGGGAGACACTGTCTCAAAAACAGAAATATGTAAGTAAATGGATTTTGGTACACATTTTCAGTGCCTCTAAAAGAAAGTCCACTCCATAGCTATTACTTTCCATTAGCTCTCTGCCAGTTCCTAGGTATCTGCCCCAAGCAACCACTAATCTACCTGTTCATTTCTATAGCTCTCCCTGTTCTAGGCTTTTGTAAAACAAAACCAAATGTGTGGTGACTGATTTCTTTTTTTTTCTTCAAAACAGGGTTTCTCTGTGTAGTCCTGGCTGTCCTGGAACTCACTCTGTAGACCAGGCTGGCCTCAAACTCAGAAATCACCTACCTCTGCTTCCCAAGTGCTGGGATTAAAGGCGTGTGCCACCACAGCCCGGGGCAGAGGGTGTCAGATCTCCTTACGAATGGTTGTGAGCCATCATGTGGTTGCTGAGATTTGAACTCATGACCTCTGGAAGAGTAGTCATTGCTCTTAACCGCTGAGCCATCTCTCCAGCCCTTCTTTTTTCTTTTTAAAAATAATTTATTACTTTTAAAATCTGCATTGGTCTTATTGCCTGCATGTATGTTTGTGTGAGGGTGTCAGATCCTCTGGAAGTGGCATTACAGACAGTTGCGAGCCACCATGTGGTTGCTGAGAATTGAATCCTGGGTCCTCTGGAAGAGCAGCCAGCGCTCCTAGCCTTGGGCCGTCTCTCCAGCACCAGGGCTGGTTCCTTCACTAGCATATTCAACACCATCCTCGCTGTACAGATATCAATATCTCATTTCTCCTATGGGTAGTGACTTGACCTATACATCCTGATAACCTCAGTCATCCCCACTTTTCCACCATTAGAGGTAAAGCTGCTAATTTTTTTTAATCTACACATTTTTTTTTTTTTTTTTGCAAGCTTGTTTTGAATTCTCTTGGCTAGATCTTGAAAAGTGGAAACATTTAGTCACAAGGTAACAACATTCTATCATGTGAATAGCTATGGGACTGTTTTCCAAAGCAGCTGCTTTCCATCTCCCAATCCTGGTGTTAGAGGATCCTGATTACTCTATATTCTCTCCAATACTTGCTGTTATCTGACTTTTGAGCCTTCTTACTTGAGTGTGAATAAGTATTTTATTGTGGTTTTCTTCTGGCTTTTGGGACTGGAGCTTAAAGCCAGGGTCTCATACATGCCGGCACACCCTTGGCCACTAAACTATGACCCACCCGACTCTGAAGTCTCTTATATTTGTTCTCATCTATTTTGTATGTCCTAACTAAATAATTTCTACCTACATCTTTTGCTTATTTTTAAATTGGGTTGTCTTTTTATTGGTTTGCAACAATTCTTTATGTATTCTAGATACAAGTTCTTTATCTGATATTTAGTTTTGAAGTAACTTCTATTATTATGTTGTACAATCTTTTACCTAAGTGGAGCCCTTTGAAGGGCGCACACTATTAATTTTGATTAAGTCCAATTTGTCTGCTGTTTTCTTTTTTGTTCTCATTATATTGATGTCATTATCTACGAAAATAAATATTTCTACATTTTCTTCTAAAAACTTCAGTTTTAGTTCTTACGTTTCTGTCTTTGATTTTAATTTTTATATGCAGTATGAGAAAAGGGTTGAGCTTTATTCTTTTGCATGCAGGTATAACCATTTGCTGGAGAGACCATTCCCTGCTGAGCAGTATTAGTGCCCCTATCACAACTCAACTGCCCACAGACAGTGGTGTATGCGAAACACTCAAGCACATACAAATAAGGCAGTCTTTAAAGCTGCAGTTAAAGGCCATGGTTTTGCTCCCACACAGGTTAAATCTAAAACTGTGTTGCTGCAGTTGTTCTTGACATGTCTAGAACCTGATCAAGGGATCAGCACTCTGCCAGTCAGTAAACAGCTGCTGCTGCTCCACTTCTTTTGGAGGCTGACCCTTCTCCTCTACACCACACTGCCCTTTAAAGAGGCTTCTCTAGAGCTTTCTCAGTACAGCCTACCCACCAGCCGCCCTGAGGCTTCATAGTTCAAACATTAGGTAATACATTTTTTTCCAGGCTCTCACACAGCAATTTCAGGCTTTCCACTAAATATTTAATGATATTTTAATGGACTACTACACAAAAAACTCTTCAAGATTCTTACCAAATAAAAAATATGAAAACTATCCTTACTAAGTATCTCATGTTGGAATAGCTCACAAACCCTCAACAAGCCCTTAGAGGATGAGAATCTAGATGCCTTAAAGTTTACAGAGTCAAAAACTCTAAAAATGTACACTCTGGTGTCCATGTGGATAGCAAGCACACAATGAGGACTTGCAACACTGCTAGAGAGCTGGGTGTGGTAGAAATACCTGTGAGCCAACTCAGGAGGTTGAGGCAGGAGGATTTTAAGTTTCATAAAAGCCTGGCATGTGTACCAAAACCTTGTCTCAAAAATAAATTAAATAAGTAAAGAAAGAAAGAAAGAAAGAAAACAAGCCACCCACCCACCAGTAACAAAAACAAAGAAAGCCTGAACCTGAGCAAACTATCCAATCCTTCAGTTTCAACTTCTACATTTTAGGTCTTTCAGAATGTATTATTCAACTATATATCAAAGACACAGAGGGTCGTTAATTTTCCAAACAGACTGTTCAAACTGAATTTTGGTAAAAGGTTAACAGGGATGGCAGATGTCAGGAAATATCCAATGAAATGCATATCAAAATCACATAATTTATAGTTTTGCCAAGTCTTTAAAACAGAACAAAGACTTTGTTCTTTGAAAACAGAACAAAGAGATTTAGTGTCTGTAAATAGTTCTGAAACTCAAACCCGGCACAGCAACACATAAAACTGTACTCCCACACTTGGCAGCTGAGGCAGGAGGATCACAAATCCAAGGCCATTCTGGGCTACACACTGTGATACGGTCTATAAATAAGAGCACGCGCATGTGTGTGCGTGTGTGTGTGTACATGCAGACATGAACAGAGTTACTTCACATCAATAACCGCCCTATCAATCAATGTTTCCTGCAAGTACCATTAACTCCAGGTCCTCTGGGCCTACACTTACTCATCCATGTCCATGAATGCTCCCATGCCTGATCCATACCCACCCTATGTCACCTCGCCTTCAATTAGCACAGGCAGTAGTGATCTCACACACAACTGACAGCAGCTAACAAAGTCCTACTTACTGGCAAGTCCACACTGACATCTGTACCGTCCAGAAGGGACACCCTGCATGTGATGATGGACTTGGCATCCCCAGCCGCAGGAATGTGTGTGGCAGCACGCTGCGCCTCTCTGAGTCGCTCCTTTTCAGCATGCTTGCGCATAGAGCGGCGCCCAAGCGTTCTTCGCAGGAAGCTCAGCATTTCTGCCAGTACAAAATCAGTGAAAGTGATAGAAAGGAAAAGCAACAACTCGGAGTCAAATTAAGGTGGGACTTAGTAAAGGTTATAGGTATTAATTTGAAAAAGTTGAAACACATTACTTTTTGTATATATTTCAAAATGTTAAATACAATACATTCAATTTTCATTTCAAAAATAACTTTTCTTTTGATCTTTATTTACATTTCAAATGTTTTCCCCTTTGGGAACCCCCTATTCCATCCTCCCTCCCCCTGCCTCTATGAAGGTGCTCCCCCCACACCCCCACTCCCATCGTCCCTCCCTGGCATTCCCCTACACAGGGACATCTAACACAGGCCCATGGCCCAAGGGCCTCTCCTCCCACCAATGGCCAACAAGCTAGATTTTAACAAAGTTTTAAAACACTTATCAAGCTAGAGCACTGCTTGCAGCTTTTTTAACTTAATGTCTTATTTTATAAGGAGCTGATCTAGAAGAGAAAGCAGCCATTCATGATGTTCATTACGTATTTGGGATCAGTGAGTGGTGCCTAAGGTAAGTGAGTATTATACAACAGGGCCAGACACAGAGGACGCAGACTCTGAGTTTTGTTTTTTTCTAAACTGAGCATTCAAAATATAAATAATTATCTATTTCAGCAAAGTTCAAATAAGTTTAAACTAAGTTTTATTGGTTAATGTTCTACTAAAAACATTAAACAGTTAAAATAGCTACTTATTATATAAAAATATTGCACATTTTAATTGAAAACACCAAATACAAGATTGGAAGGAAACCCATAGCTAGAATGCAAACACCACACCCAGTTCCTTCATATACCTGGTGTCTTTGGTTTTACCACTAAGAGATTCTGAGAAAAGTAACCATTAGCTGAGTACACATAAAGACAATTATTAATCGAGGAAACTGCCAGAGCATACAAATAGCCCAGGTTGCCAGGCTCCTCTACGGCAATGCCACAGTAACCAACACCAGAGGAGGTGCTCCCAGGGGCAGGGGATCCAGTGTGCTCCCAGGGGCAGGGGATCCAGTGTGAAAGGACCTGTTCTCAATGAACCAGACGGCTTCAACTCTCAAGTGAGAAAGGAGCAACAGCAACACAGGAAAGCAGATACTTAGGAGAGGAGGCAGCCAAATTCCAGGCACTGCTGGGTTGTTGGTTTTTTTTTAAAGCCTCCAAATTAAGTTATTATTTCAACTAGATGTGGCTATTGATCTGCTCTTCTCAAACGGTTACTTTTCAGATCATATTACTATATTAAAATTTAAATGCCCATGAACTGAAAAACTACTAAATATGTTTTATAATAGTATTTTACAATGTGTACTACAGATTTTAGTCCCAGGAAATAACTAAAATCTGGGATAGCCAACCAGCCTACAAAGTGACCCAATCACCAGCTGTGCGGCTCTCTCCAGGTAGCAATAGGTGCTCAGCCTCCTTTCCCGGTGGACAGCAGTCTTCCGATGCTTTAGTTAATTGACCCCTCCTTCTCCCTCTTCACCCAGCTCCGTCATTCCTACAGAAAACCACCCTGATAGCTGCCAGTCATTCTAGCCGCACTTCCACGGACCCTTTTCTTATGATCGGATAATTATTCTTTTATTCTGTATTATTCGTACCTTGAGAGCAGACTCACTTTCCTCCTGATTTTTATTTATGCTTACTCTATCACAGAAGTCTTTTAAAAGAAAACAATATTCAAAATGCACTATAACTCCACATTTCCTAAGAAACTACCAGGCTGCTTTTCTTACTGTCACCTTATCTTGTCACTGTAAAAAACAACTACTCTAAGTTACCTACAGAAAAACATCTTTTAGATTATTATTAGTTTGAACAATAAAACCCAATATCGTGAAGAACAGCAAGTCCTTTTCACAGATGCATGACAGCATGAAATAAATACAGATTTCAAGCAAAAAACTGAAAAGCCCTCGAAGGACATAGAATAATAGGGCAAAGGAGCTTTGGACAATTTCTGAGAAAAGCGATTTTGGAGGACAGAACTGTAGTTTAACAAAGAATTATCACAAGTCATCTGTCTCCACAGAGCTGAAGCTTGGTGAGAGAGTGCTTGCCTGCTGCACACATGGCTGTACACATGGCCCTACAGAAGACACCCAGAACACAAAACCATACTAACTAGGAAAACAACCCAACACAAGAAAATGGGTGACATGAAACAGGACATCCCAAATGAGAAGAAGGCGGAAGCTGAATCAAGTAATTCCAGCACTTGGAAGGCTGAAATAAGAGCATACTGAATTCTAGGATAACCCGTAGGTCTATATACATGACAATTCCAGGTTAGCTTGTGCTACATTAAAAAAGAAAAAAAGGTAAGCCTGTGGGTAATACTGCTTAGTGAGTAAGGTCCTGAGGTAAAGCCTGGAATACAGAAGCAACTCTGAAACTGAACATTATTCCATTAGCAGGCAAGGAAATCTAAACTGAAGAAGGAGATAGAAGCCAGGCATGCTGGCACATCCTGTAATCCCAGCACTGGGGAGGCAGAGGAGGAAGATCAAAATGATCCCTGGCCACATAGCAAGTTCTAGGCCAAGTGAGACAACATGAGACACTTTCACAAACAAACCAAAAAGCAAAAAAGTAAAGAGAAAGTTAGAAAGAGGGATGCACCTACCAGGTTCAAAGGTTTGGATCGGACCTCTAGCACTGCACAGACATAAGCACAGAAAAGCGGCTGTCCCTGTGTGCGGCAGGAGAGCCGGCTCCTATAGGTTGTCTCTGACGTCCACATGCATGCTCGCTTGCACCCCCACCCCCACACGACAGACTGTCAGGGCTGAGGTCCTAGGTCGGACCCCCATGTAGCAGGGAGAATGCTCACACACATTTTCATACATGGTCCTATTGAACAAGTTATTAAACTGCATAGGCTTCATGTAGCAATTCTATTTCTAGGTTGCAAAAACAAAAATTTTTCTTGGCCTAACTGACTTAAGAGATGTACAAATAAGCCAGGTGGTGGCAGTACAGGCCTTTATCCCAGCGCTTGGGAGGCAGAGGCAGGCAGATCTCAGAGTTCGAGGCCAGCCTGGTCTAAGGGTAAGTTCGAGGCCAGCCAGGGCTACACAGAGAAACCCTGTCTCAAAAAAACATAAAACTCAACCAACCAATCAACCAACCTTCACAAATGTCTTTATCAGAATGCAAAGAATTAAGGGAGTTATGATACACACAATGGTTGTCTACATCTGTTGTTCAACAATACAGCTGTCCCTCTGATTCCAGCACTTGAGAGACAGAGGCAGGTAGATCTCTTGAGATGGAAGTCGGCCTAGCCTAGACACAGTTCCAGGCCAGCCAAGGTTACATAGTGATACCTTGTCTTAAAACAAACCAAACCTTTCTTAAAGTGAAGAGTAAACTTACATAAAAATGGAAAAGAAAATGAATAGAAAAGTGAAAATAATATTACTGCACTTTGAGATAACAATCCACGTCCCTCCACGTACACATGGAGAAACTACAAAATGCAGATGGTTTAAGAGAGGGTCTCTCTGTAGAGAGTCCATCCAGAGATCCTAAGACTACGTACTGCTTAAGTTTTTAAATATTAAAAAAAAAAAAATCTTGAGGGTTAGGTAATCAAAAAGTGTCCCCATCTTTCTGCTCCCTCACCCCACCTGCCCCCAATCCTGGTCAGTGCTACAGCTGGTGGACTGGTGGATTATCAGCCTCCACAAATCTGATTCCCTTTTAAATCTTTAACAGTCCTGGCTCCTCCTCCTGGGCCAAGCTCTAGCTGTGTGCTCTCAGCTCCAGTGCTCTGCTCAGCTCAAATGTCTCATTCCAGAACTTTCTTATTAATGGTTCTATCTTCCTAGAAACATCTTTGTGCATTCCATCCCCCATTCTTCTCCCTTCGAGAGAGTCGGCTCTATATACACGTGGAATTTATTTCCTCAGAAAAGTCCTCTCGGATCCTGTGGACGGATTAGATGGCCCTGTTAGTGGGCAGACTTTTCTTCATAATATGGAAAGAAACGGTGATGAAATATTTACTTGACTTCTTTCTTTTTGCTGGCTATCCTCTCTCCCACCACCCTATCCCCACAAGGGCAGGGGCCGAGTCTGACTTGTTTACTGACCAAACAGCTATCATGACAAAGTTGCTACGATACATATTACATATGAGACAATCAATAAGAAAATTAATGTGACAGCGCAAAATGATACATTGAGAAAGTGTGTGTGTATATATACACACACACACACACACATATATATATATATATACACACAAATTCGAAAAGAGCATAATAAAAGAGAGTCATAAAATAACTCCAGCCCCAGAAGGCAGAAACAGAATTCTAGGTTCCAAGCCAATCTACCTTGGCCTGCACAGGGAGACAGGGTCTCTAAAAACAACTGGAAATATGGGGTTTGGAGTCACAAGTTTTCTAATAAATTTAATTTCTGAGTTTTCAACAACGAGTAAGTTTTCTTTTCAATCACAGAAATGCAAACTGAAGTGATACATTTCCTACTTAACCAAGAGCTGCTTTCCCACCATCCCGAGTTCATACATTACTGACTTGCCAATTGCACCTCCTCCCCTCTTTGGCTCTTCCCGTTGCAGCGCTGGGGATTGAACTCTGGGTATCCATGCTTTACCACTACAGGGTATCTCCAGTAAAGCCACTGATTCTTTTTTGTTTTTTTTAGCAGTAATATTAAAAACTATAGAAAATGCCCTAAAGTTATCAGTATCTTTCATCCCAGTTACTCCCGCAAAAGAAAATGTAACTGAGAAACTAAACGCAGGAGTGTTATGCACATCGCTTCCCGAACAAGTTATCCTAACAAAACAAAAAACAGGTGTGATATTTAGATTTAGTCAGGCTAGCGCGCTCCAGAACCCTGGGTAGGTTCCCAGTATTGAAAGAAAGAAAGAAAGAAAGAAAGAAAGAAGGAAGGAAGGAAGGAAGGAAGGAAGGAAGGAAGGAAGGAAGGAGTTAGGGAGAAAAAGAAAAATAACAATGATCCTAAGAGTTCAGCGAGACACACACAAGTTACCCCTGCGGTAAGTGGTGTTCAGTGCCTCAGCTCATGCTGCAACTGGCGTTAGCGGAGTTGTGAATTACATTCATAATTTCTTGGTGGGCATGTCTCTAATTCCTAATAATAATAATAATAATAATAATAATAATAATAATAATAATAATAAACTACTAGTAATTTTGAACTATTGCTAAACAACTTCGGAGACTGGAGTCTTCTCGCTCTTAAAGCAGAACCCGGGAGAGAACAGTAACCACAGAGGCGGACACAATTATCTCCTACCCACCGGAGGACCCATCATTACCCGACGCGCGCCACGCGTGGGGGCGGGGAGCGCCCTCGGCCTTGGCGGTTCCCGGGAACGCACCTGACTCGTAGGAGTCCCAAGTTTCACTCGACCGCGAGCCAGCTTGCACGGCCCGTCCGGTGTCTGCCCACGATCCTGGCGAGGTGACACTCGAGGCGAACTTCCCCTAATCCCACGGCTACACGGAGGTCAGGGGTGACCAGAATTCCTCCCACGACGCGCGGGACCCCGGCAACGCGCTCGGCCCTCCGCAGACAACGCGCGGTATCGCCCGAAACTCAGCGCCCAGCCCCATTGGCCGTCGCCGCCACTCCCCTCCCAGCCCACGGCGTCGCCGGGGGTGCAGGGCCGCCCGGCCGGTACGGTCGAGTCTCCGCTCCATAAGCAAAGCCAACTGGACACCGGAGCAAAACTCTTACCTGTACTCGGGAGTGAACACTGTGAAGCGACGGCGACGACGGAGACCACAGAGACAGAAACGCGCGACCCTTGGAGAGAGACGCCCAGCAGGCTAGAGAGGACGGGTCTCCAGAGATGCCGAGAAATGGCGGCGCAAGGCGCGAGCCCACCCTGCGCTAATCCCCGGAGGACCCCGGCCGCCCGCGGGCACGCCCCTTAAAGTCCCATCCAAGCTCCGCCCCCGAAGGGCGGGGTGCTCCGCTCTTAAAGGGGCAATGGCACCGCCCCGGAAATCGGCCTCTTGAGACTAAATTTAAGCTGGCAACACCAGGTGGGGCCGACAGAAATAAAAAACTGCAGTTCACCTTTAATCCCTACACTCCAGAGGCAGAGGGAGGTGGATTTCTTTGAGTTCGAGGCCAGCCAGGACTACATAGTAAAATCCTGGTTTTTGTTTGTTTTTTTTTTCCTCTGTGTATATGTATGGGTCAGGTAAAAAGCCACGGTCTTTGAGAAAAACTTTCAAAAGTTGGTTCTATCCTATCATGTGGGCGCAGGGGACCGAACTCAGGCCTTCACATTTGAAGTGAAGCACTTTTATCCACTGAGCATCTCCATGGCCCTTGGTTTTATGTTTTGAAATTTTCACTTTCCTGGTAATATAATTTGAAAATCAAACGTTGGTTGGGATACAGTTCAGTGGTAGGGTGTTAGACTAGCACATACAAAACCCTGGATCCAATAATCCCTGGCACAGCAAAAATGAGTAGATGTTTCTATTTTCAATGTAGTCTGGTATATCTGTTTTTCTCTTACACAACTGTTTATTAATTGATCCAGCATTTATTTAAATGTTTCCTTGCTTCCCCTCCCCCCAAATCCTAGAGATTAAAGTAACCTTTATAGTCTGTAATGGAAAGAGAACAAACAAATATGTGTCAAGTGGTGATAAAGGCCCGGGAGAAACCTTGGCTAGGAAAGGGAAATAACAGACTGATGCCCAAGGCACTGTGGTCAAAGAAGGGAGGCCCTGAGTGGCAGGGCAACATTCCATTCATTCATTCTTCAGATAGTTTATCAAAATGCCTACTGTGCTGTAGGCCCTGGAGATAAGACAGATAAAGACAGGAGTCCCTAGAGGCAAGCAGTGACAAAAGCCCCTTGGGGGCTGAGTAGTGAGTTCGGGGCCAGCATTGGCTACATTGAGAGGTTCTGTCCTAATTAAACAAGTTATTGCATGGTCAAGCCTGTATGGTAGAGTGTACCTGTTGTCCTGGTACCTATAGCTCTTGAGGCAGAAAAAATCACTTGAGCCCAGAAATTTGAGGCTAATCTACCTAACACCATCTCAAAAGGAAAAAGAAAATGCTGTAGGGTATAGATCAGTTAGTACTCGAAGTCCTGGGTTAGAACCATGTTTAATTGACGGTTAGTAAATTACTAAAGAGAAAAGTTAACAGTGGGGCGTGGGATCAGGGAATGAAGGCTTGCTATTTCAGCAAGGAGGAAGGCTCTTAGGGCAGTGACTTCAGACCTAACGTAGGTAAGGAAAAAGCCCAGTAGACATCCCGGAAGAGCATAGACAGCAAGAGCACAGGACTATTCCGATCTACAAAAGGCCAGAGTGAGACTAAAAAGGGCAAGAAGAGCAGAAGGGAGGGTCTCGAATGAGAGCTTCTTCGATCTTGCCAGAAAATTAGTGTGTCTAGAGGGAGGACCCAGCTCACTGAAGCCAAAACACAGTTTCTGGGGATTTGGCACTGTCGAGCCGTAACAACTGCTCTTTCCGCTCCCATGGTGCATGTGTGACTGCAACCCTGTGCTGTGCTGTTAGAGACGAACATGACAAGCTTGCTGGCCAGCCAGGCTAGCAGAAAAAAACAAAAAAACAAAACAAAACAAACCCCAGTAGGTTCTAGGTTCAGTGAGAGACATTGTTTCAAGAAAACCAGGTAGAGATTGATAGAGCAAACACCAGATGCTCTCTCCTGGCTTCTACAAGTATGAGCACAGGGGGCTGTACCAGCACATCCACATGTGCATACACCACACACACATCCACATGTGCATACACCACACATCCACATGTGCATATACCACACACCCACATGTGCATATAACACACATCCACATGTGCATACACCACACACATATCGCACACACAAATATTCTTTAATTTTCTAAATTCTCTTTCAAATCTCTATTCTCTCCCTGCAGAGAAGAGGCACCATGTGCACTAGTGATTTTAGAAATAAACATCAGGTTTAGCATTCAGCCATCCTTTCGAACTGATCACCTATTAATGAAAAAATCACTGTCATCCTTCGATCTAACAATAAATCCCCATAAAATAACCTTGAAACGAAGTCGTTAGATTACTAAAGCGCATCTTTATTTTTCAACTGAACGTTAACAGCTAGGTGTTTGGTTTTTTTCACATTTGTACCTGAACAAGTACTAAATCAAAATTAAATACAACCAACAAAACATCTGTAAATGAGTTTTGCATAATATCAATTGAGGTTAGGACTAAAACAGTTTCAATGCGAACTAGCATTTTTATGTTCACTGTTCACTGTTGCTGTGTGTGGATTGTTTAAAACATGAATGGCAGAAACTCTAATTTTCACTGAAATTAACACACACACACAATGCCTTTCAGACGCACAGTAAATTGCAGTGACAAGTGCACAGTGATCATTTCAAATAGTCCAGTGTTGACCAAATTCAAGCTTATGCATTTTATGTTTTCATTCTTAGCTTCTTTGCCTCTTAATCTGAGACCAAACCACATGGAGATATTTTTGTACAACTGGGAGAACAGGTAGTCTACAAGCTTCACAGACTAATCCCATCCTGCTATTAGTTCAGTACAAACCATGAAATGGAAACAGAAATGAAAAATATTTTAATAAGGAAATAAAACTAGACCTTTAACCAAGCAAATTCTCACTCCATATTTACATATAGCACCTATTACAAGAAAACAAAGTTCCCAAATTAAAATACCCTCTACATAAATATTACTTTTAAACTACTGTTTAAAATAGTACTGATAAGTATAAGCTATCAGTCCTAAAGTTAAACCTACACTGTAGAAAACAAGGACTAGCCTTTCTTATTTGAAAAGCTCACAGCATAGTTTAGAATTGGTGTGTTCTGATGCTGGAGACACTGGGGTAGACAACTTTTATTTATTTATTTTTTTTTTACAGCAGATATACTGTACTGGCAGAATATGAAAACAGCTTAATATAAACTGTTCCAACAACATAAATTGTGCCCTTTGTCTTCCATATAAACTATGAGCTTGTGGTGCAGTACCTACTTAAGCTCTAGGTGCTACTCTGAAAACAGATTTCCAAATGTTCATGTGATGTCCAAAAAATGCAGAGCAGGAAAACAGTTTTAGTAACCAAGCACGGCTGAAGCTAGCTGAGAGAAATAATTCCAGCAATACAGTCAGCTGGGAGCCTCTACTGTATTATACAAATTACAGGAAAATGGCACAGCTAAAATCACATATGTTACCTCTTAAATATCAAAGAAGCTATCAAGAGATCATTATAAAGCATTTAAACTTGGGGCCAATCTAATAAACTCTACTACGAACCAATTTTTTTTTTTCTGTATTTACAAAACTCCTACAATAGATATTTTTAATGTATAAATTAAATCAGTAGTAAGCATGAAATAAAGTGCTATTTGAAATCAATTTTAGCACTGAAAAAGGACCCACTCTACAGGATTCAGGAATGAGGAATCTTGCTATCTCATTGAAAAACTGGGAAAAATGAATCCACAGAATCACAGAATTAGGTTGAATTTTCCTTCCCCAGGAAGGCAAATAACTGGAACACTATGTGAGTGGAAAACAGAAAGTTTTAAAGGGTAAAGCAGACCCACTTGTGACTACAGTGGGTATGAAGACATACGGCAGATATATATAGTTCATCTAGGGAAGCCAGGAAGCAGCAACTATCTTGGGCCAAAGGTTAAAGAAAGCTATCTCCTTGATGATCCATGGCAGTGACTTTATTTAACAAAGCAACTTCTAAGTCATCAGATAGTTAGCAGTGCTAAACTTTGTAACTGCTGGGGCAGAGGAAATCTGACACTAACCGTGGATCACTTTTTGGTTGTTCAGGGTACATCATGAGGAGTTAAAATTTGTATGGATGGCTAGAAAAGTGTCCTAACAATGATTCCCAATTTTCATTGAGTTTACTAACTGATAAATATTAGATTTAAAGGAGCTATTGAACAAATCACTCACACCTACGGGCACTGGTTTAGAATCTTCACTCAGCTGAATAAAGCTGTAAGCATACAAGCCACCACTGTTACAAAGGCAGGAGAGCTGGGCCCAGTAGTCTTACCATCCATGTCATGGAAGATTAAAAAGGGAAACGCATTAGCACAGTCCGAGGCCTCTGCACATAGTTACTGCAGTGGGCCTTAGGCATGGGTTTCACATTCTCACAATGATGCCCCCACTAGTGGCTGCGACAGTGACAGAACTTGGGAACTTTCCTCTATGGTAGACACAAGCAGCCGCACACTGAGTCTAACACAAGTGTAGAAATCAATTACTTTACACTCAAAACAAGTATATACAATTTTTAAGAAATATTTCTAGAAATAAAACAATGTGAAAATGAATGTACACTATATCTGAAATATGCTTTGATAGCGACTGCTCATTTATAATGAAATTCCATTTCTTCCAACATTGCATTTTACAGAATGACTTGTAATACTCTTCTTTTCAACCTTTTGCAGATTTCTTTTGTAAAACACATATACTTAGAATCAGGTAATTACTCTAACATTTGAAAGATACATTCACTTTCTTTACAGCATGAAAGACATACAATATTGTTTTATCCCTTTTGAGCAATGAAATTAAAGTTAACGGTTTTAACCTTCTGTTCATATAAAAATATTTTCTGTATATCATTTACATAATAATAGGAAAACTCTACAGTGTTTAACTGAAACTTTATGACCTTAGCAAGGCTTTCTTTTTCACACTTACACTGGAAATTTTACAAAGCTCCAGGAAGTTAGATGTTTGAATTCTTCCTTAACAGTGCAGCTTTTAACTTGCAATATTGCTAATACCTTTCTGCAAATGGTGTTACTTGTTTATGCACTGAATCACACCTAGCCAATACAGATGGACTGCCGTCAAGCAGCTACGACTAATGGCTGCCCATTTACCTTTGGAGGACTAAAAAATAAACAATGACTTTAGAAATCAACAGTATAGCATAGTAAAAAATGTAAGTAAACAGCAGCACACTGGTATATGGAAACAGAAAATAACTTTATGGTATCTACTCAAAAGAATTCAGTAAGGCATGGAAATCAAGGAACTGTGGGCTGGAATATATGGGTTGTTGGTTCTGTTGACATAGAGAAATATAGTAACTGCTACTAAGAGTAAATGAAATCCATGCAAAATAAGAATTGTGATAAAAAGCAGAACCCAAAACATAATTCTGGGATTGATTTCTTTTACTCTTAAAATTGATGACATTACCTATTAGCAATTAGCCCTCAAAAAGTTCTAAGATTACATACATTTCTTTGCATGTATATAATTCTCTTAAGTATTTCATTTCAATTTGTGCTCACACTGAGACACAAATAAGTATCTGTTAATAGATTAGTAATTCTGACAGTTGATCAATCCAATCCATTTAATTATAATAGCACAGCTGTTTTCCTCGGAGGAAGCACCACACATGGCCCCAGGAATGGCAGTGGGGTGGTTGGTGCAAATGTGGGATGCAAGCAATGGGAACACAAAGTACTTGCTTTCTGGATACAGCACCTTGTATGAAAGCAGGCTGTGGGAGTACTTAGATATGTTTTGCTATATTATTTGCTAAACGTTTATTCCAGCAAACATTTATCATCATATATTTACCATAAGTGACTTAAATACAAACTACAAACTTCATCAGAACTACAAAGTAAGTACTATAAAGCCTGTAGACATATCCCACATTGTTGTAGTATAAACAACTTACATGAATTCAAAACTACTTTGGCAACTTCACCATCAGATATTTTAAATATTCAAAACACAGACATTAGATAGCATATTGCTGTAAGTTCATGTTTTCTTCTCTCTTCCTGCTAAACAAGCTATATTTCCATTTTACCACATGTTCACATGAATAGATTCTTCTGTAAGTAGGTGTAAGTTAAGTCTCAGGTCCACGGTTTAAGTGCTTTAAGACTGCTTTCCAACTTGCAGTTCAGTTGGATACTGCATGCGCATCAGCCTAAATACTTCACAACAGCTTATGCTAATGTGTCAGGGGAGCACCAGCAAACTGAGTCCAAGTCCTAATTGGCATCACTTTTGATGTCTCCTTTCAAACTTCTAAGGTGTCACAGGTTCAAAGTGACAACACTTAGCATGCTTCCCAAGTGCAAATAGATAAGCTTTACAAGCATTTGTCATATTCACAATTCACTGAAATCATAGTCTAATACAGTGACACTAAATTGAGAATTAGAAAACTTGAATATGACCAGATTCGGCTAAATTAATTGCTAGGCCTCTGGTCCTTCCTATAATAACAAGGACACAGAGACTGGACAAAAATCTTTCAAATTTTTAGCTCTCAAGTTGTAGTACTACTTCTAGTGAGATAAGAGATGTTTTGCTCAAATAACTCGTTGGACTTGGTCAGACATGCCAAAAGATATAACAACCCCATGGTCAAAAGTCCAGTCAGTTTGTGGACATGTCTTTATGAAGTACACATGCAAACCAATGCACTGATCTCCCTCCATGAAGGCACGAGTCTTCCTGCCTTTATTATTGCCTTCATTTTGAAGTCAAAATGATCAGTCACTGCCCTTTCCCAATGACTTGTCTCAGCAAGCTACACACGAGCTGTTCTTGGGCAGTTTATTCGGCCTCACCTTTGAATGAATGGGTCAGTTTAACAAATACAACCTACTCTTTTGGTGAATGCAAAGTCTACTCCAAAAGATTACTACAGAGTATCTTGGCAGACCTGACAAAACCAAATGACCAATAAAAAAAGCAGAAAAGCCATGTGCATTTAGAGAGGGAAAAATTTCACATTTACCTTTAGCATGTACAAAAGCCCCAACTCACCAATACTGACTTTTCACTTGTTAGAAGAAATGCATTCTTTCTTGAGTTTGTCTGGGTGTGGGCTTAAAGGTGGCAAGCAAAATGGCAAAGTACTTTGATTCAAGAGATTTGGTTTCTGTCACGTGATATTACATCAATACGTATGGAGTGTAGCACCACTTGGTGTATGAAAGCTAGCATTATTTCTAGAGACCTATTTAGATTAAGAAGCCGATTAGATGCTTAGGGGTAAAGGACAGTGTTATATGTTAGGTAACTAGGAGAGTTTAATTAGCATATCCATATTAACATTTTGTGAGGGCTAAGTTTAGCTTAAGATCCTAATAAATGTTCTAAAAGGCATGTTTTCACATGTAAAATACTAACGAAGCATACTTCTCAGACAAACAGCTATGAGAAATTTAAATTTCCTTCTACAGTTGTCACTTAAAAACAAGCACTGCTGATTTAAAAGACAGCAATGCTCACTGTGGACAGCAATGCTCACTGTGAACAGCAGTGCTAACTACAGAGATGTAATCAAAGCTTTACATTAAAGAGCAAATGAATCATGACACTGCCCTTCTACACAGCTTTTCTCTTTCGGTCTATGGTTGTCATCTTCTACCCATGGCAAGATCTAAAATTTAGGGTAAAATCCATCAATAAAATAAAATAGCTTTATAATGTACAGATCTCCAACTCGATTTCCCTTTTTAACTTGTAATGATATCCTACTGGACTAAATTACATTGGCCTCTGGGTAGAGAATGGAATGTCTGAGCGAAATTATAGCTCACTGAGTCACTTATATTGTCTTGCATGTGAAATCAGAATAGGGGAACTTGTGTTTGATGTAAAGGTTATATTTCTTTCTTTCTTTAAAAAAATAAGACAAGAAATATTTATAAGTGACAATTTATTTGGTACCCTGGCAATTAATATTTAGAAGCTTAACTTCTGAATTTTACTATTATGGGTTCTGAATACGTGAAAGAATAATTTATATTTTACTAAAGATTTTTAAATGTATATCATTCCTCCAACTAAATAGCATTCCAAAATATCTAGCATTGGAACCCATGTATTATCAAGACTACAAAAGTAATCGGAAACCACTAGCAAGTGTGTCTATTTTAACCATATGCATATAAAATAACATGTGAATAGGTGAGCAAGTTCTCACGTTTAATTGTGCAATTTTAAAATTCTGTCTCCACAGATTTAAAACAAGGAAAATAGACACGTCTGTAATGGGAGTTGGATCTTCCATCAAGATGGACTCACTGACATGCTTATACTTAGTAGGCATATATAAACTAGATGACAAGAAAACTGGCATTTTACTATTATGGAGGGTCACACTTAGAGAAAGTCAATAGTGTTTAATATCTTGTCTGAAGAATCCCAATGAAAAGAGCAGTGTGAAGACAGCCGATATGACTTGGAACGATGCGTCAGGGCAACACGTTAGTTAAAGATGTTAATAACCAACTAATTAACTTTGTCACTATAACTTAGAGTACCAATATATTTCTCTCTAATGTACATGTTAAACAATCCTTTTTAATTTAGGATAAAGTAAATATGAAATTTGAAGAACAAACTCTCTTTTTTAAGTTAAGCTGCTAAACTTTAACCCCTGTGCCTCAGTAAAGGAATGTACAGACTGTGAACAATTCCATAGCAGCAAATGCACTCTCAGCAGAATACAGAAACCCTGGCTTTTATGGCAAAGTACGAGCAAGCACTGAGTAAGAAACACAATGTCCTCACCCTTCTTTGTTTCTACAACTCTCAACATAGGAAGCTGGTTTTTAAAACACTGTGAACTTATTAAAAATCCATAAAACTATAAGAATGTATAGTATACATACATACCTCCTATGGGGTCAAATGAGTGCCTTTTCATTAGACAAAGATATCTCAAGGCACTTAAGGGGTTAAGACACAATGCATGCATTCCTTTACATCAAGAATGTGAAATCACATGATTTGGAATAAGCCAACCTTATGATAAATATAAGTTACATTATTAAATCAAAGAAAATCTGTAGATTCATAGTTATTCTATAAGATGCTGGTAAATGGACACTGTGCAGCATTTCCTGGGAACAGCAAGTCCCAATTTTCTTCTCAACAGCAGGTCCCTACTGGGATGTCAGGGAAGATGTGCTGCATCCACAGGCAGTGTACTGGCTAATGTTGAGAATGGTATTGCTAACATTTGAAAAATAAAATCTGGTAATCAGTAGAGTGAGTACATGGACCACTGGAAAAGACCAGAGCAGACTCCTGATGTTTACTCCTTTTTGCTTTCAAGGTACAGGCGTGTAAGAGAGATGAGGATTCTGAGCCTTGTCTGTGGCAATTCTACCGAGGGGACTGTAGGGCAGCGCCTCAAAGTTCCAGAAATTACCCTGAACATACTCAGTTTCCACTATTTGTTCAGAGCAAAGTACAAAATAGTCAAGCTGTGAGTCATAGATTTTGAGTGACTTTTTAAAACATAAAGTGCAGTAGTGCTGAAGTTCTCCAAGTCTTTTTAGTTCTTCACTTTTTGTGTGAGAGGCCATTTCCTGCAAGCAGTATTATTATGGCACAGTGAATGTAACAAAATCAGTTTCCCAATACTCATTCCAACGTTTTTGTTTTCTTATTTATTTGATGATGTTGTTAATGGTTTAACAAAGCCTTCTTCATAAACTTTCAAAATAGCTTCACATACAAATCTGTACTGACTCTGAAAAACACAAGTAGAAAAAAACACAATCACTACAATGTCCAGAAACCAAAAACTAACATCTCACGTATCTTGCTTATTAAAAAAACTTGAAAAGTGAAATAAAACAGAGATAGAAGTTTTTGTCCAATGGGTAAAAAGTTAAGAAAAAAACAAACAAAAAACTCTTACATAATACTTTGTTGCAAAACTGCTAGTAGGAATGTTAAAATACTGAAACTATAAAGAGAAATTTGAAAGTGTCTACCAAAATATTATTATTTTACCTTTGCAACAAACATTCTCACTTGCAGAAAATTTAATCCAAAAAAACCTTGAAAGCATACCTTTACTTCTCTAAAATAAAAATGTGGAAACCATCTAAGTTGCCACCAACCTCCTAAGAAGAGAAGGCTGGCTTCAAACTCACAGAGATCCTCCTGTCTCCACCGGAGCCTGAGTGCTGGGATTAAAGGTGCATGGACGCTAATGTCAGCCTATTCTGATAAGTGAAAACAAGCAAGGGCTTTCAGGCAGAGAGGTTTCCGCATTGACTAACACTTGAAAGACTGAAGCAATGGTTCCTTAAGTTCAAGACCAGCATAATCTACATAATGAAAACCTGAACAGCCTGTTTCAAGAAGACAAGGCAAAATAAAAAACCATACAACACCACCAACCAAAACGAGGCAAGGAAGGGTTGAGGAGATGGCTCAGGAGGTGAGCATACTTGCTGAACAAGCACGAGGACTTAGATTCATAAGTCCGTCGCCCACGTAAACCAACTGGGCATTTCTGGAAGTGCTCTAAACCCAGTGTGTCTGGGCAGAGACAGATCATTAGGATTTACTGGCTGCCAGCTCAGCTCCAGCTACAGTGAGAGACCCTCTCTCTGTAAAGAACCAAGTGGAGAATGACAAAGACCACCTCTATTCTCCTCAGATCCACCTGCACATTCAGTCTCTGTCTTTGTCTCTCCGTGTCACATAAAACAATATTAAAAGGTGAGGGATAAAAAGTATGTATAACATTTATAAAAGGAAAATAAAAATATATATATTTAAAATTTACTGCTAATTTAACTTTTTTTAGGGAAGAAAATGATAAATCTTTAAAGTGCTGTCATGAAAGAATGGAGGGGAAAAGGAGAGAGAGGAACAGAGAGATCAGGCTCCACCAAATAATAAACCTTTTCTTCTCCCCCTCCTCTTCTTCTCTAATGATTTATTTCCTTTTTTTTTTTTCCTGTGCATTGTTGTCATGTCTGGGTGAGGGTGCCGATTCGCTAGGAACTGGAATTATAGACAGTTGTGAGCTGCCGTGTAGATACTGGGAATTGAACCTGGGTCCTCTAGAAGAGCAGCCCAGTGTTCTTTAACCACCAAGCCATCTCTCCAGTCCCTACTTTTCTTCTTTTATAGATTTAAAATATAAAACTGACACTATCCTAAACAAATCAACAATGCCTGTATCAACCTGATGACACAACAACACTGGTCAGCTATTTGCAGGAATTTTAAGACAGCAATTGATTATGTTTTGGAGTTACTTCCAAAGTTAAATAAAACTGGAAACCAGGAACTCTTTACAATCAACACTGCCATTTTGAAACTATGGCAGGCCATGTGAAATAAAAGAGAAGAGTACTTAAATGTTCTTAGTCTTATTGCTGTCCTAGAGAAGTTAAACAAGAAAGGAGAAAAAGGTAGCTAAAGATGTTAATTAAATAACACCATGTCACAACTCACATTATATCATGGACATGTATGTTCAGACACATGACAGTACAGAGAAAAATATCACCAATCCCAATACCGCATCCCCAGAACTCAAAGAGTAGCATCTACAATAACAAAACCAAGAATTCCTGGAGAAATTCATTTCCAAATCTGGGACATAAAATACAAAGCTGGCTTAGCAATCTTTTCTGCTAGCAAGGAAGTTAACAAAGTTATTATGGCTCTAGGAAGAGGCCTTAGAAACTGAGGTTCCTGCTGGCCAAAATATAGGATAATTTTGGGCACCATCAAGAAAAATACTGAAAACATAGAAAGTATGTTTAGATTCATAAACCACCAACCAGGACCTTACTATGCAGCTCCTGCTCTCCTAGAACTCACTCTGTAGACGACCCGGCTGTCCTCAAACTCACAGCATTCCCCCTGCCTCTGCCTCTGGAGTGCTAGATTAGAGGTGTGCACCACTACAGCCAGCTAGGTTCACAATTTTTAAATTGTATCAAACCAAACAAAAGTCAGTTGTTGGCACTGGAGAAAGCTAGTAAACCACACTGAAATCTGAGCTGGGTACAGGAGCTCAGTGACAGAGCACTTGTGCAGCATGTAGGAGGCTCTGGATTCCACGCCAGCACTGTAAAACACAATAAAAAATAAAACAGCACTTGGAAATCAAGGCAAAGAATTAAATATTTATCTTCTAAAAATTCATTCTAGGAGCTAGAGAAATGGCTCAGTAGCTAAGAGCTACTTTTCCAGAGGTCCTGGGTTTGAGTTCCAGACCCAAGCGGTGACACACAGCTACCTTTAACTCTAGTTCCAGAAAATCTGAGCCCTCTTCTCACCTCTAAGGGTACCAGGCATATACATGATGTACATACATATAAGCAGGTGAAATACTCATACACAGAAAATAAAAATAAATAAATCTTTAAAAAAGTGGCCTAGCCCATTGTAGGTGGTGCCCATTCCTAGGCAGAGAGGCCTGATCTATGTAACAATGGTAGGTGAACATGGACTTGGGAACAATCCAGTAAATAGTAAAAATCAATCAAACAAACAGAATGCCATCACTCGATACCAAGTGAATAATGGATGGCAGTATTGACCACCCAAGGAGGGCTAATATCACAAAAAGAAAGATAATCAAACACCATGTGCATCTTGAGGAAAGAACATTTCCATCTAAACTGCTCTAGCCTATGGTTCCATCATAATTTTAAGGAAATACAGTCAACACTACCTTGAGAATATAAACCAAACCAACTGAGACTCTAGCAATTGGTTTGTTTGTTAAATTAATTGAAAAGAGAAAACAAAACACCCCCCACCCCCAAACAACAAGAGGGTCAGAAAGTAGTTTCTTGGTTATAAAAATTTAGAATTTAGATATAAACTAGTTCAAATGTGCAGGCTATTATTTGAACATCAATTTCAAATAAACTATAAAAACAACCATTGTAATTGTTATTGGCTCAGCAACTTCCATGTGGGTACAGGTCTGAAAGAAATCAAACTGCAGTCTCAGAGATACTATATACATCTTCCATCATGGTGGCATTATTCAGAACAGTGAAAAGCTAGAAACAGCCACATGTCCACTGATGGAGGAATTATTATACAAAGCCTAGTATAGAAAACAATGGAATATGGTTTAGCCTTGAAGAGAAGCCAGACTCTGACATGGGTACCAAAAGGATGAACTGTGAGAATATTAACTATCTGAACTAAGGCAGTCAGAAGTACACAAGTACTATTTGACTCTAGTCATATGACACTTCAAATTCTGAAACAAACGGTAGACTAGCGGTAACTAGAGGCTTAGGAGAATGGATATGAAAAGTGTTTTAATGGTATAAAAATAAGAGGTCATAAAGCTAGTTCTACAACAATGTGCATATACTCAATACTACTGAAATGCACAATAAAACGGTTAAATGGAAACTTTTGTTATGTTGTACTTTATCACAATTAAAAAGGGAAAAAAAAAGCCCAAATAACTTTGTGCACCCAACTTGACTCCACCTGAGCCATACCCAGACCCCAGGCCAAACCAAACCAATGATCTGTGCCACAGTCCACTTTGCCAGCACCTCCCCAAGTCTGATGCCCAGTCTGCATGCCAGCCCACCTATCCACCTGGCTTCATCTCACTTTTACCATATCTAGGCCTAGTCTGCTATGTCCACATCAGTCATAGAAAGAGTAAAAATTCTACATGCCCAGACCTTATCAGAAGAAAAATAGAAAAAAAAATGAGAACCCAAGACAAAATCTATCAGACTTATCATTGTAATTTTTACTGAGAATTACCTAGATGAGCCCCAGGACACAGAAGTTACAATCATAAACTTCATCAAAAGATTCAAATTTAAAGAAGATTCAAACAAACAGTTCAATGAACTTAAACTCAAAGAGTAAAATAAACAAAAAACGTCTAAATGAGGCCCAAGAAAACACAAGCATAAGGCTGAAAGAGATGATGAGGACAAGTGAGAGCCTGAAGAGTGAATTTCAATGAAACATTCTGAAGACAGCGTTAGGTCAGAAGGCCCCACCACAGACTGAATGGACAGAAAGAACAAAGGAAAAGTACAGAAGAAAAACAAAGTCTGAAAGACAGACAGGACGGAGAGAGGGAGGACACACAAGTCACATATAACAGAGACTCCATCAGAATAAGAGCTGACATTTCAGTGGAAACATTGAAAATGAGAAGAGCCTAGAACAATACTCTAATTTCCAAGAGGTCACGGATACAAACTCAAGACTAATTATCCAGCAAACCCACCTGCTATAGTTGAAGGAAAGAAACGTTTCATGATACAAATAGGCAAAAAGAATGTGTGTCCAACAAAGCAGCCTCTAGACGATACTGAAAATAACATTCCGTACAGGACAATTACAGGCGAAATACCTACTGAAGCACAGGCACAAGACAGGAGCAAACACATGAACACAGTGACTGCCATTCAGTAACAACTGCAAATATTAGTGGCCTCAACTCTCCAATTAAAAGACACAAAATCCATCTTTTGTTGTCTACAAGAAACGCACCTTAGCTTTAAAGATAAGTAGTGCCTTAAAGTAAAAGGACAAAAAAGTATTCCAAGCAATGGAACAGAAGTGAGGAAGCACTGCAGTCCAGATGTCTGACACAACTAATGAGAAGAGACGGAGGACACCTTACTCTGATCACCAGGACAGCTAACCAAGACGACATCATAATCCCACACAACTGCACCCAACTCTGCTGCATCCAATTTTATAAAAAGTATACTACCAGAATTCAACGTACAGATCAATATCAACCTGTTACTATTTGGTGAGTTGAGTACAACACTTTCTCTAACAGACAGGTCATCTGGTGAAAAAACAAACAAAGAACCATTAGAATTAAATAACATCATGCATCAAATGGGCTTAACGGAGAACTACAGAATATACCACCAAATACTAAAGAATATACATCCCACTACTCTGCAGCCTATGGAACCTCTCAAAACCAGAGCACCCTGGAACACAAAACAAATCTTAGCAAAAACTGAAATAACCCCTTGTACCTGCAATAAAACTTAAAGTTCTCCTAAGTACACTAACCACATTTAGAAATCAGAAAGAACACAAATAAATTGATTAATGACTAAAGATGTGCAACCCAAGAATTTGGGTAAACAAGAACAAAACAAATTCAAATCCTGAATATGGCCAGAAATAATAAAAATCAGAACAGAAACTATGAAATCGAAACAAAAAACTCAAGAATCAATAAAGAGCTTGTTCTTTAAGACAAACAATTAGCCAACTAACCAAGAGAGAGAGAGGACCCCCAGTTAACAGAATCAGAAATGCAAAGGAAAACATTATATAGATACCAAAAATTTCAGATTATTTTAAAGGAATAATTTAATAAAAACCTATGCTTACACTAGAAATATAAAAAATATACACGAATTTCTACATTCATACAAAATACCCAGGTTAAACAAAGAAAAGATTTAACAACCTACATAGACCTATAACAAATAAAGTCATTAAAAACAGTAATAAAAAGTCTTCAGATGAAAAAAAAACCCCAGGCCCAGATGCATTGATAGCAGAATTCTACTAGATTTTTAGATTATCTACAACCAAAACTTCTAAAACTATTCAAAAAAAAAAAAAAGAAAAGAAAAAAAGAGAAAAAGAAACACTTTCAAAATTCAGTATTACTTTAATAATGATGATGATGATGAAAACTACAGGCCTTATCCTTGACGAACAGGAATAAAAAAATCCTTAATAAAATATTTGCAAACTTAAAAGAGATATATATCAAAAATATTATCCACCACGGCCAAGTTGGCTTTACCCTTTGAGGCCGGGATGGGTGAACATATGTTAAGTCAATAGACATAATACATCATATGAATGAACTTAAAAAACAAAAATCATATGATCATCTCAAAGGATGCAGAAAAAGCCTTTGACAAAACCACCATGTTTTCATGACGAAAACCCTACAGAGAATAGGACTGGAGAGAACACACCTCAAAATAATAAAGGCTGTAAATAACAAACCCACAGCCAACATGATCCTAAATAGAGAAAGCTCTGAAGCAATTCCGTTAAAATCAGGAATGGGATAGGGCTGTCCATTATCCCTGCCTCTTTTCAAAGTAGCGCTGGAAGCAGTTGCTGGAATAATAGGCAGGAAAAGAGAATGAAAGGAATACAAACAAGAAAAGAAGAAGCCAAACTACCGTTATTGTAGATGATTTAATATTACATAGAGATCTCATCTGGGATCTGAAATGGTGTTATTAAGAAAAAACAAAGCAAAAAACAATACAACAACAAAAGGAACACACAAAGGCCAGCAAACAAGATGCTCAGGGGTTAAAAGTGCTTGCTGCCAAGCCTGATAACCCAAGTTTAGTCTCTGGGACTCACAAGGAGGGAAATGAGAACCTACTGCTGTAAGTAGACCGCTGACTTCCCCAGGTGAGCCACTGCGTGCCATGTACTCACTCACACACTAAATAAATGGGAAAATTTTCAAATAAATAGAAAACGTGAAAAGAGAATGAAAATATTTGAAAACAGAGAGTTCATAAAATATTTGTATCTAGAAAATATAAATCTGGCAATAGATGACAACTAAAATGAGCAAAATAAATTTTTACAGAAGATATTTGACATCACTACTAAGAAAATGCAAATCAAAGTCACAATAATACTTCATATCCATATACAAACAAAACCTCTCTTAAACAAGGTACACCTGATGGTGTGAAGAAAATAGAACCCTTATATTCACTACTGGAAATAGAAAATTTTGGCTGAGGATACAGCTCACCAACACAGTGATTTTCCTCCTGTGTATCCCCAACAAAAGAGACACATGTAACATGAGAGTTCATAGAAGAGCAACAAACCATAGAGCAGGAACAATCCACATGCTCATGAACCAACAGACAAATATACAAAATGTGCTAGAGCCATCTAATGACACACTATTCAGCACGCAAAGGGATGAAGTACTGATGCACACTAGAGAGTACACTAACTGACCCAGCTTTGAATAGCCTGGGACTAAGGGAGAGTTGACAGCATCAGAGAAAATGGGCATAAGTGTGTCACGAGAATGAACTTTCTTTTATAGGATGATAAAAATGTTTTGAAAATAGGAATGATGACTATTCTCTGTGACATACTAAAAACCACTGAAGTAACACGTTAAAATAATACATGTAAGGCATATGAATTGTATTTCAATAAAGTTCTAAAATTAGAAAAATGAGTTTTTTTATGAAACTGGGAATCTGAGCATTATTTGGAAATATTAAGAAATTATAATTACATTTAGGTGAGAGTATTTTTTTTGTTTTTTGTTTTTTGTTTTTGTTTTTCAAGACAGGGTTTCTCTGTGTAGCCCTGGCTGTCCTGAAACTCCCTCTGTAGACCAGGCTGGCCTTGAACTCAGAAATCCACCTGCCTCTGTCTCCTGAGTGCTGGGATTAAAGGCGTGCGCCACCACTGCCTGGCTGAGAGTATTTTTTTAAAAAGAAAAAAATCTTATCTTTTAGTTACATGCTAAAATATTTATGCCATCCAAGATTTGCTTTAAATAATGGGAAAGTAAATACCTGTACAAATAAAACTACCAGGCTACTGTTGGGTATTTATAATGTCTTATTATTATGTTAAGTTTTGAGTAAGTGTGAAATTTTGTGTATTTAGAAGCTTAGAAAATGACAGGTATTTTTTAGAGTAGTTAGACCAGTAAGAATCAAGAAATCTTGTTGCCACTAACAATGCAAACATTGTACTCTGGTTTAATTAATACAAAAGCCAGTCTTAACACTAGTTCTAAAATTTCTCGATTCTTTTGATCACTAAGGCAAATGAAGGACTCTTGTCACTGTTACGCGGTGTAAGCTCTTAGGGAAAGGAAGACTTTCTACAACAGCTGTAGTCCAGAACAAAGCCCTGCAGCCCTGCAGTTTAGGGCTCCTCCCAACAGACCCCATTCCTCTTGAGTCAACAACCCAAGACAAGTGCCTCGACATCTAGCAAAGTACTCACGAGGTAACAAGCTAAGCCATATGCACACTGGCAAAGTCATTTTCTTAAAAGGCCAGATAGTAAATAGTGTAGACTTGTAGGTCACAGGTATCTGCTGCAGCTTTACTCAGCTGGTGCAGCATGAAAAGCAGACAGACATGGCACACACACAAAATGAACACGGATTTTCCACCATATTTTTATTTATAATACCAAGAGCTATTGACTACTAGTCTATAAAGTAATAGTTTCTGAGTGGGAATTAAAGTGTTAAAGGTATAATTTAGGGGCAGGCCTGAGGCACACACTTGTCAGGAGGCTGAGGTAGGAGGTTGAGGAGACAGAGCCCAGCCTTGGGTACATAGTGAGTTCTAGGTCAGCCTGGGCTACATAGCCAGACCCTATCGTATATATGTACATTTGTATACACGGAAAAGAGAAAATATGAAATGCAGATTAATAACAAGATCCACTGTGTTTAGGAGGCAGAGGTTCACATGAAGCACAGTACTCACAGGTGTTTGGATCATCATGGCTCTTTGATCTCTCATTGTTCTTACAATGTCTAGTGGATAAACTGGCTGATTGCATTCAATGAGACACATGGCAGTTTCCATAGTAATAAGAACCCCAGTCCTTCCAATTCCAGCACTGAAAACAGACAGACAGACGTGCAAAGTTTTAGTGGTGCAATTGTTAAATTTGTGGCTTTTCTGCAGAAATATCAAAGTATCAAATCACAATAAAAAAAAACAATTTCATTTTAAGGCTTTATTTCATAAAACTAGCAAGTCAACTGTTTAATATTTTGAATACATTTTGAAATGCAAACTAATAGATGCAAAATAAATCATTAATAAATATATAAAAGACAATTATGGGTTTTGTACTTTATACAAGTTAATGTTTTAAACAAGGTTAAGCTATATCAAATTTAGCACTGAGATACTTTAAAAGTATAGCCTACAAACATGTCTATACATGGCTATAGTAGCTGCTGAAGGTTTCTATAAGATAAAGATCCATACACCCCACCTTCTGGACATTGCATCTTGTTTTGGTTTGTTTTTTAAATTATTTCATGTGTGTAAGTGTTGTGCCTGCATGTGTGTGTGCCTGTGCCTAGTGCCCGAAGAGCCCAGAGGTGACATCCCTAGCAATAGGAGTTACAGTTGGTTGTTAGCCACGTCTTCAACCCTGGTCCTCTGAATGAAAACAATTTTCTTAAGCACTGAGCCATCAATCCCTCCAGCCCTGACACTGGACTCCTAAAAAATTTTTTTTTAGTTAGCATATAAAATGAATTTTTTCCTGCATAACATGGTACTTCCCCTTCTGCACTTGCTTCCTGCCACTAGTCCTCTTTCTGCTTTCATGTCATATGGAGATATTTCAATATGTATATATTTAAATCTAGACTCTCTCTGAGAGGAAACATGGCCCGTTTTTGTTCTCCCCATAACTTTCCCTCTTCCTTTTCACTCCTTCCCTTCTTACGTGCATGTCTTTGGAATTTTTCCCTCACTACATATCTGCCCAAAAATAAATCCTGTATTTCTGAACCTGACTTACTTTAATTTATATGAACTACAGTTCTACCATACATGTGTGTAAATGATACATCTTCACTCCTCTTTACACTGAATTCACTACATACGAACGACATCCCTTATCCATCTATCTGTCGATGGGCATCTAGGCTGGTTCCATATCTGGACTATTATAAACAGTATGTCAATAATAAATGTGATAATGTACATTTAATAATCATATTAATAAAATAATAATAAAATGTATGCCTATCTGTGATATATTGACCTGGCATCAGTGGTTCAGGTATATACTGAACTGTGGTACAGCTGGGTCATATGGTAGTTCAATATTCAAGGAGCCTACATACTGATCTTCACAGAGACTGTAACAATTCACACTCTCAGTAGCAGTGAATAGGGCTCCTCTTCCCCCACACCCTCACCATCATTTCTTACCTGTTTTCTTGGGGATGGCGATTCTGAGTGGAATGAGATAGAATGACAAATAAGTTTTAATTTTCATTTCCCAGATAACTAAAGGATGTTGAACTTTTTTCATATATCCATTGGCTATTTGGGTTTTTTCTTTTGAGAACTGTTAGTTCAACTTATTTGCCCATTTACTGACTTGCTATTTTGGTTTTGTTCTGTCTAGATATTAATCCTGTCAGATTTCCCGCTTTCAAACAGCATCTCTTCACTCCGCTGATTATTTCTTCCGTTGAACATAAGCTTTAAACTGTGACCTAATTCCATTAGACAGGTCTTGCCATCACTTCCAGAGCTATTACACTCTTTCAGAAAATCCCTGCTAGCATCACCAGCCTTTTACCCATGGTTTCCTCTATGCGTTTCTGGTTCTCAAGTCTTATATTATGGTTTCTGATACATTTTAAGTTGATATTTATACAGTGTGAGAGGTATGAGTCTAGTTTCACTCTTTTAAAAGCACACATCCAGATTTTTCAGTACTGAGGAGGTTGTCTTTTCTTTAATATGTGTGTGTCTGTTTACATTCTGTCAACTCAACATGAACTAGAGTCACCTGGGAAGAAACTTCAATTGAAGAACTGACTCTATCAGTTTGGCCTATGGGCCTGGGGGTGGGGGGGGATTTTCTTCATTGCTGATTGATATAGCAGGACCCAGGCTACTGTGGGTAGTGCCAACCCTTGGCAGGTGCCTCGGCTATTTAAGAAAAGTAGCTTAGCAAGTCAGTAAAAGTAAGTAACCATTGTGATGGTTCTTCAGCTTCTACCTCCAGGATCCTGCTGGGAGTACTGCCCTGACTTCCCTCCATGATGGACATAAAATAAATTCTGTCCAAAGTTGCTTCTGATCAGTATTTTCCAACAGCAAAAGAAATCAAACTAAAGTAGAAACAAGTGAAGCCTTGCTGTGATGGACCTGACTATGTAGTTTTTATGCCTTGGGATAACCTATGAGGAAAAGGTGGAGGGTGTGGAGCTTTGGTCTGGAAAAATCATTGAGTGCTTGGAGCTTAATGAGTTATAGGAAAATAATTTTGAGAGCAACAAAGATAATCGAGGCCTAGCTTGTGAAGTTTCAGAAAAAAGTTTGCAGTCCTTGAAAACAGTCTATCGAGGCTGTTAATATATTTTTAATTAAAAATTAGCTGTTTCTAATCAGCTGGGGAAGAATAATCAGTGATTATCAAGAGATCAAACTACTCAAGTAAAAAGTATGTTGTCAACACTTGTAAAATGTTAGGTGTTATTGTGTGCATTTATTTCTGGGTCCATCTTTCTAGCCACTGAACTGTGTCTGTTCATGCCAGTATCCCACTGTGTGTCACTACAGCTACATAGTGTAAATTTAGATCATGTGTTATGATACTCTCTGCTTATGATTTTTTTGTTTGTTTGTTTGTCTTGGTTATTTGGGGTCTTCTGTACTTTCATGTGAGTTTTCGGATTTTCTGTTGAAGTTCTGTGGAGAATGTCACTAGAATTTTGACAAAGACTGTAAGTTTAGTCTGTAAGCTTCTTTTAGTAACATAGCCATTTTTACAATTATTATAGCAGCCCATGAGTATGGTAGGTCTGTTCATCTTTCAGTATCTTCAATTACTTCAGTATTTTAGCATCTTTATTGTGGAGGTCTTTAATGGCCTTAATTATGTGTATTCCTAGGTACTTTATTAAAGTTAGTGTGAATGGAACTTCCCCACTAAATTCTTTGTTGACAAGTTTCTTACTGATCCATATGAAAGCTACCTATATTGATTTGTTGATTTTTTTCTTTTAATCTTGCTACTTTGTTAAAAGTGTTATTCAGAGCTAAGAGTTTTCTTATGGAGTCTGTAGAGTCCTTCAAAAATCCTATCACATGACGAGAAAATACTAACTTCTTCTGCATTATTTATATTTTCATTTTCTTGCCTTATTATTCTAGCTAAGATTTTGATATTAAGCAGGGCAGTGGTGGCGCTTGCCTTTAATCCCAGCACTTGGGAGGCAGAGACAGGCGGATTTCTGAGTTCGAGGCCAGCCTGGTCTGCAGAGTGAGTTCCAGGACAGCCAGGGCTACATAGAGAAACCCTGTCTCAAAAAACCAAAAAACCAAACAACAAAAAAAGATTTTGATATTACACTGAATCAAGCATAGAGCAGTATACTGAATTTCCGAATTGTCTAGGTTCTGACTATAGAGGAAATGTGTACAGTTTTCCTGCATTTGGTGTATATTGGCTTCTGGTTTCTTGTAGACTTTATTATGTTGAAGGAATGGTTCTTCTTTCTTTTCATTTTCTTTCTCCTTCCCTTCCCATTTTTTTCTCTCCCTTCTTTCCTTCTATAATTTTGCTACTTGTTTTTTTGGTTGGTTAATGTTTGTATTTTTCTTTTTCTCTGCCTGCATTAAGAATTTCACTGACTTACTTTGTGAAACATGATGAGTTTAAGTATCCTTTGCATATTTAGTCCTCTCATGAAATTAACTTTATCCTGTACTCTCGGTTGTTCCTACTGCCCCTAGATTCCCTTTGAGTATCTTTTGCAATGATGATTTGGTGGCCAGGCACTGTTTTAGTATTGCAATGTCCTTATTTCTGTACATATTAAAAGGAAGCTTTGTTGAACAGAGCAGGTTTATTGCTATTCACTTTCAGGACTTGAAATATACTATTCCATACTTTTCTGGACTTTAAAATTTCTGTGTAAGATCTGATGTATTCCCACCCCCTCAACAATTTACTATCTCAACCATGATATGTGTTTAAGTGTTTTGCCTGCAGTTATGTTTGTGCATCACATGCATCTTTGGCCCAAGGAAGATAGAAGAGGGCATCAAATCCCTTGGAACTAGACTTAAAGACAGTTATGAACTGTGTGTGTGTGGGTAGCTTCTGGGAATCAAAGACAAGCCTTCTCAAGAGTAGCCAGTGTTTTTGACTGATGAGCCATCTCTCCAGTCATTATGCTTGCTGTTATAAGTGAGTTGCTGTTTTTCTCTTACAGTGTTTATCTTGTTTGGAAAAGAGGCTCACTATGTAGTACTGGCTGGCCTGAACATCAAAGATCCTACTACCTTTGCACCAAGGTATGTTCCACCATGCCTGGCTCTCCTACAGTTTTTAATATTGCTCTTTTTTATACTTTGGCATCTTGAGTATATTGTACCATGGAGAGGTTCTTCCCTGGTCATGTCATTTGGGGTTCTAAATACCTCCTAGGCATAGATGCTCATTTCTTCCCTAGATTTGGGAAACTGCTACACTTTCATTGAGTAGATTTTCTAGACCAGCTTTTATATGTTGATTCCTTCTACCCCACAGATTCCAAGATTCTGTCTCTTGATCAGATCCTACAGTTTTTGAAAGCCATGGTTGTGACTTTTGGTTTCCTTGCTTTTAAACCACCATGTTTGCACAGTGTTCTTCAGCTCTGGCCACAACTCTGATGTTCTTTTATTGTTGCTGCCTGGTCTAATCTATTGGTGATGCAGTCTACTTTCTATATTTTATTAAAAATATTCTCCACCAAAGTTTTCATTTCCAACATAATTATTTGGTTTTTTGTAAATCTCAATTTCCTTGATTAATTTCTTACTCATGTGCAAACTAGCTTTTCTCCACTTGCTTACTTTCTCTTCTATGTTGCCAGTTTTCTTTCCAAGCCGCAGTGTAAAGTTCTTAGTTCATTCATTTGCTTCTTTGTATTTTCCTTAAAGTCACTAGTGATTTTTACAGGAAAATGTTTGAATTCACCCAACATTTTACCTGTCTTAGTGTGTTTGAATTTAGTAATCGAGGAGTATTGCTGTGTCCTAATTTGTGCCTTTGTTGGTGTGGATTTTTCTTCCACTTTTATTTGGGAATCTTCCTACCTAGCAGGCTATTTTTGCAGGGTAAACCCCCAATACCACTCAGGGAGATGAAAACAAATTGGTAACCCCACACTGAATATGATATAGAAACACAGTTAAACTGATTCAACTCCATAACACACCCTCGATGGCCACAGAAGAAAACCTGGCAGAACAAATGTTAAGTGAGAATCATTCATAGCAGGGTGGGAATAGTAATGAAAGGGGTAGAGAGAGAAAGCAGGGGAGGAGGCAACAGAGACAACAAACGATACGGAGAGGGAAAGAGGGGTAGAGGTACGTTATAAAGCGGAGGAGGAACTGCTCTCCCCCGGGGCAAGGCGGAGAGCTGGCCCTGCAGAACCACAGCTGCAGCATCTCCATGACACAGAGCAATGAAAGGATACCCAAATGGTACCCAGGCAAGGATCCAGGATTGATGGTGTAGCAGAAGCCAGAGGCCTGGAACCCAATGATTTGTTGCAATAAACATTTGTAAGGAAAGCTGTGTGGGAAAAGGGTATACTGTGTGACCTGGCACAGCTTCTACAGGGACATGTTTTTTATTTTGGGAAAAGGCTGCAAGGGCAGAGGGCAGATATGGAGGGAGGGATGAGGTGATGAGTGGAATTGGAATGCATGATGTCAAATTAACAAAGAATCAATGAAAAAATATTTTAAAAAAGAAGAGGAGGAAAAACAGGAGAGTAAAAAGAAAAGAAAAAGCTTGCTGAATAATGAAAATCAAAAACAGCTAAACATAAGAAAGGAAATTTAAAAAATAAAAACACAAAAGTTCTGCTTTGTACGATGGGGTGCAGTACACACAAGCAACTCCAGTATTGGGAAGATGGAAGGCCGAGAACTGTGAGTTCAGAGCTATCCACGATTACAAAAAAGGGTATAAGGCCAGTTTAGGTTATATGAGACCTTTTCTCAAAAATGTTAAAATAAGAAAACATTAGGATAAAGTAAAAATACCATTGAAAGTACAGTAGGGGAAAAACCCACAGGAAACCCAAAGGCAAAAAGAATGATGTCATTTTGGATCTGCTGCTGTTCATACGGGCTAAGCTTCAGAGGCCCACAGGGCTTCTGCACTGAATTGCTCCCTTTGTCTGTGTGCTAGCGGCCTCTGCTGGCCATACTTAGCCTTGCAATCAAAAACTGAAAAATACATTCCCGTTCTTATAAATTACCCAGTTTTAAATATCTTGTTATAGCAATACAAACACATGGAGATACAGTTAGTATTTCATCATCTCCAAGTTACAGTCAATTATAAGAAACATTCCAATGAAGAGATAGCAAAATAGGAGAACCAGCAAGATCCTTGAATCCTTTGTATAGTTCCTTACACCATTAGAATTTTCTCCATTGTCTTCTGTCTTCAACCTATCACAGAATCATCACAGAAAGGGCCAAAATACAGAATGCACTCCATAGAATGTACTTATTCATTTTTTAAGGACAGGAAATAAAATACCTGCAATGAACAATAATCGGTTCTTCTTTTCCAGCCCTCTTGTTTCGTACGTGACAAACAAAATCCAGAAAGTCACTTGAATCATCAGGTACTCCATGGTCAGGCCAGGCTGTGTACTGAATCTGAGTGAGTTGACGACTCTCATTTTTCTAAATGAAAATGAAAAGTTACACGCTTTGATTTAGGAATTACCTTTAAAATATAAAATTCAGGTCATTTTAATTCTGGAAGGAAAGTGAAACCACATTTCCTTTTCCTCTTACCATTGTGTATAAACTCACTTAAATACAACGTTTGAACAGAAGGAAACCGTTTCACAGGAACAGTGTATCCTTTTAAGTACATCCACGTACATCGCTGTACTTTGTTTTGTAAAGGTTTTCCAAGACACAGTTTCTTTGTGTAGCTTTTGGCTGTCCTAGAACTAACTCTGTAGACCAGGCTGGCCGGAATTCAGAGACCCACCTGCTCCTACCTCACAAGTGCTAGGATTCAAGGTGTGCACCACCACCACCCAGCCACATCGCTATTCTTTAATAACTCAATTTTTATATCTATTTTTTTGAACATGGCAATCAAATAAACAGGCAGAAATAAATTAAGTTCAGAGAACTGCTTAAAAGATTACTAATAGAGATTCCATGTGAAATGTGAACAAACATGGTAAACACTTTTGTGAGTATGAACAAAACTTGAGATAAGTTTTCCATGACATGAATGACATCATGGAGATTAGAGGATAAAAAACCCTAGGAAAATGAAATGGCTTAGCAGCTAAGAGTGCTTGTGGCCAAGAATAACCATCCAAACTCAATCCCTGGGACCCACATGGAGAAGCAGAGACCAGACTCCGCCAGGTCGTCTTCTGCCCTCTCTGACCTCCACAGGTGCACAATGACAAAACCACAAACACTTGCACACACATAAATAAGTATAATAAAACATTTAAATACAAATCTCTCAAATATACAGATTAAAAATTAGAGGTCATAAAAACACAAAGTTAAACCAAGATTAATTCTATTTTATTAATTCTATTTTGTTAGAGTGGGGAGAGCAATGATGGATATAATGAAAGTAAGAACTTTGGCTCAAATCCACAAATCCTGGCCCTGCCAGTGCCGACATTTAACATCTCAGAGGCTCCTCCTTTCCTGAGACAGATGAAAAGACACCTACAGGTAGCTCCACAGCATCTTTAGGTTTAAAAGGTTTCATGAAAAGACTAAATCCTATCAATTACTTACTCACACACTTTAAAACAGGATATAACATATCCAACATCATGCAGGCTGGGACAGCCATTGATGTTAAAGGGAGATCATGAATTCAAAGATAGGTCAGACCACCAAGATCAAGTTCTCAGCACAGACGAGATTTACTTGTCCCAGAGACAAAGGGCATGGATAAGAGAGAAAGACAGAAAATAGAGGCTGAGGGAGAAAGGAAAGAAACAGGGGAGAGGGGGAAGGAGTATTTGCCCTTGGGGGTGGGGGAGGGACAGGTGCTGACAAAGGACTGCCTCTGGATTGAGGAGACAGACTTGGCCCATAGCTAAACGGCAGCTTGTAGAGGTAAAAGGGGAACGCTCATGTTAGAGTGATGTGTTTAATTTTAATTGGGCATGATAATTAGGTGAGCCAAAGGAGGCTTTGATTGTTGGACTTCAATACTTTGATAGATGGACTCGTAGTCAGTCTCAGAAGGAGAAAGTGGCCAAATAAGGAAATGGCCTTTGGCTAGCTTTAGGATGTAATCTAGCAAGGCAGAGAGAATGAGGGAGAAGGGCGAGGCTTGCCAGAGCTGTGTTGGCCCTGCTCAGGCTGGCCAGAGTGAGTCCCTTCAAGGAAGGTAAAAGTTAATCAAGACTTTGGGAGTGGTAGCTGCCTATCCACTATCCATCAATGTAAGTGCATTTTTATTTTGGGTAGAAACTTTGTTTTTTTCGATTCTATTTGGCTCAAGCTGGGATTAAATACTTGCACCGCCACACTTAGTAACACTGAGGGACATTTTAAAGAAAGCCAAAGGAAAGGAGTAACTGCCGCATATGACTGTGAAGGCCCAGGTCTCTCCCACCAATACTTTTGAAAGAGGAACTGCCACTATTCCAAGGGTATTATTAATGACAAGTGAGGTAAAGCCTTATTGGCTATCTTCCAGTCAGTAAGGAGGAAACCGGATGATGTGCTAACATATAGAAAAGGAATCTGACACTAAACGGAGCTAAAAATTACAGGGAAAAACAGCTAAAATTCATTCAAATAAAATAAATTAAGGATATACTGTCGAGCTTATGATATAACATACCAATATGTAGGTTAAATCATTAAGATAGTTATTTATTTTAATCTTTATTTTCCTAAGTAGATAACCAAAAGGTAGGCAAATAGGTATATGTGTGTGTGTGTGCACAGTGATTTCTATCTTAAACGTAGTCCTTTTTCTTACAGTCTAAATATAGATATATACAGCTATATATAGCCATGACATTTTTGCTTGTAGAACCTGAGTACCTCAGAACTACGCAAAGATAAATTAAGTGTGTGTGTGTCTGTGCGTGTGTGTGGACTACGTATATGTGGAGGCCAGAAAAGTCAGCACGTATCCTCCTTTACTACTTTCTACTTATTCCTTTAGGACAGGATCTCTCCCTGGACCTGGTCTTTGCTCATAGATATGGTAGAACCCGGAAAGCCCCAGGGATCCTTCTCTCTGAATTCTCAGAGCTGGGGTCACAGGCACTTGCAGTTATGTCTGGCTTGTTGTATCAGTACTGGGATCTGAACTATCCTTATGACTGATCAGTAAGTGTTATTTTGTTTTGAAGATTTATTTATCTTATGTATATATGAGTACACTGTAGCTGTCTTCAGACACACCAGAAGAGGGCATCAGATCCCATTACAGAGGGTTGTGAGTCTCCATGTGGTTGCTGGGAATTGAACTCAGGACCTCTGGAAGAGCAGTCAGTGCTCTTAACCACTAAGCCATCTCTCCAGCCCCCTGCAAATGTTCTTAACTGATGATCCATTCTACTAGCCACCAGGTGAGTAACTTTTGTTTCCCAGGAACTAGTCTCAGACTAAAAAAATTTTCAGCTTTCAAAGTCTTTACAGCAGTTCTTATACACAGACACTCTTGACTTCTAACCTCTTGGTTTAACAGTGTCATCTTCCTGAAGATATAGGCAGGGTTTCCTTCTTCAGAGTGGCAGGTGACTTGATAGCATCCATAGGATGAGCTTCCTGAGGGTTCTGGCCAATACTGGTGACATTTAACCTGATTGTCAACAGGTTGAATACAGAAAATTACATATTTAGACAAAGGAATTTGAGTTCTCCAACTTTCAAAATTATCTAATTTTTATTAACTTTCAAACTTATAGGAAATAATTCTCAGACATCTTTCACTTAGATCTTCAAGCTACTAATATTTTTGTGTGTACATGTGCATATTGTATGAATGTGTCTGTGCACATATATGAGTGTGTATGTACACACATGTAGCACTGTGGTCAATATTGGGTATCTTCCATGGCTCTTGACCTTGTTTATTTGAGAAAAGGTCTGCCACTGTATTTGGAGCTCATCAGTAAGGCTAGGCAAGCTGGCTGGTCGATGAGCACAGGGATCTGTTTGTCTCTGTTCCAGCCCTCCAGCTCTAGGGCTACAGAGGCCTGCTACCAGATCTAAACGTTACATGAGTGGTGAGGATCTCAACTCAGGTTCCTATGTTTGCATGGCAAGCACTTTACTTATTTAGCCATCTTGCCTGGTCATTATTCACTGACATATTAAAAACCCTTTCTAAACAATCTGTTTGGCTATATCCTGACTAGAGTTTTACCACAGATGTGTATGTGTGTATCCTATATAATCCCAGCCCTATTTCCACATCACTGACCCATTTAAAGTGCAATTGCTTTCAGTACACTCCATAGACTGTACCCATGCCTCTAAACACTTTAGAACATTTCCACTGTGCCCTAAAAAACTCATATATTCTTTAGTAGTTGCTATGCTTTCTGTCCATTTCATCCTTTTTCCCAAACCTGGACTTAATCTACTTTCTGTACTTATGAATAGCCAATCCTGGATGTTTCATACAAATTGAATCATACAGTAATTTTTGTTTTGTTAACAACTTTTCACTTTGCATAATGCTCTTCAGCGTTGCCCAAATTCTATTACCAGTACTTTAGTTACTATTATTACAAATGTTCTTCAGTATTAAACCCTAGACTTTTTAAACTTTAAACAAGTACTGATTTTAAATGAGTACATGATAAGACTGGTCATATCTGCGTTGCAAGCATCGTGTTGGCCACAGCCTTCAGTGCCTGGCTGTAATGATTCAAACCATGGGGAACAACAAAAGACTGAAGGCTACATGAGAACGTTCTGCATGTACAAACAATGTGATCTGAAAAGAGCCCAAGTACTGTGAAGATTAAACTATAGCTTACTCTGCCACGTTCAACTTGTGTGGTCAACATCACAACCATGGAGGAGCCTTGTTCCCAAGTCATTTGCCAAAAATCTTTACAAGTGTGTGGTAATGGACCTTGACAAGCAATGTACTGATTTATAATACTTGAAGAGGGAATTTCCATCTAACAAGAAAAAGACAGTAAAGTAAAAAATAATCTTCATTAACAATTTTGCTCGTAAAAGAAATTTCCTGGCAATGTCTAAAATTATACTTATTCATTATTTAATTGGCGGAAGAGGAATTTAAAAACAAATACTTCCCAAACACTACCTCCTTTCTCTTTTCTTCTCTGAGACAAGGTCTCACTCTGTGTCCCAGCATCTCAACTATTACGGGCATGTACCACCATATCTCGCACTATTAAGAGCCAGCATTACAGACGACCTTGTTTTAAAGACAGAGAGTTTGTAAGAATATTTTTTAAAAGTATCTATAAATAGCTTATTGGTGAATTTTCTAAGAAAGAAAAATTCTGCTATTTATTTTAGCTGAATTCTGCTCATTCTATAATGTGAGGCGCCATTAGAATTATGTTTCAGTTTGTTTTTAGAATGAAATAAGCCAATAAATACAGAGGAGTCACAACTGGACACTCGAGGTGGATTTCAACAAGGTGGTACCTATGTACAGCAATTTCGAGAATACCCAAGCATATACACTTGAAACTTGAAGTCTCCCTCCCAAACCAGCTTCCACTTATTACCAGAGGGTAAATTTGTTTTTCTACTTTCTAGTACTTCTTTCACATAAACAGTCTGTACACAACAACTATTTTTCTATAAAACCAATTTTAAAATGGTGGCATAATATTTAAGGTTTTCTGAATCCCATTGTTTAAAAGAGAATACCTAAATTAGTACCTAATTTCTTTCTTTTAATGGCTCAAAAAAAAAAAAAAAACCCACTGTAACTTATTTAACAGACATTTAAGGCATTGTTAATATGTTTGTTATTTTTTTTTAATAAATATAAGATATATCTACCTATAAGGTCAACAGGAAGAAATGAAAATGCTGGATGCAAATGTATGCACAACTCAACTCTGATAACACCACACTGTTCCCCAAAGAAACCACTCTAAACCTCAGCCAAACACTCCGGAAGGCAGTTAATTGATACTTGCCAATATAGCTATATTCCCTTATCCGAAGCTCTGAAAATATCAAGTTGGAAATGCAAAACTGGTTTTGGTATTTTAAACTTTGTCGTAACTCGAAGACATTTTCAAGTTGACCCACTTGAAAGCATTTGACAGTAAAATGTGACGTTGACTGACCTAAAGGGTATTTATCCGCTACTAATCCCACTCAGAATATTTATATCAGTGTAATAATTAAAGGGCCCCATCCCATAATCTGCTAGGGATATTACTTCCTTTGGCACTGGTACATGGACTGAATATTCTTTAAAAAAAAAAAAAAACCTAAAAATTTTCGACCCCAAAGCATACTTGAAGGCTTCAGATAAGGAAAGAAGTATACACGTGTGTGTTATCAAATTTTTGGACTTTCATTTCCATAGGTAAACAGTAGAACTTCTATAGAGTTTAATTTTGTACGTTGTTTTATAAATTTAAACTTGCATTTAATAGTGTTTGATACTTTTCTAGGTTTCATAATATTATTCTGGCTTTGCTTAAAGACAAGCAAACACAACAACAACAACAACAACTCCACAAGTCATTATCTAAGGCCAAAAGGAGGAGCTGTGTGGCACCTTTTATCACTCTCTTCTTATTCCTTTTTTTCCTCATGACTATGCAGCAAGCTTAACTGCTTTGCCATCTCTCTAGCGCCATAACTGCTGAAGTCGCTGTGTCACTCCAGAATAGGAGGCGGGCTTGGTTGGTTTTATCTGGGCACACCAGGGAAGAAACCTCTTGATCACTGGATAAGCATTTCTCGAGATGACATCAAAAGGCAGCTGTTCCGTTGTCCTCTCACACTGCCCACATGCAGCCTCCGTTACTGTGCACTACCATATTCTTCACACCTTTGTGTTTATGTGGGGAAGTGAACCATTTACAGTCACAGTGATGAAGTGCTGTATGGGGAAGTGCACCATTTACAGTCACAGTGATGAAGTCCTACTGTGG
>JADRCH010000032.1:8525788-8705447 GCA_019843965.1 Rhynchomys soricoides | reverse complement strand
AGTCCTACTGTGGGGAAGTGCACCATTTACAGTCACAGTGATGAAGTGCTACCGTGGGGAAGTGCACCATTTACAGTCACAGTGATGAAGTGCTGTATATATTCTGACGTGCAAGAGAGTTGCCAAGCCATTCACCACGGAGAGAATGTAGATTAGCTTTCTTCAGTCATGAATTATACTTCAAATGCGACTGGCTATGCATTCAAAGTTAACAAATCAACAATGTTGTTATTATTAAATACAGCTTTAAATGTTGCTGTGCACTGATTGGCTGATGAAATGTGACTTTATAATTATAAGCACCTATAAGCATCTATTGGCCATAGAAATGATGATTCGCTATTCCCCGGTTCATCAATTGCACAAAGGATCAAGGTTAGACTTTCAATAAAAAGGAATTAACCTTAAAATTTATAATAGTTTTCAATTATTTCCAACAACAAAGGCATAGCAGAAAACTTACGTTTATATAGTTTGCATTGATGTAGTCTTCATCAATGCTACCTTTTAAAAGGACCCGCGTAGCATCATCTAAAAAAAATAAAAAGGAACAATGATTTCTTTTTTTGTATTGATATTTGGGATTAAACCACCAAAGCTATACCACTAATGAACCACACTCTAGCTTTAAAAAAATTAATAAAGTTTTATTTAAGAGATTAAGCTTATAATGGTAAGAGTTAACAGATACTTACAAGGTGAAATATCTCTGTATCTGTTTTTGGAAATGTTTTGAGGTAATTTGGCACAAGACATTGTCATTCCAGGTTTTTTCCGATACAGTTGCTTTAAAAACAAACAAACAAACAAACAAACAGAAATAGTCTGATAAGCCGCCCACAACCCTGCTTTGTTTTGGCAGACTTGTCTCTATTCCAACAGGACCCCTCCATGCTCCAAGCACATGATGGCCCTCTTCAGAACAGTCAAGTGCTGACGCAGAGCTGCAGTCAGCTCTGTAGTTTCTGACAGGCAACAGGCATTTATGATATTTTGAAAAGTCTGAAAACAGTTTTGCTCACCAATATTTGCTATTGATATTTCAATATCATATCATATTTCAATAGCAAATCTACAGAGAACATTTGGCTTTTAGTTTGGAAGTGTTCAAAAATACACTGAGACATTTTTAAAAAAGAATTGATACATGTCTTAGCGTGTTTGCTTGTTATAAGCATTTATATGAAACATATTTGTATATGGCCATCAATATTTTAAAAACACTTGGGGGAATTCCTAGTTTTATTTATTAAAGATAAACAAATTAAGTCCACTATGACAGAATAGTGCCATCTACAAATGTGTTGGACTCGATTTATAACTAACTTGGATGTCTACAACCTGTGGGCCACAGGCTGAACATGTCTGGTTTAAATATAGACTTTCAAATTTACTATATATTTATTGATCAAAATAAAGATTAGCAGTCATGCCAGGCAAAGGTGGTACACAGCTCTAATCCAAGGACAGGCTGGGGCAGGGGTATGGGGATGGGCAAAGGCAGGTGAACCTCTGAGTTTAAAGCCAGCCTGGTCTACAGACTGAGTTCCAGAAGAGCTAGGGCTACACAGAGAGTCCGCTAGCATTACACAGAGAGACCCTGTCTCAGGGGGGAAAATTACCAATCAAAAATTTTTAAAATAATTTTAGAATTCTTCATGATAACAAAATGTAAGCCTATCATTTTGCCTTTTAAATCATAATGTACAGATTAGGCACTAAATAGCAGTCAAACTAATTAGCAAATACTGACTTAATACAACATCATCACTTACATCAAACTGTGCCAGTATTGTTCCAGTGATAAGCCCCTCAGCTAGCTGGATCATTGACTCCCGCAGGGAATGGTCATCTTGATGGACACTATCGAGTGGGGCTTTCTCAGGAATATACTGGAAGTCTGGCTCACTTTCTAGTTTTTCTTCCACTACATCATATACAGCTAAATAAAACAAAAAATATAATAAGAATTTTAATACAATTCAGTAAGAAATTGCTAGATATTTTCTATAGATCCAATAAATAATTTATTCCATTATATCTGATTGATGCCTTTGTGTAGGAACCAAAAATGGCTGTGGGGTTGAAAGGCTTCTGCTATTCCTTTGCAGAAAAGAAGGGTTCTTTAGCCATATACTTAAAATCTGAAGACAAATTAAGAAAATGTGACCGGAGAACACAGGTAAACACCTAGAAGCCCTTAAAGAGAAAACACAAAAATCTCTTAAAGAAATACAGGAAAATACAACTAAACAGGTGAAGGAATTGAACAAAACCATCCAAGATCTAAAAATGTAACTAGAAACAATAAAGAAATCATAAAGGGGGACAACCCTAGAGTTAGAAAACCTAGGAAAGAGATCAGGAGTCACAGATGCAAGCATCACCAACAGAATACAAGAGATGGAAGACAGAATCTCAGGCACAGAAAACACAATCAACAACAGTCAAAGAAAATGCAAAATGCAAAAAGCTCCTAACCCAAAATATCCAGGAAATCCAGGACACAATGAGAAGACCAAACCTAAAGATACTAGGTATAGAAGAGAGTGAAGATTCCCAACTTAAAGGGCCAGTAAATATCTTCAACAAAATCATAGAAGAAAACTTCCCTAACCTAAAGAAAGAGATGAACATACAAGAAGCCTGCAGAACTCCAAATATATTGGACCAGAAAAGAAATTCCTCCCATCACATTATAGTCAAAACACAAAACAAGGAAAGAATATTAAAAGCAGTAAGGGAAAAAGGTCAAGTAACATATAAAGGCAGACCTATCAGAATTACACCAGACTGCTCACCAGAGACTATGAAAGCTAGAAGATCCTGGGCAGATGTCATACAGACCCTAAGAGAACACAAATGCCAGCCCAGGCTGCTATACCCAGCAAAACTCTCAATTACCATAGATGGAGCAAACAAGATATTCCATGACAAAAACAAATTTACAAACTATCTTTCCAGCCCTACAAAGGATAATACAAGGAATACTCCAACACAAGGAGGGAACTAAAGCAAGAAAGTAATCTTCCAACAAACACAAAAGAAGATAGCCACACAAACATAATTCCACCTCTAACAACAAAAATGACAGGGAGCAACAACCACTTTTCCTTAATACCTCTTAACATCAATGGACTCACTGGTACATTTACACAAGGGACTCCTACTCAGTTATTAAAAACAATGACTTCATGAAATTTGCAGGCAAATGAATGGAACTAGAAAATATCATCCTGAGTGAGGTAACGCAGTCACAAAAGAACACACATGGTATACACTCACTGATAAGTGGATTATTAGTCCAAAAGCTCTGAATAGCCAAGATACAATCCACAGACCATATAAAAGAAGAAGAAGGAAGACCAAAGTGTGGGTGCTTCAGTCCTTCTTAGAAGGGGGAACAAAATACTCATGGGAGCAAATGTGGAGACAAAGTGTGGAGCAGAGACTGAAGGAAAGGCCATCCAGAGACTGCCCCACCTGGGGATCCATATACAGTCACCAAATGCAGACTCTATTGTGGATGCCAAGAAGTGCATGCTGACAGGAGCCTGTTATAGCTGTCTTCTGAGAGGCTCTGCCAGAGCCTGACATATACAGAGGCAGATGCTCGCAGACAACCATCGGACTGATCACAGGGTCCCCAAAGGAGGAGTTAGAGAAAGAACTGAAAGAGCTGAAGGGGTTTGCAACCCCATAGGAAGAACAACAATACCAACCACCAGAGCTCCAGGGTCTCAACCATCAACCAAAGAGTACACATGGAGAAACCCATGGTTCCAGCTGCATATGTCGCAGAGGATGGTCTTGTCGGGCATCAGTGGGAGAATAGACCCTTGGTCCTGTGAAAGCTCGATGTCCCAGTGTAAGGGAACGCAAGGGCAGGGAGGCAGGAGTGGGTGGGTGGGAGGAACACTCTCACAGAAGCAGGGAGAGGAGGGATGGGATAGTGGTTTTCTAGGGGGAAATCTGGAAAGGGGGATAACATCTGAAATGTAAATAAAGAATAAAGCATTATTCCTATTTGTTTTTTAAAAATAAAATAAAAAAGAAAGTTAAGAAAAAGAAAAGAAAATGAGGCAGGACTACAGCAGTTCAGAGCACTTTCTGCCCTCTCAGAGGACCTGGTCCAGTCAACATCCTCTTGCCACTTCACAACCTCCTGTGACTCCAGGTCCAATGGATGGATGTTCTTTTCTGAAATTCATGGGATCCTGGGCTCATGGGTAAACATAAACAGACACAGAAGTGTTTAAATGTGTGCGCAAGAACATGCAGATGCAGACAGACAGACAGACAGACACACACACACACACACACAGAGTTAATAAATAAAAAAATAGAGAAAATGAGGTAATTTTGAGCTGTAGATCTGAATAAACATGCCCTGATTTTCTAGGAAATGGATCAATACCACAGACAAAAGTCTATACACCATTATGTCCAAAGATATGCTGGCTTTGATCATATTATAGGTGCACACAAAGCTGAATAAATCAGCCCCACCTTCTCTCACCCACCTAGTCACTAGGCATCCTTCATGTTTATGTTCGTATAAGAGAGCTCAGACCTCAGATGCTGGGAGGGCCTATAAATGTCAGGCCTACAACTTACCCTTGTGTGTTCTCCCTCTCAGCTCCATTTTAAAGAAAATTAGTTTTATGTTTTACATGTATGGGAGTTTTGTTTGAATGTGTGTATGTAAACCAAGTACACGCCTGGTGCCTATGGATGTCATTAGATAACCTGGAACGAGAGTGACAGACCACTGTGACTCACCAGGAAGATAGTTAAAGTCAAACTCTGGTCCTTTGTAAAAGCATCAAGTGCTCTTAACTGCTGAGTCATATCCAGCTCCTTAGCTTTACTGTTTAACATGGGCTCTATGAACACAGATGAATGGTTCTTCCATGTGTAAACATGGATATTCTCTGCAAATGACAGCCTCCTGTTAGCCATCTTGCAGGATTAGGAAACAACATGTACTATACTTGAGAGAAAAAAAAGATGTGAGGAAATCTACCCTGAAAATGAGTGGGGGTCCCCGTCTGGACTAATCTTACAGGGCCCTAGCTGGGTTCCTCCTGGGTTTTAAATATAAAAAAAATAACTTTGCTATCAAAGAGACTTCTGTTTATTTTTTGGCTCTGTGCCCACCATGAATCTATAAACAGGAAATAGATTGTTTGAAATTATTTTCAACTCTAAAATGAGAGTCATGTACTTATCACGTTTGGTGGCTCTGAGGATTAAGTTAAAATATACACAGCGGCCTAGGTCCAAGAAAATTCCAACAGCGACAGACAGCTGTCACTGAGTGGCACCGCAGCTGTTATACGGAGAGGGCAGAAAAGCCAAACTCAGAGATTGCTGTTGGTATAAAATTGAAGCTGTGACACAAAACAGACAGCATGAAGCCTAACCAAACAAATTCCTCGGGACCAAAATTAATGTCTGTTAGTGCCTGTTTAATATTCTTAGAAAGCCAATTTTAGAATTATACATGGATAAAAACATAAAATACAGAAAAGAAGATGCCTGCTTTGACCAAATATGAAACGGGAATTTTTCTTTTCTCTAAACAACATCTCACTGTGGCATTCTCATTTATGATTACAATGGGTCTGAATGACAGCCACGACTCTGCTGTTGTGTCCCTTTTGTAATAAAGACATCCTTCTACATTCATGCTTTTAAGACACAAGACTCTGTATAAGTGCATATATACCACATGCTGTTTATTTATCTGCTAGTGGACACAACAGGGTGTATAATCTGGCTACTGGGAATAGAGCTATAATCAATATAATGCTCATAGCATGTGTTCACATAAGAGTTTGACATGATTAGTCAAGAGGGCACCACCTACCCAAAATATAGTTAACAGTATTTTTCTTTAATTAGAGTTTGTTATGGAATTTTCTAGAAGTAGAACAGAGATTTATTTATTCATTAAACAAATATTTACTGACTCTACTACTCTTACAGTGGCTGAAGAGGGAGGCCACTGTAGGTTTGGTAGAATAAGCAGAGAAACATTTCTGAATGAAGGAAAGAAACAAGTTACATAAAAACCAAAAATTGTTTGCAGAGCAGAGGAAACCCAAGTGCACAGACCGGAACGTATGTCAGGTTGAAGCTTTGGGGAGACAGTAAGAACGCCACTGTGCATTAGAGGTGAATGAAGTGTGAATGGGAGACAAGAAAGCCGAGGTTTTGGATTTTTTTTTTCTCCAAGTTATGATAGATAGCACTGAGCACTGTCGTTTGAAGAGGAAACTGACAAGACATGTTTATAGACGCCTACTCCGGCTTCCATGTCCAGTAGTAAATGGCAACAAATTGTGGCCAATGCTCAGTGCTAAACAGAGTACTTACCATTAGGTCGAACAAGGAGCACGAGCTCCCCAGAGTGTTTCTCACAGCTAGCTTTAATAAACAAGACTACTTGATCATGGGTATGTTCTGCAATGTCCCGGCCATTTATTAGTACCACTTGGTCCCCTTCATTCAACCGAGGGACACAGAGGTCAGCCTGTAATACAATACAGATAAGCATTCAAATATGCGCCCAGCATCCTGAAAACATAAAACTTACTTTTTATAGAGTGTAGAAAGAGAACTAAAATTACATATAGAAGAGAAGCATCCAAGCAAGGGTATGAAAATGGCTCAGTCAGTAAAATGCTTGCTTGTCAAGCATAAGGGCCTGACTTCCAATCCCCAGAAAGCGCACAGATGTCCAGGGCTGCGATGTGGTCCTGTAATTCCAGTACTGGGAAGGCTGAGCAGAAACATTTCCTGGAACTTGCTGGCTAGCTAATATAGCCAATCAGGGAGCGCCATGTTCAGTGTGGGATACCATTTCAAAAGTACAGTAATAAGGTAGAGAGTGACTGAGGAGGTCACCAGCCTCTGATTTACACCACACACACACACACACACACACACACACACACACACACACATCTATCTCTCTCATTTACTTGAAATAGCAGAAATCTAGTTTTCTTTTGAACATCCTATTTTGTTTTATAGCTTCATGGAACATTCACATTCCTTCCTCATGGCCTATAATGTCCATAGAGATTCAGAGAAGAAATATCTCAAAATGCATATATACATACAGGCTGTCAACATTTTGTACTGTTTAAATATATACATTTTCAGTTCCCACAGCTTAAAGAACATCAGTTTCTGAATTACGTCCTCCAAATTTTAGTTTTCAGAATACATTGTTGTCTTATTGCATAAGGTATACATGTGCTGCTAGTGGTTCAGTCCAAGAGTCTGTATCTCAAACCAGAGTACTGCAGCTGGAGAGATGCCTCAGTGGTTAGGAGCACTGGCTGCTCTGCCAAAAACCCTAGGTTCATTTTCCAGCACCCACCTGGGGCTAAAAAAACTTCCTGCGACTCCAGGTCTAAGAGGGAATCAGAAGTCCTCTCCTGGCCTCGACAGGTACTACATACATACAGTGTAAAACATACATTCAGGCAAAAATAAAAATAAATATAAAATAAAAATATAAATACACATAATATATAAATAAATAACAAAAATAAAAATGAATCTCAAAGAAATATCTTAAAAAAGCAAGGAGGCACAGATCACACTTGTCAAAGCATATCCATCATCAGTGTATGACCAAGAAGCAAAGCACATGGCTATGCTTATTTATCCTTGGCTCGTAGGAAATCATCTCAAAGAGGAACTACCCAGCAAAGACATAAATGAAAGCTCTGAAAAGAAGCAGAGCATGATGGCCCCAGACATGAACTCTGACCTGAGAGGCAGTGATAAGTGAAGTGAGAGCACTCTGTTGTCTGAGGCTCTAGGTAAGCACGAGTAGTCAAAGGGACTTGAGGTTTTTTTTCACAATACAACACCAAGGCTTTGAAGGACAAAACACTGGAAGCAGATCCAAATGTGGAAAAGATCATGGAAATCTGCTAATGTAAGAGGCTCACTCTGTATCATCAGTTTTATAACGTACTATTCAAACTACTTGTGATAAAGTTTGATAAATGATTGATGTTTTGGGCTACGGAACACATATTTTGCATTTCTCAATATTTTTGTAAGACACTCCACAAAAGACTTTAATGTATAAAAAATAGATCTAATAGTCATAAAAAAACTATAATTTTTCCAATTGGTTAACAGCTCATGGCATAATCTCACGTTGCATGGCCATCGTTAAAGTTCTGTACTACTGCAATAAGGACTGCCTGAATACTGAGAAAATGGCTCAGCAATTAAGATACAGGAGATAAAAGAGACAGCAATAGGAATAGGAAGGCCCATGAGCCCAAGCACGAAGATGGCAGGACAGGCAGTGGAAGAAATGCTATGGCAAAGGGAAGGAGAAATGGACATGCTACTCAAGTCTACTACAGACAACTATTTCATAATTCTCAGCAAGGCAGTGTGCCCAGTGGAAAGAACACTGCTGAAAGGTTAAGTAGTGGTCACCCTCCACTACTTATGAAATGTGTGACCTTAGACAGCTAGCACCCAGAAAACACAATAAGAATTTAGCCTGATTTATCTTCTAGACTTGTGAAAATAAAATTGAGTTAATTCATCTCAAAAATTCAAATGTCAGCCTTTATTTATTAATTGGGTTTTTTTTGTTTTGGTTTGGTTTGGTTTTTTTGTGGCTGTATTTTATTGAAGCAGATGGGAAATATTTACATGGTCCCTTATGTAGGAAATGCATCCACGTACCAGTGTGATCCCACACTTTGATAAATGCACGTTTAGGATAACTGCAGTGAAGTCAAAAATTTGTCTAATGTCTAGGGACAGACATTGATTATTAGATTTCCATTTGTAAATAAATGTTTTTAATGTGAATTATCCATTCTGAGTTACCCAAAACACACACAGACAAAAACCTGACATTGAAACCCAAGCATTCAGCAGGCTGAGGCAGGAGGATCTCTTGAGTTCAAGGCAGCTTTAGTCTATTTAGAGTGAGTTATAGGACAACTAGAACTAGAGAAACCCTGTCTCAAAACAACAACAACAACAAAACAAACAAACAAACAAACAACAACCAAGAAACTGTTTGCTCTAAAAAGGTCTTTTCTTAAAAAGGTCACAACATGGAGGACTGTAGTGGTGTCTACACTCATGAAGTAATTTTAAAATGACAAGGTTCTACCACTTCAATAGGTTCTAAGGCCTACCAGCATTTTTATAGCATAGTTCTATGCTATAGGAGAAGGGAGGAAGTCATCAGAGCAAAGGACATCCAGAGTCAAAATTCACATAACTAAATAGGAAGAAAAAGGAAAGGGAACCATACCAGTAATTCCATTTTCCAGGAGAAGCACTGCTAATATTTTAGCATGTTTCCAGAGAACACCAATAAAAAATACTTGATGATAACAGAAAACTCATGGCTGTAGAAGCCTAATAGTGAGTGACATGTGACTCACTGTTAATGTTTTTAGCATGTGGATAATAGAATTTAAAAATGATCCTGTATCATTCCCATTTAAAGTAATTTTTAAAACAAAGTAGGCAGCCCAGGCAGTAGTAGACAAGCCTTTAATCACAGCACTCAGGAGGCAGAGGCAGGTAGATCTCTGTGAGTTTGACCCTGGTCTACCGAGAAAGTTTCAGGACAGCTAAGGCTACACAGAGAAACCCTGTCGCGAACTCCACCCACTCACGTCAAAAAAAAAAAAAAAAAAGTAGGCAAACAATGAACTACTGTAAATAAAAAAGGCAAATAACAACAACAAAAATCTCAAAAAAACCCTCCACCTTCATCTACATTTATTGAATAAGGAGGGGTTTTTTTTTCCAACATAACTCTTTAGCACTGTAGGTACACTCAGAGTAATAACTTCTAAGATGTAGATTCAATTAAAATTCATCTTTTCCTGAAACTTATATGATATTTAGCATTTAAATTTAACATTTGGCAAGTTGAAAAATAACACTTTTCTTCTTTAAGGAAACAAAATGTTTGGTTTTTATTTTGTATGTTTAGGTGTTCTGGTTGCATGTAAGTCTGTACCCCACAAATGCCTGATAACTTGTCGAGCACATTGGCTTCCTTGGACCTGGAGTCACAGGTAGCTTTGAGCTAGCACGATGTGGGTCCTGAGACTTGAACAGAGGCCCTCTAGAAGATCAACCAGTGCTCTTAATTGCCAATCCATCCCAATAGATTCTTGGGATAAAGAAATGGTTTGCTCTTGCTCCAGAACTAAGGAATCCAACGCCACCATCCTGTCCCCTCAGGCAATAGGTGCACGTGTAGTATACATACATAAAGGAAGGCAAAATACTCACGCATGCCAAACTAATTTTTTTCAGTACAAATGGGGTTGGAGAGATGGCTTGGCAGTTAAGAGCACTTATTGTTCTTGTAGAGGACCTGAGTTTGATTCTCAGGAGCCATACAGTAGCTCACAACTGTCTAAACCTCGAGTCCCATGGGATGCAACACTGCATTCTGACTTCTGAGGGTTGCAGAGTGCACAGACATACACGCAAACAAAACACTCATAACCACAAAAACAGGTTACAAAGCATATATTAGTTTTTGAGTTTTGTTGTTTGTAGCTCTAGTGAGTCTAGAACTCTCTTTGCAGACCAGGGTGGGCTTGAATTCACAGAGATCTGCCTGCTTCTGCCTCCTGAGTGCTGGGATTAAAGGCAGGTAACCATCACACCTGACCCTTAAATATATATATTCTTAGAAACAGTATTCAGATAAAATTTGGGATAACTTACAGGTGTTCCTGGTGCTACCCGGGACACAATTACAGGCATCTTCTGATCATATCCTCCCTGGAAAATAGAAAAATAAAAAGTCAAATGCTACTAGTTTATACTAGAACATCCTAATCTAAACACTAGAAAGGACGTATGTCCCGGATTACCTTTACATTGAACCCAAACCTTCCATTCTCATCAGGTTTCATCTTGATCAGAACAAGGTTATCATGTGGAACGCCACCATTAGGCTTGAAAAGACAAAAATAAATTTCAGAATGTACATAAATCATATAATTTATCTGCTTGTATGATCTACAGTATGTAAAGAATTAAAATCCTAAGCAAATGTTAGTTGTGAGGAAATCAGTTTCTTTGCCCAATACCTTACACAAGTGTTCCTCGTACCTCCTTCCAGTCGACTGGAAGGACACTGGCAAATGGGCATTCGCCATCTCCCTTTCCTCCAACTCTGTATAATACCAGGCAGGTTTTCACCTCCACAATTCCAGAACTAAATTAACACGACAACAAGTATTTTCCCATGACTGAACCCAGTATTATGTCTCAATCCCGGCCCTACTTGACTCACCGCCTGTAACACTGGACCAATGCTCCCTTTCACTTGGGCTTCTTCATTACCCATTGTTGCCGACTTTTCCCTCTAGCTTTTTGCTGCATATTCTTGGTCTCTCTTCATCTCTCTGGGTCTTATAATTTGGTGAGGGCTCAGTTTCTAGAGCCTTTATTTAGATAACTACGTATGTTTCTTGATGATTCCCTATATTGTGTTTTTAAAAATATATACTCACTACAATGAAAATACAAGCTCAGTACAAGTTTATAAATATATCCAGGTATGCAAGAAGAGACAAATAAACATCACCATAGAGTTGGTACTAAAGTTGCCATTTTTGGAAAGGATTCTGATCTCTTTTGATTAAACCTATTGTAGTGGAACAGTACACATGAGAAAATAGAATGCTTTCAATTTTTGGTAATGGGAGAAACTCTGAGGAAATAAATGAAAAGGCAGAGAGTACAGTAATCACTGGAGACTTTTGACACTAGGTGCTGATGCATCTTATGGACTTTCCCTTTTGCATCTTATTTGAAATCTTAATGCTCCTTTAAATTTCCTGAAATAGATATGCATGTGACTATGCTTGCATTTTTAGGAACACGGTGTATTCTTAAGCTAAACTGATAACCTCACTTGTGGCTTATTTAAATCTTAAGAAAGCAATAAAATTGATGTCATTAGGATTATAACAATTAATCATTTTATTATATAAAGCATATTCTATATAAGCAAAAGTTATAAATTATTTTGTAAAATATAGATATAGTATTAGAATCTATACTCGATTTCAAAAGTTAGGAAATATCTCTACACTAAGAAATTACATAGTAAATTAAGTACTAACTGAATTATTAGCACAGCACTTGATCTAGAAACATATGTTTATTTTTGTATACTAAATTTATACATTTGTTAAGAGATTAACTCTTTTTTTTAAAAAAAAAAAAAAAGATTTATTTATTTTCTGCATATGAGTACACTGTGACTATCTTTCAGACACACCAGAAGAGGGCATTGGATCCCATTACAGATGGCTGTGAGCCATTACAGATGGTTGTATCCCATTAAAGATGGTTGCTGGGAATTGAACTCAGGACCTCTGGAAGAGCAGTCAGTGCTCTTCACTGATGACCCACCTCTCTAGCCGAAGACACTAACTCTTAAAGCAATGGGCACAAATGAAGAAAAAGGTAACACCAAAATGGTATAAATCATGGTTAAAAAAAATCAGAAGAAAAAGACAATATATTATAACTTACTATTAAAACATGCTATGGTTGAATAGAAATTAAAATGCATTCAGAATTTTAAAAGTTTAAAGCAAAGCTACTTACAGTGGACTTTTCAGGGGAAGAGGGCACGTCAAAGGATTCATTAGTATGGTTGACTAGATCTTGCTGAGACTGTGAAAAATGAATTTGATTCCAACTGTTTTTCTTAGATTGTTTGGGTGGTAAAGCTGGAGGCTGCCCGTCTTCAGGAGTCTCTTGTGATCTGGTAAGAAAAGAGGTGAGAAGTCAACATTTTTAGAAATCATCTGATGGAAATACCTTATTCTAAGTTAGGGAAAGCAACCAGATACCAACCATGTCTAATGTGTAGAGACTTTCAAGTGTTCTGTTTACCTGAAAATGCTTTTAATAAAATAATTTCTCTTCAAAGTCATAAGGCTGGTTTTTAAACTCAAATCTGTTATAGAATACCTTAAAGATATTCCTATGAAGATATTTCTTAATTTCCTATAAGTGAGGAGCAGCTTTCATGGCACAAGACGGCTCCTTGCAAGCTTCCAAAGGAAGAAGACAACCAGCTGTCCTACCTAGCTGTAGCACCTAGGAACCACAACCACCAGGAAGGCACCACAACTGTAAGGGTACATAGTGGCACACATACCTTAGCAGTAACCAACAGCTCTCCAATTGGACTTAAGATCTACTCAACAAGAGAAAACTCATGCCTGGTATTAGAAACCCAGGGACAGTGAACTCATGGCTCTTGGAGTAGAACCTACAACCACTACTACAGTAAACTAGCACAGTACCTAACTACAGTCTAAATATTTGTCCTGTACTCACAGGTAAGTGTAGTCCTCACCCGTCATCAAGGAACACTTCCCAGTAGATGAAGACTATTACAGAAAAACTTAACCAATCAAAATGCAGAGTGGTAAACCCTAACCCCAGTGGATACATCTACATAATAATTCCTGCACTTAAGGCTCCGGGAACCTTGGAGAAGAGGGGTTGGAAAGAGTCAGAGAGGATCAGAGTGTTTCCTGTGAGACTGTACCTCCTAGTAATATCAGAAACCAAACAAATAAAGTCTCACTAACATGGCTACCTACCCATGAGGAGAACAAGAACAACAACAGACATCCAAAGTAGATGGAGGAAAGCTTGCAAGGCCTGAACTTTTAAAAATACCTTTTAATGGTTCTCTGAGAATCATGCACCTCAATTTTGTTTGGTTTGGTTTTGAAATTTACAAGGCCTGAACTTTACAGAAAGAACTACAGATAACTAAGGAAAGTCAAGAAAGAGTAGGAGAAATATTCTTCGGCAGAATAACACACCAACTAGTTATCCAATACCAAATGGTCAGGCCAGCCTTGAAAGCATAGAAACCAGGACCAGACAGTGAAGCCTATATTTAGAAATATATATGAACAAACACACACATACATGTACATGTGTGTATGTATGTACGCATTTAACAATTAATGAAAAGAACAGGCCATGAATTTAGAAGAGAACAGGCAAGGGAGTATAGGAAGGCTTTTAGCGACGACAGCAGAAATGGAGTTCTTATAACATCAAAGGAAAAGGAAAAGCCTCGGAACTGGGTGCTGAACAGAAAAAATCCCTCCTGGTCAGTATAGTCTAATGAGCTTAAATGCCCTCCTTACCATGGTTCATGAGGTTAATAAATACAAGCATGTGACAGATTAGAATATTGAAGTAATCACTGCAGAGACAAAACTACATGGAATCCTTCCAGGTGTTAAGTTAAGAAAACAACAATTTACAAGTATTGAAAAGCATAACCCTTTAACATGCGGCAACAGGAATTGATAGCTAGGTACTCAGGAGGGATTTCAAGGTAGAAATTATAACTTTTAAAAGCAAACAGTCTATTTGCACAAAGGCCAGAAAGGAGAACCAGTGGTTCAACTCCTATCCTACTCTGCTGGCATCCATGAAAATAATCTTGAGAGAAAGTCAATAAGAACAGAATATTTTTCCTCTTTTAAATTAGCATAGATTAACTGCAGTGAATTAACTGGATAAAAATGTTGTTGAGGCATTCTTATCTATACCCTGTGTATCACTCACTTCTGTCACATTTGACCCTCTTTTGTCCCAATGTCCTCCTTGCTGCCTTTCGTCCTGTTTCTCTATAGCTCCCTTTTAAATTTAGATTCCACCAATGACAGAAAACTTAAGTTTTCTGAATCTGGCTTATTTAACATCATGATTTCTAGTTCTTTCCAAATCCCTGCAAAGAATATGATTTCATTTTTTTCTATGTCTGAATAATAAATACTTCATTGTAACTATATTCTAGATTTTCTTTACCCATTCTTCTTATTGGCAGTTTGGTTGATTCTATAATTTAGCTATTGTGAATACCCCCAGTAAAGATGGGCAACTAGTTATCATTGGCGTATGATGACTTTGATTCCCATGAGTATTAAAGATGGATCATATGACCGTTTTCATTTTTTAGGAGCATCTATTCTGATTTCTGTAGTCATTAACATTGTACAAGGATTCTTTTCATGCAACCTTCAACATCACTGTCGGCATTTGTTCTTTGTTTGGTTGATTTTGAGTTTGAAGACCGGGTTTCTCTGTATAGCCCTGGCATCCTGGAACTCACTCTGTAGAGCAGGCTGTCCTGCCTCTGCCTCCTGAGTGCCTGGGTTAAAGGGGTGCACCACCGTGCCTAGATGTTTGTTGTTTTCTTATGATACCTATTCTGGTTGAGATGAAAGAAATCTCAATGGAGTTTTGGTTTGTAGTTCCCTGGTGCTAAATGTGTTGTTGAACATGTTTGTCATACGTTTATCAGTCATTTTTATTCTTCAAAAAATTTAAAGTGCAGCTTTATTTAGAGTAAGAAGCCAGGTTATATGGTGATCAAGGGTGAAAATTGGCTGCAGGAGTCAGGGTACTCATAGGCCCGCCCTTCTTTTTGAGAATTATTTGGTCAGTTCTACCCATTCATTACTGGCTTATTTGTTTCTTTGTTGTTAAGTTTTTTGAATTCCTTACATGTTCAGAGATGCTAATCTGTTCAATAACTATCTGTAAAATTTTTCCTCCCACCCTGCAGGCTGTCTCTCTTTTCTCTGAAAATCGAATCATTTGCTGTGTAGACCTCATAATTTGAGGCAATTCCACGTGTCAATTTTGGCTGTCCTATTTCCTGAGTTACTGGAGTGCGACTCAAAAGCTTGCTGTCCACATGGCTATGGAGTGTACTTCCCATTCGTCATCCTCTATTAGGTTCTGCCCCTCCAGTAAGGTTGCCCAGGCATTTTCAGTTAATTTTGCACTGGGCAAGACCAAGAGAACTAGATTCAGTCTTTTACACGTGAATTTCCAGGTTTCCCAGCTTGATAAAAATGACTGGCTTTTTCTTTGTTTGCTTTGGTTTTTTTAATGAAAGGTATGCACCGTATAGTCCCGCCTTTCCTAGAACTCACTCTGTAGACCAGACTGTCCTTGAACTCAACAACTCAACAGAGAGAGAGAGAGAGAGAGAGAGAGAGAGACAGAGAGACAGAGAGACAGAGACAGAGAGATATCTGCCTTCTTCTGATTCCTGAGTGCTGGGTTAAAGGTGTATTAAAGGTGTTTACCCTAAAAAAACTCTTTTAAAAATGTATCATTTTATTTTTTATATATTTTAAGAATTTTACCTGCATGCATGTCTATATACCAAATGCACACCTAGTGCTAAGCCAAGGCACTGGATTCTCTGGTAGTTGAGTTATAGACAATTACGAGCTTTCCTTTGGGTGCTGGGAACTGAATCTGGGTCTTGTACAAGAGCAGTTAAGTGTTCTTAAGTGAAGCATCTTTCTAGAACTGCAAATAAAACCACTGACCACTAAGTCATTGCTGAGCTACTATCTACGTCTGAGATGGCAGGATATCCTTGAGTGAACAAAGGTTTGCTGCCTTTCTGCACAAAGGCAGGAAAGTTGACGCATAAGGCTACCCGGCTTAGATACAAGGACAGAGCTGACTTACTCTGGAGGACTGATAATAGAGGCCTGAATGGCATTATCATTTAAAGAATTCCCTTTACCTTCCTCCAGGGATGACATCAGGCTTATCCATATGACTTATTTGGTGGGTAAAGTATGGGTTGGGTAGCATGTGTTATCTCCAAAAAGGAAGCTTTAAGAAATAGTTCATGATTCATTAAGAATCTTCTTCCTTGGCCAGAGACTTGTCACTTCAAGTCCTTGTATGAAGAGCCAGATCTGATGAATCTGAACATAGAGTGATAACAGTAGCAAACATTCCGATTATGTAAGTGAGGCTTAATTGCTATCACAGCGCAATGTAATCCAAGATAACTGAAATGGCTAGAGCGACCTTCGATATATCCTTTCCCTTAGCAGTAGAGACAAGAAGAACTTCTTCAGAAGTTGCCTGCTAGAAAATTGATAGTTTAGGGGGGAGTGAGAGAGGAGGGTTTAAATTTGGGTAGTGCGACGTAATGGCTTCACAAGGAAGTTTCTGCTAAGAAAAAAGTCATGACGGCCTGCACCTTTTGCCGTGGCAGATCATCAACCTGTCTGCTCCTCTGAAGACCCCACAGGGAAGACCCCCCAGATCTGCTGCAGCCAGGGCAACAGGTAAGGGAACCCCCCCCCCCCCAAATAACCTCAGTGGTTAGGACCCCCGAGGAGCCCAGCAGACCCAGGACACCATCCCCTCTGCATAAACCTCACCTCCCTTCCTGCCTGTGCTTTGCTCCGGGGAAGATCATCAGCATGCCTGACCCTCTGAAGACTCCACAGTCTGAAGGGCTCCCAGGAGATCTGCTGCAGCCAGGGCCACAGGTCTCCCAGGAGACCTGCATCATCTCTGGGACACAAGAGGCAGGCTCTAGACAGAGACACCCATTCATCCTATCAGATTACCATGGCCTAAGGCTGGTTGGTCTTCAATCACAACAAAAACAACAGAAAACACACACATCCATGGAAACTGAACAACTCTCTCCTCAATGATAATTTGGTCAGGGAAGGAATAAAGAAATTAAAGACTCCCTGGAATTCTGGAATAAAAATGATGACATAGCATACCCAAACTTATGGGACACAATGAAAGAAGTGCCAAGAAGAAAATTCAGAGCACTGAGTGGCCTCATAAAGAAATTGGAGAGATCCTACACTAACAACTTAAGACCTTAGATGAAATGCCCAACAGTGGGGGTTCACCTCCAGTAGAAAGACAGGTTATCAAGTGGAGGGATGGGATTGTCATCCCACAAGCAAAAACTTGGACCCAGAATTGTTCCCATCTAAAAGAACTGCAGGAACAAAAATGGAGAAGAGACTGAAAGAAAGGTGGTCCAGTTACTGGCCAACTTGGGATCCATCTCAAGGAGAGGCTCCAAGGCCTGACACTATGACTAATGCTATGTTGTGTTTACAGAGAGGAGCCTAGCATGGATGTCCTCTGAGAGGCCCAACAAGCAGCTGACTGAGACAGATGCTCATACTTATACCCAACAGATGGACTGAAGTCTGGGGACCCCTGTGGTTGAATTGGGGGAGGCTGGAAGAAGCTGAGGAGGAGGGAGGCCCCATAGGAAGACCAGCAGTCTCAACAAATCCGGACCCCTGAGATCTCTCAGACATTAAGCTGCCAATCAGGCAGCATACAGGAGCTGGTCCGAGGCCCCAATACATATACAGCAGAGGATTGCCTGGTCTGGCCTCAGTGGGAGAAGGTGTGCCTAACCCTCGGGAGACTTGAAGCCCCAGGGAGTAGGGAGGCCTTTGGGGGTGGGGGCATCCTCTTGGAGACAGGGGAGGAGGAATGGGATGAGGAACTGTGGGAAGAAGGACTGGGAGTGGGCAACAACTACACTGTAAAAAAATTAAAGTAATAAAAAATAAAGAAAATAAATAGGTAACTAAGTAAAAGGCATTCTCCTACTATTCCTTACCATAGCAAGAGGAAACAGGAAGCCTAACATGGAGGTACATATTGGGAATGCCAATACTCAGAGAGACAGAGGCTGGAAGATCATAAATTCAAATTCATCCTTGGCTACACAGTGAGTTCAAGGCAGCTTGGGCTACATAGGACCCTGTCTAAAAAAAAACCACAGCAACAACAAGAAAAAAGGGGGTGGGGGTAGAAAAGAGAGAAAGACATAAAATAAATATTTCCATTAAAATAACGAAATAAAGGTAAACACTAAGAAAAAGAAAATTGAACGCTGGGGTAGAATAAGGGGTTGCATAATGATCTACAGGCCATCTCATCGCTACCGCATTTAACTGTTCTTGTGTGAATGTTTGCACATGTGTGGTTAGTGTACATCTGATGATCCACTTCTCTCCTTCTACTGGGTAGTGTACGAGTTCTAAATTTAGATTGTTAGTTTTGGTGACAATATCTTCTATCCATTGATCCATGTTTCTAGCCCAAGTCCTTTTATTTTGAGGAGAGAGAAAATAAAAAGAACTTAGTGATATACTTATGACTAACTGTATATTCTGTATAGTTTAGTCAATAAAGCTTGTTTTTAAAATCATGGCCTGAATCAATATAAGCTTTAAATTTAAATTACTACTCATTAAATGTTTCATAGTGATTTTACAGCAATAAAATCACTGCAGACAATTTGAGGCTATGCAGTTTTCAATGTTAGACATTTACATGATCCTGACTGCAGTAGACCCTCCCCTGTATGTGTCAAAAGAATGTACAAATCCCCCAAATCAGTGTAGCGTATGAAGTAAAAATAAAAAATGAACATTTGTTAAAAAAAAGAAAAGTCATGAAATTTTCTAATATCGCATAAAACATAACAAAGTTAAGTAAAAACACAATGTCACCCACTCACCTAGGTGTCTGTTTAGAAGCACTTTAGAGATCAACTCTCTAAGTTTCTTCCCTAAGATCTGCCTCCATGGCCAGGGATCACTTCCCTCATACATTCCAGTTTTTATCCTGTTCCTTTTAACTGCCAAGAAGACAAGTTTCAAAGGGCTAATGTGTTCAAGCACTGTTAGTCCAGGTAAATGTTCCTATGATCCTGAATACTGTCCTGAACCATGGCCTACTTCATAGGAAGGCAAATCAAAACAGACATCCTTTGATAGAACCTTATGGATGTGTAAAAAGTGGGCATTACATGGCCCCTGAACTTAAGATATTTCTGGCCTTGCAAACAGCTGTTTGTTTACATAGAAGTGATTGATTTATCCTTAAAACCAAGGGCTTGGAAGCAAAAAGTTGTGTGAGGCTGAAATCAGATGGCAATCGAGTCAGAGAAACTTTTTGTATTCTTGGTTTGGCCAAAATACATGGCAGAATCGACTAAAGCACGGTTATTATGGAATATCTACATGGTTAAAGCTGGCCATGATGGTAACAGTGTTCAGCTATGTGTATATGAGATATTTTGCAAAAATGGTTAAATCCACATTTCTATGTGTTAGAACACTTAATTAAATGTGTACTGTTGAAAAGTTGCAGATTTTTTTCCTCTAGTGTACTTCTGATTAGAAAATCACTGTCCTGAATAGTGCGTGTAAATTCAGAGATCGTTCAATTTTGGCCAACACATATTTGGTCTATTTAATTGTTTTTAAAAAATGTTTATGAGTACATTTTAAAAATTACATATGATACGGACTTTCAGAATGAAAATTATTAGACGCTCTGGAAAGAATGTATATACATGATCAATTGCTAAACACTGGGTAAAAGCAAGAGGTAGCTGATATTTCCTGCATTGCAAGCCACATAAATTCCCACCTCGTGCTTTCTCAAACAAAGGTAGGAATCGTATAAGAACTGACGCCCAAGGCTGTCTGCTAATCTGCTATCCTCTAAAACAGACATTAATACAAACCTAGGTCATGAAGGGTAGTTCTAGGAAGGACTTTAATTTTCGAAGATATACACCAGGAGACCATGTCACATTTAACTCCAATCGCTAGTGCCAGTCCTGCTATTACCAGTCATCTAACCTTATACTTTACTTACATTATAAACAAAATTTTGGCATAAAACTTAGGCTTCTTAACTCATTGGCTAGTTTATACTGACGCTGAGAGGACTTAAATGTAAACACTGTATTACACAGATGACTGCTATAGTCTGGACATGAAATCCTCCTTTCCAGTGTATGTGCTAAGTGTTAGGTCCTACCTCGAGGTAGGACGTTGGGGGTTGTACAACGCTAACAGGTAGGACATACGTGCACAAGGTAGTGACCGGGGGTAGATCTTTATTGTGTACTTAGTCCCTGTCCCTTGTCCCTTGTGCTGTTCGCTCTGAATTAAGTAGTATATATACACACACATATACATATATGTATGTACATATATATAATTTTTCATTCCTTATAAGTAGAGATATAAACTGTCCTTTGTAAAAAGGTTCCCAAGGCTAGACTTTTATGTAGCTGTCTCAGCAGCTTAGCCAGTATTCTTTGACGGCCTAAGGAAAACCATGGCTGATAGAGACTGTTGCTTCCCAGAACAGCTCTAACACTTTGCTGACCTCTTCATCTCTCTTTTACCCCTTATTCTAAGACATGTTCTTTCTTAAAGATTGATCCTCACTTACTCAGCTATTTCCATAGCAGCTTTATTCATAATAGCCAGAAACAGGAAACAACTTAGATATTCCTCAACGGAAGAATGGATAAAGAAAATGTGGTTCGTTTACACAATGGAATACTGTTTAACTATTAAAAGCAAAGACATCATGTATTTTGTAGGCAAATGGATGGAACTTGAGAATATCATCCTGAGTAAGGTAACCCAGAGCTAGAAAGACATGTATGGTATGTATCACTTATAAGTGGACATTAAGTGCAGGACAACCATGCTACAATCCATAGACCCAAAGAATCTTGGGTAATAAGGAGGTCCCAAAGTAGGATGCTCCAATCTCACAGAAGAGGAAACTAGTCATCAGAAGTGGATCAAGAGAGGGAACCAGGTAGGATGGGGGTGAGGAAGGGATCACGGATGGTAATCAGGTATGGAGAGAAGGAGGGGTTGGGAAAGGGAATGGAAATTGGTGGGGGTCATCTCTCTGGGACTAGCTGGAGACCTGGCACCGGGGAGGACAAGGAAGCCTATGGGGGTGAACCAACCAGAGGAGGAGATAGAGACTGAAGTTGCCACCTCCGGTAACCAGGCAGAACTTCCAAAGGAGGGAAGGGAACATCAATTCAAAATTTGTCTTGCCTACAAGATATGCAAGGAGAAAGATGGAGCAGAGACTGAGGGGACAGTTCCATCTTTATCATGCAATCAAGGAACGTCCCCAACTTGAGGCCCATTCCATGGGAGGAAGCAAACCTGTGACACTATTAATGATATTCTGCTATGTTTGCAGGTAAGAACCTCGCATAACTGTCTCCTGAGAGGTTTCATCCAGCAGCAGATGGAGGCAGATGCAGAGCCTCGCAGCCAAACATCAGGCTGAGCTCAGGGAGTCTTTTGGAAGTGTGGGGGACAGAATTGAACAAGCCAGAGGGGTCAAAGACTCCACACTAACCTGAGCCCCTGGGGGCTCACAGAAACTGGGCCACCAACCAGGGAACATGCAGGGGCTGGACTGCATTTGTAGCAAATGTGCATCTTGGTCTACATGTGGGACTCCTAACAAGTAGAGCAGGGGCTGTCTCAGTCTCTGTTCCCTGCCATGGGATCCCCTTCCCCCTACCTGGCCTGTCTGGTTGGACCTCAGTGGAGAGGATGTGCCTGGCCCTGCTGGGACCAGATCTCCCAGGGTGGGGTGGTACTCAAAGGGGACTCCTCTTTCTCTGAAGAGAAGGGAAGGGGTAATGGGGGAAGGGACTTGTAAGGGTGGAGCTGGAAGGAGAGGAGGAAGGGGGACTGTGATGAAGATATAAAGTGAATTTTAAAAAATGACTGGAGGAAAAAAAGACTGAGCACATTCACCATATAGTGTTTCTTATACTCCTTTCTCTTCAATGATGTATTTCTTACTCATGATATTGTATAGGTACTGTCCTTCAATTATGTCACATGTATGAGTTATTTCCACTATATAAGCTAATAAATGAAGATATTGCATATTAATGTAAGGATATGTAGACTATGTATTAAATCAATGGCTATCAATACTTTAAAAGCTGACTGTATCAATCACTATGTAAAATAAGAGTTAGGAGCATACTTTAGAAATAATGTGGATAGCTACGAGCGGTGCCAAACACTTGCGGGGCAGAGGCACGTAAGATCACTGTGCGTTCAAGGCTAGCCAGGACTACAAAGGTAGAAGCTATGTCTAAGCATGAAAAAGATAAAGAAAGATGTGAGCATGCTCTGTAACAGAGTGTGACAACCATCTCACTTACTTTTCCCTTAATATTTTTTGTAATATATTCATATTTATGGTTTGTTTCCTTTTTAAAAAATTAGGAAAGCTGTCTTCCATTTTCCAACTCCCTGATCACTCTATTATATTATCTGAAAGAATATTTGGGAGTAAAAAAATGAAATAATAGTAACCAAACGGATAAAGAGAAAAGAGGGCACAAGATATCTCAAGGAAAAATGAGTACATTTACAAATATGTATTTATAATTACATATAAGTAACAGCTTGTATCAAGTACTCTAATTTCCAAAGTTATTTCAAGTGAAGAAAATTAAAATATTTGAAAATAAAGAATTAAGAAGCAAATGAAAAAGTGGTCTTACGGTGATGAATCCAGAACTATGCTATTAGCTTGCGTTGATGATGGAGATCTCTGACTGACAAAATCCTCACTGGGGGATGTGTGAACCATACGGTCTACCAAATGACCAACTGAAGACGGCCGAAACCGGGTCCCCTCTTGTGTGAATGAAGAATTCCGACTAAATGAAGAGAAACAAAGTCTGAACAATAGTATATTTTGATTTCCCCTGGTTTTTGATCATATTATTTTGATGAGAAAGTGAGTGTGTGTTTGTGTGTTGTATGAAAGTCCATGCTGACTACGCAGAGTCTCTAACAGTGATTGATATAAACAGTGTGATATAAATGAAGAGAACACACAATGGGGCGTCAGGACACAGCTGCAGTCTGCAAAGTGCCCTAAGGCCTTACCCACTATTAATCTTGTGCCTTATTCAGCAGTTCAAGTTAGCCATTAAGACCTATGACACTACAAGGATGCAGGGATTAAAGGCACGTGTCCATCTGCAATTAGGATTTTGTAGATAAGAAAATGAGATAGAGATTAACTTCAAGATTCAAACAGTGACTCTAGTGCCACTGCTGAATCACTCTGTTGTCCTGTCTCTTAAAAAAAATAAATAAATAAGATCACATGGTCCTTAAAATTATTCCACTACCTAGAAACTTAACCCTAGCTATTGCTATTATTTAGGTCACCTCTCTTACGCTCCCCCTTTGCCAGCCCTTGCCTCGATTCTCTGACCTTGCCCTCCCTCTGGGGAGGTCTTTCTTATCTTATTACCTACCCCAAACCTGGCAGCTTTGTAAGAAATGCTAGACTGCAATGCGCACAAGTTAGAGCCGCACCACGTGGTTCTTGGCCCAGCTCTAGCTGAGCTTGTGGGGCTCCTCTTACAAGTCTTTTCCTAGGCCACAGGAAGTACTAGTGCTCTGCGTCACAACCACTCAAACAAAGCATTTTCAAACAACTTACACCCCCCTTAAAATTCTGGTAGAAATCTATATGGAAATAAATGGACCGCATAAACAACAGTTTTATGAAATGTTCAAGTCATGACTAAATCCCGAATTACCCTACCAGTGAACATCAACTGCTGAGGACAGTAAAGACTGTTCTTTCATTTTCTACTTGCTCCTCCCCTAAGGCTATTTTAGGTCACCTTTACAATGAGCAGCAAGCAAAGAGGCCTTCACGTTTGAAGTAACAAAAGCCATGTTTGGGACGGGTGAGGTGGCTAATGGGGTGCAGGCATCTGCCATCAAGCCTGGGCACCTGGTTGCAATCCCGGGATCCTAGAGTGGAAAAACTTACTCCCCAAGTTGTTTTCTAGCCTCGTATGTCCACCATGGCATACACACGCCCACATGTCCTCATACATAAACACAAAGAGAGAGAGACAGAGAGAGAGAGAGAGAGAGAGAGAGAGAGAGAGAGAGACCCATGCTAGCAAAAAGTAAAAATACAATAAAAAAAAATTTTTTTTTTTTGGTTAATTTGATCAAAGGACTTAAATTTTTATAAATTGTGGTCTTTGGGTAATAAAGTACATAGCCAACGAGTACAAAATGCAAGCATGACGCAGGCTGGCCACTTACTGGTTGGGAGTTCCAGGTGGAGACCGGGATGGGAGGCTCTGGGTTTCTAACCTGTCATCAGATAATGAATTTCTGCTGACTACTTCCCAATCCATTAATTTCCGTGCCAAAGGCTTACTTGGAGATCTGTAGAAAAAAATTAATAATACACAAAAGTTTTGTTTTTATATGAGTCAAATCTTAAAATTAATTTTAAAAAGTCATAGTCAAAGAGTTTGCTTATTATGATATATTTATATCATGATTTTATGTTATGAAATAATTCCTAAAAGGCTATATTTTCTTTATGTGACAAAAAAAAAAAGGAAGGGTCTATGAAGAATAAGAGAACAAGGAATACCAAAAAAAAAGACATAAAGAGAAGCCATGAGTAGTTTGCTATCAAACATTTTCTCAAATTGCAAATGTTAGAACTTTTTGCTTGTGCCTATTATAGGGTACTCAGAACACAGTTTTCCACAAAGTGAACTGAACGATTCCTACCACATCATCTCCTCAATGACTTTCTGAACCTCTGCTGCATGCCAAATTTATTTATTTTTTCTCTTCTATATAAAGTATGGTCAGTGAATTTTTCCCTTTGTTTCAGTAAAAAACATTCTGTATCTTGTATCTTGTGGTAGGTAACAAAGGGGTATTTTTAAAAGATTTATTCTAGCTTTAGTTATGTGTATGTATTCTTGTGTGCATCTATGCACATAAGTGTGGGTGCCTGCAGAGGCAAGAAGAGGGTGTCACACCCCGAAGCTAAAGTAAAAAGTAGGGTCCTAATCTGCCTGGGATGAATTCTGGGAAATGAACTTTTAGTCTTCTGCAAGAGCAGAAATGGCTCCCACCTACTAACAGATTGTTTCATCACAAAAGGATATGTTTTATTATCTACTGTCAGCTGTCATGATGATAAAATAGAATTAAGGGACTTGCTAAGAAAAAAGGCACTGATCTCCACAGATCAAATGGTATAACTGTATTCAGAGATGTAAGCCCTGAGAATTTTGGGAATGTTAATAACCTAAGTCTTCAACATGCAAATTTAAGTACTACCAGGATGTGTAATTTTTTGATATGTAGAATTATTCTGGAGGTTAATAAAATGAATTAAGTGACAAATATAACACATAATATATCACCTTATATACTTTTAATCTCAGTAATAAATTTCCCAAGACCCGTCAAAATCATGTACATCACAATAAAACAGACATAGGCATACCACTGCAAAAATCAGATCCTAAAATTTTTAAGTAGAAATATTTATTTGTACAAAATAGCACAGTAGGGTGGCTGCACCCATGAATTCAAAGTGGTTATAACAGCAAAGAAAAGCTGTGTAACCCTGAGCTAGACTAACCCTCCCCAGGTGAGGAGCTCCTGGCCAGTTATTAGCTGCAGAGAGAGAAGGGTCAGTTTTCTTGAATGTTGTAGCATCTGGTAAGTCTGCCATGCGCTGGAAGGCAGCTACACATCCAAGACTGTTTGGGCAACACAAATTGGTCTTGATGGAGAAAACAAAAACAAAAACACCACAAACACAAAGTTGGAAGGTAAAAGGGGTAAGGAATAGGTCTACAAATTAAAGCTATTTTTTGGTCATAGCCCATTATATTCAAAGATCATCATTCTGTGAATTTTATTTTCAGATTTTCCAATAATAATACAGAATAGACCTAGTACTATACATACTTTATAGATTACTGGAAGTTTTCACATTAAAAATTGTCCATAATTTCTCCCTGTTGTCATATATTTATATGACATAAATTTATATAAATTAAGAAAAAATGCCAAGCAAAGTACAAAAGTAAATGCAAAATTAAGAACTTCAAACAGATCCAAAGTATGAAATCAGTGTGTACCTAGATCCAATGTGATTACATTTATAGTTGCACCTATAATTTTCTTTCTAACACATTAACTGCACAAACAGAATGGCCTGCGAGAATGGCAATGCTCAGCAAATGGTACTCCACTGTGTATTATACCCACAGCAGGAAGCATTAAAACAGTCATGGCTACTAGAGACACTGAATTATAATAGAAAAATTGTTTCTATACTAGATATATAAATTCACAGGTGCAACAGGGTCATTTCATACTTCTTTACACTTAATTTTATGAAAATCTAAATTTTGAGTACATTTTAGCCTTTGAAAAGTTTGTTAAGTTAAGCTGGAGAGATGGCCTAGTGGTTAAGAGCACTGGCTCTTCTTCCAGAGGACCCTGGTTCAATTCCCAACATCCACATGGCAGCTCACAACTGTCTCCAACTCCTATTCCAGGGGATCCAGCAACCTCATGCAGACATACATGCAGGTAAAACACCAAAATACATAAAATAAATAAAGTTTTAAAAAGTTCATTGAATTATGAGTAATAAATATGTGTCAATCAAAATCATACAAGTACCCTATTATTTCAGGACTGGCCAGCCAAGCCCCCCCAGGTTGGCCTCATCTCCTTGAACTCTAAAACCAATATATATCTTCTAAAAGTAGCCAACAGCAAACTAAAAGAACAGACTCAAATTTCACTTTCCAAATGTAAAGTCAAAGTAATTTAAGCACCGAGACCTCTTCCTATCACTGTGAGTTTTAGTGCAGGACTTGACTTGACTTGACCCCTCACAGTGGAGAGCACATAAATTCAATTAGTCACAAATGAGAATATACTATTGTAATCACTTCAATTTCAAATGAAAAATCTCAAACTTACCGTAATTTACCACCTCTAGTTCTTTTACAGCGTTAATCCTTACTTATCCACAAACTATTCTTTCCTCATATATTAGACTACAAGTCTAAGTGATGAGAGCTAAGATTAATTGCTAAGAAAAAAAATCATCTAAGAAATTGAAAATCCAGCATACTTACCAGGTACAAGCTGTCTGGACACTTGATTCTGGGGAATGAACTAAACATGTTTGGAAATGTCTTGACTGAACTAAATTTCGGTCATTTTTCTTTATTAACAGTTTTAACCTCAGAGACACACCCACTCAAGCTTGCTGTCTAGGTTTCCTGTTCTGAGCGGAAATTTCAGAGAAAAAAATACCACACCGTTAGCAATGTGGTGAGTTTATTTTCTTACTGTGGCACCTTATTTTTCTGTTGAAGAGAAATTTGCTTTCATCTCTCCCCAGATATTATTATATAACTAAAAAAGGTGAAAGCAATTCAAAAACTAGACGTATAAGGGAAAACGGAGTAATTATTAATAAAATTTTTCATATAAAGTTTAAAGGCCCTTTTTATTGTCCTATTTAACTGCCATGTAAAATGCCAAGGGAGATAATAAATCTGTAATTCTCAACTAAAGACCTAAGTCTTGCGAAGACCATTAGAGAATTTTAGTAGCTAGTTATGAAGTAGAGTCTTATAAACAATCTCAGGAGCTAGGCGGTGATGGTGCCCACCCTTCACCCAGCACTCAGGAGGCAGAGGCAGGCAGAGTGCTGAGTACAGGGCTAGTCTGGTCTACAGAGTGAGTTCCAGGACAGTCAGGACTACACAGAGAAATCCTGTCTCAAAAAACCAAACTAAACCAACAATAACAACAAAAACAAACAAACAAGATAAATAACCTAAACCAATCCCAGGAAAGCACAGACTTTCCGAGACAGAACAAACATTAAGATAGCCCAGCACTATTGAAACTTTTCCCCAAGACTTGAGCACGCAGTACTAAAGCAGAACACGTGGCTAGCATGTGTAAGACCCTGCGATTGGGGAACTTAGCACCTTAAAAAGGAAACACCTCTATCCTCCCGGCCCACACTCACCAAAAACCAAAGACAGCCCCTGACAAACTTCATAGCATTTTAATAGTGAATAACAAACCAATCAAGATCAGCTATAACAAAATCTAGTATTACAAAACCATTAAAATAACAAAGTATTTTGATTTTCAAAATAGGGGAGCACTGCAAATAAGAGAGAGTACAAAAAAAAACACACCAAATTCTTTCTAAATTGGAACAATTATGCCATTGAGAGTAAAATTATATCTTACGGTCAGTTGTACAGAAAACATTTTAGTGACATTTACTAAACAAAAGCCTTTGTTTTCCAGGTCCATACCACTTTCTAATTGAAGCAGTGGTGTCCACGATAGTCACAAGACAGACAGACAGACAGACAGACACACCTGAGTCTATCAATGGAAAAATCTTGAATAAATGCCAAAACGTTTGTAGGGCTGTTGTGAATGATGGTCATTCTTCAAGTCATTTGAAACTGTCAGGATTTTAGATGATAATGAACTGTCTGTCACTAACTGGTGGAACCAGGGAGCAATTTTCATGTTGGGAGGAAGGAAAAGAGAGCAAGCAAAGCCAAACACAAAACTATTTCTTCTAGAAATACAAAGCTGAAAGGGCCTTTGGATTTTTGACCAAGTAAAATTTTTCAGTTACCTTTATAAGGCTTCCAAGTTTCTAACAAGAGTAGATGCCAGACATACAAGTCTTCAAGGCTTTATGCTCTTGAAGTACTATCTACCAGGAACAAGCACCTGCTTCACTGTCCCTCTAGCCATCTAGCCAGCAGCAGCCGATGTCAGCCCTCAAATTTGTTCCCTACTCTCCATCAGTGTTTGGTCGAGGTCTTTACTATGTTTACTTGGATGACTGCAATTATCTCCTAATTAGTCACTAGGTATCAAACCCACACTAACCCATTCTCTATCCTTAACTATTTTCCCAAAATGTAAACTTGACTGTACCATTGTTGTCTTTACTGGCCCTCACAAAGTCTAATGAAATGAAGATAAATATATTTTTAAAAAGGAATTCAAAAGCAACTTATCTTTTAATAGCATGATTTAATAACTATATAAATGGGCTGGATAATAGGACTCCTTACATTGCTCAAAAGTATGTAATAGGAGAGGAACTTTCTAGTAAAAAGTTGTCTTGGTGATACTTGATTTAGCCTATTCTAAACTATTGTACTCAATGCATAGCTAACGTTCTTAAATATATTAAAAACAAAGAAAAAAGAAGCAGGACACTAGACAAACCAGTTTCCATTTCATCGACATAGTATATCATTTAGAAAACATTTCTAATGATTTTTAAAAAATGTTTATTTTATGTGTATGTGGGTACACCTGAGTATGTGCACGCATACTGCATGCATGCAAAAGTCCATGGAGCAGACACAGACATCAGGTCCCCTCAACTGGAGTTATATGCGGTTGTGTGCTACCGTGTAGGTGCTAGGAACTGAATCTGGGCCTTCTACAAGAGCTTTTAACTACTGAGTCAGCTATCCAATCCCCATTTCTAATCATTCTAATGCTTTTAAAAACTCAGCAATCTGAATTACTGCCAAGCCTGACAATGTGAGTTCAATCCTGAACCTACCTAATGGAATGAAAGAACTTAGTGTTTTTCTCTGACTTTTATACACATGTCTTATGTGTTACCCCCTCCCCTGCCACACATCATAAAATATAATGTCAAGAAAACAAAACAAATCCCTCCCGTACTAAAACAGAATTGACTTACCTTGCAAACACCCTGTCTTTATTTGCCTTTTCTTTGCCATATTGAACTGACTGGACTTCAGTTCTCCCACTGAAATATATAAATATGCATAATAACTTAAAGAGGACTACAGCATAAAATTACAATATACAACATGATTATACTACAATTTTAAAAGTAACAAGATATTTGTAGTAACAAAAACAACAATAAAAGCAGCAGAGTATGAAAGAAAAACTGGACCACTTTCCAGTTCCAACCACACAGATGAAGCTTAATTAGTTCCTCAATTTAATATATACAAGATGTGTCGATAGACACGTATTTGATGACAGGAGCTCCTTTCCTGTGGTGCCTTCCTAAAGTGCTCTCTCTAAAGTCAGAGGTGCCCTGTATCACACAAGCTCTATGGCACTGACCTACCTAACAAAACAGAGTTAGCTGATGCCTCTGTTACCCAGTGATGGGGCTGAGTTAGGTGGTAATTTGGATAAGTTCTTTTTCCTTCCCTACTACCGACTATTACAGATATGAAGACTGTCCATCAACCCCTTCCATGTCACAACATAACAAATTTCAGGGTTTGACTATGGGAAAGAAATGAGGTCAGAATTATTGTGAATGCTGGGCACAGTTTCTGCCCTGAAACTGACTTGCCTAGACAGCATTCTGTGTATGCAGAGGAGATTCTGATTCTCCTCCATGGTATGTCAGTGTAGTCAGTTACTATGCTTAATGGAAGAGCTGTACTCAGTGAGTTTGTAAAGGCAACCTGTGACTGAGTTGTAAATGAACATAAATTTCTAGTACAGAAAGTAAAATATAGATACTTATATATAAAAGTAGCTAAATACATATTCCCAAAGACACACAAGCAAATTTCAGACCATATTATTAGAACAAATATAAGCAATTTTGAAATAAATGGCATAACTGATATTTAATAGAAAAAATGAGAAACTATATTTTTAAATATAAAATTTACTAAAAAATATATTTCCTCTATGGAGGCCATATATTCAGGTTCATTAATTTGAATGCCTTTAATCCCTTGGATAGACAGAATAGCAATAAGCATGTATGTAAACAGACATAGTTAAGAAAGCAAAAAACTTTGTCAACATTCCCAGCTCTACTTTCTAGTCAATAATGTTTCAACATCTTAAGTACAACAATAGCATCAATATTCCTGGCCACCGCTTACCATGAGACACGTCCATTAGGGAAAGAACTGTGTACAGTTTTTGTCATCCTGACTTCATTACTTCGTTTGCAAGAGTATTAACATTATAATAATTAAAAGGTGCTTCTAATACATTCTAAAGCTAAGAACAAGAATTATAAGCACAGACACTATAAATATATATGGCTTATGTCCAAACTCTGACGCGCAGTAGACTGTCACAGACCCTAATTCTGTGTTCTGCTACATTTATTATGGGGCTGTAAGTAATCATTCTCCATTTTCTAGATTCCTTTTCTTTTTCTTTTCTTTTTTGGTTTTTCAAGACAGAGTTTCTCTGTGTAGCCCTGGCTGTCCTAGAACTCACTCTGTAGACCAGGCTGGCCTTGAACTCAGAACTACCTGCCTCTGCCTCCCAAGTGCTGGGATTAAAGGCGTGCGCCACCACTGCCCGGCTCTAGATTACTTTCTACTTAGCTTTCTGCTAGGTTATGTATTCACAGTGTGTAGTCAAAAGATCAGCAAAGGGAGAGAAATGCAAAGCAGGTACTGGCAAGTGCAGGGCAGAGAAAGGTAACACCTTGATGAAGCAGCGCTGCTCCAGCAGGGCCAGGACCAACTGCACTGACCATGAAAGTGTCTCTGAAGCACAGCAGCTTGTTCAGGCTAGAGAAACAAGATCAGATGTGACCCATACACAGTAGTCCTCATGCACACTTGGTTCTTGTTGTTGTTTGTCTGTTTTTACCACCCCTCCACACTTACTCTCCCATTTTTGTTTTTTGTTTTTTTAAATGCCTACATAACCAAGTCTCTGGATTAATTTTACTTTACCTAAAATATCAAAAAGAGCTCTGAGTTTCTCTTACTCTTGACTGATATATTAGTATAGCAGTGAAGCAGATTGAAATACAACTTTATCGGCCAAATGTCCGGAATAACAAGTCAATATCCATAGCAAGCAAGAACAATTAATGCTCATATGGGATTTATATTGCATATTGTCTATAAGATACCCATTAAGAGTCAGAATAAAATAAAAATCTGTAGCAATTACAATATCAAATTGTGACAGTATGAATTTAAACAATGAGAAAGTACCAACTGTTAAACAGAAATATATACAACCTTATTACAATAATTCAAGTAATAGAGAAAATAATGAAAAGAATAATTAAAACGAAGCCAATTTGAAATCTCATTACAAAAATATAAGAATTATTCTAAAAGTAATTTTCTTTAATATTTTTTTTGATGATTCCTTATTTTATGTGCGCTGATATTTTGTCTGCATGAGGTCTGTGTGGGGGTATCAGAGCTCATAGAACTGGAGTTACAGACAGTTGTGAGCTTCCATGTGGATGCTGGGAACTGTACTCGGTCCTCTGGAAAAGGAAACAGGCTCTTAACGTCTGAGCCATCTCTCCAGGCGACTGAAACTTCTTACATATTCACATAGAAAAGGCTAGAATTATAGGCATAATCTTATACTGTGATCACAGTACATATGCTCACAGAGGGAACTGCTGTTCACTGAAAAAAGGAAGGACTAAGAAAATGTCAAACAGTAGATATGCACAATAGGACACATTTAAAAACGTCGTCCATGGGGACTCAAATACTTCCTCTCATCTGCTTCTTCTTTTTAAAAACTTTTACCATTAAATCTGAAAAAGCTTTTGTCATCTACCTCCTCTCTCTGGTCCTCCTAACAGTTGCCAAGGATGAATACTATTGGTAAAGGCTTATCCTTTATTCTCAGGGCTTTGCACCAACACTTCTGAGTTATCTTATTTGCTTGAGTTATTTGAGTTATTTTCTTGTTATTTAATTGGTCTGGCTTCACTACTTTTTTAAAAAAATTATAAAAGTATATTTTCACTTTTATTTTATTGTCTATGTTTATGTATGTGTACTATGAATATTGTATAGTGCCTTCAAAGGCTAGAAACAGGTATCATTGATGTAGAAAAAAACCTGAAGTTTCAGAAAAGCCAGAAATTAGAAGCAATCTAGATGTGCCTCAACAGAAGAATAGATAAAGAAAATGTGGTGCATTTACACCAAGGAACATTGCTCGGTTCTTTTAAAAAGTGACATCATGAAATTTGCAGGCAAATGGATGAAAGTATATAAAAAAAATTATCCTGTCTGAGGTATCTCAGACTGGAAAGACAAAAAATGGTCTGTCTTACCTACGTGGGTGTTAGCAAGAAGTCGATGATGACCAAGCTGCACTCCAGAGAACTACAGAGGATAGGTACAAAGTAAGGGGCTAGTGCAGTGGTCCTCAACCTTCCTAATGCTGCCACCCTTTAACACAGTTCCTCAAGGTGTGGTGACCCCAACCATAAAATTATTTGTCGTGCTACTTCATAGTGTAATATGGATAATAATGTACCTATCTGCTATGCAGACTATCTGCTATGCACCCCCTGTGAAAGGTGTCTGACACACAGGTTAAGAACCACTGGTCTAGAAGGACCAGATAGCTTTCATTAGGAAAGAAAAGTAGAACAGATAGTTATCTGATAGATCAACAGACCAACAGACATCTGATACACAAGTTATCTTATATGTGACTCCTGTGAAAGCCTTTCTCTCTCTCTCTGTCTCTCATTCTTTGTTTCATTCATTCATTTCCTTTTTAGGTTTTTTGAGAAAGGATGTCTTTGTGTAGCCTTGACTGTCTTGGAACTCTCTGTAGTCCAAGCTGGCCTTGAACTCACAGAGATCCACCTGCTTCTACGTCCACAGTGCTAGGATGAAAGGTATGTACCACCACACCTGGCTTAAGAGCTTTTTCTTTCATTAAATTCTGAGCATATGGTTATTTCTCACTAATAAAGCATACCAATTCTAGAACATCAGAACCCTGGAACTGGACTTACACCCAGTTCTGAGCCACCATGTGGATGCTGGGAAACAAATCTAGGTCCTCTGCAAAAACAGCAAGTGCTCTGAAGCACTGAGTCATACTCTCCAACTCCTGATTCAGAGACCTTACACACTGCTTAAGATTTCTGCACACTGAATAATATCTACTACGCTGGCTTTAAACTGATTTGAACCACACCTGGCTTCATTACATTTCCAGTCACTTCCTTACCTATCTCATTTTAGAACTGAGTTACATAAGTCTGAAGAAAAATTTACTTGGCATATAGATTATTTAAAAATAATTCAATGTGATGAGATTCTAACAAGACTGATCAAGAGACAAAACATAGAAACATGAATGAAAGAAGCAGCCAGACAGTGGTGGCACACACATTTCATCTTAGCACTCAGGAGGCAGAGGAAGGCTCATCTCTGTGAGTTTGATGTCAGCCTGGTCTACAGAAATAATTCCAGACATTCATGGTTACACAGAGAAATCCTGTCTCAAAAAACCAAGCCAACCAACCAAATAAATAAATGAATTAAAGTAACATCCCCTATAGATTCTAGACTTAAAAAGATAATGAGGATCATTGGAAACTTTATGACAATAAAGCCAACAACTTATATGGAATAAAATACATCAACTACCAATGTTTGTTCAGAAAGAAAAAAATCTGAATTGGCTTATCTTGTAAATAATTTAAATGTACTATTTTAAAAAAAAAAAAAACTTTCTTGAAATAAAATTAGCCTAGAAGGAATAATTGGTAAATTCTATTAAGCATTTAGTATAAAAAGTAAGGACTGGAGAGATGCCAGTCAGTAAAGTGCTTGTCACACAGTCAGGAGGACCTCAGTTCACTCTCCTGAAACCCAGGAAAAGCCAGTATGGTAGCTTGTGCCTGCCACAGAGAAATGCTATGTTGACTATGCAAAATAGTTGTTAGGCTTGGTTTTTAAATTACTATCTATATACTAGAAAGTTCCGTCTGTTTCAGTGGTGATTTTTTTCCAAATTATTTTCTTTAGCTGTCTTTTCTATTTAAATTCATTGTGCCTGGCTTTTCTACTGGATGCTGTATGGTCCGAATTTGGCCTTTTTTTCTCTCATTTTATCTGAAACCTGTTTGAATTGGAACAGAAGGCTGGTTACTGTACTTTATTGTTGGAGAGATGTTTTTATGCACTGTGTAAACACTGTCTCTGCATTATACAAATACTGATTTCTGAACAAGCAGAGATGATTATAGGCTGGACTTTGGTTTGTTAAGCATCACCTGTGTGAGTGTTTTGCTTATTAAAATGCTGATGACCTCTAGCAAAGGCAGGAAATAGGTGGGAATTCCAGGAAGAAATAGGACTCTGGGAAGGAGTCAAATGTGGGAGGATTCCTCAGGGAGGTGGAGGTGCAGAGGAAGAAGTAGGCTGGGACTAAGGACAGGTGATTAACAAGCCACTTGAGAATAAACGGGTTAGTAAGTTAAGAGCGAGTGGGAACCAGCCTAGATAGGACTGAGGCACTGACAGTAAACATTAAGTGTCCCGTCATGATTCAGGAGCTGGAGATCCCAAAGAAAGACCTTGGTTCTCTATTCATTTCTTTGGAGCCTAAATGTAACTGCATGTGTGTCCTTGAATACACTGCTGGTCATGTAGGAACTAAACGCATTTCAAGAATATCTTTAGGGTATGCAATGTCCTCCCATTCGGAGAGGGCACTGGAGACGTCTGTCCCTGCTGAGAGCAGTCTCTGCACTTCCTGGATTGTCACCATTGACCCGACACATTCATTCTTCTTCAGTCTATTTAACCTTTAATTTGGTAAGTACTGCCATCTTAACTTTCTAAATACCACCTTTAGAAAAGTAGGAAAGGCCTTGATAAAACGTGTTATCAAGCTCCTTAAGAATCCGCTGTGTTTTGGTTTTAGGTAACAAAAAAAAAATTCTATTTCATGGCTAATATTAAACTCCTGTACTTGCGTTTTTTTACCTTGGAACGATAAGCATGTATTCTAAGTAATATATTATTTTGACTGCCATTACAAACTGAGCATTTATTAATGCTGGGATTTTATTATTAATGTTTTGGAGATTATCTATGCATTCTTCTTTTCATATAACAATTTTATCTAGCATAAAATATCAGAGATAAAAATCTTATTTGTACATAAAAACAGATAAAAACGAATACCATTTGTTTTACTAGATTGTCAGTAACTTTTTCTGTATGAGTCTTACTAGATTTAAAACTAGCTTTTATGTGTCATTTTAGAATTCTACAGATAGGACCAATCAAGGTTTCTACAAATAATTATTTCCCAAAAATTTGTTGCCATGGGGAGTATTGAAAAAAGAAAATCAACAAATGCCAAAGGGCACAGCTGAATAGGTAAAATAATTTCTCCTATTCTATAGCACAGGAGATCAACTGTGATTAACAGTTAACTGTAAATTTCAAATTAGGTAGTAGAGAGAGTTAAGCACATTCCCAACACAAGGACATGATACACATCGGAAGCTGTGGACAGAGCTGGTGATTACATACTGCATATATGGCAAAGGCCACACCGTACCTAACTATGTATCAGTAAAAAACTTAAAGAGAGCAAGCCAAACAAATTTAAGGGGTCTGGAGAGATGGCTTGGCAGTTGAGAGTACTGCCTGCTCTTCTAAAGGACCCAGGTTTGATTCCCAGCACCCACCCTAGCACTCAAAACTGTCTACAATGCCAAACACACATGATGCACAGATATACACACAGGCAAATATATACACACACACACACACACACACACACACACACACACACACATAAAATAAAGAGAAAAAAATTAAGGGATAATTTTAGCTAAAGTTATTTCTCAAAATTTATGCTGTATTATAGACAAAATGAAAAGAACACAGGAAATGTCCGGATCTGGGGTTATTGCTCAACAAATTCATCATTTTGCTTATTTGCATAATGGTTGTTTTGAACTCTTTTAGGTTTTTAGGTAGGATAGCTCAAAAAAAATGCAACTATGGAGTTTTTAAACAAAAATTATTTACTATATAAAATATATTTTGGCTTTTACAAAACAAATGAATATATCTTACAGAAAAGTTTTCATGTAAGTAATAAATGCATTGGGAATTATAAAATCTATTGGGATTATAACCAAGTTAATGTGGCTAATTACTTATAAAATAATTACCTACATTACAACCAAAGTCACGGGTTATCAAGTCCAGTGTGCATCACGAGACGCCATAGACTTACTAATAAAGACACACAGACAAGAATTCCATTGGAATTTTGACTCTAGATTTGTCGACTAAAAATGACTGTATTACTTTGTATCTAGATCTTTATTTTTAAATTTTATTTTTTATGTATGGATATTTTGTCTGCAATATGTCTGTGTACCATATCCATGCCTCGTGCTCATTGGGCCAAACAAGAATGACAGATTTCCCAGGAACTGGAGTTACAGACAGCTGTGAGAAGCCATGTGGGTGCTGGGAATTAACCCCCTGAGTCCTCCTAGAAGACAAGCCAGTGCTCTTAACCTGGGAGCCATCTCTCTCTAAACCTAGGTCTTTAATCTAAAGGTAAGGAAAACAAAACAAAACAAATAGTATAAAAGTAGTACTCACCAGTACCGGAATTTGGAACCCAATGTAAAATAATGTGCAAAAAAGTTCTTCTGAGGTGGAAGTGGTCTGTCCAGGCGGAAGAATGTGTGATGTTCTACACACGCTTTCCACAGAGTTTTACATGCTCTGTAATTCACCATATTAAATCCCAGTAATGTTTCTCTAGATTCATGCTGTATTAAATGACAAAAGTTAGAAAGAATGGGAAAATGTCAGAATATGATAATACTTTTGACAGAGAAGTTACACCAGCCTTGCAAATGCTAATCGCCACCTATGATTTTATTTGTTTAACAAAGACTCAGTGAAATAAATAAAAGAATTTATAAAATGTGAACTTCAATAATTTTATAACTTTTATATACTTGTATTCTCTATAATACTTAGAAATAACTTTAAGATTTTTACTATTTCCAAGTAAACATTTTCAAGTTTTATTAGCTATAATTCTGCTTCAAAATATAATCCTGGACCACAAATAAAATTTGTATAGATCCACAATTCATAATTCTGCCTTGATTAAGAATAAGAATACTCAACACCTCAAGCATTATTACAAAAATCATATTAGAAATTGATTAGCATTAGAATAGAATTTCTCTCTTTTTCTTTTGGCAAAAATCACATTATACTAAAGCATACATCTCCTGAATATCATATATATGTGATACACATATATACATATGTATGTGTGTGTGCATGCAATATGTATTATATTATATATTAGGTGATATATAATATGTATTATATACACACATATTATATATGCAATGTGTAACATATACACAATAGTTTACCTACTTTACTGTTTATAGATATTTGATATTTCCCAATTAGGGATAGAAGAGTAATGTTGGGTATACACCTGTATATATGTACACATTTCATTGCTAGATCACACACACACACACACACAGAGTAGTTAATAGTTCCTCTCAACGATAGTGTATGTTCCACCAACTTCAATAATTTTCTAGTTTTGTTTTGTATTTGTTTGTGTATTGAGACAGCATTTTACAGTGTATCTTAGGCTGGCCTGGAACTCACTATAATGTTCAGGCTGGACTTGAACTCATAGCAGTTCCCCCACCGCCAGTCTTTCAGGTGATGCATTATAAGCATGTACCATCTCATCTATTTCCAGTCTTTCTTATTTCACTGTTTTGCCTTTTAGTTCTAATACGTGCCTCTTCTTGATGACTTTGATAGGGTTCAACATCTCTTCAGTTAATGGCAAATTGGATGATTTAAAAAAAAAGCAAGCCCTTCTTCTGCAGCCCAGGCTGGCCTTGAATTTGTGACAATCTTCCTACCATATGTGCCTTATTTTAGTTTTTGAAGCAGGCCCTCACGTTATATAGCCAAGGTTGATTTTGAATTCACAACCTTCTTGCTTCACCCTTGTAAGTATCTGGCTACCATGAAGATACTGTCACTTCTGAAGTGGTATTCAAGCACTGGCGTATTTTTCTACTGGATAGCACACATATGGAAGGACTTGGGGTAGCATATTACTGCATATACTGATGTAGCCAGTGCTACATCATTCTCTTAATGGTATCTTTTGATGAACAGTTAACCAGTTTAAAACAGTCTGAAACAATGAATCATTATCTTCAAGAGCGTCTTCTATGTTTTATTTAAAAAATATTTTCATCATGAAAATATTTTCCATAATTAAACCACGATAAAATGTTTAGATATAAGAATAGTTTCACATTAAAAGGTAAAATGATCAAAAAACAACTTGTTTACTAGAAAGTTAAGTGTATCGTTAACAACTGTTCGTATGCAGTAACACATCCACCACAGTCAAGTAAATTAAGTGTTTTCTTCTACAACACTCTCTATAGTTACTCCAAGTAAACTGTCCTCTAGCTTATTTTTTTTTAAGATTTTGTTTATTTTATTTGTATGAATACACTGTCCATGTCTTCAGACACACATACCAGAAGAGGGCATTAGATCCTATTACAGTGGTTGCTGGGAACTGAACTCAGGACCTCGAGAAGTGCTCTTAATCACTGAGACATCTCTCTAGCCCATTCTCTAGTTTCTGGATAACAAGATTTATTAGACATCCTTCTCTGAGTATTTCTTGACATTTACTGTACATACACAGACACATGGACACATATATACACATACATATGTATAAATACCAAGACACATACACGCATAAGAATATTCAGCACCAGTATTAGTCATAATATTTCCCACTGGGAAATAGTAAAACTGTCCCCTAGCAGAAGACTAAACTGCTAGTTTATGGGATATCACTTAGTGCAATATCACATTAAGGAACAAACCACACAACATCATTGATGTCACTACAACATGAATTTCATATTGTTAAAGAAAAGCAACCAAATACAAAATGACATGCTAAATGGCCTCACTTTTTAAAGTTCACAACATCTAAACTACTTCATGGCGGTACAAAGGGAAATAGTGCTGTCTATCTGTTGGGCAGGTTAGCTACGAGAAGTGTGCATTAGATCCATCAGCAAGAGGACTGTTATGCTCTACGTATTAATCTGAGTTTATCAAGCTATATACTTGATAAACCTAAGGTTTACGTATTTTCTCATGCAAAGATTCATTTCAGTAAAAGTTCTATTTGGAAAAATCTCCCATTTTTGGTAAACACAAATGATAAATTATAAGTCACAAAATAGGGCATTCTCCTCTAGCAGCCAAATTCTGCAGCTGACTCAAATATATTCTTAATATTTTAAAGAATTTTATAGACATATGTCTTGAAACATGTACCAATTTGCAAAGATTTATAAAACATTGATGTAAACTAAAGAACAAGGTTAGCTTGTTTGCATATTCATGTCTGTAAATATGTGTAAGTTTTGGGCTAAGATATTGCCCTAAACCATTATTTCTTGCTTGGGATTACAGCTTTTGTCAGCACACCAGTCAAAGCTAGTTTAATTTGATGACGTGGGTAAAATAAACTACAAGAGAAAGCTGTTATAACGCTACCCTAACGCTATGACACAGGGCGTAGGTCCATGAACGAGAGACTGCAGCTTCAGCACTCCCAAAAGAAATGACTCCTGTGAAAGGAAGCACTGTGGATTTAGTATGGGAACAACCAAGTATTCACTGCTTGGTTGTTTTTTAATCAGTGTGTGCACCAGTGTGTGCTAGGAAGCCAGAAGATAATCTCAGGTGTTACTTCTCAGAAATATTTCCCCTTACTTTTGGAGCCAGAGTCTCTCAGCGGCCTGGGATGCTCCCAATTAAGCTGGAGTGTCAGGCCTGGAGTCGAATGGATCAGCCTGTGTCTGCCTCCTCACTGCCAGAACTGTTAAGTGCAGCTTTTCTACTTGGGTTCTAGGCATCAAACTCAAGTCTTTGCACTTCTATAAGCACTATACAAACTGAGCCATCTCCCCTGACTATGACTAGGCAATCTTAAAATATTTCATTTTTACCAATAATTATTAATCAATACTCACCAATTCTTTTCTAAGTTGAATAAAAAACTGTTTGCATTTAAAAGAAATTTTTACAATCTTCAACCTGCATAAAAGAGAATTGGAGTGTTCAAAATACTGCTAAAGAAGAAAATATTCAAAAACTGGAAAAATTATTGGTATTTTTATATATCATGGGTTTTGAAAGTTCCATACCTTTATAGGATGAATAGTAATCAATCTATCCAGCACTAGCCCCAACTCTCTTTGATGTCACCATCCTTTTTCCTCCCCTAACTTCATGGCACCTTTTTAATTTTTGTTTTCGTTATTAATAACCCCAAATCCAATTAGTGCTGGGCAAGTGCACACAGGTGGGTGGCCATGGTCAATATTTAATGTGTACGAATATCTTCATATTTTATCATATAATCTTTAATAATATCTTTAATATAATCTTTTATCATATAAACTTTAAAACATATGGTACTTCCTATAAAACTAAAAAAAATCTAGGTACTTAACTGAGTAAAATTTTATTAAACTATATTTACTATGAATTATGTATTTCCCAATTTTCTATTTTCAGAAATATTCACCAAAGATTGAAATCTCAACAAATATAAATAACATTTAAGGATTTTAATATGATAAAGCATGCATACGGGAAAATGTAAAATTTCAGAGTTTGGTAAAACATTTTGATCTTAAAACTATAATTACTTTTATCTGACCCTTACATATTACCTTTTGAAAACATGTATAACTTATTTCTGCTGTTTTTTCTAGACAGACTGACCTCACAGCCTTGACTGTCCCGGAGCTTACTATGTGGACCAGTCTTGCCTGGCTCTGCCTCCTGGGTAACCACTACACTAGCCTAAATATATGTGACTTATATGACACTAATTTTTCAACGTTCCAGCATATGATCCTTGACTCAAGCTGGTTTGGTGCCTTGTAATAGCCGTACAAAGATTAATTCTCATGCTTACACATGCTTTGATATTTAAAGGCTATACGACCAAAGAGACTGGATCTTAGTAAAACGTAATTTGGAACCCAACTTTCTAACGTTTCTAATATTTTCACAGTAATTCTAAGTTTTTATTTTTGTGACTCATATCCATATCCACCAAGAAGCAGTGAGTACTTTCAGAAAATAAACCTCCCCATCTCAATCACTTCAGACAAATATACCAGCCTAACTCAGGCAGAACCATTTAAAGTAGAGGACACAGAAGCTTAGGTTTTAGATCTGAAATTGATTTGTACTGCTGGGATTTGACCACAGGACTTTACATGTTAGTCACGTGATCTAACACTGAGCCAAATTCCAAGCCCACAAGATTGAGATTTCTTATTTTACTATTACATTTTGTGTTCTCACTAAGTAGAGATAAAACAACATGGATGCATTATTTTCTCATATGATAGAGGGTTATTTCTTTTTGAAAGAGAAAAGAAGACTGGGTAAAACACAGCCTATATTTGTGGAAAGAAAGTAAATCATTTGAAAACCTTTAAAGACATACAGATATTTTTAAATGTATACATCACCATTAAAAACATCACCCAAGCAACATAAACAATACAAAGTGTTACTCATTTCTAAATGAATAAGACAGAAAGCCTAACCTAATTTTTAGTCATCTTCCCTTTACAAATGCCAGAAAAACATCAATGAATAAAAATTTCAACACCGACCAGATAATGCTCTCTAGCAAAAGTCTCCTTGTGTGATTCTTACAAATGTATTCTACCAAGTAATGATTAATGCTCATTTTGTATAATGAGATAGCTATAATTAATACTTTTCCTTTGGTTTCCACGCCTTTGGTTAATCTTTTATAGTGAATTAAACCAGCCTGTCCCTTGATGGTTCATATATCTCTCTTGTGAATAGCATGCACACAAATTTTCAGTCCCATCTGCGTAGCTCTAAGAGGACAGGTGAAGACACAAGCGCATGGAATGAACCTACATCAGCAGCCAGAAAAGGATACAAAGTAAGATTAAGATGGGGCATCATTTCACACCCGCCAAGATGTTTTAAGACAAAAGACAGACAACAAATCATGGGGAGGATATGGTCCAATTAACGCACCGCAGGCCTCCAGGAGGGAAGGAAGGTGACAGCACAGCACGAGGGGAAGTTCAGCAAAGTCAGAAGTTACACTCTTGCGTCTATGCCCCCTGCCAACACTTTATAAACATGCAGTGTACCACTGGGTTGTTTGTTTGCGTGTTGGTTGGTTGAGACAGGGTTTCTCTGTGGATCCCTGGAAGTCACTCTGGACACCAGGCTGTCCTTGAGCTCACAGAGTTCAAGCCTACCTCTGCTTCCCAAGTGCCAGGATTAAAGGTACCCGAGCACTGAGCACTAAGAGCCAAAAGGAACAAGTGATGAGTTGTGAAACAAAATGGTGTCTAACTACGGGGTAGAGTATCCCTGAGCAACAAAAAATTGATATATGCTCTTTGCATGGATGTCAAAACATGCTAACAAGTCGCTCAAACACACAGGTACCTCATTTTACAATATCCGGAATAGACTTATGATTAGGGCTGGGGGTAAGAGGCAAGACAAGAGACAGAAAGTGGTTCATAACAATCTTTTGTAGGTAAGGAAAATGGTTCAAAATTAGATTGGGTAATGCTGTGTTCTATAACCAAATCTCAAACACTGATTATATGAACAGTGAATTTCATAAAGCATATCAATTACACAGCAAACTTTTAAGACCCACTTTGATAATCTGCCTCTTTCAATTTCAAGGGTGGTTGCTGTTTTTTCTGAAGAACTTAGTTTAATGTTCCTCACAAAATAGGCTAACTAGTAAAAGGTTCCTTTAATTTCTGTTTGAGAAAATCTAGTTTTCTCTTGCTTCTGAAATGCAACTATAGACTAAATTGATAAGGCTTTTTCTTTCAACACTTGCAAGTATGTCATAGTTTTTCTAAAGACAAGTGTCATGCAATTCTTAAACTTTAACTCTCTGCAAAAAATAAATAAATGGTATTTCGGTGTTTTCCTTCTTTCAAGAGTCTCCCTTTGCCTTTGAATCTCTAGAATTTGGCAATTGAACCAAGATATAATTATGGAATGGAAGGACTCAGATAAACACTCCTCAGCTGAAACTCCATGCTTCCCTGAAAAAAGGCTACGCTTAGGCCCTTCCAGTGGCCTTGTTACTGGTTCTCTTGCTATCTTTGGGCTTCCATGCATCTCTTTAAATTGCTTTCTATGCAGTTTTTCAGTTGTATTTCTGTTATTACACAGAACCATTGTTGACAGGGCATTTAATATGTGAGCTGGGAAATCCAGTTTAATCTTATGATTAAGTCAAAGTGGCACATTGGCCCTGCCCCTTAGCCCTTACCATGAGAACAGGAAAGCACCCTTGGTACTTAAATTCACGAAGCTTGAAGACTCTCAGAAGATGGGCCACCCAGAAGTTTTTTTCTCAAACCAGTCTAGACTCTGCCACCCAGCAACCAGTCAGCCACCATTCAAGGACTCCCAAAAGTCAATTCTCTGTAGTCACCTGCCTCCAGTTCTCAAAGCAGGAATTTACTCAGTGTCTCCAACTGCTTCAAGAATCCAAGGATTGTTGATTTTCTGTTTTTATTGGGTTTCTCTTTGTTGTGGGAGCAAGATAGTGAACACCTTACATCTCTGATTGGGAAGCTGAATTCTCTGTTCCTCTTTTACAATCTTAACATCTTTGCATAAGTTCTGTTGTACTGTGTACTGTTCAGAATAGTTGGAAAACATCCTTTATAGCACATTGTGATGTGGGCTTAATAGGTCTAACAACTTTAAATCCCATCTAATTGATTACTAAAAACAATACTTAAAATTTGTATTATGGAGTATTTTCTAAATAATCTAAGTAATATTTTCAATGTTAACATTCATTGCACCGTTTTCTTAAACCCAACTTGCATAAAGTCTTGGACATAAGAGTATTACTTCAGCCTGGCAGTGGTGGCACATGCCTTTAATCCCAGCACCTGAGAGGCAGAGGCAGGTGGATTTCTGAGTTCGAGGCCAGCCTGGTCTACAGAGTGAGTTCCAGGAGAGCCAGGGCTACACAGAGAAACCCTGTCTCAAAAAAAAAAAAAAAAAGAGTCTTACTTCCCAACCTTACACACACTTAAAGTGTGTGTGACTATAAAACGTTGCACCACGTCTTCTTGCACAAATACCCTATATATATTAAGTTATTCAGCCCCCTTCCGACTGAGAAACCTTCTCTGTATCCTATAAAAGCCATTTCAAATTCAGTTCAATATTCCATACAGTACATCCTTTTTCTGCTTGCACAGCAATGTCAGTAGCTTGCGAGAATCCTTATTTTATAAGGATTTTAAAACAACCAAGTTATATAAGATAGAACTTTGAAAACACAGACAATTGACACTGCCACTTTACCTTATATGTACATAAAATTACATTACATATTATACTAGATTACATTATAATTTAAGATTTTGACATTTATATAGTATAAAAGAAAAATTACTCTGTATGTCCACTCAATACTTACAGGTAAGAATTATGTTTTTGTCCTTAAACATGCCACGATAACATTTACATTGGAAACATTTCAAAAGTGTAAGATGAAGCAGTAAATGATCTTTAGTCTTACTGGTTTTATACAGATATAATTTGCATTTATACAATTTACCAATTTTAGGTGAACAATTCAATGAGCTTTAAAAAAAAAATCAGTTCAACTGCATAACCACCACAGAGCACTCATCATGTAATTGTCTTATCATTTTATCTTACAAGGTTTCCTTCTGTTTCCAATTTTTAAAATATATGTATTCTAGGATTTCAGAGAGAGAGAGAGAGAGAGAGGCTTTCTTTTGGGTTTGGTACAGTGATCTGAGAGGAGGAGGACCGGTGTGTTTAGTGTTTCAATAGTCCATTTCTTCCTAATATCGAGAAGAATTCTACCATGTAGATATTCCATAACTTATCCTCTCAACTGATGTACATTTCATTTTTATTTTATCTTATAAATACTGTAGCTATGAATTTGATGAACGAACTTTTTTTTGTTTTAAGTGAAATCAGTTTCTCCTGTATAAATCTCTAAGAAAAAAGTACTAGGATGATGTACGTGGTGCCAACCTGACTGGTGTATTTCTTAGTTACTTTTATTGCTATGACAATATACCTAATAAAAACCTAAGGAGGAGGTTAATTCTGGCTCACAGGTTGAGGGTACCATCCATTATGGAAGAGAAGTCACACTGTGTCTGCAGGTGAGAAGCAATGAGAGGATGAATGCTGGTGTTCAGCTTTCTTTTTTCCCTAGTTAAAGATGACAGCCTAAGGAATTGTGCTGCCCACATTTATGGTAGTCTTTCCAGTTCCACTAGCCCAGTGGTTCTCCGGCTTCCTAACGCCACAACCATTTAATACAGTTCCTCATATTGTGGTGACCCCCAACCATGAAATCATTTCTGTGTTACTTCATGATTGTAATTTTGATAGTTATGAATAATAATGTAAGTATTTTTTGGAAACACAGGTTTGCCAAAGTGGTCACAACCCGCAGGTTGGGAAACACTACTTATTACCCCAAGGTAGAACCTCCTTGACAGACATGCCCAGTATTTATTTCTGTGTCCCCACAGACTTTAACAGTTCTAACACTGCTCAGAAAATCTTTTCAAACCTAAGTTAATCCTTAACCATGAACCTGTACATTTAGAAATCAAGTTACATACACTCAGCGGAACAGAGTTAATAGTCCCATGCCAAAGATCAGAACAAAGCAAGATAGAAACTCTGCAAGGAAAACAGTCAAAACCTGTAGCTCCACAGGAGGCTTCCGGGGCTCAAATCATGTGGGCTCAAAGGGCTGAGCAGTCAGACTGCTCTAGTTCTGCTGCCTGCAGCATACATAGCCTCTTGAACCAGTCCCACCCCATTTCCTAGAGTATTCCTTCAGTGGGCAGTGCTTGGCCTACAATAAAATCCTGGGGTCTCCACTGTAACTTGAATTTCACCTTTACAACTTCAGGCAGTAGCTTCTCGCTACCTTCTTACTGCGATTCCAAACCTCCCACATACTGTCTGGCTTTAGCAAATCTCTGGAACCATTATATAAGACTGCATGGCCTCCTCAATCTTAAATCTTAATGCCTGCAAAACCAGTTATCATGAGCACAAAAGTGCTAAGTTGTGTTGCCAGCTCAGGACGGACCTCACTTGCAGCCTGTGTGGTGAGCCTAGGAAACATGTTCTTAAGGCAGCTGGTTTCCACCAAGGGACCCCTTGAGTAATATTCTCAGGTCAGGGGTTTTGTTTGTTTGTTTGTTTGTTTGTTTCAATTGAATTTGCATCTTCACAAGATGAAGCCTTCAATGTTTTAGAATAACATTCCTACTGAGTCAGTGTGAAGCTTCCCTTTAATGATACAAATCTCTAATGATTCCAGCTGCTTTTAAACTTGCTTTTTCTGTAGTTTTACACGTGTTCATACTCCTTACAAACCTACGTATATCCTATCTCTCTGCTCCACTTTTACGCTTAGTCACTGTAACCTGGAGAAGAGGAATAAGCAGCAAGCCAGAGCGTATGAATACTATACTGCCTTGGAATTTTCTCTGCCTAATAAGTTAACTAGCCCATTCCTTGGGAATTTTGCCTAACTTAAGTTTTCAGGGCATGGGCCAAATAAAGTCAGATAGTGTTGCAGGAAATACTAAATTAAAAAAAAAAAAAAAAAAAAAAGCACAATCCCTCACATGGCTAGCCCCAGGCTGAGGATTTCCCAGCTTCAGTTCTCCTGCCTCAGAGCAGCTTGTACCTTCCCAGTCATCCACCCTCTGCAGCTAGCTGCCTCAAATCCCCTTAACCCAGTAAATCAAAACTCTAGAAGCTTATAATTATCAGTTTCATGTATCAATAAATTCTCAATTCCCAAGACGCCCACACAATAATTTCAGAATCAATTGATACCAGCTGCCCACCTAGATTAGACAAGTTATCCCAATCATTCTATCCTTTTATGATAGTCATAGCTACCTGTGGTTATATAAAGCCATGGATAAGGTTCTTCCTCTTCTCAATCCATCTGCCTCACCCTCCTCCTCCTCCTCCTCCCTTCCTGTCCCTGTCTCTGAAACTGTTAGCTCTGCCTTCCTTTTCCCTGTCCAATCACAGGCTTCTTGTTGTATTAATATTTAAATTAATTGGGGAAAAATTCTGGTACAAGATAGGTGTTTTATTTATTTTGTTTTTCTAGAATATAACAGAAAAGCCCTCTAGCCCAGTTTCCCATATGGACCTTGTTCCTCTTTAAACCATCGTGAGCCAGACCTCCACTGTCCATTTCTCTGCATTCTGGCTTTCCAACCTTACATCACAAAGACCCATAGAGTTCTACGTACAGAATTTTGGGTTTTTCTAGTCCAAATTTCTAAACTCCTCCACACTTTCCCCCCACAATCTACTTCCACAGGCCTAAGAACCACACAGTCAAGATTAACACAGCAATGGCCCTAGTCTTGGCATAAATTATCTATATTACTTATTTTTCCTGTTATTGTGTCAAAAATATAACAAAAGCAAGTTAAGAAAAGAATGGATTATTTTGGCTCATGGTTTGAAAATACAGCTTTCATCAAGGCAGGGCAGGCATGGTGATAGGAACATAAGACAGTTCATCACGTTGAGTCTTCAATTTGACAATACAAAATGGTAAGGGCAGTGCCTGTAATCTTTTTATTTAGTCCAGGACCCCATCTCATGAAATGCTGTATTCCTCGAGGAAAGGTCTTCACCCAATTAGCCGTATGGGGGAAGTCTCTCACAGACAGGCCTAAAGGATTGTTTCCATGGTAATACTAACCCCATTAACTTTTCAATCAACATTAATCATCACACTTGGATTTAGAATCACCGAGGACATACCTCTAAGAGTGTCACAGAGGAGTTTTCAAGAGAGGGTTAACTAAGGGGAAGACCCATCCTCAGCAGTCAGATACAAAGAGGTTAGGGATATACTCCTGCCTTCCTGTTTCTTCCTGAACTGAGTTCATATCTGGATGCTGCTCCTGTTACTCTGTGTTGACATTACATTCTAGCTCTTCAGTCTTCTGAAACAGACACAACAACTTTTCAGGTAACTTCCAGGCTCTCAACACTGGATTGAGACAACTGAAATTCTTAGACTGAACCCTAGGCCTCTCTACCACAGTTAGATTAGCATGTAAGATGCTTTAATGAACTCCATTCCCTCCCTTCTTCTTCTCCTTTCCCTCTGTGTCTCCCTTTCGTTCCTCTCGAGCACTCTGTCTAATACATATTTTTTCAATTTTAAAGAAACTGAATTTCCAAAGTTAGTGTTATTTATTTGCATTTCTATCAGCAAAACAATATTTCAAAGGTGTTATATTACAAAAGTCCTGGGATTACAGGTATGCATTACCATACACAGCTTTTTTGAAAAAGCAGAATTATAGTAGTTTTCTAAAATATTTATTTTAGCTATCATAATGTAATTTTTATTCTGCCAAAGTATTATTAAAGTAACTAATTATGGAAGTCTATTAAGAATAAAAATGATACTGGAAAAAATCAAATATTTTAGGAGGTATACAAAAGAAACACATTGATAGCATGAGTTGATTTTAATGTGTTCCTTCCCCTAAAAGTAACTCTATTTTAAAAATAAACCTTTAAATAACCTTGATTACATTAAGCACAGTGATATGCTCAAAGTAACTTTTATAATTTTTAATTTACCCACTTAAGAAATATAAGATGCTTTCCCTTTTTCATTGTTTTGAGATACAGGAATCAAATCATAGTGGTGCCCCATGAGTGTGAAACCTTCGTGGAACAACATGTTTGTGTGTACTGAGTTAAACACCATAGTACTGGGTTATTAGTTAAGTAGCCATGCCCCTCTCTCAGCTAATAAGTGGCCTTCCAAAGTCTTCTTTTAAATAAAAACAGCAAGTGCAGCTCATAACACAATAGCAACCATAAAATGAGTATTCTTATGATAATACTTGAATACTCTCTAAGAAGAAAAATTATTAATTGCTGGCTCAGCATCACAGGATAAAATGAAGCAGACAGCAAAAAGGGGGTTATGGAGTCTTCCATCTTGGCCAAAACTGCTTTACCTTTGTCAATTTCTGTCGGTGATTACATGGCCAAAGGTGCTTACTTTGGGCAATTTCTACCTTCTTTAACTCTTTGTTATTCTGAGGCTAAAAGCCATTGGCTTCTGGCAATTTAATGCCTGCTGATAGCAGCAGGAGACTAAGAAACAAAGCTTAGCTATCTGAACTCTACTCTCTGTGGCTCAAGGGCCCCTAAGTGGCTAGGATAGAGTCTTACAAAGAATTCATTAACTCTAAGCCAGAGAGAAAAGAAAAGGAAGAGACACACACACACACACACACACACACACACACACACACACACTGGCCAGGCCCACCACCTGTTTCATTGACTTCACAAGTGTTCATGCATACTTACATACATACTTATACCAACACAGGTATGTATGTACAAACATATAGACAGACATATACATATATACATTTGGTGGATGGGACAGAGCCACAATAGCCACACTTTATTTCTTTAATCTGGCAATTATACCTTCCAGACAGAAGTTCTTTATAAAACACCTCATAGATGAAATGTTACACAAAAGAGGAGTCACAGAAGGATGCTGATAGTAAGCTCAAAGCAGTATTTCATTCTATAAGCTCATTATAAGTTCAAAGCAACAGGCACACATGTCCTTGCTTTATGATAATGCAAACCTGAGGCGAATCCTTGGACCTGGCCTAGAATTAATGTTTTTCCTTAATCACAAATCTGTCCCAAGCCTTCTTAGTGCAATTTATGAAAGCTCATTGTATTCCTTATTTCTGGGGAACACAGCCACAGTTAACTTTAGCTGACTTCTTGCTTGTGATTAGTCATGAATGAGTCTGCCAACATCTGCTTTGTTTTTAAGACAAGCGTTTTAGCCTGCTGAGTCCCTCCACTTATGCATATGTCATTGAGAGACTGTCAAAGCCTGAAAGAAATGGCCTTCAATCATAAACTCAACACACAAGCACTTGTGGTCATTGTTTATCTTCCTGGAATTGGTCACATTTTGTGTTGCTTGCCTTTAAAACACTGAGAAATACTCCTGCTCGCTGGCATGGTATCAACCGGCAGCTCTCCCATATTCTGTCACTTACATTTTCTTTCTGCCTTTCCTATATTCATCCTCGCTGCCCCAGATAAATGACCAGCTGGCTCCTAAAGACTGGAGGCCAGCATCAGGCTGGACTATGGGGGAGAAAGTAAAGGAGATCACAGAAAAAGTGAGTGCTCAGAAAAAGAAAAGGGAGCTCGTTGCATTATTTCTGAGGAGTAAAAGACATAGAAAAACATAGATAAGGGAGTTTAGAAACAGTAAGGGAGCTCAAAAAGGGTAAGGAAACTTGGAAAAATAAAAGAAGCTCATAAAAAGAAAAATTGAAAAAGGGGCGGGGGAAAAAAAGAAAGGAAAAAATGGGAAATGGAAATGGCCTTATGCTTTTTGTGCAAATGTTCAATATGCTTTGCTTAAACTAGGGCAACAGCAATTACACAGTTTTTTAAATTCTGTAAATAAGGTTTACCCTTGTTTTCCTAAGGAAGCGAAATGGCAGGTGCTGGTGGAGGAGCTAGCTCCCATCAGAGAGAAGAGAACAGCACAGAGCTCAACAGCAGACATAGCTGAGTTATGATCCAACCCAGCAGGCTATGGTCTAAGAAAAAATGTTTATGGAAAATGTCTGAGATTGATAAATCCAAGTGATAAATGTTAGAGGGTGTAAAGGAACTTGGATGATGGTGACTTAGAAATAAATATATCCAGCCAGGCAGTGGTGGCGAACGTCTTTAATCCCAGCAATTGGGAGGCAGAGGCAGGTGGATTTCTGAGTTCAATGTCAGCCTGGTCTACAGAGTGAGTTCCAGGACAGCCAGGGCTACACAGAGAAACCCTGTCTTGAAAAATCCAAAAAAAGAAAGAAAGAAACAAAGAAACAAAGAAAGAAATCCTTCAGATGAAAGCTGTTTAAAGTTGGTCACTACAAGTGAAGAGGCTACATGCTATTGTTATTCCAAAGTTCAGAATTTTAACATCCATCAGTAGAGTTATGATAAGTTAATGGGACAATGACAGTGTACAATTCCATCACAAGCTTAAGATTTTAAATTCCCTTTGGTTGTCTTCTGAATATAAACATAAAGATGTTCCTCATATTGCTAAAACATCTCTGTTCAACACGTTTATATATGACTGTACACATAGAACTTTTACTAGGTCTCAAAGACATAAGTCTATTCTTGTTGTCTAACAGGCATCTGTTAACTATATTTCTAAAACATGGAATACAATGGTAAATACTAATTTACATCCTTTTATACACTAAAGTGCACATAAGCTTCAGGGAATCAAGAGTCCTAAGTCTTGGACCCACCTGTCACGGATCAAATGGACTCCACACAAGTACACCTGCCTGGTCTGATCCAAACCAGCAGGTGGCCACAAATATAAATTATATAAACTAACATATATCATACAAGTTAGAACTTATATACATTGAAACATGTATATAATAATTACATGCATGTTCACACATGCATATATATAAAATCTATGTTAAATATACATTAAACATAAATTATACATGTTAAATATAAACTATATATACTGAATATTATTTATATACATTAATGAATGTTATATAGAGTAAATATAAAACACATGCATTAAATATTAAATATACTTTAAATAAAAAGTATATATTAAATATTAATTATATGTTAAAATTAGAATTAAATTAGTTAAATCTATAAAGTATAAGTTATAATCTATATAATATATATAATTTTGCATGTCCTCAAGGACAGGAAATTATGGAATGAACTCATGGTACTCAAAAAATCACCTACAAAAAATAAAAAAGGGACAGTTGTATACTCACTGACCACAAATCTTTTATTTTTAATTTTTTGAAGTTGGGAGCCAAGGGACTCTCTGCTGCTGAGTGTCTACAGTACCGTACAACTTGGCATACTTATATAAGCCTAGTTGAAATGGAAGGTACCACTTACTGGCACATAACATATAGTATTAACATGGGGGAAAGGGCATGTTTGTGTTTTTTCACAGGATGCTGAAGGAGTGAGATGGTTGCCAGAGCAATTGATGAGACATGCTGATGCTGGGACAAAGAATGATGCTGACTGTGATCTTGCTGAGTGTCCTGATGATGACAATGGGAAGCATTAGGTATATATTTCTTCTCTATGGTCAAGGCCAGAAATGCTTGTGGCTTCTAATAATACTCAGTTTGTTAGGATTTCTTTGGTCTGAGAGTAAAAAGTATTCCAAAATTAGTGAATTACGCTGCTTTGGGTGAGGGTCTACCTATTTGTCCTACTAGAAATAGTACCAACGTTGGATGTGTTTCTGTGGACCCTCAGACTAGGAGGAAGACTATCTCTTAAGACTGTAGTGCAAAGCATTAAGATGGGAAAGCCCATATCTCAGACTGGACAGGCTGCCTTGCCTCAGGCTCTTGAACCTTGCAGGACAGAAAACAAGGAGACTGTGGAACCTGCTTTCAAAACATCAATCAAATGGAGAAGTTGTTATAATGACCCTCCTCTTTCCTTTAATGTAACCGGTTTTTCTGACTCAATCATGGACTGCTCTGGAAATCACTCCAATACTAGACAAAAGGAAAAGATAGTGGGCATTTGGAAGGCTGGCTCTGAACATTTTCAGGGACATATTTGAAAATTGCCAGCTGCCTTGTATGATGTTATGTTTGCTGTGGATAAAAAATATGGAACAGGTTCTAGGGTTAAGGTACATGTGACATCCTGCCTCATCCCACCTAATCTTTTACTGATTGGGAATGTTACCCTTGTTATTGACTCCGATAATGAGTTCAATGTTTCTTATTTTAACTATCTTTTGTCCAATTGTGTTTCTGTACTGTATGATGGCCAATCTGTAGTGGTCAACCAGTTTTTAATATGATTCCTGTAAATTTATCTGAACCCTGTTATTCAAACAAAGGCTTACAAATGTTGGAAGAATTAGACCACGCTCTGGCAAGGAGCAAACGTATGGTTGGGCTGATCACTGCCGGTGCTGTCACTCTCATAACACTTAGAGCCGGTGCTACTACTTTTAACCTAGCTTTAGGACAGAAGGTACAAACAGCTAGTTTTGTTAATTATCTTGCAGAAAAATGTAACCAATGCCCTCAGCATACAAGAGGATTTAGGATTTAGTTAGCTAGAACAAAGAATTGATGCATTATATGGTATAGTGCATATCATGGGAGATGAGGTACAGGGAAGGAATGAAAATTAGAAGCCATTTGGAATGTCATGCTCAGATTTGTATAACCCCAAAAATGTATAATGAGAGTCAGCATAATTGAACCAAAGTAAAAAGGCACCTTCAAGGTATATGGCATAATACTAATATTTCTTCAGATTTACTAGCCCAGTATAAGGAGGTTGTACGTTTAAGAATTGGAAAGCCTTTGTCTAGCACTGCAAATGATATTCTGAAAAACTTACAGGCCATTTTTCCTTCATGGTCCTTGTTTACATCTCTCTTATTGGGCATAGCAGGACTTGGCTTTATGATCCTTTTAATGGCATATCTATTACCTGTTCTTTTAAGAGAAATCATCAGAGCCTTTACAGATGTCAAAGCAGAGTTATATAAGTTCAAGCTCCAATGTGTTCCCTAGCAGAAGTTGTTAGTCAATGACGGGTAAGAATATCTTATAAACCTTCTCAACCTAAAACAGGCCACGAATACAAGATATACAAGATGATTCATGTGCCAATGACGGGTAAGAGCTGTGTTTTCAGATAGCAACCTAAGACAGGCAGAATTTTCTGCTCCATGACTGATATAGTGCCTCTTACAGATAAAAAGATGGCTAAGATTCTCTCACAGGTGGATCAACCTAAGACAGGGCATGAATGCTAGGATTCATATACCAATGACAGGTAAGGTTCATATTTCTTGAGGGGACACCGAGGACAGGCAGTCTTTCTGTGCCAATAGCTGAAATAGCTTTGGCTTGTGTAGATTTAAAAAGGGGGACATGTGGGGAGCACATCCAGAATTAACCTTGGTTGGTTTCTTGTTGTGATTAATCACAAATGAGTCTGGTGACATCTGCTTTGTTTTCAAGACAAGCGTTTTAGCCTGCTAAGTCTCTCCACTTACGCATATGTCATTGAGAGACTGTCTAAGAAATGGCCTTCAAACGGTCAGACATAGATACTGTGTACCTTAAACCTGACACGAAAGCACTTGTGGACATTGTTTATCTTCCTGGAATTGGTCACATTTTGTGTTGCTTGCCTTTAAGACACTGAGAAATACTCTTGCTCGCTGGCATGGTATCAACTAGCAGCTCTCCCATATTCTGTCTCTTGCGTCTTCTTTCTGCCTTTCCTATATGCATCCTCATTGCCCCAGCCATGGTTACTGCTGGCTCCTGCACTCATTATGCAGCCTTTACTCACTATTCTATGAGGAGGGGACATATTCTATTCTTGATTCTAACTTCATTACATTTTTCTGGTGAAACAAGTAAGACCATCTCCTTAAAACTTTCTTCCTAAAATCATTTGAATCAAATCTGGAAGTTATTACGTCATCTAAACAGCATTAATTTATGAATGTCCATCTTCATGCTGATCTGAAGGAAATTTGCCCAACTGGGTGGACTGATGCACAGGAATCATTAGACTATATAACAGCAGGAAAGGCATATCAGCAGCAAGAAGCAAACTTGGGATGAAGTCTCTGAGGCTAGACCTCTCCAGAGTACACCCATTACAGCCATGCAAAACAGAGGGCTATTTCCAGGAAACTCACTTGCTTGCTATAGCCTTTTACTACATGGCTTCTGTCAACTAATACTTTTAAGAAGCCATATTGAAGGCTGGAGAAATGGCTCAGCAGTTAAGAGCACTGACTTCTTCTAGAAGACCTGAGTTCAATTCCCAGTACCCATATGGCCTGCTCACAAATGTCTCTAACTCCAGTTCCACTGGATTCAGTTCCACTTTGGATCCAAAGCCCTCACACAGAGACACACATGCAAACAAAACAGCAATGTACATGAAATAAAAATAATTAGATTTATTTTTTTAAAGACATATTAAAATAAGTAATCTTGCTGTCTTTGGATAGGTTATCAGAGGGCAAAATAAAGTATAAATTGTACCACATAAGTAAGCTAACAAAACTAAAACAGTTTAAAAGCTATTTACTTTGAAATGAATTATTAAATTTGGTACTATTATGATAAAAGCAAAAGTACTGGTAGAAATCCTTACCACAGAAAAGTATTCATCCGTACCCTGTTCTTGTAAATCAGAATTCCTCCTGACATCACTCCAATCAGGATTTCATTGTTACTTTGATCCTTCAAAATAAATAAATACATGACACTCTAAAATAATTAAAACACGATTAGAATTTTTAAAAAACACATTTCAAGGATAACACAAAATTTAATTGTACTTAATTACAAATCCAAATAGTTTGTTGTTGCCTCATAAAAGGCAAACTTAAAAACAAGCTGAAATGTGGCATTATTAAAATTCACTACTCTAGAAGCTGGAGTGATATTTCAGCAGGTAAGCACTTGCTGCACAAGCTTGGGACCAGAGTTCAGATCCTCGGAAAATCATGTGGCCTTGGCAACCCACCTGCAATTCCAGCCTTGGAGGGAAGAGAAAGGCAAACCCCTAACAAGCTGTCTACAAGACTAGACATATCAGCATACTCTGGGCTTTATCCTATCTTAATAAATAAGGTATGAAAGGTATAAGGTATACAAGCAATCAAGGGTGATTCTTGACATTAACCTTGGGTTTCTATATGCACATGTACACAAGCCCAGTGAACCCACACATAAATAACATGCATACCACACACAAAAAGCTTTTTTTTAAAAAAATCAGTCTTAAAGTACAAATCTGATGATTTCTCTTATGACCAGGACTGACTTGTTGGTCAAGGGGAATCTATGATAAAATATCTACACAATATGGAAAATTCTATAACTAACAGTTTGTATTAACAGTATCATGGAAAAACAAAACAGACTGTTTTTGAGTTTCAAGACTACAGAGAAGAAAATGAGTTATGTTTTGAAAAATGTAAGAGTTTTCATATGATGACAATCCAAATTAAATAGACTTCTGCATTATTAAGCATGAAAAGACTTTAAATATTTTTCTTAAATATCAATCTTTGAAACAGTTTTGTCTTTCACTTGAAATGGCACACTTTAACCAACTAAATCCATGTGTCCTGAAGTCAGACCAAATTAATGAAACAAATCCTTTAAACTGTACAACAACATCAGCCAACCAGACTCCCCAGAGCTCCCCGGGACTAAACCACCACCAAAAAGAACACATGGAGGGACCTATGGCTCCAGCCACATATGTAGCAGAAAATGGCCTTGTTGGGCATCAGTGGAGGAGAGGCCCTTGGTCCTGTGAAGGCTCAATTCCCCAGTGTAGGAGGAATGCTAGGGTGGTGAGGTGGGAGTGGGAACAACCTCATAGAAGCAGGGGAAGGGAAGATGGGAAAGGAGATAACATTTGAAATGTAAGTATATAAAATATCCAATAAAAAAAAAAAAAGGAAAAAAGAAACTGTAGCTTCAAGACTTACTGTTTATTTTTTTGCTTTTCTTCATATCACTTATTACTATGTTACTTTTTTCTCTACAAAATCCTAAATAATAAAGAGGAGAGCCTTTGTTCAATCACCTATTATGTGAACTCATCTGTAGAACAAATAGTTCTCTCAAATCTGTACAAAAATGCCTTAACTATTTAGCTTGGCATGGAAGTCATTTGAACAGCAGTAGCACCCCATTTATCTTCCTCCTAACTAGTGAAAACCTATTCTAGTTAGGCAGCATCAGTTGGATGATGTGATTTGTGATAATGCAATTTCATGTTTTATTAATGCAGTTTTCATGTCTTCTTATGCTTCTGCCTAACCAAAACAACCCAAAATGAAGTCTAGATCATAGACGGCTCTGAAAATCCTTCTGTAGTTCACATCCACACATTTCTCATATTTATCTGTCTTTTAAATCACTTATCTGAAATAGCTAATTACTGTCAATATATGACATGGCGAACTCATTTAAAAGAAAAACTAAAATGACAGTCAGCAAGAGACGGAATAAGGGTAAGTGGAAAACTGACTACAAAGGCACAACAGAGACGTGGGTTTTCTGAGGCGATCAATCTGTTCCATATTGCAATTGTAGCTGTGGTTACACAAAGCCACACAAGCTTTAAAACTCAAAGACCTGGACATACACAACACGCTACCTGAAAAATAATGGCCCTTTGTGGTTCCCCAAAATTCTTCTGTGTTTCTTTTTAACTTAAAATTTCACTGACTGCCTGAAATAGTGGCAAACACTTGGGAGGCAGAGGCAGGGTCCTCTGAGTCTGAGACAGCCTGGTCTACAGAATGAGTTCCAGGACAACCAGGGAAAAACACAGAATACCCCCACCACAATGATGGCTTAAAACATATTTAGATATGTTTTAAAATAAATAACTGTGATAACTCTGCTCTATTTGAAAACAGAGCACAAATATTTCCCCTTGCTTGTTATTTCAAATACTTTGCTTCTGATACCCAAGTAAGCTTAAGTTTTCTTTCTGTGTTCTTCCTTCTGGAAAAGTCCCTTTATATTTATGAACACTTTTTTTGAGGTCTTAATATGCCCAAACGAGAAATAATGCCTTTCTTGGCCTTTATAGATATATAAAAAAACAAAAACAAAAAAACCATTTTTTGGAGATATCATGTCACTGTGTTATTAGGCTGGCCTGGGTTGAGTGATCTTGCCTTAGGTTCCCAAGTGCTCAGATGATAAGCATGTGCCACCATGTGCAGCATTCTTTGTTTGGTTTGGTTTGTGCTAAACATGTTCCAAGATAACTGACCATTTAAAACCTAAATCTCTTTAACCTGATATTCTACATCTAGTACTGACTCAGAAACTGTTTTACAATCTAACAGTTAAAAGAAAGAACTACTTTAATTATATAGGTAAGTAATGATATGGCTAGTTATATGTTCTTTATCTAACTTTACATTTAACTCTGTAAATAACTCTGCTCCATTTGAAAACAGAGCGCAAACAACTCCCCTTGTTTCTTATTTAAATACATTGTTTATGATACTCAAATAAACATAAGTTTTAACTGGACATGTTAAAGTATAACCTAATTTTAAAATGTGGTTCCTTTCCTCTTTAAAAAACAAAAAACAAACAAACAAAACCTACTGTACAAACACCAATAAGAATATGTAACAAACCTAAGTTTAAAAATAATAAATCCCAAATATGGAAGGAGAGTAAAGAACCATTTAAAAAAAAAAGCAAAAAGTTTAAGAGACAACTAAAGAATTACAAGATACCAATCTCTTGAGGAAACCAGACCATAGGGAATTCTGACAGTAGACAGACAAGCCTGGACTATATGACACAGGCCTTTAATCCAGTGCTCATGAGGCAGAGGCAGGCAGATCTCTGAGTTCAAGTCCAAACTGGTCTACAGCTTGAGTTCCAGGACAGCCAAAGCTACACAAAGTTACAGGAGAGCCAAAGCTACACAAAGTGCCAGGACAGCAGAAGATACACAAAGACACACTGTCTCAAAAAAGGGAGAAAAAAGTGAGTCAGATGTACCCTTTGTGAAACATAAAAAGTAGAACTCATTCCCCAGAACCTGACTGAGTGGGACCCTGAGTGACAAAAGCACTGTAGGATAGAACTTCGAGTACTTCCCCAGTGGATTCTGCACATGCATGTTTGTGTATTGAGACAAGTTCAAAATAATTTAACCAAGGAAAATTGTGGCTCTTACTCCCCTTTATGGCCAATACTAGCCTAATTCAGCTCAAGAATGTGTCTAGGGAATAAAAATTCCATGGCTGACTCAATTGATGACTATAATTCTACTAAAAATAGCTGGACTTTAAGTACTTCAAAGGAATATAAAAATATTGATAAATCACAAAAAGGAACATAGCTACACATGATGGACAGACATTCACAAATATAGCTCAGAGGATAACAATCTCTGAAACACAAAAATGTTTCAAATAGGAAAAGCATTACACTGTGAAAAGCCAGTGATTACAAATTTAAAGATATGACAGACACACATGGGCTTTACAAATAAAATTTGACCAAGAGATAGCTCAGTGTTTGAAATGGAAGGGCAAGCCTCAGTGACATGAGGGCATCTTGTACGATCATGATTAGCAAAGATTTTGACAAAAGCACTGCTCTTACAGCAACCTTTTGTTTACAAACAAATATTCTAAAACTAGTGTCCTCTACAATCTACATTAGTTTTTCAACATAAACCAACCTGAAAGAAACAAAAACAATTTCGTTTCCACCCATCTTGTACTTGTTATTGTGAAATATTTATTTCAAAAGGAAATTTTTAGTGCAACTATGCCAGCAGCAAACACAAAGTATCCTGTTACCGAGTTCTCTTAAAGAATTAAAATTCTGAGGAGTTAGGGTTTCTGGCTAAGTGTAAGAGTACTTGAGGCCCTGGTTCCATCGCCCCAGCACTGTACACAAACCAAAAAGATTTTAAAATCCTTGGTACCAAGGAAAGATCAACATCTTAGTAATGTTTTCTTACTTACCCTTGCATAGTGAAATTCAACTCCATAGAGTTCTAAGGTACGTGCTGTGTTTAGGTAATTAAATTCTGCTTCTGCAGGAGATAAGCCACTGTAAAGAAAACATCAGGTCAACAACTAGATCCATAGAAAAGTTACAAGTTACAAAAAAATTATGTGGAGAAATAGAATCTAAGTTATATAGTAACATCTTCCTTATTTCAAGGTCATACTTGCAGTAATTCATATTTTTTTCCAGATTATCTTATTTTCCAGGAATGTAAGAATGCATGAGCGGTGGGGCTAGTAAGATCGTGGCCCTTACGCTAGTAGGGAGCCTACTACCATCCTTTTTCTACAACAGTATAATTCCTCATTACATCCTAAAATTTTTCATTATGCTCAGAGCTAACTGTAGCTCTTATCCCCTTATCAACAGGGACTTTTGCTGTCCCTTTAGAGCAAATGACACCATTACAGAAAACCAGAGCAAGTCATAATGTAGAAAAACCATGGATCATGAGGGAGGAAGCTATCCCCACCAAATACATCTATAACACAACTCCTGAACCTAAGGCTCAGAGAACATAGAGGAAGCAGGGACCAAAAAGACTGCAAAAGCCAGCAAACCAGGAAGTTTATTGTGAGAATGTGTCTTCTAGAAATGATAGTAAAGTTTCATTCATGATACCCCAATAATTTAGCTACTTAAGAAATGGTGGTACCAATAGACTTGCTAACAGGGAAAAGGGAAACTCCTGAGGTCCCACCCCTTAGACAAATAACAACTAATGTCCGCTGAGAAAGAGAAAATTTTTTCCAGGGATAAACCCTCTAATTAGCTATCTAAGTGGTCAACCCTGAAATTATAAAAACACAAGCCAAATGGACTCAGAAAGTTTTAGATAGATAGATAGATAGATAGATAGATATAGAGATATAGAGATAGAGATATATAGATAGAGATATATAGAGATATAGAGATATAGAAAAGGCATCAATTTGAGAGGTCATCAGAACATTGGAAGGAGTAGAGGAAGGAAAGGGAAGGAGAATAATGGTGAAATACTTTAATTAAAAAACTTTTAAAAGACACTGGCAATGAGAAACCACTGCGGAGTACTACTGAGCAGAAGTGAAAAACAGGAAAATACAGTAAGTTTTAAAACCCCAAGCTGATCTTACAGCTATTAACAAGGCCACTTATTTCCTGATATAGCTTTTTAAAACATTTCTCATAATACAGTTGTTACACCATAGCTACATGTGAAATATCTGGGGTATATTGTATATACACTGTCATGACATGCACAAACATTAGTATCAAGAGATTTTTTAAAACGATTATGTATTCATTAGAGGTCTTCAATTTATCTGTTTTAACATTTCAACAATGTTTACTATAGGTTTCAAAATATATCATATTTAGTATAACAATGACAAATGGGGAATAATTAGGCTTCATCTGATTCCACAGGGGAGCTGAGGTTAAAGCTTTATATTTAATAAATATTTCTAGTGATTCTTAAAACAAAAATTTCAGAACTACCCTTAAATACAGTCTTTTTAAGAGGTCTACTCTATTTCAAATATACTCCTAACATCCTTAGTAATATGGAGTTAGCATGCAATATAGCAGAGAACTGTAAGAGCAAGGATGTCAACCTTTCCATCACTGATACTGGAAAGGAGCCAACCACTTGCCAATGCACAGTCAAAATGAATGTGACCCCTCAATACTAACAAAAAACTGTGTTAACTACACAGTCCTCCCAATTAAACTAGGTAATTCTATTTTTGTTTTTAGATCTGACCAATCAGCTTTCCAAACAGAACTAGCTTGTGGAAATACAACCCCTTCCTTATTTAAGGGACTTTTATTAGGTATATTTTAAAACTCTAATTTATCTTCAAAGCATTGACTTGAACAGCCTATATGAAAAGTTTTTACTTATAAAGGAATGGTTTTTATAGGAAAACAGCATCCTCATCACACTAGACTACTCAGTTTAAATTCTCAAGTTTAAATTACAGTCCGCAGCAAATCCAAGGTCAAAAAAGCCTTTTATGAAAAAGGAATAAACAGTATTTTTAAATCTCCTAGATAAATTATCTTTGTAGCAACGACTTTAGAATACAAAAGCATCCTACATCCAACACAAAAATTAATGAGAATGTCTGATCATGAATAAGTGTTCATGTGTGGACAGTGGATTTCAGAAAATTTCACATTCAATAAAATATTATTTCCCCTATGCATTTAAAATATGGAGAGAATAAAATACACTTAATCTATATCTTAATATAAACTTTAAATATATTTACTATACAGATAGATAGATAGATAGATAGATAGAAAGAAAGACCAATTAGCACAATAGTAGAGCACTTTCCTAACATGAGCAAGGTCTAGGTTTGATCCAAATATTCAGTGACCTATTTAGATACTTTAGATTTATAATATAAACAAATATACATTGTATTACATATTAAAAACATATTTGCCATGCTTGGCTCATTGGCTGTTCAAAATTAGGGACTGAGCTATTGTTTTCTAACTTTTTGAGACACTTAAATTATTAACAAATTGGCAGTAAGAGCTAATATTTCCTTATTACCTACCATTTACTAGGTACCAGCTTGAGAACTTTGTGTATATAATCCCAAGATTTAGAATTTCTGGCCAGAAGGTGTAGCACACGCCTTTAATCCCAGCATTTGGGAGGCAGAGGCAGGCAAAATTCTGAGTTCGAGGCCAGCCTGGTCTACAGAGTGAGTTAGGACTACCAGAGCTACAACAATAATAAAACTAACAAAAAAAAAAGAAGAAGAAGAAGAAGAAGAAAAGAAAGATTCAGAATTTCTAACTCAAGATACTTTAATTCTCTGTAAATTCTTTAAGGAAACAAAGCAACAGAACTAGCACTATGGCCACGGCTCTAAGATTGTAAGTAGTCTAAGTTCAGACTTTTAACCAATATGCAACAATATCTTTGTTCTGTCACTATTCTGAATCATAGGTTAAAGCAAAACTGAATTCTGAGCCAACAAAAAACAGTTCTTAAGGCCAGACAGAGTGGTGCACATCTTTAATGCCAGCACTTGGGAGGCAGAGGCAGGTGGATCTCTGAGGCTAGACTACATGGTGCATTCCAGGATAGTCAGGGTTCTGCAGAGGGACCCTGTCTCAAATCAAATCAAAACAAAACAATTGTCTTCTTGAAAAAATATCACACAGAGCTGGAGACTTGGCTCAGCAGTTAAGAACACTGGTGCTCTTAAAGATGACCCAGATTCAATTCCCTACACGGTAGTTCTCTGGAGTGTGACTCCAGTCCTGACACTCTCTTCTGACCTCAGTGGGTACTAGGCAGGCACGTGGGCCATAGACAATACATACGTTCAGAATACTCATACGCATAAGTATATAAATCTGAAAGAATATCATAAAAGATGAGATTAAAAATACCCTCAAAGTTGAATACTACTGAGAATGAAACAAGTTAACTGCCTTTAAAAGAACACTGAAAGAATTTCAATCTATTGTTACTTTTCTCCCCCTCATTCATTACTAAACGGACTTAACTTACTTCAAAACCCTGAAAACTAAGAAAATGACCAAGTCAACTGTACTGCATATTATAAATACATTATTCTAAACTTTCCTTTCTTTAAAATTAAAGTTTTATTTTATTTTTAATTAAATGTGTATTTGCTTATGTGTGAGCATGTGCACATGTGTGGGGATACACATGGAGGCCAGAAAAGGGCACCAAGACCCCTTGAAGCTGTAGTTTTACACAGTTGTGAGTTGCCTGATCTGGGTGCTGGAAACTAAACTTGGGTCCTCTGTAAGAGCAACAAGCACTGAGCCATCTTTCCAGTCCCCTGAAATTATTTTTTTAAAGAACTGACAATGTTACATAAAAGCTATATATATATATATATATATATATATATATATATGTCTTAAATTTATATAAAAAGAAAGGAAAATATGGGTATATTTATTCCCATAAGAAATGTTTATAATTTCAAATCAAAAGATAATGCTTTTCTGTTGCCAAAAAGCATTTTGTCTTAGGAAAGATATGTTCTACTGGTTATTATGGGAACCCAGAGTTGGGGTTGGAACAGAGTTGTTTTGCTTTTATCCAATAAAAAAACAAAAGCTATGCTCATGAGAGCTAACATGGGGTAGAGTTTCACGCTACTCTGAGCAGCTAGCCTGTCTCCTTGGAATGTGGGGCTTCCACAGGAGAACTAATGGCAACTCATAAGAGCTAAATTAATATAGGATGTCATGCTGTATTTAGCTACCGGTCTCTTTAAATGTGGGATCCCACTGGAAAACTGATTATGGCTCACCCTAGCACATGACACATAGCCAAGGCAGACACAAGGTTGCTTGGGAATATGTTTATACACTAAGTGGAAGGAAATTTAAACTAACTTGAATACTGAGAAAGATATTGAGTTAATTTATATAAAGAGAAAGGGGAATATAGATATAGTTATCCACATAGATATTAATCTCCAAAGAAGGAAAAAAGAAATGGGAATTGATACGTTTTCATGGCTACATAGATAATAAATAAATAAATAAATAAATCCATCCCAGCCTTTGATCTCAATACTTGGAAGACAAAGGCAGGGACAAATAAGTTTCTTGTGAGTTCAAGGCCAGCCTAATCTAGTCACCCCAAGCTACATAGAGAAACAGTCTCAACGAATAATGATAATTGCTTTAAAATGTTTTAACTGCTTTAAATTACCAAATGAAGGCCAATGTTCAATGGTTATGATGGTAGTGTAATTTGTCTTTGAAAGAGGTCAGAATGGAGCAGACCAAGGTAGAAAAGGGCCTGCCAAATTGGGTCAATCTATACTTTTTAATGATTTTAGACTGGAAGAAAAAGGACATGCTATGTTGGGAGAGAGGCTCTGTACTTGTGTTAACAGTAAAGAAAAGGCTTTGGATTCCTTCCAAAATAAAGATCAGATTTGATAAAGGGAGATGCCCCCCCTCCCCCCAAATATCTTGGCAGCAGACAGGAGAAAATCAAGAAGACCAAACAAACAGGTGATGTTTTTGCTGATCCCTCCAGTTATGGACAGTTCTTAAACTGACTAGACAGGAAAATGACTCCTGTCGGAACTTCAGCTATGCATAGCCAATAAATCTGGTTGCTACAGAATTCTCATGACTTATTATTATATACTATCCTTTCATACGGCAAAAATGGAGACTTATACCGCAGTTTGGTCATATGATCAAAGTAACTTCTAAGGAAAGACAGTTATCTTTCACCTCAAACAAGGAGCAGAAAATCATCTTGAATTGATCTATGCACATTCCACACAAATGTCTTCACAGAACTATGAATTACTTGTAAGGTCTGTATGTTGCAGAACGAAAGGCCAGGAGGGCATCCCTGACAGGATTCACCTTCCAGGATGCTGAGATGCTAAGACCTGCTGTTTCAGCTCTGTGATCGACCCTGCCTTAAATTGATGTTGTTTCTAGAGACTTGCTTCTGGAACAGCTTCAGAAAGGACTGCTAATCCCAGATGACCTACATTTATCCAGCCTTTCAGACTGATCCACTCAAGACTTAATCAACATTTAGATACTGAACAACAAATGATGCCAGTAAACTTTCTTTTGACTTCACCATTTTTCTAATTTTCTTGGGCCACCAAAAAAGAAATCTTCACCCCAATTCAGCAGGAAGCAATTATAAGAAGACTGTTGTCCCAGTCCCTTAAGTTGCAGTGGATGATTTTGGTCATTTCATGAGTTATAGATAGATATGTTAGCATTTTAGGGGATGACTTACAAATAATTATGGTCTTGGACAGGGAGGAATCTAAATAGGTTAGATTCAGGGATTTCTCTTTCCTTTCCTTTTTATCTACCTTTCTTTCTTAGGTAAGAGAAGGGGGTTGAGAGGAAGAGGGGGTATACAGAAATATAAGAAATTAGACAAATAAGGGTAGATTATTGAATCTACTCTTAAAGCAAAAGACATTTTAAAGCCATAATCTTACATTGGTAGAGATCTTTATATTTTGATGCAAAATTGAGACTATATTTTGTTACATTGGTACAGAATTTTGTATATTGATACAGGTTTAAGCTTAAATTGGTATAAATCTTTATATATTGATACAAAATTTAAGATTAATTTTGTTATGATATATGTATGGCTCAACTCTTGCATAGTTATTATGCCTATGTAACTCATTTAAAGTACAAGATTTAGTCCCAATCCTTTTAATAGTTGTGATTAGGATAATTAATTAATGCAAATTAAGAGTCAGTCCATCAAACTCATGGTCATGTTAGAAACTAGTCTGGATTACCACAGAAATATCCATCCTGGGGTTGTACAGATAATAGCTAGCTGGAGACAGACAATGTTTGTTTATTTAGATACACTATAGATAGATGGTCTTCAAAAACCATAGCAGCTCACAGAATATGATATTTAAACATAATATTATTAATTTAAAATCTTTTTTGATATTGAGACATGTCAACTTCTGGCAGTAACCCATTCAACTTGGGAAAGAATGAGCTTCAGAAACCTCCATATGGAGCTACCTGAAATATGGCATGCTAGCCACTGGGGAAAGACAATGCCCTAACTTCATCTGCAGACAGAATGCCACCCAGAAAGGACAAGCAGATGCAGAGAAGTCTACTGCAAAGCTCTGCCAAGACACGGTAAGCAAATCCTTCATAATTCCTGCTTCATAAAAGGTCTATCAGATATTCTGGGCTAGAAAGCTGAAAATAGATACTCCACCGTTTGAGGGGCTGTCTGGGTAGTCAACTGTCACTGTCATCTCTATAACTTTGGAAGCTGTATTTCTGTACTTCCTACATACTCAGGTAATATTTATTCTTTCTCAAGTCTTTGATGGGGTTGAAGACTAGAAAGCTATAATCTCACAATTAAACTGAAGTTGTTTAATTGTGATTAACAATTCAATTAAATTGAAGTTGTTTAGCATTTAGGAAGATATTTTAGATCTAAGAAGATATTTTAAGTTAATAATGCAAATTAGGATAAAAAATGATTTAGATACAAAACTCTAAACTCACCCAGATAAGATAGATAATAGAATACTTTCTCTTAAGTTGCTGAAAACAAACTCTTCTTTTTCAATGTATTACTTATGTAATAATTTCTATAATTGTTTCATAATTGCTCCTATTATATACTCTTTATTATTATAAAAGAGTCTTCCATTTAGATAAAAAAGGGGAATGTACTATAATTCTAAATACTGGCCCTGGTTGCCTCAGGGACACGAGAATCCTCACATAAGGCAAGTGATGCTATGCAACCTTGTTCCTTAATTTAAAACTATTGTTTGAATAAAGATGCTATAGTTGGGTAGAAGAGAAAGAAGTAGGTAGGGTTTCAGTTCCTAGGCTAAGGGTCTGAGGAGGACCACAAGGAGGAAAAGTAAAAGAAGGTGGAGAGAGAAGATACTATGGGTTACGTGAGTCATGAAAACATAGACATGAGAACTGGCCAAATGGAGTTAAGAGCTGCCCAGATGGAACAGAGCAAGTTATAACTTGGGGTTATTGACAGGAAAGTAGACATAATAGCTTAGAGAGTAGATATCTACCCAACTCTAGTGCATTAAAATGCTTATTATAAACATAAAAGTTGTGTGCCTTTAATCTGGGAACTGAATGATCTAAGCAGGGTAGAAACCCCCGATTGAGATTAAATATTTAATACAACATAAACTATTTACATATAATTTGATTGTTATAGAAATGAAAATGAGGTGCATATTTGTGGGAAAATAAACAATGAAATGCTTTTAATATAAATCATCCATGAATTTCTTTATAATGATAATAGAAATTCTTATATAAGATACAACAATAAACTTAAGAATGATATAAGACATTCTTCCCTCTAGAAAGGTTCTATCTTAGATGAGACACCAGACTATGGCAATTCTTATAAAGTAAAACATTTGAGGCTGGTTCACAGTGTCAGAGATTTTGTCCATTATCATCATGTGGGAAGTGTGACAGTGTGCAGACAGACATGGCAGTGTGCAGACAGACAGACATGGTGCTGAAAGAGCCAAGAGTTCCACACACATCCTGATCCTCAAGCAGCAAAAGGAGACTGTGTGCCACACTGGGCGGAGCGGGAGCTAGGAGACCTCAGAGCTCTGAGGTCCCATCTCCACACTGACACTCTTCCTCCAACAAGGCACACCTCCCGTTAGTGCCACTTCCTATGGGCCAAGCATTTAAACACATGGGGTGGGGGGGATTCCTATTTAAACCACCATTAGTTGCCCATAAAGCTTACCAAATAAACAGAAAATTAAACAAATGCTTACATATGCTGCTGATGTAACTTTGCAATTTCTTTCTCAAAATCTTGAGGTTGATTAGGAATGAAAGAATAACCTGAGAGGTAGCCTGCCAAGTTTTCCGACTGATTATAGTCTCCAAGTTCAGCTAATAAGAAAAAGAAAAAAAAAAAAAATCACAGTTTAATACTTTAATTATACTAAAATCAGCAATGTCATTAATTCACATACAATTATGAAATGCATGTGTTTCTAGCATTATATTAAACAAGTTGCAAGAATTCACATAAAAATAATTGCTAACCACCTCGACATTCATTGAATTACCTCAGTAGTTCCTACTTCCTGTATTTCTAAAGAACTCCTGCAATGTATTATCAAAACAGACTACTAAACTATATGCAACTTGACTTAAAGTAGGCTGATACTTACATTGAACAGCAAATGAAGCTAAAAGGGCAGCAGTGTTACAAGGACAGGATAATCTAATAAGACAAAAGTGAAAATACGTAACACAAGGATGAATATATTTCAAAGGTGCTGTAGTTTGTTATACTACTGACACTGGAAGTTTCTCTACATTCATTTTAACCACAATTTTTAAGGCACATGTCTATGATCCCAACACTCATGAAGTTGAGATGACTGCCAGCTTGAAGCCAATCTAGGCTACATAATAAGACAATGTCTCAAAAACAAATAAAAGAAACCCCCTCCCCAATAAAAGGTTGATAAAAGGAACTAACACTACCTATAACCATTTTTTAAATTTATTTATAGCAATCAGTCATGAGTTATTTAATACAGAATTTAAAATATTTTTATACTACTAAGAAAACCCTTAAAAATAGCTCACCTTCCAGTAAGAATGTCTTGCTTAATTTGCAAAAAATACTGATACCTTTAAAAAAAAAAGATATTTAGTAGAATCATCAAATTGAGTTCTTCTATGCTCTGTACATACATTAGCAAAATTAAATATTTAAATATTTCCTTTTGTCATCTACACATTAGCAAATATAAACTCAGCATATGTACACATTAGCATAAATACCAGAAACAGGATTTTGTGAATTGATTACAAGTCTTTAAAATTCATTAATATATGGAACTTTTATATTTTGAGTATCTTATTTCTATTATCAAACTACTCAAGACTTCTAAGATCTCTGCTGCCATGGGGAAGACTTAGGAGCAACAGACTGAACATTGGTACACGCAAGAAGAACTGGAAGCATGGACAATTTAAGCATCAATGACACAAGAACAAAAGAACACACTAGAAACCAGTGAAACAAAACCATCCTTTCTGCAAAAACAGGAAGTCAGGACAGGCCTAGGTGCAGATCATTTTCTTCTTAAGCCTCCTGTGGAAAAATAACTATCCACTTCTACTGGAGTTAAGAAAGCTCTTTCATCAGAAAATTAATCAAATTCTGTCTTCTACTATAGTTCTGGTATTGAAGTGTTTAAATAATCACCTTCTTTTAACATGAACATGACACATTGCTGAGGTTGCTTACAAGATGGAACTGTCCTTCTGTCCCTGATAGTGGGTAAACTAGTCCATACCTGGACAAAATCACCTGTGCTGAAAATATTGGCATAAAAACAAAAGTCATTGATACTAAATATTGAATAGGGATTTGTGGACTTTAATCAGCTTTTAAAAAGTCAAAACTCAACATAAATATTACTTACTTAATTCAGCACAGTACAATTCTATCAAATCTATTTGATTTCATAATCAAAACTTTAAGATGGACTGGTGGCATAAGTCACAAACAAAGCATGTACATAGCATGCTCAAACCACTAAAAATAAAAGAAAAAAAAACCCTAAAAGGCCTTTAGTACAAAAACAGTTTTATAGTTGTGAATTAAAAGTAATATATATCTTTGGTATAATTGTAAAATTCTATAAAAATCATACTTACACTTACTGAATATCATTTATATATTCATTTAACCAAAGAAGGGAATTATTAGATTAAAAACCATAAGTCACGTTCTAAAGAAGCCTATGATATGGGGCAAAATTCTAAAATTTGCGTGAGCCTTAGTTACGACATTTGTAAAAGGAAAATTAGATCACTTGTCTAGCGTATATGTTTTAGGAGTTAAAAATCACTTCCAATGAGACTGGTATTTGCCAATACTGAAGCATATTTATCACGATGGAAGACTTTTGATGCTACTGTTTTTCTTCCCACTATTTCAAAATGTTAACTATCTCAAAGTAAGGAGGTAGAGCAAATGTGTATGTGTGTGTGTGTGTGTATGTGAGTGTGAGTGTGTGTGTGGTGTGTGTGTGTGTGGTGTGTGTGTGTGAGTGTGTGTGGGTGTGTGTGTGTGGTGTGTGTGGGTGTGGTGTGTGTGTGTGACTGTATGTGTGACTGTATGTGTGTGTGTGTGTATGTGTGTGGTGTGTGTGTGGTGTGTGTGTGTGGTGTGTGTGTGAGTGTGTGGTGTGTGTGTGAGTGAGTGTGAGTGTGTGAAATATAATCTACTCCCCAAAAGGTAGCAGCATGATAATCAGGATCATGACACGTATTTCTTTTTTTATTTGGAAATAGATTTTCACATACAATACATTCTTCTTATGGTTTCTCTCCCTCAACCCCTTCCAGATCCTCTCTACTTCCCCACCTACCCAAGTACACACCCTATCTCTTATTAAAAAGCAGGCATCTAAATAATAATAAATATAATATAAACATAAACACACAAACCAGAATCAGTCGAAACAAACACACAAACCAACAAACAAAAATTCAAAGAGAAAGCACAAGAAACCCATACATACTTAGAGACAAACACATTTCACACAGAGAAAACTCATAGGAACAAAATCTGAAACCACTGTCTATGTCAGTGTGTGGGTATGACCACATGAGTACATGTGTCCACAGAGCTCAGAAGAAGAGTACCCTGGATGTCCTTGGAAGTGGTGTTACAGGCAGTTGTAAGCCACCTGACATGGGTACTGGGAACCAAAGTTGAGTAGTCTGCAAGAACAGTATATGCTCTTAGCTCTGAGCCATCTTTAGTCCCACGCTGAAGTGTTTCACAGCCCTGGCTCCCTTGCTATGACACTAGAATTACCTGAGGAGGGTATATATGCCTGCACTCATACATGAGTCACACTGCATCAGAATATCTAGGCAAATAGACACATTACTCATCAGGGTAGAGAAATACTTTTGTATAGTATAATGATTAAATGAAATATAGTCATATGCCACAATTTAACAAAAGCAATATTTATAAAACATGAAAAACTTTGAAACTAAACAATATATCTAATAAAAACAAAATGGTCTCCTACAGTGACCGTTTAAGCACAAGTTAATTCTCAACTGCTTACATATTTTTACTTTCTTCAAGTTCTGACTCAATTATCACTGAAATATACCCATTGTTCCCAGTATATGCTATTAACACAAAGGCACACATTTAGGTTGTAATAGGAGATCCAGTTTTCTGTGTACTTGGTATCCAGCTAGTGTTGCTTTTGTGGAAGGTTGTGGAACCTTAAAGAGGTAGAGCCTTGCTAGAAGAAGTGAAGGCAGGCCATGAGGTTTGATAACACAGCCCTACTTTCTGTTCTCTCTCTACTTTCCGCTTATGGATGTAATAACACAAGCTCCTGCTGTCCATGCCTACCCTGTCATGATGGGCTATAATCAATCCTAAACGCCAAGTCAAAATAAGCCCTCTTCCCCTAACTTGTTTCTAGTCAAGTATCTAATCAAAGCAACAAGAAGAATAGCTAAGACACTATAACTGACAGTATTTTAATTGTTTATATTAACAAATATAAACATTAAAAAATGTTAGTAACCTAATTTAAAATGTTGATATTTTAATTGTGTTTCTGATATATGTAGCTGAAAATAAAAGGTAATTTATAGCATTTTATAATTAAAATTGTTCATTAATTCTGACTAATTTCCTTGGAGTTCTTGCAAAATTAGGAAAATTTTAGTATATTAAGGATTATTTATAATGATAAAAGATTATATTAACATCAACAACATACTTGCTAAATTTAATATGTAAATCATATTGTGAGACAAAATAAAACATGGATGTAAAAGGGGAACAAAACAACAACAAAACCTAAGAGCTATAATAGTAAATTAAATACGTTTATTAGTGGTTGCAAATACTCCAGCTGTCAAACATGGCACCTGTACTCCAGGGTCTTCTTATCATCAAAAAAGCATCAGCAAACAGAAAAGATTTTCAAGAATTACGTTTTAAACATCAACCCAGCCAAAAAACCTTTGACCATCAATCTGTCCTACCTACAAGATATGCCGGGGCAAGGGTAGCTCGGAACTTGTGGGAGTGGCCTCCACTACTCCCATTCTCTCTGCTCACTTACTCTCTCCCCCAGATCAACTTCTCCTGTTTCTCTACGGGGGCCATGCTTACTTCTTCCATCCCTGTGAGTTCCTATGAGCCCTGATAACTGATTCTGTGTGCCATGTTCTTGTGGTGTCCTCCGGCTCCTACAACCCTTCCTTGTCCTCTTCTGCAGGGTTCCCCCTGGCTCTGCCTAGGGTCAGGCTGTGGGTCTCTGCATCTGCTCCCCTCAGTTGCTAGATGATGCACCTCTGATGACAATTGGGCTAGGCTATGAGTATAGCAGAATATAATTGGGGATCGTGGGCTGCCCTTCTAGTTTCTGGCCAAGCAGGCAATGTCAGGCATGGGATCCCTCTTGTGGTGTGGGCCTAAATTGAACCACTCATGGGTTGGCCATTCCTGAAAGTTCTGTGATACCCCTGTCCCAGCAAGATAGGGAAGACTGTAGGTCAAAGGTTTTGTGGCTGGGTTGAATTACCACCTATGTTCTTATATCTGGGTAGTGTACAAAGGGAATAGTGTTCTGATTCTTTTCATTAAATTACTAATTCTGCAATTCACCAAATACAGTAATCTGCCCTTATGCAGCTTACTGTAATGACTGTCATTATTTTTCTTACTTCTACCCGAAACATTTTACCTAGTTCTCAAGGATCTGCTGAAATGCTCATATGGATCATTCTTGAGTACTTTCTCAAGTAGAAGTGACAGGCGAAGACTCAGAATGTGCAGTAAAGTGGGCACACAGATGCCCAAATGTGCTTCATCCCTGCAACATCTTTTATACATCATCAGTGTATTTTCTTTGAACTTAAAAATACATCCTGTACATGATGGCTATATGCTTATTTTAGAAATTTTATGTTCTACTTAGTGAAAAGAAACAAAAGAACCAATAATATGTTTTTGCACGAAATATATATACCAGAAACTCTCACTATGCAGCATGCCTTGGATACATCCATGCCATCTCATTTCTTCACTTAATTTCAGCAGTGCTGCTTGGCCTGGCTGAGGCAGCTCTGGGTGTCCAACTCCTACAAGCTCTCCCATTCATGGAACATATATAAACTTTCTATATGTTGGTTTGGAAGTTCAAATTTTTAGCATGATCATTTGGTTTTGCCTAGTTAATTTTATTTTTTATATTAGATCTCTGATAATGTTTTCAAAAGAAATAGTTCCATAAACCAACCTTGTATACTCTTCTTGTAACTTGTTGGGGTCACTTACAAAGAATTTGACTCTAAAGTTCAAATTGTAAGGTGATCCTCCTAGAATTAACAAAAACAGCTCTAATTAATATCAGATTATACTAGTCCATCATCTCTATAAGGCATATTTGCAAAAGATCAAGTAAATAGTATGCTCACTCTTTAGCTGCTTCCTTATTGGTTTGTTTGGATCCAGCCACCTCTGAAAAATAAAGAAGAGAGATTTCTTTTTTTCCTGAAGAAGTAGCATATCAATTATTGCAAATCTGTTCCACTTGAAGACTGCATTTTTTTAAAGGGTTTAATGCAAAAACACTAAATTAGAAGTAATATTGTTTCTCGGCTGCTAGTGATGTAGAAGGTCACTACTCTTCCTAGGCAGGTACATCTGGGCTGCATTAGAAAGGGAGGCAAGAATGAATATGGGAGCAAGCAAACTTTCTTCAGGGTTTCTGTGTCACATTCCTGCCTAGATGTCCCCTGTTAGACTGTAACCTGTAAAACGAAATAAACTCCTTTGTCCCCAAGTTACTTTTGCTCCGAGTGCTGTATTACATCAGACTAATACAGCCATAAACTACTTTAATGATTACCTAAATGTGAGATTAGTCTACCCAAAGCCTGATGTCCTAGTTCAGTTCTCCTTCAAAGTAAAATATTCTGATGAAGAAACACAGATACTTAAATAAATGTGGGAACACAGCTTAGAAATTATATAATAAGCATTGAGAAACTTAACAACACTCATGAATGACATCAGTGAGACGGGACTTAGGGTCTTGATTAAAACCATGAAGGTGGAACGCGTAGTACTGGACTGTTAAATGACAGCATTCACAGGAAATAGATCATTAGTAAAAATAAAAACAAAAATCAAAAACCTAGGAAGGGGTTGGTAAGATGTCTAAGTGAGAACGGCACTGGCAGCCAAGTCTGATGACCTGGAACTAATGCCTTAAAATCACATGGTGGAGGAAGACTTGATTCTCAAAAGTTGCTCTCTAACCTCCACACATGTGCTGTGGCATAGGTGCACACCACACGTACATCCAAAATAAGTAAATTTTAAAAACCAAAATGAAACAAACAATTCAAAAACAAATCAACCCACAAAAAAATCTTATACCACCAACAAGAAAAAGACCAATATTAATAGAGAAACAGACAATGGACAGTAAGTTCATAGCTAGGGAACAAATAGCATTGAAATATATAAAATATTCAATCTTGATCACAATTTTTAAAAATCCAAAATCAATTAATGTTGGGCTCTGTTTTTGAGACAGAGGGTCAGTACTTAGAGCTAACTTTGGCTTTGAACTTATAAACCTTCTGCCAGAGCCTCCAAAGTGCTAGAAATAAAAGCACGTGGCTCCACACCTCTGTACCCAGCAACATAAGCTTTTTAAAATTAGTGCCATCCTAATGAGAGAATGGTGGTATGTCACTGTGTCTTAGGTTTGTTTCTAATTGTTGTGATAAAAGCAATGTAAAGGAGAGGGGGTTTGTTTTAGGTCACAATTCCAGGTCCACTAAAAGTCCACAATAGAAGGGAAGTCACAGATGCAGCATGCTATTATATCACATCCAGGTTTGAGAGCAAACAGCAATAAAATACGCATTCATGTTTGTGCTTTGCTCATTTTCTCTCTTTAGTCCAGTCCAGGACCCAGGGAATCATGCCACCTACTTTTAGGCTCTTCTTTCCCATATCAATTAACATACTCTAGAAAATCTCACACAGACATGCCCACAGGCCAACTTAGACAGTTCCTCATTGGGATGCCTTTCCTAGGTGATTCTAGATTAAATCAAGTTGACTAACAAACACAAACTGCATTTTATTGCTGATTAATATTCCAATCCATAGATGTGTCCCTTTTAGATGGTTAGGTTATTCTGTTCCTTATGAATTATAGTGCTATAAACATGTAGGCACAAATTTTTGTGTATACAAATGTTTTCAAGCCTTGGGCACATTTTGAAACAAGTATCATAAAGTCGTCTATTTTACTTTATGTGCATACTTGTTTTGGTTGGTTGGTTGGTTTTTCAAGACAGGGTTTCTCCGTGTAGCCCTGGCTGTCCTGGAACTCACTCTGTAGACCAGGCTGGCCTCGAACTCAGAAATCTGCCTGTCTCTGCCTCCTAAGTGCTGGGATTAAAGGCATGCGCCACCACTGCCCGACTTATGTGCATGCTTGTATATACAAGTATGTACACATGCTCACATGTATGTGGTTAACCTGTATGTTTGCATGAGCATGTGCGCTGGAAGAGGAGTATGTATGTTCGTGAAGACTGGAGGACACTCTTGATACTGTTCCTCAGCAGCCATGCACCTTTTCTGAGACTGACTCTCTCACAAGGATTTTTTTATTCATGATCTATTTACTGTGAATGCTGTCATTTAACAGTCCAGTACTATGTGTTCCACCTTCATGGTTTTAATCAAGACCCTAAGTTCTGTATCACTGATGTCATTCATGAGTGTTGTTAAGTTTCTCAATGCTTATTATATAATTTCTAAGCTGTGTTCCCACATTTATTTAAGTATCTGTGTTTCTTCATCAGAATATTTTATTTTGAAGGAGAACTGAATGAGGAAAAAATTCTGCCCCAATTTGGTCAATATATGCTCTATTCTGTTTTGTGAGACTGAATCTCACGGGATAACCAGCTTGGCTTTATCCCCCAACCCTCCAGCCTCAGCCTCCCAAGTTCTGAGACAACGCATCATACTTGGTGCCCCTCACATCTGAAGTAATTTTGCTGGGTAGAGAATTTGTCTGCTAGTGTGGTTTTCTTCTAGTATTTTAACTCTATTATTCCACTGCCTCTGGCTTGCAAGTTTTCTACCAAGATTACCTGTTACACTGAAGATCCTCTGCACCTGTTGAGCCATTTATCTCTTACTTCTTTCAAGATTCTTTGTTTGTCAACAGCTGTTTTTCCAAACAGGGTCTCTGTGTAGAGCCAGCTGTCCTGGAACTTGCTGTGAGGACGACACTAGCCTCAAACTATCAGAGATCCAATTGTCTCTGCCTACTAAGTGCTGGGATTCAATGTGTACGCCGTTTGCTAACAGTTTTTAACCACCCAGAGGTTTCTTTGAATTTCGGGGGGCTTTGGGCCACTGACTTCTTCAAATAACATCTCTATCCGTCTCCCCAACTTCTAGAGCTGTTCCTCTGGCTTGATTTTTCTACTAATCCTTCTTAAGATTTCCTGAATGTTGTTAATGGCATGCACATACTAGCACAGATATACTATGTGCTGTTAAAAATAACCATAAGTGGTAAAAGCAAATCTATTCTTGGGAAAAAAAAAACAAACTGCAGTAGGTGAGATTTATACTTTTCTAGGTTTTTTGGCCAACGGCAAACCCTGTTTATGAGACAGGCAATGTGCTTGAGATGTCAGAAGACAGAAAGGCAGAACTGTAGAAAACTGAAGGTGAATTTTGAAAGGGAGAAATCAGTGAAAAGCTAAGATCCAAACAAGAGTAGACTTACAAGCCACACCGACTTTTGCTGAGAGATTATACACACGTGTATAGAAAGAGAGATCCAAGAGTACCCCAACAACAGAAACAACAAACAAAACCAAGACAACAACAAAAACCAGCCAGAAACTTTTTAAAAAGGAGTAGAGACCCAGCAAAACGGCTTAGTGAATAAAGGCACCACCAAACCTGAACACCCAAGGTAGATCCCTGGGACCCAAATAGTGAAAGGAGAGAACTAACTACTAGCAAGTTTTTCTCTGACCGCCACACACTATATGCACAAGAAAATGTTCACAATTATTCTTCCTTGGAACCCTGTGTGTGGAAACTATAAGAACAAATGACTGTTTACAAGAAGTGATCTTCTATACTATATCACTACCAATAATTGAAAGTCGACTTTATCCGATATTAGAATGGCTACTGCAGCCTGTTTCTTGGGGCCATTTGCCTGGAAAATTGTTTTCCAGCCCTTTACTCTGAGGTAGTGTTTGTCTTTAACATGGACGTGCATTTCCTAGATGCAGCAAAATGCTGGGTCCTGTTTATGGATCCAGTCCATCAGTCTATGACTTTTTATTGGGGAATTGAGTCCATTGATGTTAAGAGATATTAGAGAATAGTGCTTGTTGCTTCCTGTTATTTTCGATGTTGTTTTTATGTTTGTGTGGCTATCTTCTTTTGAGTTTGTTGAAAGATTACTTTCTTGCTTTTTCTAGGGTGTAGTTTTTCTCCCTGAGTTGGCGTTTTCCATTTATTATTCTTTGTAGGGCTGGGTTTGTGGAAACATACTGTGCAAATTTGGATTTGTCATAGAATATTTTGGTTTCACCATCTATGATCATTGAGAGTTTTGCTGGGTATAGCAGCCTGGGCTGGCATTTGTGTTCTCTTAGGGTCTGTATGAGATCTGCCCAGGATCTTCTAGCTTTCATAGGCTCTGGTGAGAAGTCTGGTGTAATTCTGATAGGTCTGCCTTTATATGTTACTTGCCCTTTTTCCCTTACTGCTTTTAATATTCTTTCCTTATTTTGTGTATTTGGTGTTTTGACTATAATGTGATGGGAGGAATTTCTTTTCTGGTCCAGTCTATTTGGCGTTCTGTAGGCTTCTTGTATATTCATGTTCATCTCTTTCTTTAGGTTAGGGAAGTTTTCTTCTATAATTTTGTTGAAGATATTTACTGGTCCTTTAAGTTGGGAATCTTAACTCTCTTCTATACCTATTATCCTCAGGTTGTGTCTTCTCATTTTATCCTGGATATCCTGGATGTTTTGGGTTAGGAGCTTTTTGCATTTTGCAGTTTCTTTGACTGTTGTGTCAATGTTTTCTATGGTATCTTCTGCACCTGAGATTCTCTCTTCTATATCTTGTATTCTGTTGGTGATGCTTGCATCTATGACTCCTGATCTCTTTCCTAGGTTTTCTAACTCCAGGGTTGTTTCCCTTTGTGATTTCTTTGTTTCTATTTCTATTTTTAGTTCCTGGATGGTTTTGCTCATTTCCCTCGTCTGTTTGATTGTGTTTTCCTGTAACTCCACCCATTTGATTATGTTTTCCTGTAATTTTTTTAAGGGATTTTTGTGTTTCCTCTTTAAGGGCCTCTAGTTGTTCATCTGTGTTCTCTTGTATTTCTTTAAGGGAGTTATGTATTTCCTTCTTAAAATCTTCTATTATCATCATGAGATGTGATTTTAAATCTGAGTCTTGCTTTTCTGGTGTGTTGGGGTATCCAGGGCTTGCTGTGGTGGGAGAGCTGGGTTCTGATGATGCCAAGTAGCCTTGGTTTCTGTTCCTTGTGTTCTTGCCCTTGCCTCTCAATATCTAGTTATCTCTGGTGTTAGCTGATCTTACTCTCTTCAACTGTGGCTTGTCCTTCCTGCAAGCCTCTGCATCAGTACTCCTTGGAGACCAGCTCTCTCTGAGAGGAATTTGGGGTTGGAGAGCTGTGGTACAGGGTCAGCTCTAGGATGCAGACAGAAACCAGAAGAATCTAGTCCCCAGCTGTCCCTTGGTTCCTGTGTCCTGATGGCTCTGCAAGGGTCCCTCTTGATCCAATGAATTTAAACAGAAGTGGTGGTCTTGCCTGTGCTTGAAGGTGTGTCGGAACTCCTGGGATACCAGCTCTCTCCTGCCACTATTTAGTATGGAGCCCTGTGTCACAGGATCCGTTCCCTGGCCACCGAAAGAAAACAGAAGACCACTCCTCAGTCCCTGTGTCCTGGGGATTCCAGGTGGGTCCCTCTGAGCAGACAGGCTTGCCCACACTCCTGGGAGGCTAGCTTTCTCCTGGCACTATTTGGCTAGGGAGCCCTGGTGGCCCAGGCAGAGGTCTCCCACCACAGATGGAAACCAGAAGGCTCCTGTCCCCGGCTGTTCTTCAGTCCCTGTGTCTCATGGATTCCGGGCAAGTCCCGCTGAGCAGCGTTGCTCATCTTACCCCCACTCACTGGCTTTTCCACACTCCTGGGAAGCTAGCTTTCTCCCAGCGCTATTTGGCTATGGAGCCCTGGTGGCCCAGTCAGAGGTCTCCCGCCACAGATGGAAACCAGAAGGCTATTAAATTTATTTTATATAAATAATGCTTCAATTGTGTTTATTTAGCTAAAAGAAAACAAAAATAAAAACAAAACACCTAGGGCTCATGGCATAGTTGGTGGTTAAAGGTTCAGATGGGGAAAAAGTCAAAGCTCCCTTGTCATTGCTATTAAGCAGTGTCCTAGTGATCCCTTGCTGTGAAACAATGAACAGGAAATAATGATGAACAAACAGAATAATAAAGACTGGACAGGAAAAGGTAAAAGTGCCTACATGATATAATAATTTACCAGTTCACACTAGGAATAATAAAACAAACTATTAGAATAAAAGCTTACCAAAAAATACAAGATTATGACATAATTAATTGGATGCCCTGGGTTTTATACAAAGGAATAAAGTAGTTTTAAAATCTAGAAATCAATATAACTTAGCAATCACATAGTAAACTATGTGAAAAATCACATAGAAATCACAAAAAGCTGCTGGAATGAGTGGGTTTAAGTCTCTGCCCTAAAATCCCACTCACCTATCTGTAGCCATGTCGATACAGCCCATGACTCCATGTCCGACTTAGCTCCACCACTCACTCACTTTTCTTCATCCCCAGTTACTACTTCTCTGTCTTCCCTTGAGACAGGGTTTCTCTGTGGAACCCTGGCTGTCCTGGAACTCACTTTGTAGACCAGGCTGGTCTCAATCTCAGAAGTCCTCCTGCCTTTGCTGAGATTAAATGTGTGCACCACAACTCTTGGCTAATTATTACTTCTCAAAGTGATTTCATTATTCCAACAACCTTCCGCCTCTCTTTAATTTGCTACCTTACGTTGGTGGCTACACTATAAGCAGATAGCTATAGGACTAAAAGGAACTTCCATAGTCTCACGCACTGCTTAAAGCCCATCTTTTGCCCATCGCTGCATTACAGTCAAATGAAATTTCAAGAGATTCCTCAAATGTAGTATTCTTGTATGGTTACTTTGGAAACCTTGAATTTCTGTACATACTGCTGCTTCTTTCTGAAATATCCTGATTCTTGAGTACTTCTGTCATTCTCTCCCAGAAAAGGTTAAGACAGAGCCCACAGTCACTACTAAGGACACTCAGTAGGCAACCAAAGAAATGTGTGCAATCAGAAATGAGTCTGAAGTATGACAGAAGAAATAGGTCTTTCAAGAAAACAGAACACTAACATTTGAAACACAAGCAAGTATTTTAGCCACTTATGCCAAATCACAAATTGGTTAAGAAAAAAAATGAGCACCTTCTATGTGACCTGTATTGTACCTCCTCTTATATAATTTTCATGGAATCCAAAGTTTGAAAATCACAATGTTAGAGAGGAACCAACAAAATATGTCCACAATGCAAACTGGCAGGAGAACCTGAAGGAAGATCAAGCTAACAGTTATCTATAATCTAATCTTTGTCCACTGACATTGTAATTCAATGTAGAAAAAAAAAAACAAAAAAGGGAAATGCACAAGAATCATAAACTACTACTTTTAAAATTATGCATGATTGTATAATTTATTGCTTTCCTCAATAAAATATACTTAGTGCAGATTATTATTGTACATTGTATTAAATCAGTGGTAGAGCACACCTGTAGCCCAGCAGTAGAAACTGAGACAAGATCCTAAGCCAGCATGGTCTACATGATGATACCTTGTTCAAAAGATAAAGAGAAAAAAAACAAAAGACAAAAAAACAAAGCAAATCAACCAACCAAATCAAGTATACTATGACAAATGCTAAAGTTGTGGTAAATGTTTATGGTAACAAACTTCACAAACCCAAAGCTTATCTGTATGTAAGCAAGAAAGATGCAAAGGGACAGTGAGGTAAGGTTCTGTATTTGCCTTAACACAAAAATAAAAAAAATTAGACATCCTTTTCATTTTTAATAAATTCAATTAAATTTCAACAGCTATTTGCCAAAGGCAAGAATAATTTCTATCTTCAAAAACTAGTGTGTGTATATATATATACATAATATTTATAAACTATTTACACATATACATAGTACATACAATACAAATATTTTAGATTTAAAACTAAAAAGATGGGAATTTTTAGAGTTTTTCTGTATATTCCTTTGGCTCAGTGATGATGATCTCATTTCATGTTCCTATCTCCCCTTAAAATGCCCATGTTTACCATCACTTTTTCTCTTTTACTGTGCATGGGGTGAATGCACACCACAGCATGCATTTGGAGGTCAGAGGGAAGTACTAGAGCCAGTTCTCTCTTCTACCTTTTACAGAGGTTCCAAGAATAAAACTCAGTTCAGCAGGCTTACATGCCAAGCACCTTTAGCTGCTGAGCCATTTACTAAGCCTATCATCTCTTGAGGAAACTTTAGCTGAGAAGAAAACATAGGCTTTTTAGATAGAAGGGAGTTAACATCCTTTCTTGGTTATTTAACTAATCAATTTTTCATTAAATTTTTATACTTCTGTAAGCATTTATTTTTCATTTAAAAATTTAATGATACTTTTATTCATAGTAAGAATGAAATGCAAAACAGTTGATTAACTAATCTACAATAGATGCTTCATAAATATTACTCCTATTACATTCTCTTTAAAGAATGGAATCCCTTTCTTTTAATATATTAATTAATTCTCAAAAGCCTTAAGATAATTTCACTGTGACAATCAGGAGGGTTGGGGAGATGGCTCAATGGGTAAGAATGCTTACTGGGCAAGCATGAAGACCTGAGTTTGAACCCTTAGCACCAACATAAAAACTAGGCATGGCTGTTTCAGCATATAACCCCAGGCATTAGGGGATGGAGACAGGTAGATGTGAAAGCTTGCTGATAAGACACTCTCACCAAAACAATAAGCTTCCAGTTCAGTGAGAAATCCTATCTTAAAACAAGGTAGAGAATGATAAGAGGAAGACATCCCACTTCCTGTTCTGTCCTTCACACCCACACATTCATATACATGCAACACACACACACACACACACACACACACACACACACACACACACAAACACACACCAATTAATAGTGGACACTATAAGAACTGAACTCCTAAACTCTTCCTTAAATTTAGATAGGTCTTTCTAAATATTTAAATATAAAGTTCTGTGATAGAAATAACAGTTCTGTGTTTTAAAAAAGGATGAGCACAGGAAAGTAGGAGGACCAAGTTTTTAGTTTTATTAATGTCAGAAGTAACTCAGGACTTACCTGCTTGGATTCAAACAATGACTTAAAGTGTTTAAACATGAGCGACACAGTGAAAATTTTCTAATACCTCTTTTAAGAGAATTTAAAATTCTACAACCATTCTATTAAAAATTGGAATTTGGAATTTATTTAATTTATACATATGTTTGCCCACATGAGTCTATATGTACCACGTGTGTCAGAACCCACAGGGCCAAAAGAGGCCATAGAACTAGACTTACAAGAGGTTGTGAGCTGTCATATGGGTGCTGAGCCATCCCTCCAAACCAATAAACAGAATATTAAAACACTGATTCAGAGAACCCTGTCTTCAATCTACAATTTTTCTAAACAGTACAAAAGGTTTCTTTCAAAATATACTGCTGGCCAGGTGTGGTAGAACACACCTATAATCTCAACACTGATAGGCTGAGAACTGAGTATAAGGCAGTGTGGGCTACATGAGCAACACTTAGTGTTTGAAACAGAGAAATTAAAAAACAAACAGAATTTTGTTACATTAATCAAAATGATAGCATGTTTTTGTTAATTCTATCACAGTCCAACCACATAAAATTGCAAAGAATGCAGCTAAGATGTGTTAGCATATCATTCATCTAGGTTTATAAGTGCATTTCTTTAGAGCAGTTTAAAATGCTTACTTGTCAAAGTAAACATATCTATGATTCACCATATCTTTTTTTCTATTTCTCTGACCTCATGTTTCTAAAAAGGACCATGAATGGGAGTACTGAAGAGTTGATGGAACTAAGGAGCTCAAAACTGAGGATTTGTGAGCTCTGAAATGGAATATCTCATGTGAAAAGGGTCTTTATAAAATACACTTGTAAGTTATTCAAATAATATAATTCAACTTATAAATATATTCAAAGAACATGAAATATTCTTTGACAATTTCCACTAACAAATTAAGATTTTCTTAGAATATCCACACCAAGCCAACCCCAATTTCATTTATATAAAGACATAGTTCTCAACCCTCCCAATGCTGAGACCCTTTAATACAGGTTGTGACCCCAAACCATAAAATTATTTTCATTGCTACTTCTTAACTGTAATTTTGCTGTTATAATTGTAATGGATATATTTTGGAAAATAGAAGTTTGCTAAGGGGGGTCACTACCCACAGGTGAGATAAAGGTACCTTATCCTTCATGCTTGGCGTTCTCTCTTTAGAGCAGTAGGCTTTAGTCTTACTTTTTAGGTGTCTGAGATACAATGAAACTAGTACTCCACTTATAGGTTGACTTACAGCTATAAATAACTAACAGGAATGGATGGACTCACAGACATTAAAACACCATGAAAAGTACAACAGGCAAAGGAATTGAGTCTAATTATTCAATTAAAAATATTATAACTCATTAAATCAAAAAGGACTTTATATAATGGACACAGAGAAAAACAACAAGGAAATAAAAGGCAACTGCTTAAACTTACTGGGTTATCTGTGGAATCGTCAGCCAACTGTAAACCAAAATAGTCTCGCTCAGTCAAATCAAGATGCTTGAAGACTATTTCCAACAGAACTTGCCCCTGATCATGTTTCTGGAAGAAAAATAATATGAAAGCATCTTCAGTAGGCTGTGTCTTATGATTTTTTTATTTTCTTTTTGAGACAGGATCTTACTAAGCAGCCCTAACTGGCCTTAAACTCACAGACATCCACCTGCCTCTGCCTCCTGAGTGCTAGGATTAAAGGTGTGCACGTGTACCACCATACCTGGTGCTTTAAGGTTTTTTTAACTGTGTATACGTTTTAGTCTTTTTGTTTTAATACTACAATGGCCACTGGTTTTATATAAATGACTTGATTGAGAGTAAAGCTTCTTACGTGACATAATACTTTAAAAAAAATCATAGAGAAAATAATAAATATGAAAGATACAAAACTTTTGTTTGAAAATGCATTCTATAAGTGTGGTGTCCCAGATGGAGGAGTTGGAGAAGGGACTGAAGGAGCTAAGGGGTTTGCAGCCCCATGGAGGGAGCAACAGTATCAACCGGCCTGACCTCCTGGAGCTCCCTGGGACTGGACTACCAACCAAAGAATACACATGGAGGGACCCATGGTCCTGGACACATATGCGGCAGAGGATGGTCTTGTTAGCATCAGGGGGAGGAGAGGCCCTTAGGCCTGAGGGTGTTAGATGCCCCAGTGTAAAGGAATGCTAGGGAGGGAAGATGGGAGTGGGTGGGTGGTGGAGCACCTTCCTAGAGGCAGGGGGAGGGAGGATGGGATAGGGGGTTTCCAAAAGGGAGACCTGGAAAGGGGAAAACAGTTGAAATGTAAATAAAGTAAATATCCAATTTAAAAAAAAAAAAAAAAGAAGAAAGAAAGGAAGGAAGAAAATGCATCCTATAGACATTAGCCTGGTATTTTTGATACTTTATATTGTTGCCACAATAATGTGTGTGTGTGTGTGTGTGTGTGTGTGTGTGTGTGTCAATGCTATCTCTCTAAGCCTTTTATTCTTTGTTGAAATGCAATTTGAAAGTTGACTACAGTTTAAATACAGTTTTGTGTAAAAGTCATAAAAGACAGAAGATGGGAAAAGCTTTGCAGATATTTGGGAAAGGCCTCTGATTTTTCAGAATATAACTTTGTAATTATAGAATCTTAGAAAATGTCTCACTTTAACCTTACCAATTCAATAATATAGACATTATTATTCCCATGTTCCATAGCTACTAAATATTGCACAAAAGACATGATTGAATAATTTACTAAATAATGAGTAAAATAGATAAAAATAATTAACCAGTTCATCAATAATAATAGAAATTAAATTGAGCTATTGTAGTGACATGCCATGAGTAGATAACAAAAAATGCAATTCAATGAGTAAGATAAAAATATTTATTTAATTACAAAACTGTAAAATGATACATATTATTGGGAAATGGTGAGAAAATTGTGTGCATGTGGATGTCAGGCTGATATCAAATATCTCCTGTGCTCTATATTTTTTTTTACATATCTTTGTATTTGTCTACTTATGTCTACACAAGTGCACATGTACATGCCACAGCATATATGTGGGGGTTAGAGTTCAACTTTCAGGAGTCAGTTCTCTCCTTCCACCATGTGAGTTCCAGTGACTGAACTCAGAAGTCAAGACTGTTAGCAAATACTTCTACCCACTGAGCCATCTTGCTTGTTCTCTCTCTTATTTTTGAGTCATGGTCTGTCACTGGATGAACAGAAAGTTTCCAGGATCCTCTTGTTTCCATACCCCAGCATGAAGTTGCAGATAGGTGCTGCTTGCTGTGCTAGCTTTTATGTGAGTACTGAGGATCTAATTTTAGGCCCTCAGATTTGTATTCTTTATACCCAACTGGCCATCTCCCCAGCCTAAATGTGTAAGTATTCAGCAAAAACGGTAACTATATCAACTACTTCAGATAATAAACAGCAAAATAAAATCCAATATTGAAGGAAATAGCTTAAACACATCAAATATGTTCACTAGAAAAACACAATAGTGGTATATTTTACCACTAAAACTTCCTCTCATTGGCTATAGTAGTCAGAAAAGATTCCAAATAAAGTCAGAGCCAGTCTCAAAGTTTAGAGAACTTTTTTTTTTCATAATATAAAGTACAAAGGTAAAGCTAAATCAGCCAATGAGAAACAATCAAAAACTAGGTTCCCTCCCTTCTGCCTCATCTCCATTCCAGTGCTGGCTGTATTTACAGGCCTTTAGCAGCAGCATCAGTAACTCCAAGATTCACACTCGTTATCTGATATACTTGTAAAGTTACCACAAAAAAAGACTACATACCATGTTGTCTTAGTCAGGGTTTCTATTCCTGTACAAACATCATGACCAAAATGCAAGTTGGGGAGGAAATGGTTTATTGAGTTTACACTTCCATGTTGCTGTTCATCACCAAAGGAAGTCAGGACTGGAACTCAAGCAGGTTGGGAAGCAGGAGCTGATGCAGGGGCCATGGAGGGATGTAACTTACAGGCTTGCTTGCTTCCCCTGGCTTGCTCAGCCTGCTTTCTTATAGAGCCCAAGACTACCAGCCCACAGATGGCACCAACCACAAGGGGCCCTCCCCCCTTGATCACTGATTGAGAAAATGCCTTAGAGCTGGATCTCATGGAGGCATTTTCTCAACTGAAGCTCCTTTCTCTGTGATAACTCCAGCTTGTGTCAAGTTGACACACAACCAGCCAGGACACATGTCTTACTGGTCAAAACTGTGTCAAGACCGACAGCTAATGGAAGTAAGTAAGTGCTTTACACAGTATTGGGGCCCTTTTGGTTACCAGCCTTAAAACAAAATTAAGTACTGCTGCAATCTTCTCTACCCTTTCCTCATTCTGATTAAATTGGTCCAGAGAAAAGACTAAGCATTACTTCTTAAAAGCTACTAAGGTGGGGCTGGAGAGATGGCTCAGGGGTTAAGAGAATGTGTTGCTATTGCAGAGGACCCAGGTTCCATTCCCAGCACCACACAGTAGCTCACAACCACCTGTAACTCCAGTTCAAGGGGATTTGATGCTCTCTTCCCACCTTCCTGGATAGCAGACACATAAGTGTCCACAGACATACATGCAGTCAGAACATGTGCACACATAAAATGAAATGAATTTTTTTTAACACAACGAGTTGCCTTCATTTAGGTATGCATCCACATTTCAGCATTTAGTGGTCCTGAACAAAGTGGAGAATGTGGCAACAAGCCAGGAAGCCAGGCCTACTGATCTGCAAATGATCTGCAAACATGGTGGTGAGACAGAGCTCCTCCTGGTCCCTGCAAAGGGTCTGAGAAGCAACACTGAAACCTAAGTCTGCAGGGTCAGGGCCTCGTGTTCCAGCTGTCAGGCTCCACATCAGACCCAATGGGTGGTCAGGGCGAGAGCACTGTTCAAACCTCTTCAATGTGTGAAAGCAAAGCAATTATGGGAAAAGGAACCAACTCAGAACCGTGTGCACTGAGGACTCTCCACAAGGCCTTTCTCTAGGTATATATTCACCAAGGACCCTGAGCGCTGGCTAGTCTGAGTCACCCTGTGAGTGCTCTGTTCACCTCTAGACCTGAGCTTAAAGCTCAAGGGCTGATGGTGGCCAAAGGGCTGAGGACCTGGCACTCCCTTCCCAGGCTGGTGGCAGGTGAACGAGTGTGGTCGGGAGCTAAGTGAGGGAGGCCAGGCTCTTCCAACCTCATCTGATGGCTTCTGGCCACAGCCAGTGTTGGGTGGTGATGGGCAACAAGGGAGTTGAGGAGGGGAAAGCAGCACCCCTTGATAAAGGTGGGGAGACGGAAAGCCCTGAATTCCTCCCCCGCGGCCAATTTCAGAGGGAGGGGTTACACTCTAAGCTTTGGCCAAGGGTGGGAGTGGAGGAGTGGGGACCATGGCTTGGATGGGGCATCACTTTAAGAAAGCAGGGGTGCAGCCAAAGCGCCCCAAGCCCAGCAGTAGTCGGTCCCATGGCTGCAACCTGAAGCCTTCCCATCTATTCTAAGGGCCACCACACAGCTGTGGTGGAGGGCAAGGTGGGCAAAGGAAGACCAAGTGCCAGCAGCAGGTGATTTTGTGATGTGTCTGTTCACAGTTGCATTAGCTGTGCATCACTCCCAAAGGACACCTTCTTGATCCCAGAAGTTCAACCAGGCAGACAGTGGTTACACTGGACAGATAATATTACACAGCACAACTTAGGTATTTCAAATGGACACAAAGTTAGTATCAGAACAATGTCTCGGGATGAAGTCTGAGTGGGGCTTCCTCCCCAGTACTTTGAGGTCTACAGATGTATCTAGATAATTCACTACTGTGGAAAAGTAGTGAATTACTACTTTGACTTCAACCCAAATGAAGACTTGGGTTGGATGGGGAGGGGAGGCAGCGGCCTAGGTGACTAATTGCTGTAACACTGTCCTTCTGGAGGCTGTGGTAGCTTCATGTTCTCTTTTGACATCATCAAGTGCCACACTTCCTGCAGGATGACTTTGATGCTGTGGGAATTCTGCCACTTTGCCATCATTGCCATGGCTCTTGGATCCACCACTCCATTGGAACTGCCCACACCGCTCATATTGACTCTTCTTACAACTCTTATGGAGGGGGGGTTGGGGGGTGGTGGGGGGTTGGGGGGGTGTGCTTCTGAGGACTTAGGCCCACATTCTATTTTAAGGCTGTATATTCCGTTTTCATAAATTGTTCGTGGAGGCCCAATTATCATGCCTGTCCATCTTGTAAGTGTCATGTCCTCATCGTCCTCCAGACACCAGCTAGGGACTTTTACTCCCGAGCCTGTAGTGGCTGCCATCTTGCATTGTGTCCTTGAAGGCCGGCCCCTTCTTTGAAATGAATTAATTTTAAAAGAAGCTGCTTAGGAGGTTAGTCTAGTACATTCTTCTCTTTTGAACAAGATGGAATATACTCATTTCCTGCTATACCTCCAGTTTAAATGCAAATAATAAACTGATTAAAACACATTAAAGCTTTAAAAATTTGAAACAAAAGCTGCCATATGGCTTTGTGTGGTGAAATGGAGAAGTTAATAATAAAGGCAGAAAGGACTGGAAAGATGGCTAAATGCCTTTGTTGCTTTTGCAAAGGACCTGAGTCCAGCTTCCAAGACTCAGATGGTGACTCACACCCATTCATAACTCTAGTTCCGAAGGATCAGAGTTCCTCTTCTAGGCTTTATGGGCACCAGGAATGCACATGGTGCACAGATATACATGTGGCAAAACATTCACATAAAATAAATAAATAAATAAATCTAAAAGACAAAAAGTTCAATTAAGAGATACTGTACTAATAGTAAGTATTTTGGTGACCTAAATTAGAGGATCAAAGATGACAAAGTCATATGGACCAATTCCAAAACAGAAAATTAGCAAAAAGGGAACTGACTATGGGTGAGGGAAAAAATGACACATCAAGAATGTCATGTTCGTATGTCTGGATTAGCAAATGGGTTCCTGATGGTGCTACTTGTTGATTTAAAAGGAACAATATAAGAAACACTACAGTCCACGAGAGAAGTTCAGTTTCAAAAACAATGACCTTTGAAAAAAAGAGTAGGAGGAAGATTTTAAAAACACAAGTGAGAGACCAGTGAGATGGCTTGGCAGTTAAGAGCACTCCCTGGCTGCTCTTGCATAGGACCTGGGTTCAGACCCCCACAACCACATGATGGCTCACAACCATCTATAACTCCAGTTCCAGGGGATTTGATGCTCTCTTTCTGGCCCTCATAGGCACTACACGGTCATGCTGCATATAAATACATATAAGCAAAACACTCAAATATATTAAATAAAAATAGTCTTTGAAAGAGAAAGCCAGGCTTGAGGGGATCGCTGGATCTCTTTGTCCCTCTTCCTAATATAGCCACACTGAAAAAGTGGGGCTCATTATTTTAAAAATGCAAATGGAAAAAGAAATAATCTGTTCATCCCCTGCTTTACTAACTTTCTGTTGTAAACACCACAATAAAACAGATGGCGTAAGTTTAAACCAGAAGACCTTTATTTTGAGTAATAGCCCTGAAAGTACAAAGCCAAGGGACCACAAATACCAAGAGCCTTCTTGCTGGCAGTGTACAGGACATGAAGGCATCATGAGCAAGAGACTGAAAACATATGCATGCTTTATGATAGCTTACACTATCATATGATATCATTTATGATAGTTACATGGGCTCCTATGCTGAAGAGCTGACCCTCAGCTGGGGATGCCATATGGGGAGAGACCGGAAACTTTAGGAGGTAGAATGAGGTGACTAGAGGCTGCATCTCCCTCTGGGTCCTTCCTGTCTTTCTGCTTCTTCATTTCCACAAAGAAAGCAGCTTTGTTCTACTATAGATCCCATATGATGTTCTGTCTGTCACATCTAAGAGACCATGAAATCAAAGTAAGTTGTTTCACAATTTGGTTATAACAGCAACGAAAAGCTAATAGAAAAGTGGAAGTCAACACGTAAGAGGATACTGCGACTGCCTAACCATAGAGCTCTAAAGCATGTAGGATTCATTCAGGAGAACTGGGGGAAACTGTGATGATAAGAGCTACATAGGCCAAAGCATGATGTAAGGGGGACTCAAAGGTGGGAGAAGGCTAACAGGAATATAGACAAGGAAGGCCAGGTCCGTGAGGTTTTGGATGAGGATAGAGACTATGACTAGAGGACATTCCATGGTCCAAGTGTAGCAAAAAAACTAGCACTTTGTCTGTACCCTGAGACTCAGAGAAGCAGAATTTAAAGGTAACGTATTAATTGATGTGCTGGAAGAAATCCAGCACGCAGGCTATGAATGGTCAGTACAGTCACCACCAGCCTTTTTTTTTTTTTTTAAGCAAACAGGACAGAACAAAACAGAAGATTGGGAAAAATACATAGTTTGACCAGAAATTTATGTAGTCTGGCACTTAAACGTGCTCACAATAGGTTGCTGTTGTTAAAGAAATTGGGAGTCATTTAAAAAGCGAAGTTTTTGTACCAAGAAAATAGGAAAGATTCCTTCGATATCAGTGAGACTACCACGCATGCCAGGACCAAGAACTGAAAAGTGTAACTCACTGGAAAAGATTTCCCCTTGAGTACAGAGAGTGCAATCTGACACCTTGCTTGCACAAGACCACCCTACAGAAGCATTTTCTAGGAATCCAGGAGTATCCGGAACAAGGAGGCGACTCCACCCACGGTCCAGCTACCACTCATGCTGGCAGCAAAGCCTTGGTTTTGTCTACATAATGTTTCTGCCAGCATGCAGACTGTAAAAATTTCAAGGTCACAGAGGTTTCTACCCACATTTCAAAGGAAAGCTTGTAAGGCCAGGTAACGTGCAGAATAGTCATATTCCTTACAGGCTGCCACTGAAAGGGTGATAAATAGAGCAGATAAAATTGCCCAGATGAGAATAAAAAGAGAAGAGCTGAGGGAGAAACTTAGCATGTACTAACAATTCTCAGTAGGATGGTTTTAAAAGGCAGTTAATTAATATTTGATTAGTTGAGTCAGTGAATGATAAAAATAGTGTAGTACAATTCCAAAGTTTATGTGTGGTTTTAGCCTCTCGATTAGTATTGCTAGCCCTTCAATTCCCCTTGTTTCATAATAGGACCAGTAAAAGAACAAGGCATTTGAGGAATAGCTATAGCTCAAGGGGAATAAATACATCTACAGTCACCTGCGGGTAAACTGGAATTTTACAGGTAAACACTACTCCTAACAACGTATTGAGTTTTGTTGCTAGAGTTTTAAGACAATAATAATGGCCTAAGTAAACAAAGATCCTGGCTGGTAGGCTAAGAAGGAAGAGAGATGTCTGAGCCCTTCCTGTACGGAAGACTGAGCAGCAGTTCTGTAGACAGGCAGAGAGCTATCTACTGTCTTCAGAAAGCAGTTTCATAGCCCTAAACTATGTGAACTATGACTTCAACAGTACCACAGCTGTACTGTATAGATCCTAGAACTGAACGAGTGTAATTAAGGGCTGATGTACTGAAAAGAAAAAGTCCACAGCCAAACTGGGACTCCTTATAATAACTATAACCTGATCCATTATGAATGTTCATATATCTGCATGTGTGCATCTTCGTTGAAAACTAAAAGGATTCTGCATTTTAAAATGTAATCATCCAGTCTGGATGGTTCCTGGGATCCCTATTTATGAAGGTGCTCTCCTGAAGATCATCAGGATACAGGGGAGAGTTCTCTCCATGTTTAGCCCAACAGCACATCATAATAGCTCTTAAGAGGCCAAAATCCTTCAGCCATTATCAGAAGAGAGATTTGGATCACCTTTCTGGATGAAGAATACCTCCAGAAATAGATCTTCATAATAGACAACAGGAATCTCAAAAAGATTGTGATTTTGATAAGGTTTCAAAACATGAAACAGAAAGTGATGAAGGAAGTTCCCAAGATTTACCTCTGGCCTTCATGTATATACATACACACACAGCATGTGCATGCACATATGCACGCATGCACACATGCACGCACGCACACACCCCATGTCAATGGTTTTTTTTTTTTAACTTATTTTTAAAAAACTCATAAAACTACAAGTGGAAACAAATAAAGCATAAACTGAACCTTTTTAAAAAATTAGGGCTAGTGAGACAGCTTAATGGGCAAAGGTGCCGGGCTCATACACTGTTTAGATTGTTTGCTTGGTAGCCAAAGCTATACTAGACCTCTGTATAATCCCTGTAGTCCTTGAACTGAAAACCCTCCTTCAGATTCCATATGTTGGGATTACAGGTATACGCCACAACAGCGTTAGTAATATTTCCCAGTGCCGAGGGTTAAACCGCCTATCACTTCAGTACTGACCACCACTGACCCATCTCAGCACCAAACTCTTACCATACCATGCTGCCTCCTATACTACACTGCGTATTTCACAGCAACTTCTCACAATTCTTAGCTTTCATTTTGATATTGGTATATATTTAAAATACCCATCTGATACCTGTAGGCTTTTCATACAAAATATAATTAAGAAGAATATAAGTTGTCTCATAATAACTACAAGTAATATAATACAGGCACGGTGGTAATGCCAACACTCCCAGCACTCAAGAGACAGAGATAGAGGCAAGACTCTAGCCTAGTTGCCTTTCTGAGGCCATGATAAAATACCCTGAACAGAGCAATTAAGGGAAAAGGGACCGATTTTAGCTCAAATTTCCTAGCTACAGTCCATCACTGTGAAGAAGTTAAGACAGCAGGAACTTGAAGCATCTAGTCATAGTATATCCACAGTAAAGACAGCACATACACATCTTCCCTCCTTTTTGCCTAGTTCATGAAATAGTGCCACTCACATTCAAGGTAAGTTTTCCTACTTCAATTTTAATGAAATTAAGAAAATCCACCACAAACATGGCCACAAATCACCCTAAACTAGACAATCACAAGATTATCTTCTCAGGTGATTCTAGATTGTAAATTGACAGTTAAAAGTAACCATTATAGAAAACCATAAATTCAAGGCCAGTCTGGTATACAGTGAGTTCCAGGTGAGTCAGGGCTACACAGCCAGACCCAGTCTCAAAAGAAAATGAAATAAAAGAATTACAGAATAATAAAAAATAAGTGGCGTTGACATAGTGATTCTGTAGTTAAGAACAGTTCTTGCTCTTACAGAGGATCTGGGCTCAGTTCCCAGCATTCACATGGTGGCTTAACAGCCATCCACCAACTCTAATTAAAGGGAATCCAATGATCACTTCTGAACTCCACAGGCAACAAGCATGCATTTGAAAAAATATACATATAGAGCAAAACACTAATACACATAAAATAAAATCTAAAAGTCAAAAAAGATTTTTAAGTGACATAAAATACATGATGGCATGGTGGTATTACTCAGTGGCAGAGTGCTTCATTAGCATGAATGAGACCTGGGGTTTGATTCCTAGCACTATAAAAGGAAAAAATATTGGCTGAGCCAGATGTGGCAGAAGCAAGCAATTAAGTGTTGATATGATAAGAGAGAAAGAAGAGAGCAAGAAGGTGGTGTAGGGATGAGAGTGGAAGAAAAGCCTTGGGTGCTATGAAGAAATACAGAACTGGAAACTCAGAAGTGGTTGCTGTTCTTGCTCCTTAGAAAATGGAACTAGTGAAAAACTCAAGTGCCAATGAGCCTGTGCTTTCGTCCTTTGAGAAAACCAACCACTGTGTGAGTGATTGTTATTCCCAGAGTTGCATCCTAGCCCAAGAAGAGCAGTCTCTTCAGAATGCAGACTCACAACTGACTTGACATGTCCTGCTGTATTTGCTTCTCATCATTGGCCTATCTGGTGGCGGTTCAACCATGAAACTGGACAACTCTATGTTGAATTATAGTTTCTTCTGTGCTGTGTTTAACTTTGACCAGGGATTTATTTTCTTTGGAATCTTTGAGTTGGACAGACATTTAATCATCCTATCTTTCAAAAGAAGATGCCATTGCTGACACGGCACAAGCAGATGCCACCATGATGTTCTGTGAGGGAGAGATGGGAGAGAAAGAGAAGCTGAGCAGTTCGTGCACTATGAAGAGAAGCAAAAATGGAGACGCAGAGGTGGTGAGGAACAGCCTGATGTGAATAGCCTGCACTGCCACCTGAGGCCATGGTGATGTCCTGGCCCACATGCCACTGAGGGGTTTGTCTGGAGCTGTGGCCCTCCAGCAGCAGGGGTCTATGTTGATATCAGTGGCTTACGTTACCACCAAAGGCTATGTGGACGTCCCTGGTCTGGGCTGCCACCTAGGGCCATGCTGATGTCTGAGGCCTTAACAAAGCTGGCCCTGCCCCTTACTAGCTATAGCACTTGGGGGACCTGGCTGCACCTTCCTGGTGCAGAGCTGACCCTGGCAGCATGGGTGTAGATGAGCTGGCCTGAGGGACAGACTGACCCAGCTACCACCCAGGACCAGATCCAGGACTTTGAGTTGGCCTACCCCAACCTCTACCCCATTTATGAACTGCTGGAGCTCGTGAAAGGGACAGTCCTTCACATCCAAAGCTGCAGGATCTCCATGACACAGGGCAACAACAGGATCTCCAAAAGGAGTCCCAGAGAAGATCCAATGTTGACATTGTAGCAGAAGCAATTGTCTCGAACCAGACCAATGACTCATTGCAATGAACATTTACAAGCCAAAGGGTATACTATGTGACAAACAGTGACACACCACAGCTTCTATGGTGAGATTTTAGTTGGTTAGTTTGTTTTCTTTGGGGGGAGGGCTTGCAAGGGTGAAGGGTGGATATGGAGGGACAGGGAGATACGTAGGATTGGGGCGCATGATGTGAAATTCACAAAGCATCAGTAAAAAAGTTAAAGAGAAAAATTACTGAATCCAAGATGTAAGCTAACATTGTGCTAAAATTAAGTAGTTATTCAATGTAAAGTGTCTATCTACTTCCAGATCTATTTTACATGGGAACCTTTTTCTAAACTACCAAAGAAGCAGCCAAAACTATCAGCTTTGATGTTTATCATAAACAAATCAAAAGGAAATGGTTAAACATTCAGAAAAAAAGTCGTAACACTATCACTAACTCTTCATATACAGCAGCTGTTGCTTTCCTTTGTGGAAACTAAACAAATTACTATGTTAAAAAATGAGGGGGCTAGAAAGATGGCTCTGCAGTTAAGAACACTGGCTGCTCTTCCAGAGGACCTGCATTCCCAGTAACTACATGGCAGCTCATAATAAAGTCCAAGGGGATGCAAAGCTGCTGGCTTCTGGCTTCCAAGGGCACCAGGTATGCATGTGGTACACTGTTGGGAGCTGTTTCACCAATTATCTGAAGCAAAGGAAAAAAAAAAAAAGTCTGCCTGCCAGGCCTCCCAGACAAGTCAGTGCACGTTGGGAGATTTCCCAGCCTGCTGAGGCGTGGGATGGTAAGAATTGGTGCACCTGAGGCTCAAGGCTCAAGGCAGGAACTGAAGAGTCTATTGACCTTAGTGGAAGGAACAGAGGTTTTTGAAACGGGAACAAATGTCTTGTGTACATTTTAGCAAAATTGTTTCTGTTAGCTTGAGGCTTTACTTCCCAATGTACTGTAGTATAAGATGACTATGAGAAACACACTTGCTGCTGGCTGGTATTCACCAGTGAGCCTCCCATATCGGTCCCTTGCCTATTTTTTTCCATCTTTCCTATAATCAGCCTCGCCACTCGTTCCCCCCCCCCCCAGCGCCCTGGCCGAGGACTGTTCAACTTCTTATTGGCCTGCCAGGTACAGTACACAAGCATTCATGTGAGCAGGAGCACTCACGCACATAAAATAAAATTTAAAAATTATAAATGGACTTCAAAAGATTAATAAAAACCAAAGAAAAACAACAATAATATTTAAGAGGAAAGTATATTACTATAGCAAATTCCCAGTGAAAAGAAAAAAAGTTACCAGGTAAAAATTGTGTGCGGGGAGAGGAAATGCATATATGTGTGATGTATGTTAGAACAAAGACTTTAAAAGTAATGCATTGTACATACAATAGATATAAATATACAAAACAAATCCCAGCATTGTTTCAACATTTGGAAGTAAGACATATCAAGAGTAGACAATCTTCCCAACATGGGCACTTTTCATTGATAGGGGGATTAGCTAGAGAATAAGTACTGAGTGGATTATATTTACTGGAAAGTAAAGCTAACTTTAGACTATAGGGTCTTGGTCCTCTAAAGAATCAGTTTTTGTTCACAACTCTTGCTACAACCAATACCAAGGCTGCTGCTCCAGATAATACCTAGCAGCCAGAGGGCAGATGAAGTGCTATACTGAGTTGCCCAGAGCAAAGAGCGAGCTGCCAGGAGAGCTGCTAGATCTGCCTAGAGAAGCTGGGAAGCTTTTAACACTGCATGTAGAGAGCTGCTGGTACCTAAAAGAAATGAGAGCCACTGGCACTCAAAGCTCAGAGAGCTATACCCAGGCCCCAATGACAGATTGTTTTAACCAAGGTGAACTGAGGAATGACCTCTGGCCTCCACATGCACACAGATACACACACACACACCTACATATATCCATACATACATACATACTTGCACACACATGTATGCACACATCACTCATAGACACAGACTATAGAGTAACTCACAAGGTACTGCACATCACAAGTTTCTCATACAAACTATGACTTTGGTAGAGAAAAAAAAGTATAAGCATTGATGAAACGTTTAAATGATGGCTATGTAAACAGCAAAGACAAAACTGTTAACTAATTCAGTATTACCAATTGATCAGCCAATGAAAGATGTTTTTCAGGCTAACCTAGCTCAACTAGGATTAAGTTATTATCTCAAGTCTGGTAAGTGACTACTTAGTAGAAATCTAAAATAAACTCATCAATGGCCCAGCTGCTTGGGTTTCATCTTTGGAAATCAAGTATCATGCTACATGTTTATCGAATCAGTGGATTTCAGACTATTTTGATTTTAAAAGATGTGTGTAAGTATCAGTGAGACGCAAGTCCTTCTAATTCACACAATTATGTCTTGTTCAAATGAAGAATGGATCTCTGAACACATTAATATATTAAATGTTTCCAGTTTTTAAAAAGGCAATTATCATACAATGACATAATCTTATATTTAAAAGCAATCAAGACTTTAATTTTCACTGGTTAAACAGAGTAACTGGTATTGACATACATTCTTGTTACAATTATCTACAAAAGCTGGATATATGTGGTATATACACACACACATACACACATGTGTGTTTTAAAAGTCAATAGACAACCTATAATCCTTGAGAAAAAATAACCAGATGAACCGAGTTCTACATTGGCTTTGTTCTCATGGGCATTTCCTAAACACTGGTGTAAGAAAATACTGACCAAGAAGAAAGTAGCAAACAGTCTTGTTGAGAGTGATATAATGAAAAGTATTTATTAAGTGATAACTCTAGTTTTTCTTCGGTTTGATACATTAATTCCCTTAAAAAGTGTGCGAGCCCTTCCAGTCTGGGTCGGTGCCCTGAGGAGACCTTGGGCAAGAACTCCTCACCCAGTCCCATAACACCTAGAGGAAGCTCAACTCCCAGGAGCTCTAACATGCCCAGGATCCCAGGAGCTTGGTCACACCAGGATCTCAAGGTGGCAGAGGCAGCTTGACTCCCAGGAGCTCTGTCACACCCAGGATCTCAGGATCTCAGGATCCCAGAGACAGCTGGTATCTGAGGAGTTCTGACACAACCAGGATCACAGGAAGGACAGGCTCCAGTCAGGTAAAGGGAGGGCAGGTAGCACTAGAGATAATCAGATGGTAGGAGGCAAGCGCAAGAACATAAGCAATAGAAACCGAGGTTACCTGGCATCAGAAACCAACTCTCCCACCATAGCAAATCCTGGATACACCATCACACTGTAAAAGCAAGATTCAGATCTAAAATCACTTCTCATGATGATTATAGAGGACTTTAAAAAGGACATTAATAACTCCTTAAAGAAATACAGGAGAACACAGGTAAACAGCTAGTAGCCCTTAAAGAGGAAACACAAAAATCCTTTAAAGAATTACAGGAAAACACAACCAAACAGGTAAAGAAATTGAACAAAACCATCTAGGATCTAAAAATGTTAACAGAAACAATAGAGAAATCACAAAGGGAGACAACCCGGGAGATAGAAAACCTAGGAAAGAGATCAGGAGTCATAGATGCAAACATCACCAACAGAATGCAAGAAATAGAAGAGAGAATCTCAGGTACAGAAGATACCATAGAAAACCTTGACAGGACAGTCAAAGAAAATGCAAAATGCAAAAAACTCCTAACCCAAAACATCCAGGAAATCCAGGACACAATGAGAAGACCAAACCTAAAGATAATAGGTATAGAAGAGAGTTAAGATTCCCAACTTAAAGGGCCAGTAAATAGCTTCAACAAAATTATAGAAGAAAACTTCCCTATCCTAAAAAAAGAGATGAACATAAACATTCAAGAAGCCTACAGAACTCCAAATAGATTGGACGAGAATAGAAATTCCTCCCATCACATAATAGTCAAAACAACAAATGCACAAAACAAAGAATATTAAAAGCAGTAAGGGAAAAAGGTCAAGTAACATATAAAGGCAGACCTGTCAGAATTACACCAGACTTCTCACCAGAGACTATGAAAGCTTAGAAGATCCTGGGCAGATCTCATACAGACCCTAAGAGAACACAAATGCCAGCCTAGGCTGCTATACCCAGCAAAATTCTCAATTACCATAGACGAAGAAAACAATACTCCATGACAAAACCAACACAGTATCTTTCCACAAATCCAGCCCTACAAAGTTTAATAGATGGAAAACACCAACACAAGGAGGGAAACTACACCCTAGAAAAAGCAAGAAAAAGAATCTTCTTTCAACAAACCCAAAAGAAGATAGCCACACAAACATAAAAATAACATCAAAAATAATAAGAAGCAACAATCACTTCTCCTTAATATCTCTTAACATCAATGGACTCAATTCCCTAACAAAAAGACATAGAATAACAGACTGAATACGTAAACAGGACCAGCATTTTGCTGCATACAGAAACGCATCTCAGTGACAAAGACACTACTTCAGAGTAAAATGTTGGAAAACAATTTTCCAAGCATATGGTCCCAAGACACCAGCTGGAATAACCATTCTAATATCAAATAAAATCAACTTTCAACCAAAAGTTATCAAAAAAGATAAGGAAGTATTTCATACTGATCAAATAGATATATTTAAGGAGTAACTTCAGCAAGTGTTATAGGTATCTGATGACTCTCAGTGTAATGGTCTTGGGAAACGCAAAGGAATGTTGCTCTTTGTTCAGAGTGAAACTAACATGTCTTCAAGGGAGAACACTGGAGGTATTTGAATTTTATGTCCACATTAGGGAGGTGAGTCCTGTATATTTTAGAAGACTAATATTTATTTTCTCTGAATTTAGTCAGGAGCTGTCAACTTATTTCTAGTTGAGTGTGACAGTAGTAAGGTTTTCAAAGCCTACTGAAAACAAGTAACATTAAACGTGTGATTTATGAGATTAGGTTGTGTGCTATTTTCACTGAAGTCAACTTTCCTTTGTCATTTCAAAGGAGGAAAAATGAATGGCCTATAAAACTGAAAGAGTTGATCTGTCAGAAATAATTTCCAGTTGCATAAGGTTTTTACAAAGTGATTTAATTTATTTTAATCAAATTTATAATGTGAAATTATAAGATGATAATATTGGCTTCTAAAGTTTTAGCCTAGAAAATAGCATTTTACTTATTATAGAAATGTCTACAAGTAATTTCATAATTTATTTCTTCTATATTTAATTTTGACATGTTTCTCATAATTCACCATTGTATATAATACTGTGGTAGATATCCCATAGTACATACATATTTTTGTCAACATAAATTCCTAGAAATAGTTTACAAGATAAAAATTTAAGCATTAAGTATTTTGATACTTGTTGGTAAACTGCTCATTAGAAGTAATGTATTGATTATTACTGTTATATGGAACATTTCTCTAAAATTCTCTAACAATTAAATTTTATTATTAAAAAAGGAATATTAAAAATAATTTATTAAGTTTTTTTTAAAAAAGTGTGTGTGCGTGAGAGTGAATGCACGTGTTGGGGATCTTAGAGATCAGATGAGGCATCATCCATGAAACTGGAGTCACAGGTAGTTGTGCTAGGTCCTATGCAAAAGGAGCAAGTATTCTTAACTGTTAAGGTATCTCTCAAGCACCACATTAATTCCTTTTAAAAAATAACCTTTACGAGACTGTAAATAGGACAAAACGGCAACCTACAGATTGGGAAAAGATCTTTACCAATCCTACATCTGATAGAGGGCTAATATCCAATGTATACAAAGAACTCAAGAAGCTAGACTCCAGAGATACAAATAACCCTATCAAAAAATGGGGAAGAGAGCTAAACAGAGAATTCTCAACTGAGGAAACTCGAATGGCCGAGAAGCACCTAAAGAAATGTTCAACATCCTTAGTCATCAGGGAAATGCAAATCAAAACAACCCTGAGATTTCACCTCACACCAGTCAGAATGGCTAAGATCAAAAACTCAGGTGACAGCAGATGTTGGTGAGGATGTGGAGAAAGAGGAACACTCCTCCATTGCTGGTGGGATTGCAAGCTGATACAACCTCTTTGGAAATCAGTTTGGCAGACCCTCAGAAAATTGTACATAATACTACCTGAGGACCCAGCTGTTCCACTCCTGGGCCTATACCCAGAAGATGCTCCAACATGTAATAAAGACACATGTTCCACTATGTTCGTAGCAGCCATATTTATAATAGCCAGAAGCTGGAATCAACCCAGATGTCCCTCCAGAGAAGAATGGATACAGAAAATGTGGTACATTTACACAATGGAATACTACTCAGCAATTAAAAACAATGACTTCATGAAATTTGCAGGCAAATGGATGGATCTTGAAAATATCATCCTGAGCGAGGTTACGCAGTCACAAAAGAATGAACATGGTATGTACTCACTGTTAAGTGGTTATTAGCCCAAGAGTTCAAAATACCCAAGAGTCACTTCACAGCAACAGTAGGGTGGAGTGGGAGGTCCCAGATGAAGGACTTGGAGAAGGGACTGAAGGAGCATCCCCAGAAAGGCAGCAACAGTGGCAACTGGCCTGATCCCCTGATACTCCTGGAGACTGATCCACCAACCAAAGAATACACATGGAGAGACCCATGGTGCTGGCCACATATGCAGCAGAGGAGGGTTTTGTTATCCATCAGGGGGAGGAGAGGTCCTTGGGCCTGAGGGTATTAGATCTCCCAGTATAGGAGAATGCCAAGGAGGGAAGACGAGAGTGGGTGGGAGGGTGGGGGAATACTCCCATAGTGGCAGGGGGAGGGGGGAGGAAATAGGGAGGTTACAAAGGGGAGATCTGGAAAGGGGGAAACATTTGAAATGTAAATAAAGTAGAAAAAAAAGATTAAATAAAGGAAAATTAGATTTAACAAAAATAAAATAAAATTAATCTTTTAAAAATTTAAAAAAAAATACCCTTTACATATAATGTCTTCCTTCAAAAAAAATTTGTAGATTTAGTCAAGGACATAATTAACAAAAGTAGAGTTTAAATTTAACAGGTCCTTGCTTTGTTACTTATTTATTACTTAACTATCGTTATCTATTTACTACTGACTACAGATTGCTATAAAGTACTATGTGTCATTAGTATGTAGTTTGTGAGCATACGGGAGGCTTGTTAGGTGAAATAAGCAGCACTACAGGAACACACAGTAAGCATAACAAGTTTGTCCTAACAACCTCTTCTGAAGACAATTTCATCTTTAAGAAATAAATTAAGAGAATATATAAATCAGATAAAAATGAAACATGAAAAAGAAATTTCAATTCACAAGCCTTGTTCTTTTTTATTTAAATACTTGTTATTGTGGCTTGTGCCTATAATATCAACATGCAGGAAGCCGAGGCAGGGGTATTAACATGAATTTTGTGATCAGCCTGGGCTATGTTTTAAGTTCCGGGGTAACTTGGTCTAGTTTGTAAGATTCTGTCTCAAAATGCTAAAAAGATAAAAGTAAACATTGGAACCTGTGAGGCGTCTCTGAATTGTACGTTGAGCAATGTATGTTGAATAAATTAAAACAAAGTTTAGTCTTTCAGTTTTTCCAAATAAAATCACACATATCTATCACCACACATTTATCCTTATACATGAATAAAATATATAACTCAAATCTTACATATACAAATATACTTTAAATATTAGTGTACAAAGATAAGCAATTCATGTAACACAAAGAAGCAAGGGACAGCTCTAAAGGAAGTACAAGGTAAAATGGAAGAAGATGGTGTCATTAAGTGACAAGAAGGTTGAGTCAAGAAGGATGCCTCTAACAGTGGGCCATGGTGGAACACATTTTCCTAGTTGGTCCACAGCAGTATTTCTGAACCCACATGAGCCTCCAGAATCCTGCGACTTATTATCAAGAGGTCTACTGGCCTTTCCTTGACTCTTGGGTGAGATTTAGTCATAGTCCTAACACGCAAAACAGGCTGAAAGTAACCTTAAGTCACTCCCAAGGCTAGTTTGGAAAAGGCAACATGGTTACAACATCCACACCCCCCCCCCCCCAAAGAACGTCACCACCTGAGACCAGAAACTGTGTTATTAAGTCCAGTGTAAACAAAGAGGTCTGCGTACAGATGCCTCAGCTGCAGCTGAGTCTTCAGTAATGCTCACGAGCTGAGCTCTGATCTATAATGCAGCAGGTATCAGCCACCTCTATGTGAATCCTCAACAAAAATAAATGGTGGTTGCAGCCGGGCAGTGGTGGCGCACGCCTTTAATCCCAGCACTCGGGAAGCAGAGGCAGGCGGATTTCTGAGTTTGGGGCCAGCCTGGTCTACAGAGTGAGTTCCAGGACAGCCAGGGCTATATAGAGAAACCACATCTCAAAAAACCAAAAAAAAAAAATAAATTTAAAAAAAAAAAAATGGTGGCTGTGTGCCACTAACAATCACAGTAGTAAAGAGGCAAGCCAGTTATTCTCAGCCCTTCTCTGTCACACAGTTTACTGTTAACACTGCTACACAAAAGTAGACGTAAATTAGAAAATTAGGAAGAATATCTTCAGAAGCTGAAGAAATCAACCTATATAGTATAGATGCACAGGTTCTGAAGTATTTAATGGAAGGATGACTGAAAAATTAACAGAATTCAGAGTGTGACGGGGACGGACAGCAAATTCCACAATTTGGAAATAAATCAATTACAGGCTTAGCTCACTATGTCCAGAGCAGAGAAATAACAAGAAAGAAGATCCAGCAAAGTTATACTTAGACTTTTATTACCTTTATTATGTCAATTCCCCTCAGGAAAAGATAAAGGAATAGTTTTCACAAGATGGCTACCAGTTGGGAAAAAGCAGTGTTTGGTGATAATAAACACTTCAGTTGAGTTCCAGTCTTTCAGGAAGCTAGCTGTAGCAGGGTACACCTATAATCTTAGCATCTGGAAGGCTGAAGAACTCAAGGTACACAATTAGACCCTGCACAGCACACAATATGAAAAGGAAAGACTAGTGGATGATGTCACAAAGTCATTGCTTGGTCATCATCAAAGAAAACTGAGTGTTCTCAGTGAACAGAGAGCTAGGTGAGCCTACCACAAGCTGACCGTAATACGGATTTCTGAGACTTAAGAGGGATAAATAAATATGAAAAAAACTCAGGATCAAAACTGTCAAATCCCCAGCTAGTTTTTTCTTCCACGCAGAGGTGGCAAAGTATATAAGTGGAGAGCTATTCACCTAAGTCAAAATGCACACAATCTACACCAAAGAACAAACAACTCCCTCTGTTGGGATGTAATGGGTCCAATTACCCTGAGGAACAAGAATATTACCTATCAGCAGGCATTTCTCATAAACACTGTTCCATGATATTTCAATTTTCTGATGATCTGAGATGACAACAAAGAATGTTTTCTAGCATGAAAATTCTTATTCTAATATCTCTATTGGAACTGGTGGTTAAGTATGTCTACACCTAAAATAGTACAATGATACTACATTGAGAAACGGTATAACAGAATAGTAAGGTCAAATAAACAATTTATTCATTTAAGAAAAAATTATGTAAGATGTTAAACACACAGAAAATTCTTTTATAATATTTTGAAACAAATACAGACTATAAATTAAAACAGAAACTAAAATTTATATTAACTGAAAATAAGATTAAATGTATACCTCCAAAAGAATTTTAATGAGTCCATCACAGGGGAAAAGCTTCATTTTCTTTATCAATTATTTGATGCATGGTTTATCTTAATCTGAAATATTTATGAAGGAGAATTCTCTCTATATTTTATTCTGATTGGTAAACTACTCTTCGTCTATTAGAAGACAGAATACAAAAGAAATTTAAAATGTAGCATTTTAGAAAACACACCTGTTGGCTAAGCAATTTCCTTATAAATAATAAAAATTTCACTACTTTTGCAACTTATTTTCAAATATGAAATGAAATTTAAAATTTTTAAAGGTAAATTAGTGACCTTGCTACATACTAAGTAATATACTGAAACATTTGTTTAATAAAAATGGCAAGCAGGACTGGCAAGATGGCAGAGTGGATAAAGGCATTTACCTCACAGGCCTAGCCATCTGGGTTTGCTCTCCAAAACCCATGCAAAAGTGGCAGAGAGAAAATTAATTAGTATCATACATATATTCTAAGTTTGAGAGTATGACAATGACTTTGTATTAATGTAAAGACTCTCACAATGATAAATACTTATTGGTGTGTCCACCACTTCATTTCAGAGAGTTCAGGAAGAAAAGAGAAGAGAAGGTAAATGTATAAATGTTAACACCAGTTCAGACTGGGCAAAGGGAGCTGTGTATTTAAAACACTATTCTTCCATTCCCTACAGATTTGAAGTTTTTAAAATAAAAAAGGTGTGTGTGTGTGTGTGTGTGTGTGTGTCCATGTATATATTACTAAGACATGTATAAGAACTTAAAGTCCATAGTAGAAATAATTCAAACATAAATCAAGAAAAAATAGACTAACTAAACAGAGATAGGAAAATGGATAATGATATGTTCATACAACAGAACAGCATGCAGCAATGAAAATGAATGAGCTAACATACCACATAGGTGAACTTCAAACGACAATGAACAACTGAGGCTAGACACTAATAACAGAAGCAGATACTTGTTGAATAAATCTTTTCAAATACTTACGAAAGATCAGTCTTATTATTTATCTTTGTCTAACAAAAGTTGTACTCAGACAGTTCAAATATGGTTTTCCTGAAAACATATAAGGTATTTAAGAAAAGAAATTCTTTTCAGGCACCCTCATGCACCTTATAAAATTACCATAGGCCACTGATCTGTTTATGAACTAGGATGCTCTGATGTTTATGAACAGTCAGTGAACAGCAATTTCTGAAAGACTCAGTTTGAATGAGCAGGAATACTTGATATAAACTTATATCAAAAAGACATCCTTAACTAAGACTGTTCAAATTATACTATAACTTAATGGTTTTAGTTTTAAAATAAATCTAAATTCAGGCTAATATCCAGAGATGATGAAGATGACAATGATGAGGATGACAAAGATGATGATGCAAATGCTAAGGAGAGAAAACAACAAGATACTCACATTAACTCTGAAAGCCTGTACAGTGTTATCCAGAAGAAGAACGTTGCAAACCACCTCTGTATGCTGTCTGTCTCGGGCCAACTCTGATGCTCGGACATTGTAGGTTCTGCCAGCAGGCAATCGGAAACGTGCGGTCATTACTGTCCACACAAAACCTAGGTTTAAAAAACAGAAATGACTAAATAAAAGGGATACTGGAAGATATAATGTAGCTTAAAAAAATAAAGTTAATACACATTTCAGATTAAAATACTGACAGAAAAATTATAAAATTTAAACATCAAGATTAAGAAATTGGATATTATATATATATTATATATAATGTATATATATGTATATATATGTGTGTATATATATATATGTATATATATTACCTAAGTTAAAATTACAAACTACTCTAAAGAAATTTATTTTGAACTGAGAATCTTTTACTGAGAAGATTTACTAGGTAACGTTTTTGGGAAGTCACATTCCAATGCAGATTCTATGCAGGTAAAGAGTGGAAGGAGCATGGGAGCCCAGCCAGTTGGACATTACTTGCTCGCTTAGGTATTTTCTAAGGACTGTTTTCAAGTCACTCACTCAACCGGCTTGCTTTTTTTTTTTTTTTTTTCACTTTCTTCTTACGTAAAAAAAACTGTAGAATAATAACAATAGTGAAGATAATTCTATTTCAGTTTCAACCAACTATTCCATCTTTTTTTCTGGGGGAGGAGAGGTGTCAGGGCCTTACTATGAACCCAGGTTGGCCTGGAACTCCTCCTGCCTCAGTCTCCCAAATTGGTGGGATTACAGGCCTATGTGATGTGCCTGTCTGCCATGTTTAATTTTTACATAAGTAGAGGAAAAAACTAGATCACCTACCTGCTGTCGATAATGGCTATTAAAAGACAATGAAATTCTACTTTCAATGTTCTGAAAGAAAATTATTCAGAACAGGGAATTCTATACCCAGGAAACAAACAATCATATTAAAGAGAAGAAAAAAAAAAAACAATTCAGGCATTCCACACAACTTCCACCTTAGAGACAATGTAACAAAGGAAATTAAACAAGGAGAAACACAAGCATTTGGGGGGGGGGGTGTTGCTGTTGTTTAGTTATTTTAGGTTTTTTTGAGTCCTTGGTTGTTCTGGAACTCGCTCTTTAGACCAAGTTGGCTTCACATTCTGAGATTTACCAGGCTCTGCCTCTTAAGCACTAGGATTAAAGGCATGCAACATAAACAATAAGTAGTAAGCTATATAAATAATCAGTAAACAAATACTACTATAGATACTAATAGAGATACTAATAGAAACAGGCTTTCAAGTCAGTAGTATTCAGTAATTGGAATTACTATCTCATAGATAAAAGATGAAAGGAAATGTTAGCATTACATTTTATATAAAGCTAATACAGAAGTAAAGACTAACCAGGTAAGATTCTTCAGTAAAAAGACAACTGCTGGCCTAATAGGAAACAAACAATAAAAAACTACCTCCAAGAAACTCAACACATTATAATATGGTAGATAGTGTAACAATGGGAAAAGATACATCACAGAAACAATCAACCAAAGGAGGAGTAGCTACATTTACACTACATAACTAGATTTTGGCCTCAGAGAAAATTAGCAAGGAGAAGAATCGAACAGTAAAAATACAATCCACAAACAAGACAATAATCCACAGGCACAAAATATATTAATCAAAATAAGAAAACTGAAGTAAAAAATAGACAAATCCACAATGAAAAACTCAACTCCCATTTCTCAGTAGCTAGTATAATTAAATAAATTAGTAAGGATATAGGAGAATATAATAATAATATTAACTACCAGGATCCAATACGCATTTACAAAACACTTGTCACTGATAGTAGAACACATACAACTTCCAAATGTTCCTTAAAGAATTACCATGAAAGACCATACATATCCTGGACACAAAACAAAACTAAATATAGTAAGAAAATGAAATTCTACAAAGTATGGTGTGTCTAAGAACAGAAGAGTTAAACTAGAAATTAACAATAGAAAATTCTCCAAAAACAAGGAAGTAAATAGCATACTTTCTAAGTGCACATGGGACAAAAAGGAAATCTTAAGGGAAACCAAAAAAATACACAAAACTAAGTAGAACTAAAACTACAATTTAGCAACATTTGTGGGTCACAGATATACCTTGCAATAATAAAGGAAATGTATAGGGCTCCATGTATTTAACAGAAAAACAGGACATGCCTCAAACCAATAATCTAATCTCCTTAAGAACTCAAAGAAAAGCCGAATAAAACAACAGTAAACAGTGGGAAGGAAATAAAACAGAACAACCAAAGACCGCTATACAACCCTCCAGAAGAAAGAGAAAATCAACTGGGACGCAAAGGTAATCCTTTCAAAAGATCAATGAACCAAGATTAACAAAAGAAAAGAAAAAAAGTACTAATGTGAGCTGGAGAGATAGCTCAGTGGTTGAGACCACTGACTGCTCTTCCAGAGGTCCAGAGTTCAATTCCCAGCAACCACATGGTGGTTTAAAACAAACTGTAGTGGGATCCCAGGACCTCTTGTGGTGTGTCTAAAGAGAGTGACAGTGTACTCACATACATGAAATAAATAATAAACTTTTTAAAAAGTATTAATTTTAGATATAAAACAGAGGGTGCCATCTGAACCTTGTCGACATCAAAATGATAGTGAAAACAATTTGTACTCAAGTGCAATAATTTGACACACAAAGTGGTCCAATTCTTCAAAAGGCACAAAATATCAGAATTTAATTAATTTAATTAATATAATCTAGATAGCCCTGTAGCTGTTTTATATTTTGAATAAAAAAACCTAAAACCCTATGGCATTTTCAAAGCCAGATGGCTTGCTATTTAGGGGACGATTACCACCATCTCTACAAGCACAGAGCAAGCACACAGGAAGCACACAAGGCAGCACGTCTCATTTTCATTTCATTCTACTGAAACATCCAAGGCGTGAAAGAACTGTATAAGAAGGGTTTTATTTATGAAGTGTGGCAAGGCTCAGGGTTACACAATTGATCAATGTCATCTACCACAGTAAATGAGTAAGGAAAAATCATATAAGCTTTTCAATCAATGCGGAAAAGCATTGACAAAATTTATCACAATAAAAATTTTCAAAAAGAAGAAAAAGAAAACATGATTAAGGACATCTCTAAAAGCAGTCTATATAGCTACTATCCTAATTAATTTAATGGGTAGCACCTAAACATTTTTGTCCTAAGATCAGGAACAAAGCAAATAATCCAGTGAAAGAGAGAGTGAAGGGCAGGGTGCACGCAGAAAGAAAGAAAACTAGCCCTGTTTGCAAATTATGTGGTGTACACATGGAATACATGGAATTAAATTTAAAATATAGTCCTATCTATAAAAGCTAAACAAAAATAAAATGTACAAATATAACAAAACATATACAGAAAGTTATGCTAAAAGCTACAAAAGATGAGCTGAAGAGGTGCTCAGTGTGGTGAGGTGCCCCACCACGTATGCCAACCTAAAGGGCCGACACCGGCAAAATGTGAATTTTAAAGTATGTTTTTCACTGAATATTTCTGAAAGATGTACTTCTCTGTATTTTACTCTTCAAACAAGAATTTTAGCTATTCAAATCATACAGTCTGAAGATTGTTAGAAGAGTGTTTAAAATATGATTTTGAAAGCTCTGAGAACACCTGGGAATGCTGATTTATTGTTCTGGAATATCAAAGAGTAGTTAATATGCCAGGAATTTGAAAACACTGAGAAATGTGGGAATTTTTTCCAACTGTATGCTATAATTCGCATCACTGTTGATAAATAAATGTACTTTGTTTTCTTTTTCATTTTTGAGACAGGTTTTCACTGTTTGAGCTCTTGGCTGGTCTACGTAGGTAGAGGATCTGTCTGGCTCTGAGGATGGAGTGCTGGAATGAAAGGTGTGCGCCACCACACTGGCTTTTTAAACACACACACACACACTGTAATGAACCATTCTTTTGGTGTCACACCTAAAAGTACTTCACCAAACTTAGATACTTAAGATTTTCTCACGTTTTCTTCTAAAAATTTCAGTTTAGGTTCTATGCTTAAAAGTCTGGGTCACAGAGTCCTTTAGAATGTAAAATGAGAGGTAAGATGTAGACTGGGGCTCATTTGTTACGTTGTATCTACACAACTCTCTGTCATGGTTGAGTGCCTCCCCTTTAATTTAGGAATGGAGTGTGTGTACGCCATGGCACATGTGGAAGACAGAGAACAACTTGCCAAAGTAGATACTCTCCTTCCACTGTGTAGATTCTGGTGAGCCATCAAGCTTGGCACTATCTCACTACCCTGACAATACCATTTTTTTGTTGTGGTTGCTTTATATTCAAAAGCACTCAATGAATCATATTTAAATGTAAAATCTAAAGTGCAAACTCACACAAACACATATAATTTAAAAATCTTCAAAAACATTTATATTGTATTAGGTATAAATAATATACATAAGACTTAAAAGCATACAAAGAGATACGTGCAGTCTTTATGCAAATATTTATCATCTACGTAAAGAACCTGAGACACCCACAGTCTTTAGTGTCCTCTGGGGTCCTGGAATCAATCACTCATGGATACCAAGAGACTACCGCATGTACAATTAAATATCCTAGTAGAAATAAGAGGGGCATGTTAAGGTTAACAACTGTATACTCTTGGGATAGAAGAGAACAAAGGCTTTTAAAACAATCTAGAGGAATGAAGTAATCATGCCTTTCCTTTTAAAACTTAACCTCTTTCTCACAAGAATATTATATTGAAAGCTATAGAAACATTCTTGCAACCACTAGATCAGAACAGAAAGACCATGATGCGTCCCCAAAGCCCCAACCTCTGGGGAAACCATTATCTAAGCAGTCTAACTGATACCTAAAAACCCCTGGCATAACATGCTTATTTTACCAAAGAATCTGACTTTTACAGCCTTTTATTCAAGCACTTTTTGAAAAATTACCAACAGCAATTATTCACTAACATAGCAGCCAGAAGTACCAGTAACTAGTAGAGTAAAAAGAAGATGACTAAAACAAAAACAGTGCCAACTGAAGAAGAGAGATCCACAAGACTGGAAAGCTCCCCTCATACTCCTGGAGATCCAGGATGGCAGAAGGTGCAGAACTTTGTTCATCTCAGTGCAAAGCCAATCAGCAGGTAAGACTAGAAGAATATAATACATTATACTATACATATTATATTCAATATAACCAAGGGCACATATGAAAAATTCACCATAACCATCATCTTAATGATAGTTTTACTTAGGCATTGTGGTGGTTTGAATATGCTTGGAACAGGGGCTGGCACTATTAGGAGGTGTGGCCTTGTTGGAGTAGGTGTGTCATTGTGGACATCAGCTTTAATATCCTCGTCCTAACTGCCTGGAAGCCAGTCTTCTCCTGTTTGCCTTCAGAACAAGAAGTAGAACTCTCAGCTCCTCCTGCACCATCCCTCCCTAAATGCTGCCATGCTCCTGCCTTGATGATAGTGGGCTGAACCTCTGGAACTGTAAGCCAGCTCCAATTAAATGTTGTCCTTGTAAGTGTTGTCTTAGTCACATATCTGTTCACAGAAGTAAAACCCTAACTAAGACAGGCATCAAGGTCATAGATTAATGCAAGAAAGTAAATGAGAGGAAGAAGTAAAAGTATCTCCATTTACAGATAATATGAGTTTACAGAGAAAAGCCTAACATTCCACACACAGAAAGGACAAATTTATCAGGATAAAGGATACAAACTAAACTCAATAAAATTACTTGTTACTTCATAACTGTAATTTTGCTGTTATGAATCAATGTAAATACCTGATATGCATGATATATGCGACACCCAAAGGGATCAAGCCCCATAGGTTGAGAATTGACTTATATGAAGTAAATAGTACAAACAAAACCAGAAAAAAAGGTAGCTGAATGATGGTGGCAGCAACCTCTTTAATCCTAACACTTGGCAGGCAGAGGCTAATTTCTGTGAGTTGAAGGCCAGCCTAGTCTAGAGATCAAATTCCAGGAGAGTCAGGGCTATACTACACAGAGAAACCTTGTCTCAATAAATAAATAAATAAATAAATAAATAAATAAATAAATAAAATTGTAGTATTAGCTTTCATCATTTATGATCTAATCTTTTATTCTAAATAAATGTTTGGTTGGAGTTCCATTCTTAAAAAAAAAAAATCCAAAGTAAACAAATTTCAAAAGGAAATAGCAAGGAAAATAAAAATACAAAGCCACCCTGTTAAACTGGGGAGAAAGAATTCTAAATTTACTTGTGCCAGTAGAATAATAATAATAATAATAATAATAGTAATAATAATAATAAGGCATCCTCTTTGGGGTGATAGTCTTTAAACCCTGTGTGGCAATCCTTGATGCACCACCATGATGCCCAGGAACAATACCGCAACCTCAGAGTCCAACTACTTCCTTAAGATCATCCAACCATTAGATGATTAGCCAGAATGCTTCACTGTGGGAGCAAACAATGTGGGCTCCAAGCAGATGCAGCAGATCCACAGGGAAGGCTGTGGTGCTAAAGGGCAAGAACACCACAATGTGCAAGGCCATGAAGGGGCATCTGGCAAATAACCAAGCTCTGGAGAAACTGCTGCTTTATATCAGGGGAAATGTGGATTTGGAGGACTTGATCAAGACTAGGACATGCTGCTAGCCAATAAGATGCCAGCTACTGGTGCCATCATCCCATGTGAGGTAACTATGCCAGCCCAGAACACTGATTTGGGATCTGATAACCTCTTTCTTTGTGGTTTTAGGCACCATCACTAAAATCTCCAGAGGTACCATTGATATTGACTGAGGACAAAGTAGGAGCCAGTGAAGCCTCACTGTGAACATGCTGAACATTTCCCCCTTCTCTGGGCTGATTATCCAACAGATGTGGCAGCCTTTAAAACCTGGAAGTCCTTGGCATCACAGAGCAGACTCTGCAATCTTGCATCTTAGAAGGTGTCCAAATGTTGCCAGTGTTTTCTGCAGACCAGACCGGTTACCTGACTTTGGCCTTAGGTGTCCAAATGTTGCCAGGGTTTTCTGCAGACCGGTTACCTGACTTCGGCCTTACTGCTATACTCTACCATCATTGTGTATAAGTAAGTCCTGGCTTTGTGGAGACTCAGTACACCTTCCCACTCATTGAAAGGTCAAGGCCTCCTTGGCCAATCCATCTGCAATTGTGATTGTTGCCCTTATGTTTGCAACCACCACCACTGCCACCACCCCCACCACGACTGCTGCTGCTGCTGCTGCTGCCCTAATCAAGACTGAAGCCAAGAAGAGTCAGAAATCAGAGGATGATATGGGATTTAGTCTCTGACTAATCCCCTCAAAGCAACCAACTCAACCAGCTTCATTTGAGAAACAGAAATAAAAGCTTAGTTCTCTTTTAAAAGGGGGGGAAGGAGGGGAGGGGGACTGAAAACCAAAGCAAGGCAAACAAACAAAAAACCCAAACAACCCAAACCTTAATTCTGCTTAACATTAATACTTATTCCAAATACAAGCTTATGCAGGCCAAAGAACAGATTGATTAAATAGTGTACTGTCTCTAGGGGGCAGCACGCTACTTTTAAAACTTCAGTACCTAAGTTATGAACTTGCCATAAGGCCAAGCCTCTAATCCCCACATATGGGAAGTAGAGGCAGGAGAATCAGAAATGGTAGGTTATATTGAACTACAAAACCAGCTGAAGGCCAACCTAAGCTGCACGGTAGACTGTCTCAAATAAATAAGCATTTAAATTAATATCCAGTACTACTCTTTAACATAAGGAGTTTCTTCTACATATATCTACTGAGCTTTAAAACCAGACCTGAAAGATATACATAGCATGCATACCTAATTACTGTCAACCTGTTTTTATAAATAGTGCATAGAGAGATATTAACTTTATTTCTAAAGATGAAAAAAGAGGCTAACAGAGGGGGCATAACCCTGACAACTTTACATGGGTTTAGTATTTAGTGTTCCAGCCACTAAAGGCTGAAATCAATCTATCAGACTCCAAAGATTAATATGTTTATTTAATCAGTTAAGCAACCTGTGGTCCAAGAATTATTCAAAGCATGGTATCTCCTATAGCTCATATATTAGCTAAGCAATAGAACGTGCTTTAGAGATAATTTGGAAGGGTTAGGAATAAAGCTTGCCTAGCATACAGAAAACTGTTTAATTGCTAGTCTTGAAGAAAATGCCTTACTGACTTCTAAGACCATCAGAGGCTTTCCGTTCTATCTGATTTTCTTGGACACTACCCATTCTAAGGACACTTCTCTCAAAACTCAGCTAGCATATCTCCCTCCCTTGGCCACCATGGAAAGTTCATAAATAAAAGCTCCAATCTATAGCCTAAGCTTGTGTCATGAGATACATAAACCCCTCTGTCCCCCAAGCATTTAGACTCCGGGTATTCCCAGCCCAGTAAGCATAGATTATACCGTAGGAAAAAAAGCAGCATTATACCTGGGCCCTGTTACATTAGAATTCCTCACACATAGAATCTAGAAATCATAAAATAGTGATTGCTTCACATCACTAAGTGTTGGCATAGCTTGTTAGATACCAATAATAACTAGAATAGTTCGTGTCTATCACTTCATTCTTAAAACAGTGATAGTTCACTATTTTTATCTCTTTGCAGATGCAAAGATGTCCAACTAGCAGCCCACAGGCACACATGGCCAAGGGTAGTTATGAATGCTGCCCAACACAAACTGTAAACTTTAGTGGCACATGGATGCCTTCTGGATGCCATATGGATCTGTAGGTTCATGTAACCTGAGGGTTGCTAGGGAATCCCCACCCACACTGTGCTACCAAGGCCTGGGCCCCACTGTGGACTTGGCCCCACTGTGGACTTCATAGATTTCGCAGTGGCCTAAAGTATTGCTCCTGCTAGTGTTCACTAGGTTGTCCCCTTGGCTGCAGCAGTTTGCTCCAGGCCATGGTTTTCCTGGGAGCTCTTTAAAGGCAATTGTATACACAGATGGGAATAACAAAACACAAAATCAAAACAAAAAACTGTAAACTTACTTAAAACCTTGAGGTTTTCTTTTTTGTTATTATTGTCCGTGTGTGTGTGTGTGTGTGTGTGTGTGTGTGTCTCTGTATGTGTCAACTTGTGCACAGTTCTCAAGCATATACTTTAAGACAAGAACACTGTTGAAATGCTAACAGGCTAGGCATGACAGCTAGAAGGATTAAGTGACTGGCCCAAGATTATCCAAGCAAAGTTAGGAGAAGCACTTGAAAACAGAGCTACTTAACCACCATGAAGACACCTTTCCACCATATCTTAATGACTTCTACTTCTGCAAGCTAAAATAACTTTTTTTTTTTTTTTTTTTTGGAGACAGGGTTTCTCTGTGTAGCCCTGGCTGTCCTGGAACTCACTCTGTAGAGGCTGGCCTCCAACTCAGAAATCCGCCTGCCTCTGCCTCCCAAGTGCTGGGATTAAAGGCGTGCGCCACCACTGCCCAGCTAAAATAATTCTTAATGTGTTTTTCTGTCACCCATGGAAGAATCTACTATTTGACCCATTGTATAATCTACCTCAGCACTACTAGAATGAGTAGAAATGAAATCATTTCTATTCATATATGAAGAGGTTAGCCTAAATTGGTGGCAAACATCTTTAATCCTAGTAACTTGAAAGGCAGAAGCAAGTGGATCTCTGAGTTGAAGGCCAGCCTGGAAACATACAAAGTTCCAGACCAGCCAGGTCAGCCAAGGCTTAACAGGGAAACCCTGTCTCAAAACAAAACAAAACAAAACAAAAGTTAATCTAAGATCTAAGATAAGAACTCACCCTCCTATGTGTTGGGAGTGGGGGAGGGAATTACAGGGCTGACAATCAGTATTAGAGTTTTGCTATTGTATCTAACTTCGCTTTTTCCTCTTAACCTCTCAAAACAAAAACAACAAAAAACTTCCTAAATTGACTTCCTAAGTAAGTCACTGTACAACAAAAAAAAAATGTTTTTGTTGCACAAATGAATGAAAGAGGCAGCAAAAACAAAGCATTCTTTACACCAATTATTAGCTCTTAAAATAAATATTCTGAAGTTACTATGTTGCAAGAGAGTTTCAAAAGCAACTGCAGAGGTCATTCCTTTTTAGTAACAGCAGAAACATTTAGAATGCTTGGAAAGCCACTGAGATAATATCCTACATTTTAACAAACACAGCTTCTTCCTTGAGGCAGCCAATTTCTCTGAGCTATGGTTTCTTCCTCTGTTAAAGGAATAGAACAAATATGACTAAACATTTAAAATGTGGTACATATGGCTTAAGGACTGTCTTTTTAATGAGTACTGAGGACTGAACCCAGGGTCTTACATATCAACTCAGAGGCTCCAGCACTGACATAGGAACCCTCAGCCTCAAATGGTTTTTAATGAAATAAAGCTGTCACTTCCAGTTAATGCTCACCCACTGGACAGTCCAGGATTACATGAACTAACTGCAAGACTACAGTATCTCTGCATAACCTCCTAGTTCTAAAATTCAATCATTTCTAATTCCAACCTGTTTGAAGGTCTATTCTTTCAAAACAATGAATAAATAAATCTAACTGCATAATTGGTAATACAACTACAAGGGAATAAAACAATTCTATTAACTGTTAAACGTAAAATTCTTGATCAGAACTGATAAAACATTCCTGCAAGGAGGGGACTGGGGAGATGGCTCAGTGGTTAAGAGCATTTGCAGCTTTTCCAGAGGACCAGTGTCTGGTTTCCAACACTCACACGACAGGTCACAACTGTCTGTAACTCCAGTTTCAAGGGATCCAAAGTTCTCTTCTGGCCTCTTAGGCATCAGGCATACATACAGTCACATAGTTGCATAAACACACATGCAGGCAAAATACCCATATATACATAAAATAAAAATTTTAAAGCTTTTCCTATAAGAAGCCAGATTTTAAAAACTTTGAACTTTTTTTTTTTAAATGTACATTGGTGTTTTGCTGACAGGTCTACGTAAGGATGTCAGAGTCACTGGAACTCGAGTTACAGACACTTCTGAAGAGTCATGTGAGTGCTGGGAATTGAATCCAGGTTCTCTGGACGAGCAGTCAGTGCTTTTAACTGCTGAGCCATCTCTCCAGCCTGAGCCAGATTTGTAGAAGTTGAGGTTTTACAGGTCAGGTAATCTCTATTGGAACAACTTAATTCTAGCATTATAGCATGCAATCAGCCACAAATAACACAAATCAGTGTGGTTGCATTCCAATAAAACTTTACTGATAGTGAAGGTTGAATTTCATATAATTTTCACAGGTCATGTACTCTCAAGTGCACACTAAATAAATTAAACACATTGTTAGTAAGAAAAGAAAACTGTGATATACAATGCTTAAGGCTCTATATTCAATGCCTACACTGAAAACAACAAAAACTTTTTCAGAGATTTGAAACTGTTAACCTAACTTTTTGAAAGTAAGTAGGCTTAAACATTTTTAGAACATAAAAATGGGGCTGGGGAGATGCCTCAGTGTCAAGAGCACTTGCTGAGCAATCATGAGAACCAGAATTCAGACTAAACCCATATAATAAGCTGGGAATACCCACAAACACCTGTGACCCTAGCTCCAAGGGGAGCAGATACAGGAAGATCAATGAGGCCTGGGTGCTCCCGGTTCAAAGAGAAAGCCTGCCTCACAGGAACAGACGGAAATGACAGAAGAGGATGGCTAACTCCCTTTTCTGGCCTCCACATGTGTGGGATGAGAGCACACCTACACTCACATACACACACAGACAGAGAGAGAGAGAGAGAGAGAGAGAGAGAGAGAGAGATCTTTTCTTATATAAATGGGTAGATACATGGTAGACCACACTATGAGAATCAACTAAGAAAACTTTCCCACAGTCTAAATCCTTTCCCTACAAAGACCCTGCTTCACTAGTAGCAAACCACTGCAACTGACTACAGTAAAGTTTGGGCTAGAAAAGGTAAGTTAGAAATATTATGAAAAAACACATTTACAGAGATTTTATTATAATCAAAATAAACAATTCAGAAGTCTGAGGATACTCTGCTTCCATGCAGTAAGTGTTTTCTAAACTGAGAATCAATATTACGTTAAAAGCTAGTATTCTTCAAATAATCTTAGAAATGTTCTTAGTCTCCTTAGAAGATGTCATCATTTTATTTTACAAGCAGATGGAGAATAGACACATTTGATCAAACAAGCTGGTCAGATGTAGTTCAGATTTTAGAAGGCTAAACTAAAGGCAGAATATTCTTTAAGGGGACTACTATAAATAAAACTCCCGGCACGAGATAATGATGTGCTTTTGGCAACATCAAGAGTTGTTTGTTTGTTTGTTTTAATATCCCAAATAATTTCAGAAGTTTTAGTCAAGTTTCACACTGACAAGATAAAGTGGCAAAAAATTGAAAAATTAAGGAAGAAATCTCCATAGTGATGAAAGTCCACTCAAACAGTCAGAAAAAAAAATAGTATCCATAGCAACAGCAACAGACACAAGGCAAGCAAGGTCACTTTAAGCAGGTAGCATCCAGTAACTAGGAAAAGCACAATGTGGGGACATGTCAGCAGTCTGCAAGTCTCACCCACAGCAGACAGAGAGCTCCAGCTTTCCAAGTGAAGCTCAGAAAAGTCAAAATTAGGACACAGCACACAACCATGCAGAAACAGGACAATTACAGATACTCAACTCAAGCCTACATTTTCTTGAGAAAGGGTCTTACTTTGTAACTTTATATGGCCTACACTTGCTTTGTAGTCCGGGTTAATCTCAAACTCATGGAAATTGGCTTGCCTCTGTCTTCAGAGTGCTGAGATTAACAGCACGCACCAATGCACCTAGCTCAAACTTACTTTTAAAAACAGGGAGGGAGGGGGTCTTTGAATTTATCTTTTAGGGCTAAAGAATGGTGTCAAGGTTAAGAAGACTTGTTGCTTTTCCAGAAGATCCAGGTTCCATGGGTGACTCCAAATCAACTGCAATTCTTGCTCCAGGGATATAATGCCCTCTTCTAACCTCAAAGAGCACCAGGCACCCATACGGTACATAAAACACACGTGCAAGCAAAACAGCTCTACACATAAAATATAAGAAAAAATATTAAAATATTTTACGTTTTTTATTTTTAATTTTATATACTGGGAAGGGGGGTTGTACATCTGTGTGGGTGCCTGCAGAGGCCAGAAATGGGTGTCAGATCCCCTGGAGCTGCAGTTACAAGTGGTTGTAAGCAGCCCAATGGTTGCTAGAAACTCTATCCAGGTTCTCTAGGAGAACAGTACACATTTTAACTACTGAGCTATCTGGGAGTGGAAGTCTGGACAACTCTTATGAACCATAACTTCTCATCCGTAAGAAGAATACTACTACTTATTCCTTATGTTGAAAGAATTAATTGCAATACATTTAAGGTTTTTTTAAACTTATTATGTATGTGTCTGGGAACTTTGCTAGCACTCATGTTTGTGCACCACATGCATGCCTGGTGCCCATGGAGGCCAAAAGAGACAGATCCCCTGGAACTAGAGTTATAGTTGGTGGTGAGTCACCATGTGGGTGCTGGGAATCAAACCTGGGTCCTATGCAAGAACAAGTACTCCTCACTTCTGTGCCATCTCTCCAGCCTTGCAATATCATATTTTTAAATACCCAGGGCAGTTCAACAAAAGTTTCACGTCTTTCTCTTTTTCTTCCAGCCTTCACTGTGGCTATGGAAATTGGAAGAAAGTCTTTGGCTGGGCCAGAAAATCTGAAAGGTTAGTTTAAGTGAGCATTAGAGGATTTGAGACAAAGAAAGTCAGTTATATCACAGTGAAAAATACCTGTGGGAATTCTAGTTCATACAGCAAGGCGTAAAAGAAAATGAGTCATTTAAGTTAAAGGACCAAAAAACTGAAGTAAGAGCTTAAGAAATCACAATTCATTACTTTCATTTTATATTTACACAATTAAGTATGTCACCCTGTTAGAAAGGACAGAGAAGGGAAAGAAGTCTGTCTCTATATATTAAAGTCATAGTCTTCAAGGTAGACTTGTGCAGAAAAATATAATGCTAAACATCAATATAGCACACTAGTTTCCACATGCACAAAGAAGTGAATAATAATCTATATTTGTTTTTATTTACACAAAATACTGTCCAAAAAGAAAATGAGGCTACTGCCTACAAAGGGCTGAGAAGGAGCAGCAGCAATGTTCCAACTTCTCTCCGTAGACCTTTTGACATTATTGTAAATCTGAACCAAGTAGCCACACTACTGACTCAACAAAGGAAGTGAAATTCTAAAAATAATTGAGCCAAGCATGGTGGGTGACTCATGCCTATAATCCTAGAACTTGGGTAGGGGGAGGAAACAGGATAAATTTCAAGTCATAAGTTAGGCCAGGCTATACAGTAAATTCCAAGCCAGACTGAGATATAAGATATCTGTCTGAAAATAACATAATGAAATAAACTGAGAAGTCAGAGGGGTCAGGTAATGTATACTGTTACAATCAGAAACTGTGACTTAGCTGCAGCGGCTATATTACTTGCATATAACTAAAGATAGCTGATCTCTATTACTTCTAGCTGCACAACAGACTTCAAACTTACCTAAATAAAGACAGTATAAGCTTCTTAATGATGAATAACAAGGAAAAGGATCAGGCATGGTAGTTGGTGCCTTTAATTCTAGCACTCAGGAGGCAGTGGCAGGCAGATCTCTGAGCTTGAGGCCACTTTGGTCTACAGAGCAAGTTCAAGGACAGCTACAGCTACACAAAGAAGCCCTGTTTCAAAAACAAAATTCAAATGAAAGAAAGAAAAGAAAAGAGAAAAGGAGGAAAGGTAGGTAGATAAGGAAAACTAAGGATAACAAACGGTGCTTGTATTCCTCTAAAGACAATCATCTGAAATGGTAGCAGGGCCCATCCAGACACCTACCAGAGTGAATTTAAGAGCACTTTCTGATAGTAGCTATCGCCATATGGTTCTGCTTACCTGCCTTCCAAATAACCTTTCTTTCCCTTAATTCCAACAAATGTTAAGATGTATGCAACCTTAAAAACTGATGCCTTTCCTGATGCTGTCTCCTAATCTGACCTAGACCTTCTCAATTTTCTTGAAGAAATTTGTCTAGTAGTAAAAATATGTCTATACATAATAGACACATTATATCTAGTTTCCTCAATTGTGTTTCTTAACAAAGATCTATTTTATAACACTTCTGCTAAGCAATAAGGTCTCTAATGAGTGTAAGTCACAATAACTTTAGCAGCATCTCAAAAGATTTCCCCTGCTATGCAACCACGTCTACATTCTCCACCTATTCTTAAAAATCCATAGAGCCTGAGATGAAACCCAAAGAACTTAAATGTTTAATCTATATATCAAACAGTTGACTTTCCAAAATACACCTGAAAACCAATTAGCTAAGGTCACCAATAACTTTCCAATAGTCTAAATCACAGCATTCTGGCTTTTGCTTTCACTTGGAAGCAATTAACACTTTCACAAAACTCTCTCCTTTACCTATTGGCCTATAAGCAGGCATTCTTATATTCATTCAGTCCTCATCACATCTAAGAACTCTTAATCTTCCAAGTGATGACTAGGGCCACAACGGTCACCTTCATAAACACTGACAAGCACAATATTTCAACAATGAGCTATAAACCTTGAACAACTTTAAACCCATTGGCTTCCAAATCAGACTTACACAGAAGTACTGCAGTATCGGAGTATAAAGATGCTTAAGTAGCAACAAATCTGAATTTGAAAACTTTGCCTTGCTATTTACATTTATAGACCAAAAGGCACATGGCTTTAAAAATTTATTAATTTGTATGATTGTTTATGTGTCTGTTTGGGAGGTGTGTGTATGTGCGCGTACACAAGCGCACAGGTGGATGTACAGATGTACACACATAAATGTAGATGCCGGAGGTCAACTTTGGGTGTTATTCTTGGGAGCTGTCCACCTGTTGTATTTTGAGATAGGGTCTCTAACTGGAACCTAAGGACTTGCCAAGTAGCCTAGGCTGGCTGGCCAGAAAGCCCTAAGAATCCACCTACCCAATGCTGGGATCACAAACATATGCCACCACACCTGGCTTTTGGGGTGCTGGGAAATGAACTAAGATCTTCATGTGTCAACAGTAAGCTGTGACTGAGCTGTCTCCTCAGACTGACACACCTTCCTGAATTTTACCTTTGTTCTCCTCCACAAGTAGGTTTAACATTTCTCTACAAATTTTGGCATGATTAAAGAAAAAGCAATTAAGTGGGAAGTGACTACCCTATCTTAACTGCATGACTTGAGGAAACACCGGCCTCACTGGTAGCCGGGAAGGAGACACTAGTCTGGGGTTAGAAAAGTAGCACACAAAGTAACTGAGCAAATAAGTAGTTAAACTAAGGAATGGTGAGAACCAATTTCTCACTGATGGAAAAAGAGAGTCATATGGAGAGACCCACGGTGCTGGCCGCTTATGTGGCAGAGGAGGGCCTTGTTGGCCATCAGTGGGAGGAGAGGCCCTTGGGCCTGAGGGTGTTAGATGCTCCAGTGTAGCGGAAATGCTAGGGAAGGAAGATGGGAGTGGGCAGAAGGTTGGGGGAGCACCCTCATAGAGGCAGGGGGAGGGAGGATGGAATAGGGGGTTTACAAAGGGGAGACCTGGAAAGGGGAAAACATTTGAAATGCAAATAAAGTAAATATCCAAGAGAGAGAGAAAGATGAAAAGTTAATTAGCCTATATTTAATAAATTAAAACCAAAAACTTTTAAAAAAGAGAGTCACAAATACAGAATGGGATATGGGTCAGAGGTGCTTGCCTAGTATGCCTGGGTCCTTGGGTCTAAACCCCAACACTAACAAAATTAAAACAAAATCGAATATAAACACAGACAGGGAGAAAGGCTGGAGAGGATTCTGGAGTGCTAGACTAAAATTGTTTTATCAATTTAAACAAACACACCAAGTGCCTGTTTCTGTTTCTAAACCCCTCCTCTACTGAAAAAAAAAAAAAAAAAAACCAAAAAACAAAAGACAAAAAACAAAAAACAAAAAACCACTCAGGATTCCTTGGAAAAAGTAATAATTACACAACTGGAACAAAAAACCATAAGATAATCTGAGAATACGCTGTGTGATTAGAAGTATGCCAAAGATGGAGACATGTCCAGAAGACACAGAAGTCAACTTCAAAGGCTTCCACTACAAACCCAGGAACAATTTGAGCAGTGAAACAAAATTTCAAATCATAATAACTAATAAGAACCACCAAACAGGAACAGAACTCCATGAGTGATATCTGTAACGATGAGTTTATCCCACATGGGTAAACCCAAGTGATGGTTTAGTTCTGATGAGAGAAACTGATACTGTCTTGGGTGTCTTCTCACCTACAAATAGTGAGCCTAGTATATGTAAAGGCCCTAGGATTGATCCTCAGCACCACAAAAAGAAAAAAGGGGTTCGAGACTTAGCTCAGTGACAGAGCACTGACCTAGGAAGCACAAGGCTTTGGGTTGGGTGTCCAATATGAGAATGGGAAAAAACAAAACAAAACAAAATCCGAAAGGTTTTCACATTACATGACTCATATGATTTACATAACAGAGACACTCAGCAAGCATGAGCTTATAGTGTTCAAGGTCAAACATCACCAGTGGTGGGCCAATACTGTGTCTCTGGGTAGTTCACTAAGAATAGCACATCTTTCTGTGGCAGGCAGCATGCTGCTCAGTGTGCATGTGAGCAGCCATTGGAGCATTTAACTAACAGGACATATAACAGAATAAAAGGGCTATACCGTTTGAAACTGTCACGGTCATTAAAGACTAGAAGGGTTAGTGAGGAACTGGAGAGGGGTAGAAAGGGACCAGTGAGACTGCTCAGCAGGAAAAACTGCTGCCACCAAGCCTAACAATCTCTAGAACACACATGGTATAAGAAAAGCCGACTTCCAAAAGTTGTCTTCTAACCTAGCTTAGCACAGAGTGAACACAGAAAATAAAGGCCAAAAACAATTTTTAAACAAAAGAAGAATGAAAAGACATGACAATCAGATGCAATATATAATCCTAAATCAGCTTCTAAATTGGACTACAAAGGACAAAGAAATACCTTTAGGATAACTGGGAAAATGTGACTGACATTTATGGATCTGAAGTTAAGGGTTGTGTGAGCATTTATTTCCTGATCAGGCTGTTTTGTGAGAGATCATCCATGTTTTGGTAAATACAGACTAGAATATTTAGGCATTTTTGTTCACAACATATTCTCAAATGGTTCATAAAGTCTAATCAAATTACATCACTCATCAGAAATGTGGAGCTAGAGCAAGGCATAGTGGTGTAGGCCTTTAATCCCAGCACTCTGGGAGGCAGAGGCAGGCAGATCTCTGTGAGTTTGAGGTCAGCCTCACCTACAGAGGGAGTTCCAGGACAGCCAGGGCTACACAGGGAAAACCTGTCCCAAAAGCCAAACAAACAAAAACAAAAAATAACAAAAAAACAACAACCACAAAGTGGAACTAAGGATGAGAATGGACCAGCAAAGACAGTAGGTGGTTTCACCAAAACATGACACAGTGTTAAGAGGGCTAAACTGAAGACATGACTAGGTCAGTAGAGTGCTTAGCTAGCATATACAAAGCCCTAGGTTCCATCCTCAGCATCACATAAACCTGGCACAGTGACACATGCTGTAATCCAGCATTTCGGAAGTACAGACACGAAGACTGGAAGTTCAAGGTTGTCCTTGGGTGTACGACATAATCAAGATTAGCCTGAGTCTCAGTCTCCCAACAACAAAATGTATACAGCAAACAAGAAAGGGGATCAAGGACATCACTAAGTCTACTTTATTAAGTCAAGCGTAACAAGATGTCCCAGGCTAATCTTGTGTATACATATAATATATAGCTAGTTCTATGTTCAAATGTGGTTAAAAAGATTTCAGAAGCTCTTTAAGAAATTTCATTAGGTGTGAAATTACTTCAAAGTGTTAATTCTCAAAAGTTCAGTATAAACTTATGACAACCATGGTATTAGCAAAACAGCTGGTTTATTAAATATATCCAGATGTATTTGGCCCTTCCTTCCCAAAGGAGAACGGCCAAAGGATAAATCTTAGCACTAACTTCATCTCTTGTCCTCCTTCCCCTATGTCTAAATACACTGTCACTCTTTATTTCCCCATCTCTAATTCTTGTCATACCTCACTGCACCTCTATAATGGCATTCTTGTCTCCCTGATACCCTTGTGCAGCTTAGTACCACTAACTCTAAAATCAGGAACCCATACTTCTAAAACCTACACTCATTTTATTTGCTTATCCAAATATCTATAACTGCTGTCTATTGCTAATGCCAATTTACAAGGTAGGAAAATGAAAAGGTATTTCATATACATATTCACACGTCCATCCACAAAGAAAACAATGAACAAGTTAAGTACTAAGGGTAGAGGGAATAGAAACGGGAAAGTAAAAGACCTTTGAGCTAGACACAGCAACTCAAACCTGCAGTCTCAGCATTCCATAAGGCTGAGGCAGGAGGACTGCCAGGAGTTTGAGATCAGACTGAGATAAACAGTGAGACCCTGTCTTAAAAAGAAAAAAAAAGATGAAATTGACTTGACCTTAATTTATGCTTTACTCTAGGAGTTGGTATTCATTTTATCTTTTTTTTTATTATTTTTCATATTTTATTTACATTTCAAATGTTTCCCCCTTTCCAGATCTCCCCTTTGGAACCTCCCCATTTCCTCCCCCCTCCCCCTGCCACTATGGGGGTATTCTCCCACCCACCCACCCACTCCTGTCTTCCCTCCTTGGCATTCTCCTATACTGGGGCATCTAACACCCTCAGGCCCAGGGCCTCTCCTCCCCCAATGGCTAACAAGACCCTCCTCTGCCACATATGTGGCCAGCACCATGGGTCCCTCCATGTGTATTCTTTGGTTGGTGGATCAGTCTCCAGGAGTATCGGGGGGGTGGGGGGGTGTCAGGCCAGTTGCCACTGTTGCTGCCTCCCTGGGATGCAAATTTCCTCAGCTCCTTCAGTATCTTTTATGACATGGTAGGTATTCCAAGGGGGAGTGGGTTCTCAAACCGTACTTTTCCCAACTTAATATCAAATAAATAAAACAATCATTTTACCACTAGGATAAACCAAGAGATGATTTAAAGTCAGAGAAAACCATCCTACAGGTTCTTCATGCATTCTAAAGGTCTAAATATGACCCCGACTGCCCAAGCACAAGAGTCATCTGACCTGGTTCCATCTCCTACCAGTGCGCACACACATAGGAACAAGAAACTATGCCCACTCAGAGATATACATATATAACAGATAGCTTGCATTTCTTTAAACATATTGCACACCCTTTCACACTTCTGACTTTTATACAAGCTACCTTTTCTACCCTGGTCAGTTCCAACTCACCCTTCAAGACCGTATCCAAATGCCAACCTCATCCCCAGATCTTAGTACACTGTCACTCTACACTGTGAATGTGAACATGTAGGGTCAGCCTAGAATTTGAACTCAAAGGAAAGTATCAAACTACAATTACCTTTATAGATAATATTCTTCCCATTATATCAGAGATTCAAATGTTTGATTAACATGTAAAGGAATGTTTGCCACATTAGTCTCCAATAAGATAAATTTGTCAAAAATGCAATAATTAAAACAAGGTATAACCACTTTTCCCAAAATAAGAACATCTATAGTCTACTTTTGCAAAAGAGATATTTGGGATAACCCTGAACCATAATCCCAGCTCTCTAGTTTTAGACTGAAGAAATAAAAATAGGCAAATGATTTATAGTAAGTCATCCAAATGTTTGAATTATCATTTAAATTATGTTCATGAACACGGTAATATAAAACAGAAAAAGGGCTATGCCAACTGCCACTTACTTAAAGCATAGTCCTGGATGATTTCAAATACACACACAGACACACACACACACACACATATATATTCTTAGTACTAAACAACAATTCAAAGCCACACTAGCACTCAGAAACCAGAGACAAAAAGACTGCGTTTGTTCAAGCCAAGCCTGAGCTACATAATAAATTTTAGGCCTGAGTTACAACAGAGGCCTTGTCTCAAAAACAAAATAAAGAAACAAAAAAAATCAACTGGCTTAAAGGTCAGACGAGATCTCAAACTCATTTATCTGGCTCCAAAGTTTGTGATCTTTTTCTTATATTGAAAAGCCTCCACCATGCAGTGTTTCCAATATACTGTGTTCAAAATTGTATCTTTGTCACAAAACTTTATCAAACACACACAATTGGGGGATCATGTGGGGAGTTGTTGTTGCCTGGAAGGAAATAAAAATATCAATTCAAATGGTGATTGGGGTAAATGTTAATCTTCTTTTAATTACAACTTTCTTAAAAAAAAAAATAGCTGAACAGAAGCTGAACTCATGAAACAATAGAAAAGAAACAACCCTTGTTTTAAATGTTCTTATACTTATTAGATAAAACTTACAAAAAGAAAGAGACAGAGACAGAGACAGAGGGAGGGAGGGAGAGAGGGAGGGGAGTCTGAGGAGGTGGCTCAGAATAGGGTGCTGAATTTGAATTCCTAATACATATCAAAAGCTGAAAATGGTGACACACACCAGTAACCCAAACACTAGGCAAGAGAACAAGCTCATCAGCCAGCCAGTTCAGTCAGAACCACTACACTCTAGTCCAGGGTTAGTGAGAAACCCAACTTGAAAAATAAATAAAAGTAAAGGGACTAAGGGCTGAGGAAGACACCACAATGTTGACGTCTGGCCTCTACAAGAACCTGCACGGCTAGCACACATGCACACACGTGTGAGCACATGCATGAAAACTTTTTTTATTAATGTAAGAAAAATATACAAAATTGTATCTAAATAAATATACATTAACACCAAAGTACTTACTGCCAGGTCTGAAACCCAGATCATTTGGACTAGATTATCTAACAAAAAGGTGAGTTCTGAGGAAGAGTTAAGAGGTATGGACTGAAGAATCAAAAATGTATAAACTGAGGAGACAAGGGTGAAGGAAAAAACAATGTTGTTATTTTAAGCAAGAATAAGAAATAGGGTCAGTAAGAGCAAACTGGGAGAAAAGTCTTCAAGGCCCAGCAAACAGGTTAAGAATTAATTTGATAAGTGCAGGAACTGCTATATATCTTACATGGGAAAGTGGCAAGGAATTTTTTCTTTCCTGTTGCTTCATAAGTCCACTGTCATGTTCAGCAATTCTATTTTATAAAGTTGCTAATCTTTAAAAAAAAAAAAATGGATTTTTAAAGATTCAGTTCAAGTTTTTATTCAACTTGTAGTTAATTGGCAGAGCACTTACCTAGCGTCACCTTGGCCTGTGCAAAACAAATAAAAAGATAAAGTAATGCTTTGGGTCACACAATGCTTTCACCAAACAACTATGTATAGGAGTATGTACAGAAAATAACCCCTTAGCTCTGTGTGCACTTTATATTTTTCTCAAAAATAAATTCTTTATATAAGTGATGAACTCAATGGGAAGGGAGAACTCCTGCAGAAATAATGCTTGTGAATATTAAATGCCACTGCATGTTCTAAGAAGTTACCTTACTTTAAAGCAAAACAGAACCCTGGCAATTCCTTCATTTTCTCAACACGTTAAGCTGAAGCTCAGGAACTGAGTAAGCTGTGTAAACCCATGGAAGACGGAATACCAGACCTCAGATTTTCTAGGAGGCAAGATCTTAAAGCTATGCTAACTCAGACCATATAACAAGCAACCACATTTGGCTAGAAATGTAAAATGATTAAAATGCAACATCAACCTCAGTTCTTCACACAGACCAGTCCCACTTCAAGTGTTCCACACCCAACACATGGTTAATGGCTTCCATATCTAACAAGGCAGGGAAAAAAATACTTCCCCCTATGAGTCAATTATACAGAAAACTGGACTGCGATGCTCCAAAGAGAAGCTGTAGAGTGGGACAGGCATGGTTTGAATTCTGCTTGGACAGGAGAAAATGTCACAAGGTTGACATAAGGGTCAACTAAGAAACACATCTCAAAAGAATACTTGATGATTAAATGAAATAACGTTTTTTATGTGTACACTGTCTAGAACTCAACAGATACTAAATACTAACATTCTTCCCCTCTGGATCCTCCTTTCTTTCTCGTACTCTACAGAACCTGTGAGAAGACAGAAGTAAGCAAACCTCCCAAATCAACACCTTCCTAAGCTAAGCGTCCAGTTCTCACCAATCTCTTCAAATACTAACACCTTCCTTCCACTGATCCTACTGGGGTTAATGAAATAAAAGATAACTGTGAATCTAATAAACACCCCTTGTATTTTGTGACTATACTGAATTCTCGTTCAAAGGATATAATATTGTACAGTTGCTAGACAACTGTTCTTCTATGCCAGTAAAGAATATTCTATATTATTTCTTCATTATGTTTCTTCTCACTATCTATACTGATTGACCATTACATGAAAACATACCAGTATGTTTCTCTACAGTACTTTACTGGCCTCCTCCCCCCAAAAAAGTCCAACTTCCAAAAATTAATCTTTAAGGCTTCTACTGAGCCAGTAAATTTAACATCTCTGAACTGTACTATTTAAAAACTTTATTACATGCAGAATTCCAGAAAAATAACAAAACTCAGCTCAGTTTGCAAACCAGTATATTTCCATCAATAAGCAAATTCATTTATGAGTAACAATTTCTTATTTAGCTACATAAGTCACATAGGCTTACGTTCCTAACAAATTCACCAATTTTGCATTCCTAATATGAAGAATTCAAACAGACCTTTAAACCACTTGCCCTGAAACATCTACTAAACAAGACTAGACTCCTACATGTATTTTTAAGGTTTCTTGCTTTTAAACCATCAAACTCCCAGAGGAGGAAAGAAGTACCCCCAATAAGCATCTCCTTTAAATTATCTAATTCGAATTTTGTTCCTCAAAGATAATTTATTCAGAAACGTAACTACTGATCTCCCCTTCAGAGTTGAGAAAAGGCCGTAAGTACTAAATTAATAACAATACACCCAACATCATTTTACAACTCTATATGCAATACATAAAATTAAAACATTTCAGGTATACAACCCAGAGTACTTAAGAATCAATAGAGTTTACTACCTAAGTTGTCTTAAAAATGGAAAAAAAGTTTCTATTGCTATCACACATAAATGTATTACTGTCTTATTTTATATATTAAAAAGGTGGCACCTATGCCTAAACTGATAAAATCTAATTTGTAAGATTCTGTAAATTTTATTAAAGTTCTTTTAAAAATAATCTCCACCACTGGTCACAGTAGGATTTTCCTGAGACTGCATTCTAAGTACATCCGACCCAGAAAGTATTTTTAGCAAATGTGTTCAATAGATGCTGGTGTGATGCCTAGCTTAAATTAGAAATTAGTGTCATAAATTTAAAGCAACAATGTTACTAGGGACATTTTAAAGCTACTCAATTAGGACATGGTGGGGGAGGGGAGAAGACCTGACACAATTTACCACCACCTAGAAGCCATTAGGAACCAAGATGAGTACATCATATACTCACTCATCTGTTAACTACTTTTGAGGAATCTCTGATTTTCTATTTCAACAAACTGTAACCAACTCAGTATTAAGAAAAACTATTAAAACAGTGATGCTTCCTTGTGTTTAAAACAATCTTTTTAGCAAAGGTTTAAGGATCAAGTAAATACAAAGTACTGTCATGTATACATGTACACATACACAACTATGTTGATCTTATAAATCAAGATCATATCCATGCACATGTGCTATTACAAAATATGAACAAAGATAATGCCATAAAAATGTGAAGAGATACAAAAATAGCTTTTGTGGTAATTGGAGCAGAAATACATTTTGACCAAAAAAAAAAAAAAAAAAAAAAGTGGCATGACTGCTCGTGTGAGTGAATAAAATGGTTCTACATTATAAAGCTCATAAGCTTCTCCTTTTAAACCGACTTTTTCTTTAAAAAAACATCAAATTTGTAGTCCTCAAATTCCAGATTTAAATAATATCTAGGTATAGTCTATTAGTACTCTGAATAATTATTTAAGGTCATCCCTTCCCCTTTTGGAAAACAAGTTTTCCCCTCTGACACACTAATGTTCACAAACCCAGGGTTTCAAAAAAAGCTGTGTGGTATTTACCCTTCCAGTCTTCTAGTCTGTCTTTACAAGTCGGATACATTAGCTTTTTGGTTTTGTTTTTCCTCCACAGATACCTTTTAAATGTGACCCATGAACTGTGTTATTTCATTTGGACCCAAGATCTAGTCACATACTCAGTATTTCTTGAATTGCTCATTCCAAAAGTAGGTATGACTAGTCCTCCTGGAACAAGCAGTTTTAAAACCCTCCACATAGTCCTTGTACACACTGATGTCACTCTGTGATGCAAGGCCAAACATAAAGTCTCCGACCTAAGTTTCAGGGAACCATCCATACGCATTATCAGTGAAACTGTAAATTGTTCCATTACTGAAGAAAACCCCAGCAAATGCATCCATACATGCATCTCTCTCTCTCTCTCTCTCTCTCTCTCTCGCTCGCTCGCTCTCTCTCTCTCTCTCTCTCTCTCTCTCAGAATTCTAGCTTCTCTTTAATCTCTGAATTGAACTGATTTTCAGAAATCGTCCTGGGACAATTCAGGTGACTACAGTTTGATAACAACAGTTCCTGTCCAAAAGGGACAATCATATGCTCCATTTTTCCTGTAACTATAAAACATTGACACAGAAATAAACAAACAAACAAAAAAAAATGTAAAGCCAGAAAGCCACAATCACTGCGCTTACGTTTTACAAAACCCCACAAACACCGATCTGTTCTTTACTACAGACTCACATTGAATCTAAAAATCATGAAGGTAGGGTCGATTCCAAAGTATCAAGAAAAATCTAAGTGGAGGATTCAGCTCTGTCTACATCTCAACTTTTTGGGCCCAGCTACAGATTCCTAAAAGCAAGTAGAATACTAGCGAGTCACAAGAGACTTTCAAGTTCAATGGAAGGAAGCTTGTGTTCCTACCGCGTGCAAAGAAAATAAAGATGCTTATAGGAGTCAATTAACCTAACAATAATAATTAGAAAAAAAGAATCCCACAAATGAAATTCTGAAGATTCTCCAGCCTTACCTTGAGTTGAGGAACATTCCATCCCCGCGTCTATCCCATCCCTTCTCCCTTGCACTCATCCCAGCAGAGATTTCAACTGTAAACCCCAGGAAGGTTCGAGTGCCCCGACCCACTAAGAAAAAGGAAACTGATCGGATAGTCTGGCCACCTGGCCCCGCGAGCTTCAGGTGCGCGCCCACGACCTGCAAAGAGGGGACCCCAGCAGGCCGAGCGAAGAACCTCCCCGAGCGCCTCTCTTACCTTCGTTATCACAGCCGCGACCTCTCGGCTGGAGAAAGGGGAAAAAAAATCCAAATACAAAAAGCCAGGAGGCCCCGGGCTCGCGGCCGGGGGAAAGAGGCGCGTGGTCCGCGTCGGGGTGCTCGCCCTCAGCGCCCCGCGAACAGCCGCCGCCACAGCGGCCGCGCCACGGCCGCGGGCCGCCTGCACCCCGTCATCCTGCGGGGCTGCGGCGGGGCAAGCGTGCGCGGGGAGGCGCGCGCTCGCACCTCGCGGCGAGATGAGCTAATCCCTTCACACGCGCCCCGAAAGTGCTCGCGGTCCCCGCAACCCGCGAGCCGGCGGGCCGAAGTCAAGTCTCTTTTAAGTCCCGGAGCCCCGATTTCTGACAGGTCCCGGGAGTCTAAAGAACAATGTCGCATCCGCCGAGCAGGGAAGCGCGCACGGCGTGAGGCGGCGGGTGACTCCAGGGAGGCGGCTCTGTGTGAGAGTGCAAAGGAGAACCTCGGTCACCCTCCTCCTCCTCTCCTTCCTCCTCCTCCCTCGCCTCCACCGCCTCCTCCGTCTCCTCCTCCTCTCTCAAGCACACCCCGTCTCCGAGGCTGCAGCATAGCAACCGAACATGGCGGCTGCGCAACCCCCGGCCAGTCAGAGCCCCGGAACGGCGGCCTCGGCAACAGGAGGCGGTCTCGCGAGAGGTTAAGCCACGCCCCTGATCCGCCTCCTTCCCTCCTCCTACCCAGTTTCGGAGCTCGGGTGCCTGCTTAGAAGCATTGGCACTCACAGGTGCGAGAGAGGTGGGATTTAGAGGGTTGGGAGGGGAGGGCGTGGCTCCGTGTCCACACCCCATTGCCATGCAGTGATTGGTTCCTTGACTGTCAGTCCTGCCCCTCCTCCCTCTTCTGGGGTGTACCTACAGATGGGCTCTAGGGACACAAAAGAGGGGCAATAGCGCGGAGTAGGGAAACTCGACCTCCTGGCATCAGGTTGTCCCAACTAAGTGCTAATAGAGGGTCTAGGCTTTGAAGGGCAGTTTTCAATCAGTTCTCTTAAATATAGGCCCTCGAAAACAAAGCCTAAGCAAAAGAAAAATTTCATGGATAAAACAAAGGATAGGTGTTTCTGTGTGCAAGGAACACTGCTTTTTAAAATCAAAGTCGTTCAATCATTTTAAGAATGAGGGTTGGTATTATCATCCCATGGCCTTGAGGGTATGCTCTTAATATTTTCTGGGTAATACAAACTTGTTGATGATAGAACACTCCTATAGAATGGGTGGCCTCAACTGAGGCCAAATAGGAGGACCCTCACATTTCCTCTTTGCTGTTTGATTGTTTTGTTTTGTTTACATTTCTTTATTTTGTATACACCTATAATATGTGTGCATATGTGCGTGTCTGTGTGTGTGTGTGTGTGTGTGTTCGCGTGCGCGTGCGTGCGCGTGCGCGCACCCATCTCTCTGCTGTCTGTTTATCAGAGGTCAAGGTTTGAGAGTTGGTAACCCCTTGTGGGTCCTGGGGATTGAACCCAGAACTTCAGACTTGGCATCAAATTCCTTTCCTTTACCCTTAAACCCACCTCAAAAAGTCCTTGACTTTTTTTTCCTCTGGGAGTGGGGCTCAATGTCCTTTTCTGTGGCCAGGGTTCTTGTAAATTCTTAATCTAAATCTTTGTACCTCACCAGAGACCATATTTATAAAAAATGTTTTGCTGGGTGGTAGGGATAAATGCCTTGAACTCCACCATTTGGAAAGCAGAGGAAGGTGGATATCTGTGAGTTCTAGTTCATCTTGGTCTACAGAGTGAGTTCCAGGACAGCCAAGGCTACACAGGGAAGCCCTGTCTTGAAAAACCAAAATAGATAGATACACAGATAGTTGGTTTGTTCAAGGGGCTCAGGAGAGAGTACTTGCCCAGTGTATGGACAAGGTCCTCAGCACCCAGCACCCACATGCTGCAAAGCTTTTCTCCATGTTGACAAAATGACTTTACCAATGAAGGAAATCTGTGCAAAACTGTGGAAGACTACAATTTATATCAACTTCTCATTCTCACTCTGCTCCTACTTTTTCTTGTCCAGCTGGTTAAGGACACTTGACCACATAGGAGACTGAGGCAGGAGGATCAGGAGTTCAAGAACATCCTTAGCTACACAGAAAGTCTCAGGCCAGCCTGTGCTACATGATAGATTCCCTGTCTCAGAATGCGGATGGGACAGGGCAGTTCCAGCCTGTGCTCATTCATTCTCCGACAAGTATATATTCTTTGCTGTGGCTCTCCATTTTGAAATCCTTTGTTCCAGGTACTGCTGAAATGCTTATCTCACCTCGGTCAGGACTCATTCATCCTTGAACAAAAGACCAAAGAGAATTCACCAGAGTCAAGCACTGAGAACTAATGTCTTCCTTCTGAGACACAGATGGCTCTAGGTTTTGGTGTGTTTCACAATGTTCATCTTACTGTACAATGCTCAGCCCTGTGTAGGCATGACTTGATCACTGCTACTACCTAAGGCAAAGCCTCTTGTCATGGCTGCAGTCCTCAGAATGCCTGAGGACATTGCCTGCAGAGAAAGAACGAAACCTTTGACTCACAAGTGGGTGAGTAGGGTTTCAAGGAAATACCTGAGAGCCAGGCAGTGGTGGCGCACGCCTTTAATCCCAGCACTCGGGAGGCAGAGGCAGGCGGATTTCTGAGTTAGAGGCCAGCCTGGTCTACAGAGTGAGTTCCAGGACAGCCGGGCTACACAGAGAACCCCTGTCTCAGAAAACCAAAAAAGAAAAGAAAAGAAAAGACCTGAAATAGAGCCTGGCAAGACAAGTCAGTCAGGACCTGTGTTCAGATTCCCCAGAGCACATGTGCAAAGCCAGACATGGTGAGCCAATCACAGCGGTGCCACCGTCAACCCTGACTCTACCTCAAAACTGTCTACTAATCATCACTAACCCCCAAAAGACATCTCCTGCCTGCTGCTCGTTCACTGCTTTCTCCTCTCCAACCTTTGCCAAGCCATAATCTATTTTCTGTCTCTATGTGTATGCCTGCTTTGGATATTTCACATAAACAGAGTAACTTCCCAAATAGAGTCTTCATAGTGGGAATCACGTAGCTGGGCCCCTTGAAGTTACCAATACTCACTGTCATCCCTAGAAAATTCTAAGTTCACGTTAAACCTACCTTCCTGCATCCCTGAAAAAGAAGGAGCAAGGAATTGTCTAAGAGAGGAAAAGGAGGGGGCCAGCTGTTTGGTAGGGTGTGTGGCTTAGTTAGTAGGATGCTTGCTTTACATTCATAAACCCCCGGGTTTGATCCTTGGGACAGTGTAAGATCCCACATGACAATCCATGTGTGAAATTCTAGCACTCAAGAGATGGAACCAGGAGGATCAGAAATTCCAGGCGATTCTCACTACATGATGAGTTTGAGACTAGCCTGGGCTACGCAAGACCCTCTCTAAAAAAAAACAAAACAAAACTTTATTTAGACCATGCCCCATCTTTGTGTTTGCTCAATGAAAAATAAACTGAGAAATAAGTTCATGCTTCTCAAATTTTAATCTGTATATTCATCATGGACATCTTGTTTAAAATGTAGGTTCTAGGCTTGGCTAGATGGCTCAAAAGGTAAAGACACTTGCAACCAAACATAATGACTTCAGTCCAATCCCAGGACCTCACATGGAGAAAAAGGAAAGAACTGATTCCTGAAAGTTGTCATCTGACATCCACAGACTTGCCGAAACACATGCACATCACAGCATACGTGTGCACGAACATACACTCATGACACATTTTAAAATATAAGAATTAGTTTTAAGATACAGATTCTAATTCACTAAATTTGGAGTGGGACAAGAGACTCTGGAGCCCTGTGTGAACTCGGCAGACAAAATGCTCCTGTACTTGCAAGTTCTCTTTGAAAGAACAGTACATTTCTGCTCTCACTTAAATCATATTCTTTAAAACAATTCGTGTATTTCTAGGCCTATCCGAAACAATCTGATGATAACTCTGTTAGCCAGGCACCGGGTTTGACTTTACATCTGGCCCTAGCTCTAACCAGAGCAGTGAGTTCCATCTCAAGACACAATTTCATTTCAGCAAGACATCATCTATCATGTTACATACATAGCATTAATAGAGCTATTCACTTTTTGGTTCATTTTGTATATCGACTACATTTTATAGATATAGGAACCTTTCAAATGTGGATTTTACACCTAATCTATTCCTGTACCTAAGAGACATAAGATAATTAAACAGTTGGGAATTGTAAAACTTCTTTTTTTTTCCACCTTAAACTGGCAAACATTACTGGATATTGGCAGACACTGCTCCTGACTGTGACTTTTCCCTCTGTCTGCAGTCTGCCCTTGGCTGTGCTTTGAGAGATTAAGAGCAAGGGCTCTGTCCTCACTTGGAATTAGTTGGCAGACAAAAATGACTGGGCCTTTTAGACTTGGTAGCTGACAACAAGACTTCTTCTAACCCTGGCTAGCTAGGCCCTGGAGGTAATAGGCGTTTGTTCTATCCTGTACAACCAAGCTCAGCCACCTGGTTCTTGACGGTGGCTCCATGCACCAACAGAGCAGGAGAGGCTTTGACTGAGCATTATAGCTGACTCATAAGCTACCCTACCTCAGTGACTTGGAAGGACCCCTTCAAAAGAAGTGAGTAACTCAACTCTGGGTCACAAATTCAAGCCCTAACTTCTGAACTGTAGAGTGAATTGAAGTTCAGGCTGAGAAACTTGGTGAGACCCTATCTCAGATTAGAGATACAGAGAGAGAGAGGAAGGAGGGAGAGTGAGAGAGCTCAGCAGCTGGGATGGCTTCCCGGGGAAAGGTACTTGCCACCAAGCCTGATGACTGGACTTCTATCCCAGAACCCACGTGGTAGAAGGAGAAAATAGTCCCACTACTTGTCCTCTGGCCTCTACATTTATGCTGTGGCACAAACATGACCCACAGTCAGAACAAATGTAATAAGAACACTCACACAGCTCAGTGGTAGAGTGCTTACTTAGCATGAATGAAGGCCTAGGTTTGATTTCCAGTGCCAGGAGAGGCAGAGACAGAGACAGAGAGAGACAGAGAGACAGAAAGACACCTTGGGGTCAGTGAGGAGATCCAAAGAGGTGACTAGAAAGGAAAATTAGAGTCCATCCGCTTGGGACAGCTCAAAAGGATATAAATTTTAACTTTAAAACACCTAGGTTAAAATGACTTAATTTTGTTGCCTAAGCTTCTGAAGTGAAGCATACAAGGTATATGGATTTTCAGGACTCAGAGGATGTTTAAATGAGTGAAGTGCTTGCGTTCTAAATGTGAAGACCTAAGTTTGATCTTCAGAAACCCTCCTCACACACCCACACACACAGACGAGATGCTAGGTTTGGTGGCCTATGCCTATAACCCTAGCACTGACAGGTGGACCTCTGAGGTTCATTGGCCAGTCAGCCTAGTCTAACTGGTAAACTTCAGTGTAATAAAAGATACTATGGCAGATAGCCTTTTTGAGGATGACACCCACGGTTGTCACATGCACGCACATCTGCACATGTGTATGTATACAGACACACATGCGTGTACACACACACACACACCATGCCCCTCAAAAAATGACACATAGACTTTCAAATCATTATGAGTATCACACAAGTCTCTGACATGTGACCTCAGTTGGGTATTTATCTCCCTTAGCCATATAGTTGGAGATGAAGAGATTTGAACTTTTTATCTGGACTCTTCATACCTAACTTAAAGCCAAGCAGAACAAACCAAGCAAACTTAAAGAATTTATACCTTAAAAAAAAAAAAAAAAGTGTCATCAGATCTGGCAGTGGTGGCCCATGCTGATGCAGTGCAGGCCAAACTCAGAAGTAGGTGGACCTCTGAGAGTTTGAAGCCAGCCTGATCTACAGTGTGAGTGCCAAGACAGCCAGGGCTACACAAAGAAACCCTATCTTAAAAAACGGAGACAAAACCAAAACCAATCAAACAAAAGTGTCACAGTTTGGGTCAATGATTGGCTTGAAGCAAGTGTAGCTTGTTTGTTAAAGTGTTTTTACCCAGCAGTCACAAAGCCCCAGGTTCAATTCACAGTGTAACATCTCCATGTTCATCCCTATAGTCTCAGACCTGAGAGACGGACATAGAGAGAACAGATGATCAAGGTTACGATCAGGTCCATAGTGAATCTGAGGCCTGTCTGGAACACATATATTCCTGTCACAAAAAAATGGAGGTGTCCAGATGTGGTGGCACACACCTTTAATCCCAGCCGTTGGAAAGCAGAGGCAGGCAGATGTGTTTAAGGACAGTCTGGTTTACATATTTGAGTTCCAGGTCAGTCAGGGATACAGAGGGAGACCCTGTCTGAAAACACAACCAGAAAAGACAAAGTTGTAGGTAGTACTGAGGAGATGGCTCTGTTGGTAAAGTGCTTGTCATACAAGTGTGAGGACCTAAGCTCAGTCCCCAGAACTCACAAAAAAAGCTGGTGGCATGTGCCTGTAATCCAAGCTCTAGAGATCTGGAGACATTAAGATCTCTCGGACTCACTGACCTGCCAGCCTAGCCTACTTGGCAAGCCTCAAGTCCCAGTGAGAGGTCCTGTCTCACAGAGTTTGACAGCTGTTGTAAGGAAAAACACCCAAAGGCTAGCTAGCCTCTTGACTCTACACACAATTGCATACATGTGCATGTACACACACACACACACACACACACGACACACACACACACACGACACACACACACACACACACACGTATGAACTTGTCCTATTGTACATTTTCTTGGTAACAGCAGAATTATGTACCTCGGTCTTCCTGTAATTACAGAACTATATGAAATGTGAATAGCAGGCACTCAGGAGCTGCTCAACATGGGTTCTGGGAACTGAACCACGGTGTTTTTGGAGAGCACTAAGCATTCTTAACAGCTGAGCTAGCTATACACACCGTCGAGGTTTCCTTCTCTGGATATCAATGTGGATTGTTTTCCAGCTCCCAGGGGATTCTACTGTGCAGCAGAGTCTCCTTCTGGACAGGTACCATTCCCACACAGCATTAATATAAAACCCACCATGGGTCGCTAATGGGCCTTATGCAACTACTGGACTGATCATTTGTGAACCAATACATTTTGTTTGTTTAATTTTTTTTCTGACACAGGGTTGCCTTAGCCCAGGCTGACCTAGTACATGCTGTGTAGCAAAGGATGACCTGGAACTTCTCACCGTGTGTCCTCTTTGCACTTACTGGGTTACAGACATACATGGCCACATCCAGTTTATGTGGTGGTGGAGATTAGAGGCAGGCTTTTCGTGTATGTTAGGCAAGTAGCAGAACTCTATCTGTCTCCCCAGTGAGCCACTGCTTTTATAAAATATAAGTAAAAATAAATTATCATATATAGAACGCAAAGGCAGTGCATCTGATAAAATGCAATCATCTTTTGTTATTAGATTCAATAGAAGTCAATTACTGATAACTTTCTCTAAAAGGTTCTTACTGCTTATTCTCCCCTCTCTCTCTCTCTCTCTCTCTCTCTCTCTCTCTCTCTCTCTCTCTCACACACACACACACACACAAATACATAAGTCTGTGGACTTCTGAAGGAACACTTAACTGTTGCACACTGAGTTAGATTGCTCCCGGTTACTTTCTTATGGAAATGGATCAAGGAGAAGACAGGGAAATGGTCAAACACAAGTAATAAAGCCATCAGGACTCGAGGTGGCTCTCACTGCCTTTAAGGAGCAGGTCTGGGGCTAGAGAGATGGTGGCTCAGTGGTTAAGAACATGAACGGCTCTTGCAGAGAACCAGAGTTCAGTTTCCAGCCCTATCTCTCATTTCCTTCCCAGGGGCTCTGACACCTCCGGCATCCCTGGGCACCTGCAACTCACATATACACACCCCCACACATACTCACGATTAAGAGTGATAATCTTTGAGGAGCAGGCCTGCCGACCCCTCAACAGGGCATCCCTGGCAGCTACAAGACTATCAGGCCTGAGTTTTATAGAGCCCAAACTTTGATCTTATCAGAACACCACACATGCTGAGCAGGCTCTGGGATCTGTCATATGCCAAGCTTTTGAAGACCGTTGTCTTGTTGTTCTAGTCTGATTTTATTTTCTCAAGACAGAATCTCATGTGCCCAGGTCGGCCTGGAACTTCCTATAGAGCAGAGGCTAACACTGATCCTGATTCACTCTGCTTCCTTTGCTGGGTTTACAGGCACGTGCCACCAAGTCAGGTTTATTGGTGTTGAGATCCCAACCCAGTGTTTTCCATGCAAGGGAAGCTTGAGTCAACAGAGCTACATCCCCAGCCCCTGTGGGCTAAGAGTATACATTGTTCTTGCAGAGGGCTAGAGCTCAGTTCCCAGCACCAACACAAGGTGGCTCATATTTGTGACTGGAGATCAGAGGACATATGTAGGGATCAGGGATGAGTTCTCTCCTTCCACCACCATGTGGGTCCTGAAGATTGAGTTCAGACTGTCAGGCTTGGCCTCAAGTGTTTTTACCTACTGAGCCATCCATAGGCCCACATTTTGTTTTTATTTTATGAGAGAGAGAGAGAGAGAGAGAGAGAAGACAGACAGACAATGCCCATAGAGAACCAAGGCCAACTTTAGGTGTCTTTTTTCAGTCATCATCCACCATTGATTGATTGGTTCGTTGGTTGATTGATTGGTTGATTGATTTTAAATTGGCACTGAAATCTCAGGTTCATACCAGCATGCTCAGCTTTTCTCTCCCCCCCCCCCACCCCCTGCCACAAGGGTTCTAGGGGATCAACCGAATTCCGGTCCTCCTTCTTAAGCTGTCCTTGTAACCCACCCCCACCCCCTTCTCTGGTTTTAAACAGAGTCACCTTGACTAAACTTGGTGACTTTGAAATGTTATCAACAATGTAGCTGTGAACTGTATTCACGCAGATTTTGGCCACAGATAACCTCATCTGTCCTAAACTGATGACCCCCTCACCTTTTATATATATCTTTTTTCAAAGATTATTATATATTTATTTATTTGTGTGCTTGGGTGTTTATGTGTGGGTGTTCACACGCATAGTATAAGTATAGAGATCAGTGGACAACTTCCAGGAATTCATTCTACCATGTGTCGCAGGAATCAAACTCAGGATGTCAGGCTTGGGAACAAGCACCTCTATCTGCAGAGCCATCTCACTAGCTCATGCAGTCCTGCCCTTTTGATTATAATACCCACACCCCCTTGCTTGCCAAACTCCGCTTAACCTTTTAGATGCCAGCCCTCGCCTTGACTTCTGCATGATCCCCCCCATCCCCATGTGTCAACTCTGCTCTGTCTAAACACATAGCTTGATGACACAATGGAGCAGTCCCGCCCTTACCGGTGACTTTCAAGCTTTTTTTGTTTACTCTCAGTTCCTCAGATTGTCACATGGTGCAACCAAAAGGAAAGTGGCGCTGAGCTCAACCATGTGACTTACCCGTTATTTATTTATCTACTTTGGGTTGGATGTGCATGCGGTGATGTGACATGCATGCCGTGGTGTGACACACTGTGAATCAGCTCACCCCTTCCACCATGTGAGTCCTGGGTTGAAATTCAGCTTGTCAGGCTTGGTGGCAAGAGCCTTTGAACCTGATGAACCATCTTATCAGCCTCAAATAAACGATTCTTAATTGTATGTCCATCTTTTCCACAGCAGGAGATGCGGCTAACTTCTGAGCCTGATCAAGGTTGGTAGTAGTACTGTAACCACTGGTTACAATGTTACAATGGATTGTTGGCATAATCCATTAGGAGTTGGACTAATTTTTGTAAAGCACTTTGAAAGTTAAGCAGGAGTGCATGAGCATTAACTGTGATGTGATGAATGAGTATAAGAAGGGGGAATGACTGTGAAGCCAATGGTTTAAGGAAAATTAATTTCATGGTGTGGAGGAAGGAGAGATTAGAGTTGGATTGAGATTCACCCTGGTAGACCAGTTGTAGCAGTTCAGGACCTTCCCCTGCAGGGTGTCTTAGAATCACAGTCCTGGCTCCCACCCTCCCTTCTCCACCCATTCAGACGCATCACCCACACCCTTCTCATGCCACGGGATCAGTGATGTAGAGTGAACTCTGCTCTGGGCCTGCCTGAGGTGCAGGGAAAGGAGATTCAGAAGTTTGTTGCAATCACCTAGATGAGAGATACTGAGAACCTGGTGTGTTATCATGACATATGTCACTAGCTTTAAAATATGCCTCCTCTTCTCTCTAAAATTTTGCTGGAGGTAAAGAAAAGCTTCTAGTGGATTACAACTGGCAAAAACACAGGGCTAGTCACCTAGGTGAGGTCTGTGTTAATTCTTACTAGGTCTTCTAGGTACTTAATTGTTATAGTGTTCTTTGACGCTATACTTCTTCTAGCTATTTTACTAGGTTCTTATACCTATCACCCTTCCAACCCTAATTCCACCCTAATGCCTTCCATCCCTAGATAGGAGAGAAAGAAGGTTAGAGGGGATGGGGGCTTATACCTCTTTAGGCTACTTCCTGCACTGGGTGCCTTGGGGCAAATCCAATCTTCATCTTCAGGATATCTCCAATGAGCAATTCAGCAATACAGCAATAGCAAACCAGCAATCCAGAAAATGCAACAGCTTTGCCCATGGGCTTTACCTTTGTCTACCTCTCACATAGATAGGAACGCACCAAAATGATGGTTTCTGGGTCTTCACAAGTACAGAGAAGTACTCTCTTTTCTCCCTACTTGTGAGAGGATTCTTTGTGCCATTTTGATTGGATTATCTCTTCTTTTGCTGTAAAGGTTCTTGAGGTCCTTCTACAGCCTGAATGTTCATCCTCTGTTAGATGAACAGCTAGCAAAGACTTTCTCCACTCTGCATGTCCCCTCCTCACTGTGGACAATGTCTCCTTTGCTATGCAGAGCTTTTTGATTTGATGTAAACTTGAAACAGATTGTTCTTCCTCCATTTATTGCTAAGAAAATTCCTTGAACACCCTTATGTTCTGTTTCCGCATCTACTAAAATGGGAATGTGCTTGCCAATTCTCCAGCTCTGGTCCCTATCACACCCTCCTCCCCACAGCCAAATCCCACTAGGATCTGGCCAGAGAGTGCTGGGAAAGCCTTGTGTGGCTGCCATCCTTCTGTCCGACTTAGTGGGAGCCTAGGCTGACTACAGTGTTCATCGTGGCTGTGGAGATATCATGGGCAAAATCACCTGGAGCCTCTTGGGAGGGACCATTTGGCTTTCTGAAAACCTAAGATGGTCCAAAAGACCTGCTGTTTTCTTCTATGGTTCTTAACTAGGAAACACAAGACTAGTGGAGTCCTTAGAGGCTCACAAAGGGCAGTGGTTGAGGTTCAGTGATCAGCATCTGTCCTCCTCTCAGACCAGGAGTTTTCGAGCTCTTCAGAGACTTAATACATAGGCAGAGAAGCAAAACTGGGAAGGGCTGTGAGAAGGGGCTGGGGGTGGGCCTCAGCAGTATGGCTCTTATATGGCCCATGTGGAACACTGGGTTGCATTGTCCTGGCTGAGATGGGGGAAAGTGAGATGATTCTCTTTGCACTGCTGAGAAAACCTAAAACTCATATGCAGGTATACAGGAGCAGCTCATCTCTATCCTGTGAGACGTAAGTGTGTGGTGGTTGGAATAGGTTTGGTCCCGATAGACTCCTGGGTTTGAATGCTTGGGCGGGGAGTTGCACTATTAGGAGGTGTGGCCTTGTTGAAGGAAGTGTGTCCCTGTGGGCGTGGTCTCCTAGTGCTCAAGCTGTGCCCTGTGTAACAGTCTCTTCCTGGCTGCCTGTGAAAGACAGTCTCCTCTGGCTGCCTTCAGATCAAGATGTAGAACTCTCAGTTCCTTCTCCAGTACCATATCTGCCTGCTAGCTGCCATGTTTTCTGTCATGATGATAATGGACTGAACTTCTGAAACTGTGAGCCAGCCTCAATTGAATGTTTGCCTTTCTAAGAGTTGCCTTGGTCATGGTCTCTTCACAGCAGTGAAACCCTAACTACGGCAGTGTAGTTAATGAAGGCAGTGTGACAGGGCAATCTGTAAGAACAAAAATGTCAGACTCATTAGTGTTCATACTCCCTACTAACAAAATGACGGATTTAACTTCGGTGTTTTTCTTTTTAATTAGAGTCATTAAAGCAATTAGTTCCTGGATCAATTCAGTGAAAAAGAAAAGCAGCTTCACAGCACGAGATGTTTGGTTTCTGTAGTGGAGGATACCCTACTGGTTTTGTACTGACTAGAAATTACTTAAATATTCAATGATAAATCAGCTAGCCCTTAGATTGCATGTCTTCCCAGCAAGTAATTTTTAATAAAATTTTTAGAGGTTACATGTGTATTTTCTGGCACACACAATTAAATAAATACATTAACTTAAATGATCACCACTCTGATCACCACTCATGGAGTATGGTCCCATGGTGATTAAAAATGCTGTTTCAAAGTTGGTGAAGTGCTTACCACACAAGCACAGGATCTGAGTTTAGATCCCCAGCTCACAGGTAAAAATAAACAGGCAGGGTTTTGCATGCCAATAAGCCCAGCACTGGGAAGAAACAAGGGGATTTGGAGGGCTTGCTGGCTTGCCAGTCTAGCCCAAACAGTAAGCTTCCGGTTCAGTGAAAGGACAGAGGAAGACATCTAAGGCCCTACTGTGGCCTCTGCATGTGCACACCAGGCACACCCACCCACACACTCATAGTCATGTACCACACACACTTACCCCACCACCCCTTCCCAATCAGTCAGTTGAAGCCCATCCCAATAGGGCCACCTCCTGTAGCCAGCCACACATCACTGGGAACATACCATGCAGTAGCTTGGTTTTGCTCTATAGACTGGACTGTTCACAGACCTGTGGGAAGAAACCACAACTCAAACTGTGAAAGACCTACTCACCTCTCCTTTTACCATAGGCACTGGCCTCATGACAGATCTATAGATATTCCAATTTTGATAAATTGTGGGAATAACTATTATAATCCAAGCTCATTTGTGCCAAGAGAACTGGTCAGTACATTATTTATCCTGAAGTAAGTGGCTTTAAGAAATTAGATTCCAAAGGGCAGAGGATTGGTAGAGTGTTTACCTGGCTTGCAGGAGGCCCTGGATTGGATCTCCAGCCCTGCACAAACCGGTGTACACCAGCAAGCACCGCACTAAGCAGGGATTACTCAATACCTTGCCAAAAGTGTTGAGAAGATAACTCAATAGATCAAGTGCTTGCTTCACAAGTGTGAGTACCACAGTCCAGAATACCAGAACCCATATAAAAAGTGAGTAGCTGTGGCAGCTACCCATAACCCCAGCATTGGGAGGCAGAGGTGAGATTCCCCAGGAGAAGCTAGCTGATAGACTGCCTGCAACCAGTTCTCCAAGTTCACAAGAGATCCTGCCTCTGTAAACAAAGTGGGGAATGACTGAGGAAGACAGTGGGCAGTGCCACATATATGCACACACCCCCGAAATGCATACAAACATGGATAATACTTGCATACACAACACACACATACACACACACACTCACTCACACATTCATAAGAAAGGAAAGAACGTAGATGCTCAAGATCACAGGTGGGGAACTTGGAAGCTGTCACAAGTGTGTCCATAATCCAAGTAAAAATCCAGGAAAAAGAACTTCAGATAAAGTATGAGCTGATGGGTCTCAGGCATTAAGTGTTAGTTCTTTTAAGAAGCCATCTCAGGGTTCAGCAGACACAGTGCCCTCTTCAGGTCCCTGCAGGCACCCATTATGCACGTGGTCCACATAAATGAAAGGAGACAAAACACCCATACACATAAAATAAAATAAACAGATCTTTTCATAAAAATTGTATAAAGTGAACAGAATATTTTGTGCCATCTCTAAGAGATGGCACAATGAAAATAGCTCCACACAAAACACTAGAGAGAAACTTTGAGGCAAATGTATGTTAACTTTACACAAACTTATTATTTCAATGTGTAAAACTGGGGACAATTACTTACAATGGATAAATTTTATTTGAAGGATTTAACTTTCTGATTCTTTCACTGTAGCTCCCCCAAAGCTGAAGATCAAGACTTCCCTTCAGAATGCCCTTCATTCTATTCCTTTTCTTAAAATGTATGTGTATGTTTGTGTACCTGTATGTATGAACTCCACGTGTATGCAGTACCCCTGGTGGCCAGAAGAGGGCGATGGATTTCCTGGAACTGACATTCTAGTCAGTTGTGAGCTGCCATGGGTGCTTGAAACTGAAGCCATATTCTGTAAGAGAGCAATGAGTCTCTTAACTATTGAATCATTTCTCCAGCCCTTGAAATTCATTCCTTTTCTTTTCTTTTCTTTCTTTCTTTTTTAATTCTAGCACTCGGGATCCAGAGGCAGGCAGGTCTGTGTGAGTTCACACCTGGTCTGATCTACATAGCAAATCAAGTTTCAGGCCAGCTATATAACTAGACATCTTCCCCTGTGTATATATACTATCAGACTGTCAGGATGGCTCAGCAGGTAAAGGCATTTGCCACCAAGCCTGAGGATCTGAGTTCCATCCCCAGGACTGAAATGGTGAAAGGAGAGAACCAGTCACTGCCACTTCTCCTCTGACATGCATACATGACCATGGCACATGTGTGCCACACCCAATAAAAACATACATTTTTTAAAAATATGATTATACAAGGTGACATAGGTCATTTTCATGTACATATGTGATGTGTTTTGAAGACATTCCCCCAATCCCACTACCTGATCTGTCCTCCCCTCCCCCTCCTGTCCTCCCCCCTGACTGCCCTCCCCTCCCCCCATTCTCCCCTTTGATCCTCAGTTTCCACTTTCATGGCATCAGTACATATATGAACTTATATATGTCAGAAGTCTAGGACCCACAAATGGGAGAAAAACATGGTATTTGTCTTTCTGGAATGACTTAATTCACTTAGTATGATTTTCTCCAGTTCTACTCATTTTTTTTGCAAATGACATAACTTTATTCATTTTGGCTAAAAAATGTCTATCATCTATCCATTCATTCATCTACCTGTCTGTCTATCATCTATCAATCACTTATCTATCTGTCATCTATCTATCTTCTTTTATCATCACATTTTCCTAACCTACTCCCCTGTTGATGGACACTCAGGTTGGTTCCCTAACTTGGCAGCTATGACTGGTGCTGCAGTTCGCTGTCTAAAGTTCTTCCCCACTTGTTCTGTGTTGGGCATAGATGTCGCTTTGGCTTCTTCCTCTGTTGCTTCTCCTCAGCTATAAGAAATATATGTGGAACAAAACACAAATATTACAGGGAAATTAATCACCAAAACAAAATCAGAAAGGCTTTTTACAAAAAGCCTTTTGGGGATAGAGCTTGGAGGTGGAGCACCCCGCATGCATAGGGCCCTCTACCTCTGCAAACAATCCAACAAAAATGAGTCTGTTTCTCAGTTGCATGACCAAAAGCTGCCGGAAGTAGTTTAAAGGGTGGCAGGGAGTGTTGGGGTTCCCGGTTTAAGAAGGAATTTACACAGCTCATCGTGGCAGGGGAAGCCCAGTAGAAGACGTCGGAGGGAGCCGATCTCTGTGTCCTCAGACAGGAAGTGGAGAATGGACAGGAAGTTGGTCTGGACTCTCAAACCTCAAGGTCCACCCCCAGTGAATCACTTCCTCCCGGGGAGACTCCACCTCCTGAAGATCCCATAATTTTCTGTTGTAGTGCCACTAACTGGGCATCAAGTGTTCCGACTCAAGAGTTTGTGGAGGCCGGTTGTGGTGGCGCACCCTGGTAGGATTTGCTGAAGGAGGCAGAGGCAGGAGGCTCACGAGTTCGAGACCAGCCTGGGCTACACATTTTGCAGGACAGTGGTGGCGCACGCCTTTAATCCTAGCACTTGGGAGGCAAAGACAGGTGGATTTCTGAGTTCCAGGCCAGCCTGGTCTACAGAGTGAGTTCCAGGACAGCCAGGGCTATATAGAGAAACCCAGTCTCGGAAAGAAAAAAAAAAAAAAAGTTTGTGGGGGACATTTCACATACTAACCACAACAGAAATAAACGAATCAAAGAACGGTGTATAAATACGAACAGCCCAAGTTATCGGGTAGAAAACATGAGGTCCTATTATTGTATTCTTTCCGGCTACTATGGAGGAAGGATAAACCAGGAAGGAAAGCCCAAATGAGGCAGGTGGCAGAGAAGAGCCATGAGAAGGTTTTTAGAAACTGGCAGGAGTGGTCGGGTGGGGGAGCAATTATCTGCTTATTTTACAGAGGCCACTGTGATTATGATGGACTAAAGATCTGGGGCATGGGCAAGAAAAACAATGGATATCGGCCACTTTCAACCCCTTGAAATAGGCCAGAGAGTTGTGTGTTTGGGTCTGTGTGTAGGGTTGGCGACATAAAAGAGACATAAAAGATAAACAGTAGCACTGGTCATAAGAACCTCTGGGGACATTGGTGATAGTGTTCTTCCTACAGCGGCCGTTCTGTTTTTTCAGGTTCGCCTTCTGTGATTTCAGTTACCCATCATGGTCTGAAGATACATTTGGGAGTTTACTTTTTTCTTTGAGGCAGGGTCTCATATATCTTGGGCTGGCCTTGAACTCACTCTGTAGCCAAAGATGATCTTGAATTCTGATACTCTTGCTCTTCTTCCTAAGTGCTGGAATTGCAAGAACACCATACAAAGTTTATGCATCACTGGGGGTGAAACACGGGGCCTCATGCCTGCTAAGCACACACTCTACTAGCTGAGCCCTGTCCCAGCCCTAATTCACATTTTTAGAATGTTTATTACTACACTTATTCGTGTGCGTGTATTTGTGCATGTGCTTGCATATACATGTATGTGCCCATATGTGTCAGCTGTGTCACAGCACATGGCTGGTTATTGAGTCTCGGGAGTATGCCTCACTGCCTCCCCAGTGTTAGTATTAAAAGCACATGCCGCCACACCTGGCTTCTTTTATATGTATTCTGGGGATAGAGCCCCAGTCCTCATGTTCACTTGGTGGACATTTGACCAACTGAGCTATCTCCCCTCCCCTTAATTTATACATTAAACTTTATCATAGACACCCATGCATCTGACAAAGCCAGTGTACCCAGGCTGAGCATCATCTCTGTGGTTTCTAGCATCTACTAAAGGTTTTGGAACTCTTTCATAGAGAAGGTGATTCAAAAGGAAGGAACCCTGTGACACAAACCTTGATATAGAAGAATAGGCTGTGAGTAGACCAACTAGAAACAGGCAGTCAGAGAGCCCAGAGGAAAGCCATGGAAGGGTAAGGTGCTAAGCCAAGGAAAGGGAGCCTCAAGAGACTATAGAAGGGGTGACCGACCAGGCATGCACTATGACAATGTCTTTAGTTACATTTCCTGTTGTTGCGTTACAAGAGTTTATTTTAGCTCACGGTTTAAGGCACGATCCAGTGTGTGTGTGTGTGTGTGTGTGTGTGTGTGTGTGTGTGCGCGCCTGCCTATGTGAGTGAGCAGTGTCACAGAACATGGGGAAGTGCAGGCACAGGACTGTGAGGCAGCTGGTCTTATTGTATCCACAATGAGGAAGTAGAGAGAATGGAATGCTGATGCTTGGGAGACTGACTCCTTTTTACTCAACAGGACACTGGCCCACGGGGAGGTGCCACACACATTTAGAGTGAGTCTTCCCACCTCAATTATCCCAATCTAGGAACTCCCCAGTGGGCATGCCTGGAGTCTAACCTAACCGAGAGAATCCCTCACAAATGAGGTGAGAGGCTTATTTCTAGGAGATTCTAAAGCCTCTTCAGGTGACAATCAATATTAACCATCACTTGGGGTAAGCAGTAGGTAGGTATGTGTGCAGGGTTTAAGGGAATTCACATCCATGCACAACCTCGGCTAAGTGGGCTTAAACTTATTTATGTTTTGACTTATGGTTATGTGTGTGTGTGTGTGTGTGTGTGTGTGTGTGTGTCTATGGAGGTTAAGGAGCAACCTCATAGTGTCAGACCTCAGGTGCCTTCCACCTTTTGTTTGAGACAGGACTAGCTGCTCCATCTCCAACTCCCATCTCACCAGGGACAAGATTATAAGTAGGAACCAACACGGTGGGCTTTTTGCCTGGGTTTAATCACTAGAACCCAGTGATTTTGCCTGGGTTCTAGTGATTAAACCCAGGTCCTTGTACTTATTTTCATCAAATCTCCTCAGCCTGGTGTTGACAGTTCATTTCAGAACTGATTCCTCTACCATCGAAGCTATTTAACCATTTAAAATTGAACACTACGGTCCCTGGTGTTTATTGAGTACCTTATGATGTTTCTCTCGCACTTCTTCCTTGCTCTATGAGAGGTTCCCTATTTAAAGAGGGGGAGCCTGGGACCCAGAGTTGAGAAATGCCTGGTATAGTAGCTAGTGGGCATAGGAGACAGACTTCCCAAGATAAGCGGGTATGCACTGAGGGGTGTATCCGTGCATCGCTAGTCTGCCTCAGACCTTCAAAGAGTTCTGGCAGAAGTTACTGCTTTTTAAATTCAAGACTCTGAGTAAGCAGCCCCTACTGTTGGGAAACACATCTGTTTGTCACAAATGCATTGTGGGGACAGGGGATGTAGCTCGGCTGATAAAATTCTCGTCCAGTGAGCATGAAGCCCTGGCTTCCATCCCCAGCACCATGCAAACCAGCATGAACTGGGTGTGCTGACATTTGCCTGTAATCCCAGAACCTATGAAGTGGAAACAGAAGAATCAGAATTCAAGGTCAGCCCTCTCCACGTAGTGAGCTCACAGTAGAATAGATCTAGCTATTTTGTGTAGAAAAGAGGAATGTATTTTTATAATGGTCAAACACTTTTATTTGAATCCATATTGATTATAACAAGATTACTAAAAGTATTGGCTAATATATATATAATATTTCTTGTAATTTTTTGTTGTGAGGCTAGCCTTTAATGGCTGAGCCATCTCTCCAGGCCTGTTCATGTATTTCTTTTTTAAAAATTACATCATATGTTTTGAGCATGGTCTTTCCTCTCCCACAGATCCTCCAGATTCTCCCTACACATCTGACTGCAAGTTCCCTCTCTCTCTCAAACAAACAAGCAAACAAAAAACAAATCAAAACTAACACGCACACACTTGATAAGACAACAATAACTACTACTATTACTACTACTACTACTGGGTATTGGTCCACCCTGTGGTGTGGTTGATATACTCAGTGACATTCTATTGGAGAAAACTAATTTTCCCTTTCCTAAAAGGTACTAATTACAAATGGTTTCTTGGCTAGGGGTGGGACCGTGTGTCTACTCAAAGGAACGTATTAATATTTCTTTTTCCCTTTTTTTTTTTGTCTTTTGAGGCAGGGTCCCTTGTAGCTCAGGATAGCCTCCAACTTGCTGTGTAGCTACACATGACTTTGAACTTCTGATCCTCCTGCCTCCACCTCTTTAGTGCTCGGGTCTCAGGAGCATCACCATGCCTAGCTTCATGACTTATTTTTGAAAGAGGATCTTGTGCTGCTCAGCTCCCTCTTGAGTTTCTGGGCTCAGGGATGTCACTTCAGCAGGTATTACAAGGCCCATCCGAACCTAGCTCAAAAAGGGCAGAGTTGGGCATCAATTATGGGTGATGTTCCCCACACTTAACTCTACTGTATAATTTAGAAGCATGCATAAGAATTGCTGTTTTGAGAAAGACCCACAGTTACTGAAATGAAATGTCTTTCTTCCCAAAATGTGAGAGCAAAGGGCTCCCAGGCGCACCCATGCTCTGGTTTTCTCCCTGTTTCTTAGAGTGGCTCCAAAGTTTGTTTTCCCTCCTTCCCCATCTGCATCTCTCTGGCACGGCTGCAAACGGCATCTCTGGAGGGCTCTGTCCTCCTCCCTTTGCTCTCTGTCGGGCTCTGTGGTTTCCCTCATCCCAGACTCTTCCCCAACCTGCCTTCTGAAGGAAACCCAGAAGTATTTTTAAACATAATTTGGAAACTTCCAAATAAAACAAATATTATAATTGCCTGTGGGTTACAAGCCTTAGCCTGGCGGTGGGGAGACCAGGGACAGAGAGTCAACGAGGCGGCCACTGGGCACTGGAAGGGCCTCCACGGCTGACTGTGTGAGCCTGGCTTGAGTTTCCTTCTCTTCTCATGGTCCCCTTCTCTTCCTCGTTTTCTTCTTCCTCCTCCTCCTTTTCCTCTTCCTCTTCTCTTCGCACCAATTGGCTGGACTGCTACCCAGCAAGCTTGAGGAATCTGGCTGTCTTTCCTTCCTTGGCACTGTGGTTCTAAGTCCATAGCTCTCAGGTGTTGGTCTCTGATATACTGGGGCTGCAGGGAGGTGGAAGGTCATGCAGGCTGTGGGAACCGCAGGTGTGAATGGAGTTAGCCAAGGGCAAGGGTCGAGAGTATTGAGTATGTCTCAACCTGTGGATCAAATGACACTTTCACAGGCACTGAACATTGGCATATCAGATATGCATAATTCGTAGCAGTAACAAGTTACAGTTATAAAGTAGCAACCAAAATAATTTTATGATTGGGGTAGCCACAAGATGAACTGAATTAAACTGCATTAGGAAGCTTGAGAACCATTGAACTAGAGGGATTAATCCACACTGGTTGGGAGAATCGGCAGATGGCATTCACAAAGTTCCAGAAGGTTCTTCATGGTGCCTGAAAAAGCTGGAGCACGGAAGGCAAACTAAGTGGATCCCATTTGTGTCAGGTCTTACAAAGATGCTTTACAAGCTGACCTGCGTGGCTGCATTCCCAAAACCATGTGAACATTAATTACTCCATGCATCTGATGAATGGCTTGACACAAACTGCTGGGGACAGCACTTTGACTCCATTGTATAATGCCCAGCTGGCATTTGCTTTAGTGCACTACGCCCTGTCATGTGATTCGTCTGGTCAACGCTTGTTACTTCAGAGTAACATCTCATGGAAGATGAGCAAATCTCATAGCCTGATCTGACTAAAGAAGGTAGAATAACAGGGCCCTAAGAATGTCTACTTCCTAGTCCCCAGAGCCTAAGAATTTGTTACCTGATATCAAATTGTAATCTGCAAAAGGGACTTCCTGGATGCAATCAAGTAGGATTTTGTTTTGTTTTGTTTTTGTTTTTCGAGACTGGGTTTCCCTGTGTAGCCCTGGCTGTCCTGGAACCCACTCTGTAGATCAGGCTGGCCTTGAACTCAGAAATCCGCCTGCCTCTGCCTCCCGAGTGCTGGGATTAAAGGCATGTGCCACCACTGCCCAGCAGGGTTTTTACACAAGGGAGATTATCTGTGTTACCCAGGTAGGCTCCACTGAACCACACAGGGGCTGAGGAGGTGGCTCAGTCGGTAAAATGCTTTCTGTGCAAAAATGAGGACCTGATTTCAGATCCCCAGCACACATAGAAAAAGCATGGTGTGGTTGCGTGTGTCCATAACTCCAGTGTGAAAACACAGGAGGATCCTAGAGCTTGCTGGCCAGTGTGCTGAAATGATGAGGTTCTGGTTCAGTGAAATACGGTAGAGAGTGAGGAAGGAGGATACCTGTCGTCGTCATCCACATACATGCACACATATTCGTGTATGTATGCCAGCACATGAGCACACACACACACACATACATACACATATGCATACATATACACACATATATACACATACACACATATACACACATACATATACACACATATATACACATACACACATATACACACATACATATACACACATATATACACATACACACATATACACACACACACATATACACACACATACACATATACACATATATACCTACATATACACACATACATATACACACATATACACAAAGACACACACATACACATATACACATATATACCTACATATACACACATACATATATACACATATACACAAAGACACACACATATACACAAATATACACATACATACATACATATACACACAGACACATATTCACATATACAGGCATATTCACATATACACATATACACACGCATGCGCACACACACACACACACACACACACACACAGGGTATGATGACATGTGCCTGTTATCCCAGTGCTGAGAACAGTGACAGGAGACTCACTGAGATTGGCAGCTAGCCAGAGAATCAGTGATCAATGAGAGACCTTGTCCCCAAAGAAAGGCCAGTAAGAAGGATCATCAACCTGAGTTTGTCCCATAATCCACATGGTAGAGAAGGCATGTACTATGCCTGGAATTGACTTCTGATCTCCACATGTCCATGAACTTGAGCGCACAGAAGCTCACAGACATACACAAATGCATATAACATGTATATATCCAAGAAAAATCTATATGTGTGTGTAAAAACAATAAGGTAGAGTGAAACATAAATCTTTTCCTGTAGTATCAAAGGCTAGTATCCAGTTTTCACCAGACAGCAATGATGTCTTAAACTCACCCCCAGCAAGATGTCAACTTTACTTTATTTATAAACATTTCATGCTTTTTAATTCATGAAAGCATGAAAGAGTTCATGCTTTTTAATTTGATAATGAACTTGCACAAGTTACTCCAATGCAATGCAAAACTAGTTTAATAGTAAGCAAACAGCAACACAAAAAATAATAAAGTGAGGACACTCACATGCATACATGTGCGCATACACACACACACACACACACACACATACACACACAAATAAAGCAAGTTAGGCTGAAAACTAGAGGACCATGGCTGGCTGTGGTTACAGACAGAGGTGTGGCAGAAGAAAAGATTCAGACTTGGCAGCATAAGACAGGGCCTGTTGCTGTTTCTGAGATGTTGAGGACCAGAATGATGTCTCTAGGATGTAGCTCAGAAGTCTCCCCAGGGGCTGACAGCCCACAGGAAAAGGGTGTCTCAGCCTCATGGAACTGAATTCAGCCCAGAGACAAGCAAATGGGCTGCACCTGTCCCTGCATCTCCTGTGGCTCGGGAGGTGGCTGGCCTACAAAAATATGTGCTGATAAACAGCATAGTGGGAAGTCACTGAATCTGGAGCGTTTAATTGTGGGGAGCATTGGAAAGCAAGTACCCTATCCAGAAGGACTTCCCATGTCTTCTTCAAAGAATGGCCTGAGTCTTCCGTGGAAAACCAGCTTCCAAATGCTGTCACACCCAGACGCTGAATACTCCCTAGAAGCCGTTGCTGTTTCTGAGAACAATGGCTTGCCTGTCTGTCTGAGGACAGAATGAGAAATACACTTTGCAAACCGCCCTAAGTCGGACTTGCAGGCCGGCTGGTGCTGAGATGATGCCTCTGATCTTTGTCCTGCCTTTCTCCCCAGGTGCCTGGCATGGCTCCTACCTAAAAAGCCAGTCCAGCGCTTTGTTAATATTTATCTTATTTTTAAATTCTCTCTCCTTTTCCCTCTTTCCCTTTCCCTCTCTTGCTCTCACTCGCTCCCTCCCTCCCTCTCTCTAAGAGAGAGATAGAAAGAAAGAGGCAGAATTAGAGATGGAGAGATAAAGAGACATGGGTGAGTGCAGGTGCCAGCAGAAGCCAGTATCACATCCCCCTGGAGCTGAGTTACCGGTAGGAACAGGATTCTGGGCTTCTGCAAAAGCAATGCATCTCTTAACCACTGAGCTACCTCTCCAGCCCCTTTGTTTCTTGTTTGTAATTTGCTTTTCTTAATTTTACGTGTATGTGCTTATGTGTGTATGGGAAGGGGGTGTAAGGACAATCTCAGGTGTCCCTTGGGACTGTTTCCACTTTTTGTTTGAGACAAGATCTCTCTTTGGTCTGAAACTTCACCAAATAGCTGGGCTAGCTGGCTACCAAGCCTGTAGGGATCCACTTGTCTCTGCCTCCCATCTCCCTATCACAGGGATCACAGGCACGCACCAGTACGATGGCTTTTTACTTAGGCTCTGAGGAGTAGAACTCAGGTCCTCATGCTCTTGTAGCAAGTGGACTAAGCCATTTTATCCCCCAAATCTTGTGGAAGAAAACGATAAAGGGGACATCTCCTGCAACCACCCTAGAATCTGAAATTGGCAAAACATCTGAGACAATAACTAATAAGAAAAGTTTGTCTTGCCCCCCCCGTTTCTGAAGATTGGTGCATGGTTTCTTGGCTCCGTTTCTTTGGGCCTGTAACAACACAGCATATCATGAAGGACAGCATGGTAAAAGAGGATTGTTTGCCTCGTGGTGGCTGGGAAAGAGGGGAGAGAAGGAATGATTCCAATATGTCAACCAATGGCATGCCTCCAATAACCTAACTTCCTCCCACGAGGCTCATTCTCTGATTAGTGCCATGCCTTGGTGACCAAACTTTTGGCATATGGGCTTTGGGGAGCATTTGGGGCTCAAACTATAGTACAGGATTTATTTTGGTTCTTCCTTGGCTCAGTAAATACATGGACAATCCTCAGCAGCCTTACAAGCTACCCCACCCCCACCCCCACCCTGCCACGGTCCAGACTTTGGCCTAGGGACTGATACCTTGGAACTTCGGTCTGGTCTCTGCAGGGGAGAGCAGCAGACAGCGTTCACCCTGGGAACTGAGTCCAAACACTTGTCCCAGCAGAAGCCTCCACCCAGGAGTCTCCTGACAGCAGGCCCCCAGCTGCCAATCTTCCCTGCAGCCCATTTCTCCCCTGCAAAGCTGGTCTGAGCTAGGATGATTAATGCTGATCCTGTCTTTCCATTCTGCACGGTGCCTTTTCAAGCTGTGTTCAGAGAAAGGGCTTGGCCATCTGCGGGAGACCTATGCGGAAATGTGGGGAAATGACCGTGCATTTATTTATGTCGTCCATTGTTAGCTAAGAATATCCAGGTGGTCTAATAACGGAGCTACCAACAAAGGAAAAGGACTGGGCAGTGGGAAGGGGGCTGGGTTTCGGGGTCAGTGTAAGCCTCACAGCTCAGCTGAAGGAACTTCCGCAAGTTGCTTCTAATTCTTTGACCCCAGTTTCTTCCTCTGGGGAAAATAAAAAGCCAACTACCACTGACTCCTGCAGACTATTACAGGGATGTAATGAGAACCTGTGGACAAGATCTGTACAGTTCCCCCATCCTCCCCAGCCAAACAGCCAGGGACAGATGAAGAGACACCCTAAGGGAGGTCACTGTCTTAGGCTTCCCACCTGCTGGCACAGAACCTATAAGCAACACCCTTCTCCCTTGCCTATGAACATCAATATTGTTTGCAGCTGCTGGTGATGTCTCTGGAGAACCCACATGACATCCTTTTGTAAGTAACTGGCTGAGAGAGCCCTCCCCATAGCTGCTATCTACCTCAAGGGGGACTGAATCTTAGGGTAACAGAGCTGCTAAACTGAAGAGCTGCCAGTCGTGATGTTGCCTATCTTTAACCTGCACTCAGGAGACAGAGGCAGGCAAATGTGAGAGTTCTGGGCCAGTCCAGTCTACACACTGAGAACTTGTCTAAAAGAAGAAAAGAAGGAGGAAGGAGAGAAGAGTGAGGAGGGAGAGGAGAATGAGGAGGAGGTGGAGAATGAGGTGGAGGACGGGGAGGAAAGTGAGGAGGGAGAGGAAAGTGAGGGAGGAGGGAGAGAAGAGTGAAGGAGGAGGGGGAGGAGAGTGAAGGAGGAGGGGAAGAAGAAGGAAGGAGGAGGGGGAGGAGAGTCAGGGAGGAGGGGAAGAAGAAGGAAGGAGGAGGAGGAGGAGGAGAGTGAGGGAGGAGAGGAGAGTAAGGGAGGAGGGAGAGGAGAGTGAAGGGGGTCAAAACAAGATGATGATGGGGAGAGGGCATGGTAGGTAATTTTTTGCAATGCTTACATGAGGACCCGAGTTGGATCCCCACCACAATCATAAAAGGCCAGTGCTGCAATCCCAGGGATGGATGGAGATGGTGCCAATAAACCTGCCCCTGCACACACAAACCAAGAAAGGACATGCAGAGATCTTAACAACATCATCATTAAACAATGGTTTTGGAGAATTGGAAGCTGTGTCAGAAGGTAAAGATGCTAGCTGCTAAGGCTGATGACCTGTGTTTGTTGCCCAAGGCCCACACAATGGAAGGAGAAAACCATCTCCTGAAGGTTGTCCTCTGGTCTCCACACACGCTCTGTGGCATGCACGTGCCTCCCCACAAAAGAAATAAACATAATAATATTTGTTGAAACAAGGTCTCACTATGTTGCCTTTGGCTGGCCTTGAACTCAGAGATCTACCTGCCTCTGCCTTCTAAGTGCTGAGATTATAGGCATTTACTACCATGCCCAGCTCTAAAGATTTTTAAATAAGCTTTACTAACAATAAAGGATTGTAATGGTTAGCACTGTCAGCTCAATGGACTCTAGAATCACCTGAGAGATTGGCCTCTGGGCACGCCCCTGGGGAATTATCTTGACTGCATTAATTCAGGTGGGAAGGCCCACTGTGAGGGGCACCATTCCCTGACTAAGATCCCTGGCTGTCAGTGGAGTAAAAAACCTGCCTCCTTCTCCATTTGACTGCGGATGTGATGTGGCCAGCTGCTTCACATATGCCATGGTAGACATGCCTCCCACTTCCCACATAAATAAATCAATATAATAAAAATTTATTCTCCATACATATGTACACTATATATCATGATTATGCTTCATGACAATGATGTTTATGATTCTGTCTCTGTCTGCCTGTCTGTCTGCCTCTGTGCTGCTTGGTATATGTACATTCATCACACATGGAGGAGAGGAGGGCTTCAGGTTCCCAGCTGTATCACCCTCTTCTTCATTTGTTTGTAACGACCTCTTACAGTGTTACCTGTAGCTTGGCTAGGCCCCATCCACCCTCCTGTCTCTGTTTCTGACAGTACTGTGCTTATAAACATTGATGTAGCCTTACCCAACAAGTTACATGCATGCTGGGGATTTGAACTTGGGTTCTCCTGCTTGTGCAGCAGACATTTTCACTGAGCTGTCTTCTCAGCCCTATTACATCACTGCTAGTGGTTGCATGGTATCTCACGATTTGTATGAACTAAAATGTAACTGTTATAAAGTATTCAAATGGCTTCTGGTCATTTCCCATTCCCAGTATTCTTCAAAGAATAATGTTCTTGTTAATATTGAATTAGCTCTTCACTTATTTCCTCAGGATTAATTCCTAGAAGTGAAACTGGTTGCTCAGAAGCATTTTTAGAGATTTCTTTTGAAATTTGTTGCTACATGGTCTTCCCCGGGGACGACCAATTTGCCCTCTCACCGGCAACTTGTGAGTGCATGCTCCCTCTTTGGTGGTTTTGGCAGCATTAGCTCACCCATTTGCTTTAAAATTAAGAAAATAAGTCACAAACACATATTGTCTGTAGCAGATATGAAACTTCAAAATGTTTTGTCATGCAACCCTAGCTTGCTACAATATTGAGTGCAGGTAACATTTTTTACGTAGTCACCATGTCCACCAGTATGTGACAGGAGTTAATTCCTTTAATCTTCCAGGTAATTCTATAAGATAGGTATCACTGTCAACTCATATCACATTTGAGGAAATAAGCTACTGTTTGAGTGTATCTTCCATAGTGCTGGAGCAGGAGCCTGTTTTAAGTGAGAGAGTGCAGTGGAAGGCCCTTGGGAGTGTAATCGAGGTCTCACAGGAATCCATCTTCTCCCTGGCTTCCTGTCTCCCCATGTGATCTTTCCTTCTCTTATGCCCTTCCTCCACTGGGATGACATCCACCAGGAGCTCACCTCCAAAGTCAAGCCAATGAAGGATGCCTTTGAATCTCCAGAGCCTTGAGACAGGAAGACTTCATTTCTTTATAAAATATCCAGACAGAGGTATTTCACTGCAGTAACAACATGACTAAATCAACAAGGTAACCTGGTCCAAGGTAATAAGGGGTGAACTACTCACCATAGGCTACAGGCTGCATCATACTGTCCAGTTGCTTTTTTGAGAGTCCCCGTAGAGGTTGTTAAGCACCAGGGAGACCTTTCAGATCAGGATTCATGATGGCACTCTGTATTAGACATCAATCTCTAGAGAAGAATAGTAGGAACAGAATGTGTACATATTGGGCTGAAGAGATAGCCTAGTGATAAGTGCACATCTCACAGGCATTAGGACTTGAGATCAAAACCCAGAACCTCTGCTAAAAGGCTAGGCATGATGGAATGCCCTTGTATAGTGAGAATTCTGGAATTTTGGTTTATTTTAAAAAACACAAAAATATTATAATAATATGCTTGTTTTACTCCCAGGTGTGGGAATATGGGTGTGCTTTTTAGCAGCTGACTATGATCTGCCTCGTGCTCTAGCAGAGGCATGGTTTTGCCAGCCTTAGATAGTTTCTGCAGTTGTGTGACTTTTGGAACTTTCCAGAGGGTGCATAAATGCCAGGGCTGCAAGAGGCAATGTGAGTGGTTATTGGCCATTCAGGGGCTGTGGGTTGTGCTTTGTTAGTAGTTGTACTCAAAGAAGGAACAAGAAGAAAGAAATTAGATTTAGCGCTCTCTCTCTCTCTCTCTCTCTCTCTCTCTCTCTCTCTCTCCTCTCTCTCCCCCCCCCCCTAGCTTTTTTCTCTCCTATCTAGTGTCTAGTGACAGGGGATGAAGTTGGGGGGGGGCGGGTAGATAAAGGGTGGGAAAAAGAAGAACCCAAAAAGTAGCACAGAATAACTTTGAGCATTAGAATAGCTTTGAGAATAACTGCAGCTCACCAATTTGACTTGCCCTTTTGGAGGCAAGTCTTAGTTAAGCAGAGGTTAAGCCAGCATGGAGAAAATGCCAAGACCCTGTATCCGAGCCTGGGAATGATGAGCTGTTTGGTTAAGTGCTTGCCTTATGAGCATGAGGGCCTGAGTTTGATCCCCAGAGCCCATGTTTTCTGGTGATTGATTGATTGATTGATTGATATTGTTCACTTGACACAAGCTGGAGTTATCTGGGAAGAACAACCTCAATTGAGAAAATGCCTCTATCAACTTGCCTGTAGGCAAGGCTGTAGGTTCCTTTCTTGATTAATGATTAATGTGGGTGGGTCCAGCCCACAGTGGTGAGGGAGAGGGCCTGCATAGGTGGTCTTGGTGACTGTAAAAAGGCAGGCTGAATGAATGAGCTGTGAGGAGCAGGACTCTAATAAGCTGTGTTTCTCTACGGCCTCTGCTTTAGTTCCTACATCCAGGTGCCTGCCTTAGGCTCCCATCCAACTTCCCTCAGTGATGGAGTGCGACCTGAGAGGTGTAAGCTGAATAAACCCTAAGTTGCTTTCCCTCATGGTGTTTTAGCATACTGCTAGAAACCGGAACTAACCTACCACGACGTTATGTTTGTTTGTTTGTTTGTTTTGTTTTAAAGCCAGGTGTGATAGTGTGCACTTGTAATCTCATAGAGATTGACAGACCTATGGGGCTTGCTGGCCAGTCTCCATGCCAGTGAGAGACCCTACCTCAAACAAACAAACAAATAATACTTCCCCAAACAAAAGCACAACAGGAACAACATCCACAGTTTGGACAGCATCCGAGAAACAACAGAGAGTTGAGACTGTCCACTGACCTCCACACTATGCCCCCCCCCCCCCCCAGGATACAGACATACATGCTCATATACACAAAGAGTCTGTACTCTATGGAGCTACACCATTGATGGAGGCCTGCTTAGGGCACAGAGTTGGCCTTCCAGCTCCAGCCTGCACCACCCTGGGCCTGGGGAGATGACTGTGAGTAAAGTCCTTGCTGTGCTAATGTAAGGATCTGAATTAGTGCCCCCAGAACCCACACACAAAAGCTTCACACAGGAGCACGTGGTCTTAATCTCAGGGCTCCCAGGGCAAAATAGGAGGTGGAGAAAGGGTACCTGGAAGCTTGCAGGCCAGCTAGATGGCCTGCGAAGCAATCAAATGACAAAAAGATCCTGCCTCAGACAAGGGAGAAAGGAAGGACCTACACCTGAGGTGCTTTTCAGATTTCCACGTATGTTCACATGTGTGAATGTGCTTGAGTGTGTGCACACACACATACACCAAGGGAAAGAAAAAGCTTTTCTACCACACCCCTTGGGTCAGGCCACCAACCCTCCTGATTTCTGGGGTCTGTCAGTTTCAGGACCAGCAGCCCATGCTAGGATAAGGTTGTGTTGGTTTCTGCTCTCTCTGAGACAGTGGGGGGTGGGGGGGAGTCTGTGTGTGTGTGTGTGTGTGTGTGTGTGTGTGTGTGTTTATGTGTGACCACTTTTAAGCCATAGAACATTAAATACTGGTCCCACACACCCCAGAGACCCCATGCCAGCCCCTGTTACAATGAGTATGAGGTGGGGCTTGGAGAGAAAAGCTGGCAAGTCAGACCCAGTCCTCCCCTGGCCCCTCCCCCACCCCATCCTTAACCCCACCCCCAGGGCATGAAGCAGGCTTAGCTTATGGGAGGCTGAGGCTTAGGCTGCAGTTTGGCTTGTTCTAATGTTTACAGTTTGCTTGTATACCAGCTTGAACATTTTAAGTCACTGCAAAGAGACTTGAAAGGGTCCAGAAGCACTGTGGGAGCTGCCAGAGAGTCCCTGAGGGACAAGGAGGAATGCTGGCATAGGGCAGCATGCAGACCAAGGCTGCTGATGACGGTCCACTTCTTGGGGTAGCCACTTCTGTGGCAGTTGCGTGGAACAGTACTGTCTGCCCTACTCAGGCCTCCTGCCTCAGATCCCACCTTCTCTAAGGGAGCAGTTCATAGCCCTCAGCTGGCACAACACAGCCCTCTTCATGAATCAGCCGTATACACCTATAGCTTGCCTGTCTCTGCAACGCTGGCTGCCGTGATAGGCCCTTTGTATCCGTTATCTTCGTAAGTCCTTACAAGTCACCCATGAGGCTCAGAGAACAGAAAGAATTTGTCTCATTTTGAGCAATGGAGGTTAATGTGTTTATAAAAATGATAAAGATATATGTTCTATGGGGTTATGGGGAGGTAGGTGTGGCGGAAGGGTGTGCCTCAGCGGGCCCATGCGGAGACATCCCTTCCCCCAGAGAGACCTGCCACACGCAAAGGTATAGTATAGAAATAGAGTTTATTCAGGGCATGGGGAGGGGAGTTAAGAGGGTAGTAGAGGCAGAGAGAGGGAGAGAATAGAGAAGTGGAGAGGCCAGCCATGACCACGTGGAGAAGGGGGGAAGGGAATGGGGAGAGGTAAGAGATAAGAGATGCAAGAGAGGCAAGAGCAAGAGAGAATGGAGGGGCAAGCAGCCCCTTTTATAGTGGGCCAGGCCCACCTGGCTGTTGCCAGGTAACTGAAATTTAGAAAGAATGCTAACATCCCCCGTTTTGGTTTAATTAAAAAGAAAACTTAGAAAGAGGCAGGAATAGGGTCATCGTAATATCTGACTGCTTCATGCTGGCATTGGGGGTGAAGTGTCTCTGGGGAACCTCGAAGAGTGGGGGTGGGGGGTTTGTCCTGTCGTAGGAGAGTTGGCTGTTTCCTTGCTGTCCAGGGTCTGTGGAGCCATCTGAGGATAGGTCAGAAGAAACAGGTCCAGTAGAAGTGTCTGTGTCTGAGAGGAGATTGGAGCATCTGAAGGTTGCTTTTCTGGAGCTGTCCTGGGTGTAGTAAACGCCTGGACTTGACAAGATATTGAAACACATTATTATACATAGAGAAATAGATTAAGTACATTTGGGAGAAAGAATTTTTTTTAAGTTGTACCTTTTAATCCCAGAGGAATCCCACCCTTTGGAGTAGATAGTAAGTGGGAACTTTGGGCAGATGTACTTATCTGGATGGAGTCTATTGGGTTCATGAGAGGCAGATCTGAATGTATTTTCTGTAGCTTATAAGTTTATAAAAGAGATAACAACATGAGTTAACAACATGAACAATCTTTAAGATGAGCCTTTTGTGGAGCAGAAGGGACAAGATTAAAAAGTTGAAAAAGCTGGATCGTATAGTGGGATGTTTTTAGAGTCAGGCAAATTTATAGGAACTCAGATAACATTAGGGCAGTGGCATAGCAAGAAGAGGAAATATGAAGCATTTAATTAATGGAAACTGAGTTTAGGTAAGGAGATAGCATATTATATCTGTGAAAGCTTAGCTGTCAATGTAGTCAGAAGTCTGAGAAATAGTAAACAATAATCTAACAGTTATAGTATTTAAAAAATGACAGAGTCCACTAGTCAACAGTTCCCTGGTCTCTGTGGCAACTCGGGCAGAGTCAGTCTGGCTTTCAAGCACAGAAGACGAAGGGCTTTTTGTCTGTGGAATGGATACACATGACATGGGAAGTAAGCATACCTTTGTTTAGTAGCCAAGCCCCTTGACCCGAAGTATCCGGTTTTGTTCACTGTGGTTTTAGTGATTGTCATACCACAATCTAGGCAGCATCCTGTAGCTGTGTCCACATCTTCTGAGACCATCGACCATCCTGAGCCAACTGTTAAGAATTGGGAATTCTGTCTGCCATGAATTTAAGAATTAACAAACTTCTGACAGGATTGAGAACTGTATACATTGGTTATAACTGAATAGAATTTAATAGCAGTAGCAGAGAGACATGTGGCTGGGACCAGAATAAGAAAGCTGGCAGAAGTGGCGTGGAAAGAGAGGGAGAGAGGGAGAAAGTCCCTCGAGCATAACTGAATAGAATTTCAGAATGCTAACAGAGGTGACTTGAGACCAGCTTCATATGCTGCTATTCCTGTCATCCAGGGCTTGAAGTACACTACACACATCCTGTTACCCAGCTATATCCAAGTCCCAGCTTCCATGATGATTTCAGCCATGTGCATAATGTATTTTCATCATAATTTCTCTTGTCTCCCTCCCATTCCCTCTTCTTTCCACAGTCCCCGACTACCTTTACATCCTTCTTGAGAATGTGTGTGGCCCACTGAGTTTAACTGGGGTTGTGGCTACACCACTGAAGAAAGTGGCTCCTCCTCCCCCAACTGCCCTGAGTTCCTCGGAGAGGGGTGGAGCTCCTGAACTTAAAGGTTCCCCAAATAGCATAACCAAACAGCCCACTTTGGTTTTTCTTGTCATGCAAAACAGAATGGTTCCTGAATTTACGTGGCCAGCTGCCAGCTCCCCTGCTAAGTGGGCATCTTCACACTGCGGTCCTGGTAGGGTAGCTGTTTTCCTCTTTCTAGGCCATATCTACAGTGAATTTGTGTGTGTGTGTGTGTGTGTGTGTGTGTGTGTGTGTGTGTGTGTGTTCTCGTCACAGAAATAATATGATAAAGAATTGTTTGGAGTCCAGTGTGGTTACTTTTCAGTTAAATTGACTTTCGTGACCTTGTCTGGGGTTCTACCCACACTAGATCGTGTGATTTCCTGAGAAGAAGAATACATCCTGGATTCTAAAGAGCAAAAATCCAAACACACTGTTAGGATGCAGGCTTATTTGTGAGTTAGGGAATGTCTGCTGTAAACTGTTTTATTTTTACATGACAAGAAAAAACAAACTGGTCTCTTTGGTTATGCTATTTGGGGTGTCTGTTTAAAATAAGACAGAGGGAGCTGTGCTGCCCTTTGTCCATTGAAAAGGCATCAACTTTGGAATCATTAACTAATAGGAGGCTTGGGGATGCATCATGTTGATGAAATGCATGCCGTGCATGTCTGAGCCCTGGGTTTGAGCGTCAGCACTGCAGTGTTCTAGAGGCAAGAGGATCAGCACCTCACCCTTGAGCTACACAGTGAGCTTCAGGCTTTCCTGGGCTAGTGCTCAAAAAAACAAACACAGAAGTATCTCAGGAGAGTCTGGGGAGGAGCATGCCATCTTAGCTAGGCTTTCTACTGCTGTCATAAAATACCATGACTGTGAGCAACTTGGGGAGGGAAAGGATTCATTTCATCTTATACATTGCAGTCCATCATCCAGGGAAGTCAGGGCAGGAATGCAAGGCAGGGACTGGGAAGCAGGAAGTGATATAGAAGCCATAGAGGAGTCACTACCTACGATGACCTCAGTCCTCCAACGTCAGTCATCAATCAAGAAAATGCACCATAGACCCACAGGTTAATCTGCTGGGGACATCTTCCTAGTCGAGGTGCCCTCTTCCAAAAAACTTCAGCTTGTGTCAAGTTGACAAAAAACTAACACACACACACACACACACACGAATATATATATATATATACATATATATATGTATATATATATATATATCCTGGAACTGGGTAAATGACTCAGCTGGTAAAGTACTCGTTTGAAAAAGCATGAAGACCTGATCCCCAACAGCCATGGAAAAGTGGACTTGGCCATGCATCAGACACTCCAGAACACAGGGAAGAGATAGGGAGATCCCTGGATCTCACTGGTTAGCCAGTCTATCAACTGTTGAGTTCCAACCTGTTCAGTGAAAGACATTTGTCTCACAAAATAAGGTGGAGAGCAACTGAAAAAGATACAGGAAGTGGATGTCTGGCTCCATGTGCCTGCGTGCTTATATCTTCACATGTGAACTTTCTCTCCCTCTCTCTCTCGGTCTGTCTGTCTCTCTCCCTTTTCTTCTCCCTCTAACACACACACACACACACACACACACACACACACACACACAAATATGCATACAGGCCAGCTCTAGCCTTAGCTCTCCCCTACACCAGGCCTATGACCTTGGATGTATCACTTTAATCCTCTGGGCATTTCCGTCTCAATCTGGAAAACACAGCAGTGATCCTAGAAAACCCTCTCAGATTCTAGGAAGCACAGGGACCCTCAGGTGTAGAGTTACAAGTAAGAGGTCTGCTTGGGACTCCTCACTACTTTCTTCCAAGTCCCTTTGTCAGCTTTTAGAAGAAATATCTCAGCAGTGTTCTTGAGCTATGGCAGAAAAGGAAAAGTCATGTTCTTTGGGGTGAAACGGAGCATTTAGTGATGGATGTGGATGTGAAGAAAGATGCATGATAGGCCTTTTTCTTGTGTTGGGTATTTGGCTAATCTATCAGAAAATCCTGGCACACTAGTGACAACCCACATTGAAAAGGGCGGAACTTGGCTCCCCTGCCCTTCCAGCTGTAAGAGCTTGGAAGAGAAGATATGGGGAAAGTGTCTTTCAGTTCCCTCTGGAAGCTGGGGAGCGCTGGGCTTAGCATTTTGCCAACTGTGCAATGTGGGCTGCCTTCTAAAAGAGGTCTTTTTGTGGGCATCTTTTAGGCCACAGTACCGCGTTGGCATTCATGGCCCCTTGGAACAAGGCCTGCTACAAAGTCTGGTACTAAGTGCACCAGCACGGGAAGAAACTCACTTGCAAATGGGGGAAAGGCTTCAGTATGTGCTCAGGGTCTTTAGTAAGCTAAGATCTGATATGCCTTCCTGCCTGGTTCCCTCCATCTCTCTCTACAAGTGTAGCATATACTATGGACACTTACAACCACCGGAAAAACAAACCCAAAAGATAAAGACAACCAGGCCCAAGAAAATAGGAAGAGAAAGTCAGAATCAGATGAGAGAGGACCACAGCTGTGTGGGAATGAAGACCACACACTTGTGATAGTTGAAATTCAAATTTAGCTGCCTAAAATATTGCTAGTGTCAAAGCAAGAATGGGCTATGCCGTTCTTCCAATACCTCTTAGTATTCGGGAAGAGAAAAGGGTCCGATAACTCAGAGGAATACACCTTTGGTCATACATTCGGTATCTATTAAATGCTCATCACACAGCAAGGCCTATCAGAGACAAAGGGCTGCAGGCCACTTGCTGAAGCTGGACAGAGCCTGGGGAAGGATGCACACCTGCACACTCACTGTGTGTCAAACACTGTGCATTTACATGTGTGCCTGTTGTGTGCATGCACTCTGTACACTTAGTCGTGCCTCTGTTACGTCGGACGCTATGCTTGCGTATGCATGTGTGTTGATGTGCACGGATGTGCATGTTTGTACATATGCAGGTATGCCTGCACAGGGACAGCAGAGGCCAAGCTCAGCTGTTCCTTAGGTGCCAACTACCTTTTTTGTTTTTAATCTTTAAAAAAATATGAGGGCCTGGGGAGATGGCACAGTAGTTAAGAGTGCTTTCTGCTCTTACCGAGGACTTAAGCTGGGCTGCCAGCATCCACATCAGGCACCTTGTAACTCTGTATGTGGGGGGTCCTTGAGCACCTGCAAACAGGTGGTACACATAAACTCATGAAGCAAACATGCATACGCATAGAAACAGATAAACACATCTTTTAAAAATATTTAATTAACATTTTTCTACATTTATTTGTTTGTTTATTTATTGTGTGATGGTGTTTCTGTGTGTGTGTGTGTGCAGGTCGAAGAACAATCTGTAGGACCTTTACTTGCTGAATCATCTTATCACACCTACTTTGCTTGTTGAGACAGAGTTTTTTCGATAGCCTAGAACACATCAAGTAGGCTAGGTTAGCTGGTTAGTGAGTCCCAGGGATACGCCTGTCTCTGCCTCTCTAGGGCTGGAATTACGAACTTGAGCCACCACATTCAGCCATTTTTATGTGGGTTCTGAGGGTGGAACTTGGGACTTTGTGCTGGTAAGGCAAGCTCTTCACCAAATGAGCCATCTCAGCCTGATGCTATGGTTTTAATTATGCAATAAGTATGTGCCTACTGTATTCAAAGACTGTACACTTAATTACATATCTGCAGTATGTCAGACACCATGCCTTTTCATTAATTAATTAATGTATTTACTTACTCGTTTTACACCCTGATCACATCCCCCTCCCTTCTCTCCTCCCAGTCCCACCCTCAAAAACTCCTCCCCCAGTGTCCCCTCCCATTGTCCAAGGGAAAGCCCCTCTTGGGTACCACCTACCCTGGGACATCAAGTCTCAGCAGGGCTAGGCACATCCTCTCCCACCGGGGCACGACAATGCAGTCCATCTAGGAGAAGGGAATCCAACGGTAGATAACAGAGTCAGAGACAGCCCCTGCTCCAATTGTGGGGGACCCACATGAAGACCAAGCTGTGCATCTGCTACAAATGTGTAGGGGGCCTAGGCCAGCCCCTGCATGCTCTTTGGTTTGTGGTTCTTAGTCTCTGTGAGCCCCCATAGGCCCAGGTTAGTTGACTCTGTAGGTTTCCTTATGGAGACATCATGCTTTTAATTATGACACTAGGCATTTAATTGTGTACCTGCTATATGACAGGCACGATTCCTTTTACTTTAAGATACAGTCCTGTTAAATGAACATTATCATCTCCCAGAGTAAAAAAGCAGACTTCAGCTGAAATAAAGATCTAAGTCAAAACATGAGGTTTTATGTAGTGCTATACCATTGATAGTCCCCCGGGTTTCCATGATTTATCCCGTCTTGGGTTTGGTTTTGCTAAGATTTGTTTTTATTTATGTGTATGTCTATGGCACCCACGTGCAGGTACCCAGGGAGGCCATCAGATCCCCTGGAGCTGGAGTCACAGGTGTTGTATGCCACCTCATGTGGGTACTGGGAACCAGACTTGGGTCCCCTGGGAGAGCGGCAAGTGCCCTTAACCACCGAACCATCTCTCCAGTTCGAAGTTTTGTTCAATTATCCCATTTCTTAGAGCAGAGTCAAGGGGCTGTGACCCATTTTCAGCTCTTGAAGGTAGGGTGGGAAGACTGACCTAAGCCAAACTCAGAAATCTCTGTGTTTGCCAGGGGCCTGGCTGAAGAACCTGAAGCTAACAAGCATGGGGCATCCTCTTTAGGTACAGGATGACAGCTAGGCAGGTGAGACAATACAACTCATTTGTGCAGCATTTTCCAAGTATACCCAAGGCACCAGATCCAGGCCCCAGTATCACAAAAACAAGATAAATAGGGAACATCTAGTCTGCGTTTGGGAACGTTCTCCCCTTTCTTGCTGGATGTGAACTTGTAGGTGTGTGTTGCTGCTGGCATCACGTCTGTGGCTTCTGCAGCTGGTTCCTTCAGCTTGAAACCTTCCCTCCTGGGAAGTGACTCAGGAAACTCCTGAAGGTTGTGAGTCACAAGGCCCCTCCCCAAAGTCATATAAGCAATAGCAGTCACCAGAAGAGGTGGGGCTGCCTGAAAGCTGTCACACTGGGACTCTGGAACGAAGCCTTGGTGAGCTGTTAAAGTGTGCTGGAATCCAGCCTGAGAAACATGTGATCTCGTCTCAAAGCAAAAACAAATTACTTATGAGAAATACTAGCGACTCTACCCTTGAGCAGGTTAGGAACAATTGCCTAGGATGAGGTCTTTTAGGAGACTAAAAAATGTCCAAATGACATCTAGTTATTTCCTGCAGGCGTATACACACAGTACAGATAGCATAATATTGGAGAAGGCTTTGTTCTAGAAGGAATGGAGGGGACCTGTGAATCATGAAACTTTCTGGAATTAATAAGTTTCCTTTACTTCCTGTACCTTGTATGTCTCATTTATATTTGTTTGTTTGTTTTTGAGAAAGTAGCAGCACTGTGTCTTAATTAGAGTTTCTGTTGCTGTGATGAAACACCATGACCAAAGCAAGCTGGAAAGAAAAGGAGATATTTGGCTTACACTTTTATATCATTCTTCATCACTGATGGAAGTCAGGATCTCAAACGGGTAAGAACCTGAAGGCAGGAGCTGATGCAGAGGTCACAGAGGACTGATGCTTACTAGCTTGCTCCTCATGGCCTGCTCTGTCTGCTTTCTTATAGAATCTAGGACCACCCAGCCCAGGGGCAGAAATACCCACCATGGGCTGGGCCCTCCCCATCAATCACTAATTAAGAAAATGCCCTACAGCCTGATCTTATGGAGGCATTTTCTCAACTGAGGCTCCCTCCTCTCAGATGACTCTAGCCTGTGTCAAGTTGGCATAAAACTAGTCAGCACACCCTGGCTGTCCTGGAACTCTCTACAGACAAGGCTGGTTTGAACTCACAGAGATCCTCCTGCCTCTGCCTCCTCAGTGCTGGGATTAAAGGTGTATGCCGCCATACCTGGCTTCATTTACATCTTAAGTCTCCAGGAGGGAATATTTCAACCTGACCTCAGCCAGGGTGGACCAGCCTTTCTCAGGACACTAGACACTGACAGCTAAGCCTCCCAGGACATACAAATCTGTTGATTACTCAAATCCCACACCCGAAAGCCAGAGTGACATAGTCTCTCCTTGAAAACTGTACTTAGTCCCAAAGCACAGCTTTGACTTCACGGTCTCATATTTTCTCCAGCCTTTGTGAGAGATAATTTCACTGCATTCAACAGAAGGCGTATTTGTATGTGTACATATGCTTGAGAGAAATTTACTGAAAAGATGTGGGTATGGGACCAGCTGGCAGCTCTTTCCATGCCAGGATCTTCTCTGGCTATGCTTGCCTCCCAGCCAGGGAGGGACAGGTGTAAGGAACACACAGGGACAAACTGGCACTTAACCTCCGAGCTACGTCCCCTGACTGCAGGAAAGGAACTGAGGAAGACTTAACAGGAAAGTCCAAGGGCATTTAGTCTGGTCACAGCATGAATCCTGCAGTCAGTGAGTGCTGCGGATTGAAGCCAGGGTCTCACATTTGCTATGTAAAGTCCTTATGACTGAGCTGCATTCCCAACTGGGATTACCTTGTTGATTTGTATATCTGCAGTCAATCGCTCATTTAAACTCCATGATTTTTTCTGTCCACTGATGAATCCCCAGCACCTGGTCCTTTCTTACACACTGAGAGCATTTGGAATGTATTCTTCTCTTGGACCAGTTGGTCACTGCACCTGCAGGTTAGGCCACATATAATGGTCTCCTTGTTGTGACAAAAATACCTGACAGCGGCAACTTAAGGAAGGAAGGGTTTATCCTGGTCTACAGTTCAACAGGATATGTCCTTGGGGAAGCGTAATGGCAGAAGCAGGAGGCCAGCTGGTTACCCTGTGCCCACAGCCAGGAAGCAGAGAGTGAACAGGAAGTGGGGGTGGGTTATCAAATCTCAAGACCCACCTCCAGTGACCCATTTCCTCCAAGTGTTCAAACACACAAGCCCTATGGAGGATGTTCAAATCAAACCATCCTAATTCCTGACCTAACCCTGGCTCTTCTGCTTCCCCTGACCTCTTGGGAGGCTGATCTAAGACACAGGCCAATTAGAGGTTTCCTTGCAGGAGACCCGGGTGAGACAAGTTCTGGAAACAAACTCTAGACAAGCCTGAGAGGCTGGGATTCCATTGGGAGACAGGCAACCAGTTACCTACAATTCAGTGGGATGGATGGTCTTGATGAAGCCAGCCATGGGCTGCTGGGAACACAGCATTCATAGAAGCTTCCAGTGGAGAGGACTGAGTAGAAGCAGGAGTAAGAGCATCAGGGTGAGGTGAGCTTGGTTGAGGTCTCATCACTGCTGCTATAGGAGATGCTCTACTACCACAGTCTGCTTTCTCCCTCTGAGAAAGACTGACTCTGAGTGTAGGCTTTAGTTCTGTAGGACTCACAGCAGTGGGAACTTGGCCAGCACTTAGCTCTTTCTAACTATTGGGAGGGGGTGGGATATGCTTCCTATTCCTCTGGTGTCCTCCATCCCTTCCCTTTCACCTTGTCTGAGGACAAGCCCTTCTTCTGGCAAACTCTCTGCTCTTCCCTAACACAAAAGATGAAGCCTCAGGCTGAGAACAAACCTCAGTGGATATAACACTTTGCTAGCGCACACGAGGCCCTGGAATTCAATCACCAGCATTGCCTAAGACCAAATGTGGTGCAGACCTGGTGCCTGGCAAACACAAAGTCCTCCCCAGCACCCCTTGAACCAGGCACGACAGCACACACTGACTGTCCGAGCCCTCGGGAAGTGGAGGTAGGAGGATCAGAAATTAAAAGTTGGTCTGATGAGTGATTGATACATTTGCCCCACAAGCATGAGGACCTGAGTTTGAAACTGAGTTTGAACCCCCTCAGAAAAGGGACTTTAAATATGCCAAGTCCCTTTTGCCTCTGCCAGAGGTCTGTCTCCATCCTTCTTCAAAGTGACCCTTGATCAGCAGCCCAGGCAGTCTTTTGCTTCCTGACCTTTGTCACCTGGATCTTAGGTCCTGGGGCTAGTGGTGACCTGGCACAATCCTGGCACTGGCTGCTCTGTGGCTGCTGTACCCATTGTCATAGCATGCAGGTACAAGGAACAAGATGCCATTTGAAGAAGTGAACATTTGGGAATAATGTTTGAGAGCAGCAGTGTCTCTGGTGGGTGTCTGCCCGGTTGGGTGGTTACCCATATTCTGCCACCCCTCCCCCACCATCCTTTTCCCCAGGACTGCTCTGGGGAGGAGTCATGAGCTCATGTCTGAGAAATGCTTTGAAGATGAGAATCACTGAACATTTCTCCAACAGCCCTCAATTTACTTTTTCAGCATTCTCTCTGGGTTGTCGAGCCTTTGTAGTTATTTTTATAAATAGCAATCGCTGGCTGGGTACATTTTTACCCAGGACGGTTCCACCTCCGGCTGGATCGGATGTCATTTTGCAACTGAGAGCCCTCCAGGCTGGACTTGTCCCTGTTTCTCCCAATGATGCCTTCTCTGGATCTTCCTCCTGCCGCTGAGGAACCCACCCTCATTGTCATTTGTGCGTTTGCAATGCCTTTCTGTCTGTTTATAGCTAAGCTTTAAGTCTGTCATGGTTGCTCCTCTCTTCCCACGAGGCCCAAGATGGCACCCAAAGCTGCCCATCATTCAGCCATTTCTCACCTGCTTGGCTGCATTCCTGGCCTTGTCCCTTACCACACTTGGGCCCATCTTAAACTCTCTGATATTGCTTGACGAATAAGGCCTCGTTGTCGTGTGAGGTAGCTCAGTTGGTAGAGTTTTAGCCCTTTTATAATCTCTGCACTTGAAAGGTGGAGGCAGGAGGACCAGAAGTTCAAACTGGGCAGGGAAGATGCCTCAGGGGATAAACACTCACTATATAAATATGAGAAACCATGCAAAGGCTGGATGCAGTAGCGCATGGATCCCCTCTGAGTGAGACAGGAGGCAGACACGGGAGAGCTTTGTAAGATCAGCTAGCCTGGTGTACACAGAGGCGATGAGACCCTGGCTCAAACAAGGTAAGAGGCTAAGCCCCACTCCTGAGGTTCGACTCCAACCCCACATACCTGCTGAGGCTTTCACACACCTGTATTCACACACACACACACACACACACACAGAGAGAGAGAGAGAGAGAGAGAGAGAGAGAGAGAGAATCGAAGATCATTTTCAATTACTATGGAATTAGAGGCCAGACTTGGATCCGTGAGGCCCTTTGTAGAAGGAGGAGGAGGTTGAGGAGGAAGAGGAAAAGAAGAAAGGAACGAGGCCTTATGTAAAGTTCCCCTAGGTTAAGAGAGGGTTAAGCTCACAGAAAACCAAGTAAATTTAGACCTGTGAGATGGCTCCGGGGATAAAGGTGGGTGTTGTAAAAGTTTCCTAGACTGCAACATTCCCTAGACTCTACATAAAGGAATGAATCCATCCCACAGAGGTCTCCTCTCACCTCTTCACACGTGTTATGGCACATGCATGCACACACAGACAGACTCACAGACACACACACACACACACACACACACACACACAGTTATTTAAAAAGAAGAAAAAAGGTGAGTCTAGTAGTGGACCTTCTTGCGTAGACAGGAGCCCAGGCTCCTTTACTAATGCACGCTCTAAAATAAAGTATTTAAATCATACAGAAGTGAATGGGATGTAATACAGTGATATAGCATCTGAAGCTACTGGCTCAGGAAACATATTGGGAAAAGTGTCACGTTTACCTCTAAGGGTCTCTCCCCTCCAGCCCTCCCCACGGAAGGAAAACATTGCCTCGGATTTGGTTGTATGTGCTTGGGGAGTCCTTGTGCTTTGTTTGACGTGCCATACCTAAATAATAATAGTATTGTGTGAGATTAAACTCTTTTACATGTATTATTTATTTGTGTGGATTGTGTGTGAGAGCCACATGCCAGCAGATGAACAGAGGTCAGAGGTCAGAGGTCAATATATGGGAGTCTGTTCTGCTATCTCACCATGTGGGTTCTGAATGACAAAAAGAAATAAAAAAGGAAAGGACTGCTCCTAGGCTTCGTGGAAGAGAAGGTTTACTGTAGATATGAGGGAGAGCAGATCCAGAGGCAGACACATCTCCGAGAGTCCAGAGCGGTCATGACCCTGAGCCATGTGGGGAGAGGGGGGAGCTAAGGGGGATAGAGGGGAACCAGCTGCAGTAGCCAGAGACCCAGAAGAGAACGGGTTAACCAAAATGGTTGGGTTATATAGGGAAGGGCAGCTCAGCCCCTGGGCTGGAGAAAGTTAAAGTAGGGAGCAGGGTATGCAAGCTAGGAAGACCAAGTAATAGGTAGGGGCTGGGGCTGCTGGGAGGATCTGGTGGTCAGGTCAGCTTTGATATGTTAAGTAGGTACCTCAGCCCGGGCTTGAAGCCTAGCAGGTCCAGGTATAAAGCCAGGCTAACAGGCTTGGCAGCAGGCTCCGTTACCACTGAGTCTTCCCACCAGCCCTTTCTGTGAGTTTTTCTGTGCGCGCTAACTTACTGTACATACTTTTCGGTAACATTCTTACCGTTGTGTTGGAATTACAGGCATGCACCTTCCTGCCAGGTTTACATGGTCCTGGGAATTGAACCTGGGACACTGCATGCTAGGGAAGTATTCTACCAACTGGCCTGCATCCCTCGTTTCTAGTCTACATTTTCTTGAGTGCTTAAGTGTTGGTGGTTTTCAAGTATTACTCCACTGAACATTTCCAATACTCAACAGGAGGGCGTGACCAATCACATTTTGTAGATGAGAAACTAAGCACTGTATTTGTTTTCTCTGTGAGGCACAAACACGAAATGATTCTGTTCTTTCCCCTCATATCCTTTGAAGGATTAATATAAAATCTCCTGTTCACAGTCTTTAGCAATGTATTTAGTAGATGACACCACTTTCTGGTTATTTTCAGATTCTTAACCCCCCCCCCCCCCCCCTGTGGTCCAGGGCTTGTATGTTGGATCTAACACCACGGCCTGCCTTGTACCCGCTGCCTTTATCCAAGAGCTTGGAAGGAGGAGCATGGAGCTGCTTGTTAATCTTTCAGTGCTTGCGTGAGTGGTTGGCTGCGTGCGTGGGTGGCTGCGTGCGTGGATTCATATCTGGAAACTAGTTGTCTATCTCCAATGTCCTCAGGTGCTGTCTAGCTTGTTTTCTTTTTTTATTAAATTACATTTATTTGTTTATTGTGTGGGAATGGGGAAGTGCCCCAGCCTGCAGTGATGTCAGAGGACAACTCGAGGGAGTTGGCGCTCTTGCTCCACTCACGGTGTGTTCCAGGGATCAAACTCATGGCGGCACGCTTGTCCGCAAGAGCCTTCATTCACGAACACTTCAGCAGCCTCACTTTATTTATTTATTTATTTATTTTTGGAGACAGCGTCTTTCACTTGAGCCGGAGCTTTTCGCTGTGCCTAGACTGTCTGGCTATGAACACCAGTTGTCCACTTGTTTCGCCTTTCCCAGCTCTGGGATTACAAGTATTTGCGCCACCACAAATACTTGTGTGTGGGTTCTGCAAAATCAAATTCAAGCAAGCGCTCTTCTGCCTGGAGCCCGCTCCCCAGCGCTCTGCTCACTCTTTTGGCCCCTTTCCTTTCTTGTACTTAGGGATTTCCAGGACAGGTAGAGGAAGGATGTAAATATCTTCAGGGGACTCTTGAGGCTTCCTCTCCCATGGGGTTTACGGGTCCCTCTATGGCAGGCATTCAAATACCACCTCCAGAGCGCAATGTTTCTGGGGTTCTTCCTCCTGCTGGAAGACCCTTTTCGTGGGAAGTGCTGTGGAACAGCCCAAGAGATACATGGCCCCTAAAGTTATAAACACATACATGCTAGGCATGTGAACTGTTCGCCTGAAGATTCCTTCCTTTGGACAGTCTGTCTCCAACCGAGGGATAGACTTCTGACAGGTTCACATCATCAGAAGGGGGTTCCCTTACACTGTTTCCAAGATTGAGGAGACGTGCCCCCTCCCCCAAGCACTCCCTGATACTGTGATTCCTCAACTCTGGTGAACTTCCCCCCCTCCCCCAGGAACTCTTTTGCTCATATGCTCTGAAATAGTGGTAAGACCAGGGTGTGGTTCATTCTTGCAGAGCTGAGTTGGGAAGGTTGAAACTGGTTAAATGGACTATATTTATTTTTCCTGGGTAAAATCCACACAACATGAAGTTTACCGCTTGAGAGCAAGTGATTCTGTGGCGTTTGAGGCATTTGTAGTGTGGTGCAACCCCTCTCTCACTTTGTTCCAAGGCCTCTCCTCACCC
>JADRCH010000032.1:8466545-8515352 GCA_019843965.1 Rhynchomys soricoides | reverse complement strand
AGCAGCAGCAGCAGCAGCAGCAGCAGCAGCAGCAGCAGCAGCAGCAGGGAAAACAGCCAGTGAGGCTTAGCCATGGTCAGAAGCATCACATCCATGCTGGCTGCTTCCCATAGAACTATGTCCCCATTCATTCTTCTCTTGATGGACAGACACCCTGGGCTGATCCTATAGCTTTGCTGTAGTGAATTACCTTGCAACAAACAAGGGTGAGCGAGTGTCTCTGAAGTCTGGTGACTTAAAGACCTTCGGCTCTGTTTCCAGGAGGGGAATAGCTCAACCGTATGGCACTTCTATTTCTTGTTTGAGGAACTTCTGTATCAATTTCCATTGTGGCTAAATTAGTTTATATTCCCACTTGCTATGCCTAGAAGGTGCCTCTGCCCCCATCCTTGCCAGCATCTGTTATGTTTTTGATGACAGCCATTCTAGCAGGGATAAGATGGAATCGCAATGTAATTTTGATCTGCCGGTAAGTTAATGTTAATTCATTTTATGTTTTCCCTTCACTTATAGGGATCCAGGAGTCATCTCACAAACCATACAAACACTGATCAGATAGGGATAGTTTATTGAGCATATGCCCCAGGACTGGTCGACCAGGGCCATGGTCCAGATTTGGGAACTTAACCATGACCCTGGGTTAAGGTCCTATAGGATTTTTAAGCCCCAGCTCCACAAACAACAGTGCCAAGTTGTCCCACCAATCAGGATTTAGGGATAGGGGGTTTCCTTGGGAACCTGTCTTTGTTGTACACTTGTCCTGCTCCCATTGGTTGGGGTGTTCAGCTGTGGCAGGGGATTTACCCTGTCTAATATTCATGTCCTAATCTGTCTACAGGATGAGACTTGTCTAACATTCATCTCCTAACTTGCCAACCAGGATGTCACTTACCCACGTACATGTCTCTTTTTGACAAGTAGGAGGTCAGTTCCCAGGGAGGTCTTGGGAACTTAAACTTTACTCCACCACTACTAAAAATGGAGTCTTATTTCAAATAGTTTCTTATATTGGTGCAGGTGTCTCTCTTACCTGGGGTCCATCCCAGGGGCAATTTATAAAGGCAAATACCATAAAAGCTTTTGCATAGGTACAGGGTGTGCTGTTGGGTGGTTGGTTTGGGTTCAAGCTTCTTGTGGATAACTGTGCCAAACAGTTCTACTGACTGCTATCATGACTGGTTTCCAAGGCCCCAGAACATAAAAGAATACGTAATCAATCTTGACATCAGAAAGTTTCGTAGCAATAGCAGACACATATAATAAAGTGTCCTTATAACGGCAGGCTAGCCAATTAACGGTTACCTAGGCCTTAACAACATTTCACCTAGGCCTCAACATCACTTGTGTGCTTTCTAAATGATACCATGGACAGCTTCATTTCACAATGAAGGCTTTTCTTTGGGCCTTAGGTAACACTACTCTCCCTCTTGCAAAGGAGGGCAGTTTAAAGCAACAACTTCAAGGAGATATCCCCATGCCACAGATGGTAAGGAGGAAGCAAAGAAATGCTCATACACATTTTTGGTACCTGAACAGAAAAAACAGGACCAGTCTGTATCAGCATCAAAGGTCAGACGAGTACCATTAAAGACGAGTACCCGGATGGACCTTGAGCAGGACATGCTATCTAGGCAGGAAGGAGAGATGGATGTCCTGCATTTGGTGGTGCATGGAGATGGGGACATAAGAGAGGCAAAGCTGCTGGAAAGGAAAGCTGGGCCGTGGACTCCGCAGTTGCTCCACTCTGTATGCAATTATTCCATGACATCATCCGTAAGAGAGCTAATTTACTCGAGCTTTCCCAGCTGGAAAACAAAGTCCTTGTTGTCACCACAGAACCGCTGAGAATGGCAATGAGGTACAGGGAACAAAAGGTGACATATGCTTCCTCTGATCTCGTCAATAACCAGCCTGTGATGGCCACTGTTGGAAGAGCAGCACTTGAGGATATCCTCCCAACAAGACACCCCAGTCGCCCGTTCTTGCCTAGGTGGGGCTGCAATCCTGACAGCCACCCATACACCTCCTGGGCTGCTAGGAAGCAACGAGGCACAGAGGGAGCTAAGTTGTCCCAGAGACTGAGCCCAGCAATGGTGAGTCCAGCCTTTAATCCCAGCTCTCTGAGGCAGAAGCTGATGGATTTCTGAATTTGAGGCTTGCCTGGTCTACAGAGTGAGTTCCAGGACAGCCAGGGCTATACAGAGAAACCCTGTCTTGAAAAATAAAACAAAACAAAGAAAAATCAAAGAAAGGAAGGAAGGAAGGAGGGAAAGAAGGAAGGAGGGAAGGAAGGAAAGGTGCTTGTAAAGAACATGTTTAGTAGCAGAGAGAAGATAAATAGGCCTGCTTGGAGACGAGGAAGACCCAGGCCCTTCTCTCACGTCCAGCATAGCCCACACGTTCCTATGACTCTCAGCCCCTTTACCTGCTCTAACATATTCCAGGCCCATGTTTCCAGAACATACTTTCCCAGGTTTCTACCCGGCTCCTCCCATTTTGCACGCCATCGTCACCTTCTCTGGACCACCTTTCTTCTACTGCCTTATTTAGGGAGATAGTTGACCTTCCCCCCCCCCCCCCAGAAGTTCCTGTCCCCTAGCAGGCTTACAGTCCTTTCCCATTCTGTCATTACTTCCTTCTTGTTAGTTGCTTGTGTCCTTGGAGGAATGTCAACATGGAGATGCTTTGTTTGAGCTTGGGCACACCACATACACGTGTGCCAGTCAGAGGATGATCCGTGGGAACTGTTTTTCTCCTTCTTCCATGTGGATCTCAAAGATCGAACTTGAGTTTCAGGCTTGTCAGCAAGCACCTTTACCCACTGAGCCATCTCACTGGCCCATGACTCCTAACCAGTCTGTTTCCCTGAAGTTTAAAGTAAAGCCTAGTGCATGGAAGCCCAAGGAATGGGCACCAGCAGTGAGGTGGTGGCGGTGGTGGAAATGCAGCAGGTATCGTGGTTTGAAAGTGAAGTGTTCCCACATGGAGTCATTGGTCTCCATCTGGTGGTACTGTCTGGGAAGGCTGAGGAATCTTTGTGGTGGCTTGAATAGAAATGGCCCTCATAGACTCATGTGTTTGAATGCTTGGTTCATAGGAAGTGGCACTATTAGGAGGTGTGGCCTTGTTGGAGAAAGGGTGTCATTGTGGGGGTAGACTTTAAGGTCTTGTATACTCAAGCTACACCCAGTGTGGCATACAGTCTCCTTCTGCTGCCTGTGGATCAAGACAGAGAGCTCTCAGTCTCTTCTCCAGCACCATGTCTGCCTGCACACTGCCATGCTTCCCACCATGATGATAATGGACTAAACCTCTGAACTATGAGCCACCCCAATTAAATGTCCTTTATAAGAGTTGCCATGGTCATGGTATCTATTCATAGCAGTGAAATCTAAACTAAAACAACGTTTGTGGGTTGCAGACTTACTGGAGGAAATGGGCCACTGAGACCAGGCCTTGTGACCTTATGGCCTGACCCAATTTCTGTTCATTCTCTCATCCATGACTTCAGACGCCATGTGACCAGCTACCTCATGCTCCTGATGCCATGACCTCCTGTCAGCCTACAAACCAAAGCGAATTGTTCTTCCTGTAGGCTGCTTCTTGTCAGGCGTTTAGTCACAGCAATATGGGAAGTAACTGATACATCAGCTTTGTGTCAAGTGTCACCTCCCTGCCTAAGTCCTGCCTACGTTGGGGACAAAGTGATACCAGTAGCAGGGTTTCTCCCCAGATCCAGTTCCCCTAAAACTCATAGTGCTGTGGACAGTGACCAGCAGCCATCTACCCGGCCAAACCTTGGCTCAACTAGGCCTCAAGGGCCTGCTCAGGAGTCTTTCACAGCTGGGATTGCTTTGTGTTTACCCAGAGGGATCCTCCTGTCTCCACCCTCTGCAGCACTGTAGTTATAGCTCTTGCTCCCTGCTTTTTACATGGGGGCTGGGGATTTGAACCCAGGTTCTCATCTTCATTCAGTAAGTGCTTTTACCTGTGAAACCATCCACCATTCCCCAGCTAGGTGTTTTGGACATTGCCCCATGGCAGGCAGCCTATTCTTCACTCTGACACATGCCTCCTGGGCCCAACCTTATTCGATGCTCTGAGCACACTGAGATAAGGTGATCATAGACTCTGCTCTCTTTCCCTGGCCTAATTTATCTCTAGGCCTGAACCTATATGCAGACTGGGGACACCACACACTTCTTACTCAATAAAGGAAGCCATGCTAGGCTGCAGGCCGGGCTGAACACTGCAAAATGTGGGCACAGAACCAGCCTCTGTGTAAATCAAAGCCATATAGCTAGCTAGGGTAGAGCCTGTACTCGAAGCAAGCTGCATAGCCCAAGGCCGCTGGCCATTTTGCTACCCTGCTCACATGTTCTATACCCCACAAGCTATCTGTACCTTAACTCACTCATGGGCTGTTAAGTTTAAAAACAAACCCAGTACAGTGTTTAGAAACTGCATATGGGTCTTACAAGCTGGCCTCCTCAGAGTTTTGCATGGCGACTTGCATACAGCAGGTGCTTAAGAAATGCTCTTTGCCCATAGACCTCACCTCACATTGTGTCCTCCACCTCTCTGCTCTTGCTCCTTCTTCCTCTCAGGCACCTTCCTAGTCATTCATCTCTGAACACCATGTGGGCCAGGTGCCCAGCCAGGTGTGGAAAAATTGCCCAGCCTTGCCCGCCAGCCATTCACAGCACAGTTGGGAGAGCCAGACAAGTTGCCAGACAGACTACAGTATGGGGGGGAAAAGTGCAGGCAGCATGTGCCAGGCTGCCATGGGAACGGAAGGGCAGGCCTGTGAACACGCAGATGAGAGCAGCTCCTGACATCTGCGCATGCCTCTCAGATTCTCAAAGACATGGGTGTGAAACATGGGGGGTGGGGGGGGGGGGGTGGGGTAAAAGCAAGAATCAGCTTTCTCTGTTCCTTGGTATTCAAATTCCAAGCAGGAAGATACAATGGCATTCTTAAATACTCACAAAAGAGGTGGTTTTAAATTTATTTTTAATTTTTTTGTGTGCGTATGTATACATGTTTGCAAGTGCATAACAACACATGTGTAGGTTTGAATGTGTATGTGTACATGTGGAGGGCTGAGGCTGATGCTAGGAATCTTCATCACTCCTCAGTGTTATTCATTGAGGCAGGGTCTCTCAATCAAACCCAGAGTTCATTGATAGGGCTAGTCTCAATACCCAGCTTGTTCTGGGGATCTCTGTCTCCTCCTTCCAAGGCTAGAACTATAGGCAGCACACAGAATTTACCTGGGTTCTAGAGAATCCAAACTTGGGTCAAATGCTGTAACCACTGGGCTGTCTCCCCACCCCAGAGAGATAGTTTTTGCAGCTCAGTGCCTCCTGATGAGTTTGGAAAGGCTCTGCAGTATTGCCCAGCACTAGACTCTGGAGGCCCACATGCTGAGAAATTTGAAGGCTGGCCTCCCTAGAGTGGGATTCTCCCATGCTGCTAAGGAACGGTTCCACAGTCATTTCCGAGGCTGTACTCCTGAAAATGCTGCAGCAGCTGCCTGGGGTAGGGAAAATATGGGAATGTGGTCCCCTACAGAAACCTCTGGCTCTTCAGCATGATACTCTGGGCATGTTACCTTCTCTGTGCCTCAGCTTCCCCATGTGTAAATGGGGGAAACTCCTCACTCTTTCTGGTCAAAGTCTCTTGTTGTCAGAGAGGCAGTCAACATCTGATGTCATCTGATGCTACTGACAGAGATGCTACTTTTTCTATAGAGACATTTCAGGTAGGACCTCAGGACAGGGAGCTGTGCTTACATCCCTTGTGTGAAAGACTTTCTTCCGTTCCTAGCTACAAACCTGTGATTTTTCTCATCAGAACTTCGTCTTACAGTAAAAGACATGTTGCAACCCTCCTGTGCAGCACCTATGGTTTTTACCGTACATTGTAGTCCTTTGAAAGGCACCCCCAGAGTCACCCTGGGCCCTCCTTTATCAAAACAGAAGGGAAAAGGGCCACAAGATGGCTGAGCAGTAAAGGTCTTGCTTGCCACCATGCCTGGCCTCCTGAGTTCAAGTCCCAGAACATACATAGTGGAAGGAGAACTGAGAACTGAGTCTCAAAAAGATGTCCTCTGACCTCCACGTGTGCATTGTGGCATTCACATGCTGGGCCCACTTATATACAGTCATACAAATAAATATTTGTAAGAGGAGGAAAATTTTGTTTGCAACCCTTTGGGGTATAACTGGAGACCTACTAAAATGGTAAAGGGTGAGGCCCCAAAGCTTTAGCTCCAGTCTTCTTCGAGAAGCCCACATCTGCACTTGGATGTCTCAATCTCTCCTCCGGTCATTCCCTGTTAACCCTTGTGCTTAAATCGATGTTACATTTTCTTTCTGGTAAACTCTAGCTCCGATCCATACTTTCCTGTCCTGTGTCTTAGGGTTTCTATTGCTATGACAGAAACACCATGACCAAAAAGCAAGTTGGGGGGGGGGGGGGGGGGGAGGGTTTATTCTGCTTACACTTCCAGATCATAGTTCATCATTGGAGGAAGTCAGGACAGAAACTCAAGCAAGGCAGGAACCTGGAGACAGGAGCTGATGCAGAGGTAATGGAGGAATGTTGCTTACTGGCTTGCTCCACATGGCTTTATTATAGAACCTGTCTTAGTTAGGGTTTTACTGCTGTGAACAGACACCATGACCGAGGCAACTCTTATAAGGACAACATTTGGTTGGGGCTGGCTTACAGGTTCAGAGGTTCAGTCCAGTATCATCAAGGCAGGAACATGACAGCATCCAGACAGATATGGTGCAGGAGGAGCTGAGAGTTCTATATCTTCATCTGAAGGCTGCTAGGAGAATATTGGCTTCCAGGCAGCTAGGATGAAGGTCTTAAAGCCCAGGGCCATACCTTCTAATAGTGCCACTCCCTGGGCCGAGCATATTCAAACCATCACAGAACCTCAGCCTGCTTTCTTATAGAACCAAGACCACCATCCCAGGAATGAAACCACCCACAGTGGGCTGGGTCCTTCCCCATTGATCACTAATTAAGACAATGCCTTACAGCTGAATCTCAGGGAGTCGTTTTCTAAACCGAGGCTCCTTCCTCTCTGATGACTGAATCTTGTGTCGGCTTGACACAAAACCAGCCAGTACATCCTGAAATTCTTTTCTACAGTGAAGTCAAGAATCCCATTTTCAGCAAGAAGCAGGTTCTGAAAAGATCTCCAAAGTCAGCAACGTAGAGGTGTGTCGTTGGCCCACCTCACTCTGTTGACCCGTAATACTATAGAGACAAATGCCTCCAAATGCTGCACTTTGGGACCACAAAGTTTTACCTGTGCTGCTCGCCATGTGTCCCTTTCATGGTGGGCTGTTCCAGTACTCTGGCTTGGGAACTCAGTATCTGAGGTCCTGTCAGAGGCATGGCTCCTAAGTCTTCCAGACAAAGTGACCCTTCATTTGTCCCCCAAGCCAGTTTACACCCACTGTGGGATTATTCAGAGCAGTTCTCTCAGACTTCAGGGTACTCACACACCACCAGGAGAGAAGCTGTGAGAATGGCAGTTTCCAGGGGCTCAGGCGTTCTCGGGTGGACCTACATGTCAACACTCAGGTCCCAGGTGGGCCATAGCTTCTTTTAAAGCTGACCCAATTCTGCTCTCCACTGTCCTCTCTGTGGATGGGTTTCAGGAGTGACATGCTGGACCTAGGGATGAAAAGTTGACTGAAATGTCCTCAAGACTCCTGGGAGACTCCATCTATGCTGCTACCTCCTATCCGATCTCCTAGTGCCCTGGGCAGGGTCCTCAGTCTCCAGGAGCCTTTGCCATCCATGAAAGCGTGCTGACAGGATCTCTCCTGGGAAGCAGCATCATGTCCTAGCCCTCCCTCAACATAGTGTGTGGATTATTTAACCTCTCTGAGCTGCTGCTTCTCCATTGTTAGGGAAAACACCCTGCTTTCCCAGTTCCTGGGATAAGCTCCAGTGTTGAGTTGGGCAGAAGAAAGGAGAGGGAAAGCCATCCCCACGGAATGTCAGGAACCACCTCTGCTGAGGGCCACCTCAGCTTTGGCCTTGTCAGAGAGATGTGGGCCTGCTCTTCTCATAGGCACACAGGCGCCAAGACTGCTACTTAAAGCTTCCGTCTGAGGCCACAGCTTACTGGATCTCCTTGGTTGCCTCAGCTCCATCTCTATCCCACAATCCCCCACCCCTGAGGCCTTGCTCTAGGTTGTCAGGCCTTCCTCAGGCTGATGTGACCCCTGATTAACTTAGCAAACCCTTCCTTTGCTCATCTAAGGGCCTTATCATAAGGCCAAACCAAATCAATTCATATGTATGCAAGCATGTTCCCAACAGCTGTTCCAGGCTTAGGCAACAGATGGTGTCTGACATTCATTAGGTTGGCAGGGACAGCCCCAGGGGCCATTCGAAATGGCTAGAACAGGAGTTGGGAGGTGGAGAAGGCAATGATTTCTCAGGGTTAGCACGAATGGGCACCAAAGGCAGGGTGAGGCAGTTTGGGCTCACTCCTGGGAACACTCACAGCCTATGAGCCGGCTATAGCCCAGGACATTTGCACACGCCCCATATAGGGGCTGCATCCAGACTTCATTACTGAAACACTTTCCCAAATGGACCAGGCAGGACAGTCAGTGTGCCAGATGCCAACCAGGCAGGTCTGGACCTGAGGAACGATGGAGGACTCCAGCATTAGCTAGGAGCAAGGTCAGAAGACAGTGGGTCCCTTTTGAATTGCCCTACCTAGAGGGGACAAAGCTGGGCCTCAGAGGTCTGGCTGCAGCAGCCTCTCTGCTGCATGGCCCCCTGGGAAAGGTTACAAGAAATGACTCTCGAAGCCCAGGCACTGCTGTGACTTGGATCTGAAACTGTGTCTTAACAGCCCTGAGCCAGTAGGACTATTTTGAGAGATGGAAGCCTTAGGAATGGAGGTTCAGCAGGCGGGACTTGGTCACTCTGGGTAAGCCTTTGAAGGTTATACCCAGTCTGCTTCCTGTTGGGCTGTTTCCTGGTCCACAGTTCCAGTTTTCCTTTCTGTTGCTGTAATCAAATGCCCTGAGTAGAGCATCTTGTAGGGTGGTTGTTTGGCTTACAGTCCTGGGCTACTGCCCATCACTGCAGGGAAGTCACGGATGAGCTGGAGACAGCTTGCATTAGTTACTTTTCCTATCACCGTGATAAAACACCATGACCAAGGCAGCTGATAGAAGAAAGGATTTATGATGTGGGTTTACACTTCCAGAGGGATAAGAATCTATCACTGCCATAGTGAGGAAACATGGCAGTTAGGCAGGCAAGTATGCCAGCTGGAGCAGAAGCTGAGGGCTCACATACGCAACCCCAAACACAGAGCAAAGGGGGTGCACTGGGAGTGGCCTGTGGCTCTCAAAATCCCAAAGCCCAGTGTGGCTACTCTTCTTGGTTGTCAACTTGACTACATGTGGACCTAAAACCCAAAAATGAAGGGCACACCTGTGGTTTGTTTTGTTTGATTTTGTTTTTGTTTTTGTTTTGTTTTGTTTTTGCTTAATTTGAAGTGGGAAGGTCCACTTCTCACCTGGTCTTGAGGTAGGAAGACACTTGTAATCCAGATTTTTTTGAGTTTGGAAAAGACTTGCCTTTAAAGCAGCTCTTGAGGTGGAAAGACACACCTTTAACCCACATCTAGTCTGGGCCACACCTTCTTCTGGAAGCCTGTCTTAGAAGGACATGGAAGAAGGAAGCTTTTGCTCTTTGCCTGCTTGCCCTCACCTTGCTAGCAAGTCCATTCCTTCACTGGCATTGGAGCCTACTTCTTAGGGATTCCAGCATCTACTGAAGACCAGCTGTGACATCCAGCCTCAGGGACTCAGCAACTACTGGATTCTTGGACTTTCCCTTCACAGCCAGCCATTGTTGGATTAGCTGGACTGAAGCTTCTAAGTCATCAATAAATCATATATGTTCATTCCTTAAGTTCTATTACTCTAGAGGACCATGACTAAATACACTCACCTCCAGTGACACACTTCCTTCAGCAAGGATCTTCAACCTAGCAAAACAGTGCCACCAACTAGGGACCAAGTACTCAAATGCCTGAGAATATGGGGTCTACCTCATTCAAACCGTTGCACAGCCAGTTACACCGCAACCACAGTCGAGAACCGGAAACCTAAGCTTCCTTGTTTGCTGTCAGCTGGCTTTCTTAACTCTTGCTGTAGTTCATGACTACCTGTCTAGAGAATGGTGCTGGGTCTTTCTAAATCAATGAGCAATCAAGACACTCCCCCACAGCCATGCTGCCAGGATAACCTGATCTAGACAATTTGGTTGAAACTCTCTTCCTCGGTGATCCTGGATTGTCAGAATTGGCCAGCACATCCACAGTGAAGTGAGCAGCCACTACTGGAACCATGGACTGTGCTTCTCCAGCACACCTTCAGAGCCACAATGGGCTAAAAACCATCCGAAGGTATGTGCTATCTTCCTTCCTGATGCTGCTTCTATTGTTAGTCACTCTCCCATTGATTCACTCAGCAAACGCTTTCTGAACACTGACTGGCAGGGGCAGGGGCAGGGGCAGGGGCAGGAAGAGGTCACTGCTGCCCACTGCTGCTTTTCTAAAGGTACCGTGCCGGGATGAAGCCAATATACATAAATTGGATGAGGGAGATGGATCAGCCAGTAAAGTGTCTGTTATGCAAGCATAAGGAGCTGAGTTTAGATGCCCAAAATCCACATAGAAAATGCTGAGCATGGGTATAGAGACATGACCCTGTAGTTAAGAGCACTTGCTGCTCTTACAGAGGACCCTGGTTCAGCTCCTAGCACCTACATGGCAGTTCACAACTATCTAGTTCACATCTCTAGTTCCAGGAGATCTAACATCTTCTATTGGGCTCCACGGGACCAGGCATGCACGTGGTGCACATACATACATGTAGCCAAACATTCATATACAATGAATAAATAAATAATTTTTTAAATGCTGAATATGGCAGTGGGCTTGGGTATAGCCCCATGGACACAGGCAAATATGTGACGCTCATTGTCCAGCCAGCCTATCTGAATGGATAAGTTTCAGGTCCAGTGAGAGACCTTATCTCAAAAATAAAGACAAAGAGATCAGAAAAAGACAACTGACATTACTGTCCAGACTCCATATACATGCACACACATGTTCACATGTGCCCTCATGTCCCATCTGCACATACCCAGACTAACAAATATACCACACCACAACACGAACACGCATGCACACTTACACACACACACACACACACACACACACACACACACACACGCAAGAGTGCTACTGTAGTCCTTTAGGGCATGGCTGCCACTACTGACTCATTATCACAGCCACCCGAGAAGATTCTATAGGGGTCATGCCAGGCTAGCTCAGATTTAGCCACTTCCTGACAACTGTGCCTTTGGCAATGACAGGGAAAAAATTATGTTCAGCCTCATGTTTCAGCTCTAGACCAGGCACTGTCAAAGTGGTTTTACAAATAAAACTTGTGATAGGAAAGAGGTGGGTATTGCCACCATTTTCCCCTACTTTCACATGGGGGAAACTGAGGCACCGAGAAATCAACATGCCCAGAATATCAAGCTGCAGAGGCAGATGTTTTGTTTTTGTGTGTTGTGTATGTGTTTGTGTGCTATAGTATGTGTGTGTGTACCTGTACACATGCCACATGTGTGTTGTTGGTGCCCAAGGAAGCCAAAAGAGGTTTTGTCAAATTCCCTGGAGATAGAATTACAGGCAGTGTAAGCCACCTTATGTGGATGCTGGGAACTGAATTCAGATCCTCTAGAAGAGCAGCAAGCACTCTTTACTGCTGAGCCATCCTGGCCCCCAGAACCTTTACCTTAATTCGGGCCATCTGGCTTCAAGGCCAAAGGCTGCCTGGAGAGGTACTTGGAGATCTTTTCTTTAGTGCCCACCAGGACCCTTGCTCCAGTTCTTCCCTGCTTTACCAATTTAACAGACATGACTTTTTGGACCTGTAGGGTGCTCACAAGGACAGAATTAGCAGGGACATTCTCATCTGCTGGGTTTGGCTCTGCTATGATCCCGCTCAGGAGCCTAAGCTCAGGGACAAAGAAGAAAGAGAGGAGGCCTTACTGCTATGGAAGAGGGCAAGGACCTTGATCTTTTCCTGTTGTGATGGCTAGTCCTGCTTCTCAACTTGATTACATCTGGAACGAACTACAATTCAGAAATGGAAGGTACACCTGTGATCCAGATCTTGAGGCTGCAAGACAGGTTTCTGACCTGGATCTTGACACGGAGATCTTGAGACATAGTGGCCCCGAAAATCTTAGGCCCAAGAAAAGTAGCACACACCTTTAATTCCAGGAGTCTGAGGCAAGCAGATCTCTGAGTTCAAGGTCAGCCTGGGACAATGAAAGGTTTAGATCCAGGCGTGGTGATCCACACTTTTAATCTGAGACACACCTGCTTGAGGCCTACATAGGGACATTGGAAGGAAGGAAAATTCTTTACAGTGAACTTTCCCTGTCCAAGTCACTGTGGGGTTTCAGTCTCTTGCTTGGACCTACACTGACACAAAAGCATAAGAACCACCTCACTGGTGGCTTTTGTCCAGGGTCTTTGGATAGAGCTGGCCAGTGTGGTAATAGTGCTGAGATGGACCACTTGGGACCAAACTGTACACACTGGCTGGTGTTGCTCCCTCATCCAGACAAGACATATGAGCTTCTAGGGCCTCACCCCTGCCCTTGGGTAGTTCTCAATCCTACACACACACCTGATTGATAACATATGAGCCCAGTACGTGGGAGATGCCTGAAGGAGCACAGCGTCCCTCCTCCTTGACGTTTTGTGTAGGCAGAGTTGTCTTAGTACATTTGTCGTGCTTTGTATGGACTAAGTCGAATGATTAAGTCAACATGTACGGCTCTATCCTCTGGAGGCTGAGAGGTCCAAGGTCAAGGTGCAGGTAGATTTGATGTGTCTGGAGGGCCTGTTATTCATACATGGTATCTCCTACGTGCCTCTGCTTGGTAGCAGGGCAAATGAGCTTCTTTGGTCAGTTTATAAGGCCCTAAACTCCAGTCTGCTTTCATGTCTAATCATTTCCTGTTATGGTTTTGTCAACTCAATAAAAACTAGAGACACCTTGGAAGAGGAAACAGGAGTTGAAGAATTGACTCCATCAGATTGGCTTGTGGGTGTGTCTTTTTAAAAATTAATTAGTGAAGTGACTATGGGTCACGTCATTCTTGGATGGGTGGTCCAGAGATGTATAAGAATCGTGGCTGAGTGTGAGTCTGGAAGCAAGCCATTGACTAGCATCCCTCCAAGGTCTCTGATTCAGTTCCTGCCTTCAGGATGCTGCCTTGATCCTGCCTTGGCTTTCCTTCATGATGGACTGTAACCTGTAAGCTAAGTTGGTCAGTGCCTGGTCACAGCAAACCTGGACACCTCCCTAGTGGCCTACTATTTGATATTACCAGACAGAGGCTTAGGTTTCAGTGCATGAATTTGGGGGTGACACAAATATTCATACTACAACGAAGTGTCTATGAATATTGTAGGAATCGCATAAGCTAAAGTATGCAAAACACACGGCACATAACAAGTGTCATGTACGGACATGGCATTCTTATGTGGGTCAACCCTTTGGATTTAGGGAGCCGGGCATGTCTTCTGGGAAGTCCTCTCTGCACTTTCAACCCAAGCTGAATTAGACCCTCTCTGCTGTGCTCCTTCAGGCATCTCCCATGTACTGGGCTCATATGTTATCAATCAGGTGTGTGCGTGGGATTGAGAGCTACCCGAGGGCAGGGGTGAGGGCCTAGGAGCTCATATGTCTGTCTGGATGAGGGAGCAACAGTCTTAGTTGAGGTCCCTTGAGATTAGACCACCAGGCGGGAGAACAGTAGGTGGAAGGCCTATGAATGACCAAAGGGGAAGACACAGGAGAGGTGGGAGGTGTGCATGGGGCGCAGCACATCTTCGTCAGTCACTACACATATTTTTAACTTTTGGTTTTATATATGCTACAAGTATGTGGGTGCCCAAGGAGGTCAAAAGGTGTTGAATCCTCTGGAGCTGGAGTTATTGGTGGTTGTGAGCTGCGCATTTTGGATGCTGCAAACTGAACTTGGGTCCTCTGGAAAAGCAGCACGTGATTTTAATTACTGAGCCATCTCTCCAGCCCTGCTACCATTTTTTTAAAGGCTTTTAAATTATTTAAATAATTTATGTGTGTGTGTGTGTTGTGTGTGTGTGTGTGTGTGAGACTACACAGCTGAGGAGGTCAGAGAATACCTGTGTGAGTTGACTCGCTTTCTCCATGTGTGTCAGCCTCTCAGGTTTGGTGGTAAGTGACTTTAATCCAACTTTATCTTTAATCATGCTTTTTGAGAAGCTGTCTTTCAGTTTACCTAGAAATCACTAAACAGGCTAGGGTGCTTTTGGTCAACGAGCCTCAGGGATCCACTTGTCTCTGACTCCCCCATTAGAAGCCTGGCTTTTTTTTTTTAATGTGGGTTTTGTGGATCAAACTCCAGTCCCCATGCTTGCAAAGCAAGGGCTCTAGTAACTGAACCATCTCCCCAGCTCCAAAAAGTCCTAACACCAGAGAACAGAGGAAGAGCTCCAGAGTTCTCGGAAAGGTTTCCTGGGCCCATGGGGAGTTTCAGAGCCACAGTCCCCACTGGAAGAAGATGCTTCAGGGGCACTGTCACCATGCCCATGCATAGCTTTGTGTGAATGTGGTGACGGATGGATCTAGGCAGCTAGAGATGCCAGGGAAATCTGCTCCCACTGCAGGTTTGAGGTTTTCACAGCTCCAGACAAAAAGGTTGGCCACACCCCATGAATGCAGGGCCAGAAGCTGGGAAGCCAGGATCTGTCACCTTGAGGGTAAAGTTTAGGCCCCTTTAAATATATCACACACACACACACACACACACACACACACACACACACACACGGAGAGGGAGAGAGGGAGAGGGGAGGGAGGAGAGGGAGAGAGGAAGAGGGAAAGAGGGAGGAGAAGGAGAAGGAGGCACAACACATTAGCAGGAGAAATAAGGAGCTATTTCAGGGACTAGTTTCCCCCCCTATACTGGCTAGCTTCCTGTATTGGTGTTTTTGGCTATTACAAGAAGAAACTTAAGGCTGGATCATTTTTTTTAAAAAAGGAGGTTTATTTAGCTCATAATTCTGGAGGTTCAGGAAAACATCACCGGCTTCTTTCTGCCCATCTCTGGCAGGACCCTGAGGAAGGTGTCACAAAAGAGGGTACAACATCAGGAAGCTGGGGGGAGGGGAAGGTCTTGCTCTTTGAGATAGGGTCTTGGCCTAGCTCAGTCTTGCCTGGAATTCACTACTATATAACCCATGTTAGCCTCTAACCCCTCTGCTTCAACCTGCCAAATGTTGGGGATCACAGGTGTGGGCTGTTTTTTTGTTATTCTGAGACAGGGTTTCACTGCGCAGCACAGGCCTCAAACTAGTAACTCTCCTGCCCAACCCTTCCAAATGCTGGGATTGCAGGTATGTACCACCACACTCTGCATTGCTCTTGCTCTTATTCTAACAGCCCGTGCTAGGTGTGGTGGTGCATCTGCAGCACCAACTACTCAGGAGGCCGAGCTGGCAAGACCACTTGAACCCATGAGTTTAAGGGCACCCTGGGCAACATGGTGAGACCTCATCTTAAAACCTAAAGCGAACCCAAACCATAGTTACTTGTGCTTGCCAGAGCTCACCGTGCAAGACCAGCACGGTGAAGATGATAACCCCAAAGGGCCTCATCATCTCCCACTGGGCCCCACCTCTCCAAGGTCTCCCAGCTTTCAAGACTGCCATAATGGGGATGCAGCATGCATATTTAAACCCTAGTACTTGAGCAGATAAGTAGAGAGGCCTGTTGCCCCATCTTGGTTCCTGGCAAGATTAAGAGTAGATGGTACAGTGTTAGAGTGTCAACTGCCAAGAAGATGGAGCCCATGGTGTCCAGACTTTTCCATCTGGGTGGTTGATGTGGCCTTTTGGCCCTTAGCTAGCATACAGCAACAGCAGTGAGTAAGAGATGCCCCAGAGTCTGTGGAGTGTTGTTAGCCAGGATGGAGAGCCATTCATCCATCTTTATCCATCTGTCCTGGTTAGATTTGTCAAGTTGACAAAGCCCACAGTCGTGAGAAGGAAAAGCCTCAATTGAAGAATTGCCTGGATCAGATTGGTCTGTGTGTGTGTGTGTGTCTATGGGGGATTATCTCCACTGTTAATGGATGGAGAGACCAATTGTAGATGGTACCATCCACAGACAGGTAGTCTTGGGTTGTATAAAAAAGCTAGCTAAGCAAGAGCCTGTGAGTCAGAGTCACCCAGAAGGCAGCATCCCTCTATGGTTCCTGCCTCCAGGGCTGACTTGAGTTCCTGCTCTGACTTCCCTCAAAGATGGATTGTATATGACGTGGGAGTGTAAACCTCTCCTACTAGAGTTGCTTCTGGTCAGAGTATTTTCATCACATCAACAGAAGAGAAAACTAGAAGACCATCCATATATTAGGCCCATATTGTATGCTGTTCTAGAGTCACTTGTCCTCAAGAGCTCAGCCTGCCATATCCAGGGGGAAGGACCTGTGGCTGGCAGCGCACTCAGCTCTAGACCACATATGATGTCTGAGCAGAAGACAGTGGTATCCCACCCTGCCATTCTTCAGCCTGCCTGGCTCACCCACCTTTGAAGGTGTTCTACCAGCTACCACAGAGCGCCCTTCTTTCAGTGTGGCCTAATCTCTTTCCCCTGAGTTATACTGGACCCAGGCTGGCATCCCTCAAGACTGCCCCAGGGAAGAGGTAATTTCCAAGGAGAAGATGACATGAATAGCCAAGTTAGGCCTGGCTCTGTGACCACAGGTCTCCTCACCTTCCCCTGCTAGGGTCTCTTGTCCAAGGATTAAAGGCAAGGAATAAATTAGCTATATGATATCCAGTAGATTGGGGCTGTTCTCCACTGCAGGAAAGAAAGGGTCAATATATCAGAAACATGTCTGGTGGTGACTCATGACTTCCACAGCCCATTGGAATTCAGAGACCACGAAGGAAGAAAGCTCTGTTTATTTCTGCTGCTTTCTACCAGGTCCCCAGGCTCACAATCTCATGCAACCCTATGGTCAGTCCTTTCCACTTCACAGTTGAGGTAAACAAGACTCAAAATTCATATAGGGACTCACGTTCAGCCAGAGCTTGTGGCAAGGACAGAGTTGAGTTGTTTAACTCCAAAGATGGTCACTCTTCTGACCCTGGGCTACGGATGCAACCACACCGAAAGATTCCTCCCGAGTTCATCATGAGGTAGTGCCTATGTGAGCCAGGAATGCCCTGTTGCCTGGATTCTCAGAAGCGGCCTGGGCTGACTGTCGCCCTCCACATCTGTAGTAGAGAGTCCCGGCGGGTGGTGTAGGGCAAATGGCTGATGCGGAACCAGTGTCTAGGGACAAGATTTCCACTTGGTGTGTACAGCTTTTCTCCTTGTCTGCCCAAAAGACTTCGTAGGGCTAAGTTGCCTGACAGAATCTTCTCATAGAATTCCACTCCACCCCGGACATAGGCTGCAGACAGAGCGGCCGTGCGGCGGTCCAGCCAGCCTTCCAGGGCAACAGTGAGAGAGTCTTTGGAAAAGATATAGGCTACATAGCCTACCACTATTGCCACCAAGTTGAAAGCAGCTCGCAAGCTCATGGGACCTCCATAGAGTCCCAGGGCATGCTTGGCACCCACACTTATTGCCCATGTTCCTGCTAGGCAAGCTGGGGCTGGCAGGGTCTGTAGGGCAGCCACACCACTCTCCAGGTATACCACCTCCTTGGCCAAGGCAAACTTCTGGGCATCATGAGACAGGGTCAGGGCATCTCTCAGCCTGGTGCCCGCTGGGCTTTGCCAATCCACTCTTTGCCCATGTATGATCACAGTGTGGTCAATGTTGGTCACAGGGCTACCCAGGAAGATGGCAGGGATTCCCACCACAGCCCCAGCAGGCAACCGTGGGAAGCCAGCACTCACAGGCTGAAAAGTGAAGGCAGTGAAAGGTTTGTAGCAGTGGCCTGAAGGGACACCTATATCCTTTAGCACCTCTTGGAAGAGGCTCCGCAGCTGAGGGGATAGGGGAGCTGGCTGGCCCTGAGGCCAGTATTGGTAGAGCCAGTGAACTATGGGATCTGGGAAGAGGTGAAATGATATTTGAACCCCAAACAGGCCTGCACAGGAACCCACCAACAGGCCTGTTCTGTGTCTCTGCATAAAGACTGCAGCCCTCCACAGAGGACCAGCCATGAGTACTGCCTCTGCTGATAATTTGGCCAAGAAAAGAGAAGTCAGTCGATGGTTCTGTCAGGTTGTGGGTTTCACAGCTTCCGGGCCACACCATTCTTAACTGAAGTGACGCTGCATTGTGGCTGAGAGTACGGGCTCCATCCAGAGTCAGACACCTCAGGTTTCACAGAATCAGCTCTCCATCAGACAGCCAGGTGTGTAGCAACTGTGACAGGTAAATACAGAGAGGGCATTTCAGTGTCTCGAAGTGGTGGACATGCAATGGCCGTAATTACCTGTATTGCCATGTCTAGACACAGCACAGTGGGGTGGACATCCTCTGGCAATGGTGGAATTACTCATGGCCATGGCTAGACACAGCACTAAGTATTCAACAGCCTCACTCCATCCACCCCTATGAATGAACCACATGTTTAATTCACACAGAACCTACTGTATGCTAGACACAGTTCTGAGAGCATTGTGTATACAGCTGTCCCTCAGTGGCTACAAGGGTTTGGTTCCAGGATCCTGCAGATATCAAAATCCAAAGACCATCAGCTGCTTTATGTAAATAGCTTAGGATTTGCATACGGGCTCTCATATACATATGCCCACCTCTCACACACTTTAAATCATCTCCATCTACTTATAATCCCCGCTACACCATACTACTACATATAGAGCTAGACTCTACTAAAATGTCTGCATGCTCAGCAGGCACAATTGTCCTTGCATATTTTCAGTTCTTGGCTGATTGAATACGCCTCCATGAACACAGACAGCCAACTGTACTAGGAAATACCTGTAACTAATAAACATAGAATATTTAAACACGCCACATTTTTACATAAATACACACTACACGTGCATATCCTTAGGATTAGATTCAAGATCCCCAAACATTCCAAGATCTTCACAGGCTCATCTCCTGCAAAAAAGGCTTAGTATTTGTTATTACCAATATTCTACGTCACCTCTGCATCACATACAGTTCCTATTATGATGCAAATGCTATATATGTAGATGTGATGCTGTATTGCTTTCTGGGCTGGTAAAGACCAGAAAATAAAGCCATGTTTAGTACAGATACAAATTTTCCTTCTGAAACATGTTTGATGTATAGCTGGTGATATCACCAAATACAGACTCTGAGAACACAGACGATTCACTGGATGCAGTCAGTCTAAGAAAAAGAAATCCTTCTCACCGCAGAATCATACCACAACAGCTGATTTTCAGCTGTGAAGAGGGATGCGGCTGGCCAAGTTTATTGGCCAAAACCCCAGGTGGCAGTGTCACATGCTGAATAGTGTCCTCACCTCGACCAAGCTCCCATGGCTGAAGCCACATTTCCATTATCTTAGGATGTGGCTGTATTTGGAACTTGGGTCTATGAGTGACTAGGAAACAGAAGGTTCTTGGGATGGCAATAATCAAATCTCACTGCTTTCGATCTTGCATTAGGACACTTACAGAGAAAATACCACATGAAGATCGAGGGAAAGATGGCCATTTGTTAACCAAGCAGAAAGGTCCAGGGAGTCAAGCCTGGCCACACCCGAGTCTTGGACCTCCAGAATCTGAAACTAAGGAAAAATAAACTCGTGTCGTTCAAGACATGCACCATGTGGCACTTTGCTTGGCATGCTAACCACTGATAGCAGAGACTCAGTATTTGATCACAGGCAGTTAGGGGTCCATAGCAATCACTTTTACAATGTTATCTATTAAATATATACAAATAGACCATCAACCTCACTCATTAGCATAGTTAATACTGTTTTGTTGGTGGTTTTTTCTTTTTCTTTGAGACAAGGTCTTACAGGCACACTTTTGAATATTCTGGGCACCTTATTTCATTTGTGATTATGTCATTAATTATGGCTGTTATTTATCTTTGGATAAAATTTCACTTTATTCCTATCTCTGCGAAGCGTTTGATTAGCAATGTACTACTATAAACAAAGAGCAGGGTTCTGCATCACATGACTTAACTCACGCTTTCCAAGAGGAAACTGAGGCTAGAAAAGACAGGGAGGGTCCTTGGGAGGAAACCAAAAAACCTCTCCCAGGTCGGCCTCTGAGTCTCGCAGTTGGCCTAGAAGCGGGTGTACGAGTCTGGCTTTAGAAGAGTTCCCAATGTGATTCGGCCCTGACACGCACAAGGCTGCTTCCAACACCGGAACATGACTGAACCCGGAAGCTGGACATCGAAGAAATCCCCTGCTCACAGCCAAGAGCGAGAGCTTACCTCTGTAGCAACCTTGGAACACGCCGCTCCCGCACTGGACTGGGCAGGCGCAAAGCACGCTGGGGCCTTCGGGGGCGGGGCCTTGGTGGGCAGGGCTGTGGTTGGTGGGCGGGGCTTGGAGTCTCGCTTCTGCTCCGGTCCTGGTTGCTACCTCCCTGGAGTCAGCTCTTATTCAGGGGGTGGAGGAGCAGCTTGAGGATTTTGTTATCCAATTCAACCGTGTCGTGGCGCCCATCGGAGCTAAGATATAGACCTGCTGGTCCAGCTTTCTGTCAGCGCAGAATATCTGTGCAGTACGCTGGGAGGAGAGCTAAGCTTAGTGAGAAAAGCAAGGTCAGGGAAGCTCTGGAATTTGCTGCCAAAGACCGCTGCATTCCGAAGGTCAAGTGACCTTGTGAGACCTGCAAGAAGTGTGGTGTAGACCAGATTAGAGTTAAATAAGAAATACCGGAAGGCGCACCCAGCAAATGGTAGGTGCGTGTATACACATGTGTGTGCTCAATGTTTAAAGGCCAGGGGTGAACTTGGATGTTGCTTTTCAGGAGCCAGCTGACTAAGTTTTGGAGATAGGGTATCTCACTGGCACCTGGGGTTCAGCAATTAAGGTAGCCTGCCTGGTAAAGTGAGCCCCAGCGATCTGCCTGCTTCTGTCTCCCCAGTGCTGGGCTTACAAGCATTTAACAACCAGTTTTTTATGTGCATGCTGAGGATTGAGCTCAAGTGGGCATACTTTTGTGGCAGTCACTTTATTTATCACTTAAGCCAGCTCATTAACTGTCTGAGGAGTTTTCTAAAAAACAATCCCAAGGGGGTTGGGGTGTTAAAATAATACTCACCATTACTAGTGTTTTAATGACTATTCAGTAGGTTAGAGTAATATGTTTAACTGTCTCATGTCTTTAAGCCTAAAAGTCTGTTTACAAATATTACCTTAATACATCCAGGAATCTCTGCATAAAGATATTCTATTTGGTTTATGGTCAACTTTCAGTTAACCCACAAGCTTTACAAATTATCTTTTATTTTTTGTACCTCGTGATTTCCATATTTAGTGAAATTTCCTGAGACATCTCAAACCATACTTTGGTTGAACTTAGTTGGTTCTTTTTTTTTTTTTTTTTTTTCCGAGACAAGGTTTCTCTGTGTACCCGTGGCTGTCCTGGAACTCACTGTGTAGACCAGGTTGACCTCAAACTCAGAGATCCACCTGCCTCTACATCCTGAGTGCTGGGATTGAAGGCATGTGCCACAGCTACTGCTGCTGTTGCCACCAGCACCACACCACCAGGTTTAGTTGGTCCTTTTAAACACACTCACCCCCAGGATTAGTCAGAGTCCTCCAGGGAACTGGACCCTGGAGTGTGAGGGTATGCGTACAGAACTTTAATAGAAAGCAATGGCTCCGTAGGTGTAGTGACCCAGATCTTTAATCCCAACACTTGGGAGGAAGAGGCAGGCAGATCTCTATGGTCCGTACAGTTAAGAAGGCTGAAGACCTGAGTTCAGGGAGACAGGGAGGTTTGCACACCAGTCGGTTTAACTGAAGCTATGATAATTTTCTGGGACATCTTGAACTCAGGTTCCTAGAATCGAGGGGGGTAACTTTCCATGGGTTTTCTATCGAGGAGATCGAATTCCTTGTTAAACCTAAAATACCCTTAGCAAGGATAAAAGACGGAGGAGCCTCCGTACTGTCTTGCCCTGTCACAGAACCTCTCCCGACCTTCCCTCAAAGGTCAACTACCGTGGGCAAGGACACCTAGTTCCCAACCTGTATCAGCTCAGATCCCCAACCTGCTGACAGTTGTTGGGAAACACTGCTAGTTAAGGTCTCAGTCTACCATGTCTTGATAGCTCCTCTGAACTCAAACCAAAATGGAGGACTCCCTTTTCCAGCAGGGCTTCCTCTTCTCTGCTTGACTTTATCTAGGGAGCCCGAACTCACCCCATCGACGTGAGGAAGGTCATGTAGTCCTTGACAAACCTACAAGTTCAACTTCCTCTCTCCCCAACCCCCAAGAATCTGCCCAGCAAATACCTGGGATTCCTGGACTGCCTCTCCATGCAAATGAGACATTCTCGGTATGTTAAGTTCCAGCCAATGACTTACATTCACCCTGACAACTCCTTCCCACTCTCCAACGTTCATATATAGCCCTTGTCAACCCTGAATAAAGTGTATGCTCACAAGCTGTTTCACTGAAGATCAGCTAAGAAAACTGTTTCATTGAGTATTGTCTAAAAGGCTGAAACACTAAAACCCTCAGAGAATTCCCACTCCCACCTCCCCATCCCCACGCCCTGCAACTCCCAACCAGACCAGGATCCTGCAGACCCCACCTGTTCCAGGCTCTGCTTCATCTTTCCAGCTCGGTACCTAGACTTGGAATGCTGAGCCACAGACTGTCTTAAATCTACCTCCTTTTCTGCCGTTGTGTACTTCTCTCTGCTCCCCCTGTTAGCATTCTGTCTAAACTCCACCCCACATTACCTGGAAATAGCCAGGTCTGCTCCTCCCCACAGTTGCCTGGCAACAGCCAGGTGGGCCTGGCCCACTATAAAAAGGGTCCACTTGCCCCTCCTCTCTCTCTTACCTCTTGCTCTTGCCTCTCCCTTGCATCTCTTATCCCTTACCTCTCCCCGTTCCCTTCCTCCCCCCCCCCCCATGTGGTCATGGCCGGCCTCTCCACTTCTCTACTCTCTACTCTTTTACTTCTCCCCCTCTCTCTGCCTTTCTCTGCCTCTACTACCCTCTTAACTCCCCTCCCCATGCCCTAAATAAACTCTATTTCTACACTGTACTGTCTTGTGTCTGGTCCCTCAGGGGGAAGGGATGCCTGGGCTTGGGCCTGCTGAGGCACACCCTTCCCCCACATCTCCCTACCTCCCTATACCCCATAAAATATCTCTTTATGTTTTTATAAACACATCACCCCCACCACACAGAAGTTGGCCTTGGCAGTTTGATCCCAAATAAACTTTTCTGTTTTCTTCCCAAAGAGTGTTCTAGTTTGTTAGTTTCTCCGTGCTATGGTTTGCTCAGGTGCTGTCCGCTTTGTCTGTTGCTTGCTTTGGTTGTTTTGTTTGGAGATAGGGTCTCACTGTGTAGCTTTTGTGTGCCTGGAACTTGTTATAGAGACCAGTCTGCCTTTGAGTCACAGACGCTTGCCTGCCTCTGCCTCTTGACTGCCAAGATTAAAGGTGTGCACTCCCATGCCTTCAGGACTATGAGTTAGACAGATTCTCTGCTAGGCAGACTCACAAGCTCTCTGAAGACTGTCCCTCTCACCTCTGACAGCAGGGATCCCAGAATCAACAATGAGAAAGGATGGGGCCTGGGGTATAGGTTGGGCTGGAGGCCTTAGCAGCAGGGATCTCAGACTATGGGAGCAGGTGGGGGGGGGGGGAAGGACTGAAAGCGTGAAGGTGGAATTAACTTGTGCAATCTGGTCTGGAATTTAGCATTCTTTTCTGGGTCCTAGTGCTGAATAGTGAGGAGCCTGTTACAGAGTCACGGATAGGCTCTCCACAGGGTGCCATTTACAGTGGCCTGGTCAGCTCCTAGTTTAAAATCTAACAGATAATGTTAGTAAGCACAAGAAAAAAACATTAGTAAGAGTAAGAATAAGCAAGCTGCCAGATCTTCAGAAGCAAGTGTTGCACCTGAGATTCCCAGTCACTCAGTTGAGATGCTGACACCCACTATCCTCAAGGAACTTGGTGACTGATCCCAGAGCACCTCTGAAAATCACACGGCCAATGGCTGCAATGAAGGAGCTTTATCCATGGCATTGATTGCAGAATAAAATGCAGGAGACGTTTCCCTGCCTCTTCATATATAGGAGATCTGAAGAGGGGGCGGGGAAAGCTCTTCTAAGGATCTGGAAGGCGATTTGGTTGGTGTAGAAAGTGAGGTGACAACTTTCAAGTCAAGAGATGTATTTCTTGTAGCATCCACTAGAGGGCACAAAGTCTCCCGCACGCTCAAATGTAACCATTACAACCCTCCGTGGTGTCAGAGGCTTAAGTAGACAATAAATGTGGGACGCCATTTATGCAGTGCTGGGATGGAACTTGGGCTTCACACAGGCTCCACAGCACCCCACCAACTGAGCCGTCTCCTCGACACAGCAGAAGCCAACTTACTCCGCCAAACAAATTCAGGAGAACAGACCACCCACTCCATAGTATGGGAGATGAGGGACCGCCCTGCAGGTGACTATCACCTGAAGGGATCCTGATCAGTGATGGACTCTTGTGGTCTCCAGGCAGTCAATGGCTTTCCTGTCCAAAGGGGTGAGTCGTGAGAGTCCTGGAATCAATGTTAGCACATGCGCACTTGTGTGTGTGTGTGTGTGTGAGAGAGAGACAGAGATTTTTGACAATTTATAATTAGATATTGTTGATGGCTAATCTTGATTGTTAACTTGGTGGGATTTAGAATCATCTTGGAAACAAATCTCTGGGCATGTCTCTTATACCAGGTTCTTTACAGAGGGATTATCTAGGCTAAGTTAATTGAGATGGGAAAACCAACCTACAGTGGACATCACAATCCTTGGGCTGCAGTCACAGACTGAGTAAAAGGAGGAAGCAAGCTGAGCATTGGGGTAGCATTTTGGTGCAACTGTGTGAAGGTTATCTCTGTATTATTCAAATGTTGATTCAACGAAGAGGTGACTAGTGGCTGGACTTACATATTGTCATTCTTATGGCTCATCACCTGCCTTGATATTGTGTAAACTTACATCTTCCTCACTTTTGATTGGTTTAATAAAGACCTGACAGCCAATAGCTAAGCAGGAGAGGAAAGGCAGGACCTCCAGAGAGAGAGAGAGAGATAGACTATGGGAAGAATCACCAGTGTGACACAGAGGAGGGAGGTTGGAGAGGGGGTTTGGGGGGGAGCCAATGGGCCATGAGGCAGAGGTGGATTAGGCTAGTTGGGTTAACTGATTTGTATGAGCTAGCTGGGAGGCAGACCTGCAAAAGTGCCTAAGCTTTTATTAATAAGTCTCTGTATCTTTATTCGGCAGCTAGTGGTGAAAGAACAAAACAAACCCCATTTGTCTCCATTTAAAGACCAGGACTGATTTCAAAAAGAAGGCACCAGCTTCAGGAACAGACCATAACTCCCAGGAACTAGGTCATAAAGTACCAATTCCAGGAACTGACCATAAAACCCAGAAACAAGATCATAAAACCCCCTCCCAAAGAACAACCTGGGGGATAACCACACAAATGGGGAAATAGCTTATCTTAGAATGGCCAGCTGTGCTGGGCAGCCTGATCTTGTTCTATGGTTAAGTCATGACATAGGAATGCAGACCACTGACTACCTGTGACTCCCTAGGACCCACCAATGAAATGTTAGAATCCCTACTGCTTCTAGAGGGTTCACCTGGTTCCCTATAAGAAGACCTGCATGCCTTTGTCTGGGGTCAGTGTAAGCATACATTTCTTGCAACCTACTTTTAATAAGGGCTCAACCTCTCCTCTAGCCCACCTCCCAGCAGAGGTAGTGGACGAGAAAACTTATTAAGATGTGGGGGAGGTGGGCCTGTCCAACAATAGCTCGTTGGGGGAAGAGTTTGATGTTCTTTCTCAGCAGTTCAGTCCCATAGCAAACACCAAAAACAACTCAACAGCTGCAGACCAGTCCTCTCGGCAGGCAGACCCCACACATGAACTGGCAGCCACAGTCCCATCCTCTCAGCAGGCAGACAACAGGCATGAGCCAGCAGCTGTAGTCCAATGCTAAAGAAGCTGCCTGTCTCACCAACAAGCCCCAGGCAAGACCATGGAAGTGGCAGGCTGCTGCAGGAACTTCATGAGCAGTTCTTGGCGAGTTTCTCTCAATGGTGGCGTCACCACAAATTGAGTTCAACAGCACTATGTAAAGTGAACCAATACATGCCTATCATTACCAAACCAAAGCTCAGTTCTCGTCTCCCACTGTCTGTGGGGACATATTTATACACCTTCATCACATGTCCTTTTATGTATTTGCTTCAGGAAAACATCCTTCCCCCGTGTGCCCCAGCAAAACACCATTTGACATAACTGACTTTCCAAAGAAACTAGAAATTTCCACTTTAGGTCGTCATTTTGAAAAATGGTTGACCCCTGCATCCTGGTTGTTTCTGCAGAATAAACGCTCTCTGCCTTTGCATACTATCTGAGTCTGAGGTCTTCCTTTGGCGATTTTTGGACTCTTACAGCAGGTCCAAGAAAGACTGGCAACAGCTGAGCACCAGCATTCATCTCTCTCTGCTTCCTGACTGTGGATGCCACGTGACCAGCTACGTCTGCTCCTGCCACCACACCTTCCGCACCTGATGGCACGTCTTTCCTGCCATGATGGACTTTAGCCACTGGAACCATAAGCCAAAATGAAACCTTCTTTCCTTAAGTCACTTTTGTCCGGTACTTTGTTGCAGCAACAAGACAAGCAATTGCATCATACATACATACATACATAAACACACACACATAAACATACACATATACATACATACATACATAAACACACACACATAAACATACACATATACATACATACATGCATAAACACACACACATAAACATGCACATATACATACATGCATAAACACACACACATACGTACATACATATATACACACACATAAACATATACATATATATACATATATAAACACACACACATAAACATACACATATACATACATAAACAGAGAAGGGAACAGAACACATCTGTCTTAGTTAGGGTTTAACTGCTGTGAACAGATACTATGACAACAGCAACTCTTATAAAGGACAACATTTAATTGGGGCTGGCTTACAGGTTCAGAGGTTCAGTCCACTGTCATCAAGGCAGGAGCATGGCAGCATCCAGGCGGGCATAGTACAGGAGGAGCAGAGAGTTCTACATCTTCATCTGAGGGCTGCTAGGAGAAGACTGGCTCCCACGTGGTAAGGAGGAGGGTCTTGAAGTCACACCCACAGCAACACACTTCCTCCAACAAGGCTACACCTCCAAATAGTGCCACTCCCTGGGCCAAGTATATTCAAACCACCACAATGTCCAAACAAAATTGGATAATTATGTGTATGACAGAACCCAGCACCATCAACCATCCTCTCCTGTACGTATGAATGGAATCCCATTGACAAACACAATTAAAAGACCTGGCTACCAGGATTCCTGGCATCTTTACGACTTCCCTCCCCATATCCTTCTGTGAGTCTCATAAGTTTCAGATACTGTCCAGCCGTTTCCAAGTACACCTGTGAGTTATAGTTGTCTCACAGTGGCCATCCCAGTGCCGGGGCTAGCCAGGTAATGCTACCAGCACAGCTGTCCCGCGCTACAGTCTCGCCAGCAAGAACGACGAGGCACACATAGGATCCTTCTGCAGTAAAGCTTTAATGCATCTTGAGAGGGAGAGCATAAGCTTGCCACGAGTGGAGACCCTGAACAATAGAACGCCCCGCCCTTTATATGGGTCACAGCGCTTGCCTGGGACATGGAGCTTCCCCATTGGCTCCCGCACACCAGGCCAGATGACGCCACGAGAGAGGCTGAGACTCTGAGGTGGAAAATTACCAGGTGCATGCGCACTAGCCTGTTTACAACTTGTCCTCGCCGAATGTAGGCGCCATCTTGTAATGGCGAATGTGGGTGCTCAGGCGGCTCCCAACACACAGCTACTCCAGGAGCCAGTGTTCTCACCCATGTGGCTTTTCCTCCTAGTGGTGGCTAAGGCCAAAGTACTAGAGAAATTCTGGGCACAGGTGGGAAGTCAGATCCCTCCCAGATCCATCTCCCAGAAACAGCTACAGGAGTGCCTGGATCTTAGTCTCTTGGTGTGTGTGTGTGTGTGTGTGTGTGTGTGTGTGTGTTTGCACACTCGCACACGTGCACATATGTGTATGGAAGCCAGAGGCTTCCTTGTGTGATTCCTTGTGATGATGTCCATATTGTTTTCTGACAAAAAGTCCCTCACTACAGGCTAGTGAATTCACCAAGTAGGCTAGACTAGCTGGCCACTGAGTCCCTCTTCTCTGTCTCTTGCATTGGGATTAGAAGTGTGTGCCATTATACCAGTGTTCTAAGTGGTATCAAATTCAGGTCTGCACGCTTGTAGGAGAAGCACTTTACTGACTGAACCTTCTCCCCAGCTCCAGGCCGTTGGCCCTCGCCACGCTGACTCTTGGCTTGTTCAAGAAGGCTTCATTCCAGCACAAAGGCTTGCACTAAGAATCTCCCAGAGTGGCCATCACAATAGAAAATTTTTATTTTCAGAAAGATAAAAAAATATATAGTTTAAAGCAAGGCATCTATGTTTCAATTCTTGTCTCTAGAAACTTTAATTCCAAAAGTGGCTTGAATGTAAATGGACTCAGAGGACCGCAGTGACCTTCGAAGGCAAGGGGAGCAACGGACACACCCGTGGGTTTTATTCTAGAATCAGGTATGTGTTGAGAGCTTTGCCTCGCAGACTCTTCATCTCCTCCTGAACCTTTTCTCCCACCTTCTCCGGTAACTGGGCTAAGTCTTTGAAATCCCTGGATATTGGAAACACAATAATGATATACCAAGATACTAAACCGTGAAAGTCAAGTCAGCGAGCTAGCTCTGTGAGTAAACCCTACCCCAAGGCTGATGAACCGAGTTCCATCCCTGGAACCCACATGGTAGAAGGAGAGAGACAAGAATACTCTGGCCTCCATATTCCTGTTTACCATGGTACATGAAGGCCCATACATATATACACATACAAAATCAATCAATCAGTATACTTCAAAAGAGTTTAGAAGCTGGAGAGAGAACTCAGTGGGTAAAGGCAGTTTTGATTCCTAGGACCCACATCATAGAAGGAGAGAACCAACACACACACACACACACACACACATGCACACGCACACACACACACGCACACGCACATGCACACATGAACACACACAGAGGAGTCTCAGCTATTCAGTTTACTACGTGAGTGAGTTCTGAATGGAAGTCTCTATGTCCTATTTTGATCATCCTTGTCACCTTACACCCCTGTGACAGTGACAAGAAACCAGTCACACAGATCCTACAAGATACAGTCTCAATTCTCTGTCAGCAATAGCTGTGTTTGCATCCATGTGTGTGCCCATGTCAATGTGGATATATTGAGTGCATGTCTGCATGCATGTGAGCATGTGTGTGCGTGGCCAGAGTCTCACATCCAGGTATCTTCCTGGGAAGTTCTTTGTCTAATTTTTTTGAGTCAGGGTCTGTCACTGAACCTGGAGCTAATTAATTCAGTTAGCTGGCCAGCCAGCCCCAGAAATCCTCCTGTCTCTGCCTCTCCAAATGCCGAGATTACAGGCATACGCTTTTATGCCTTATCTTTTTCTTCTTTCTTTCTTTTTTTTTCTGAGACAGTTTCTCAATGCGGTCCTGGCTGTTCTGATGTTCACTATGTAGCCCAGGGTGACCCTGAACTCACGAAGATCCTCTATCTCTCAAGAGTTGGGATTAAAGACAAGTCCCACCATGCCCAATTTGCCTCTTTGAAAACAAAACAAAAAAAAAAACAAAACAAAAAAAACCAACCATAGGTTCTGGGCGATCAAATACAGGTTCTCACACTTGCCCAGTGGGCATTTACTGACTTATCCCTAAATCTGGATGCTAGTTTTAAAAGTATTTTAATGTTCTTTAAGCAAAGTGTGTCAGTGGGTAAAGGCAGTTTTGATTCCTAGGACCCACATCATAGGAGAGAACCAACACACACACACACACCCACGTATGCACGCACGCACACACACACACACACACACACACACACACACACGCATGCACGCACGCACGTGTGAAGGTTTGTGCGTGTGAATGCAATGCCCAAAGGACCAGAGAAGGGGATTGGATCTCCAGGGACCACAGGCAGTTTTGAGGTGGTGTGGGTCCTGGGAACTGATCTTATGTTCTCTGCAGGTGCAGCCTGAACTCTTAGCCCCTGAGTCATTTCTCCAGCCCTGGGGTCATCTCTCCAGCTTTTAAAGGTTTCATTGCTAAAGCATTTGGATGAGGTGATGGTGTACAAGGATGTCATGCATTTGAATATTTGAAGCACTAGAGATGTGCCTCCTTCAACGCTGGGCATACTTAGGTTCAGACATGACTTCTGACCTCCACCTAGGGCAGGGACCCACTTACTTTTCCTTCTTGGAGTCCCGGTGGGTCAGCATGGGGAACTCCACTTGGATCATTTCTGGAGTCAGCATGACTTCTAGACCCTGGTCACAGAGATCTCTGGAAAAGAAGAAGATGCTGAATGGGAATGGTTTTTTTCTTTCTTAGCATAAAAACAGGATGAAATATCAGAGCATTTGGGAGCCGTGATTCTGCTGAGTCCATGCGCAGAGAAGCAGAGGGCAGACGAACTGCCTCCACATCCTCTCCACAGTGTCGGGGGAGGGATAGATATTTATAAAGAGCTGTTTTGAAAAGGGGGTCACAGGTTTCAGGCTCCTTTCAAGTGCCCCCGAAATGTTTATCACTTGAGGTTCTTAGCCTTTATCCCATGTCTCCACAGTAAAGAGGCCCAAATGATTTCAAAGGTGGGATTCATTTGATGACGCCCTCTGGACACAGTGGGATTAAAATAGAGCTAGAGCCACGGATAACTAGAAAGCCCAGGGCTGCTGTGAAATCTAACAGTGTATTTCTTTGAAATTTTTATTTTTAAAAATCATACAATGTGTTAAGTACCACTATGGCATTTTAGCACAAAGTGTGTTTCTGCGGCCCTCTTTCCTGTCTCCCTAACCTCCTGTCACTCCTGCGTCCTCCCTGTATCGTCCCCACTGTGGATCAATTCCTATCCATGTCCCATGTGTCTTGTCATGCTTCCTCATCACCTATTGCTATTCTCCATGTTTCCTTCTAGATTTTAAGCTTTCCCCGCACCTACCCTGGCTTCCATGTATATATGTGTGTGTACACTCTGGGTTAGGATCTGCATGAGACAGAGGACATGTTTGTCTTTCTGTGTTTGGGTCACCTTGAGAACAGTCTATTCTAAATAGTCTTTAGTGAAAGAAATTCAGGTTCTCTGTCTCTCTGTCTCTGTTTCTGTCTCTCTGTCTGTCTGTCTGTCTGTGTGTGTGTGTGTGTGTGTGCTGTGTCACTGTATGCAGGTAGAGTTTACAACCTCGCCTTCTATCTTGTTTGAGGCAGGTTCTCTTGCTGTTTACTGCTGTGCACCAGGCTAGCCAGCCAGTGAGTGTCTAGCGACTGTCTGCCTAGTATTAGCAACTTTCCAGTTTCAGACATGTAGTGCTGTGCTCAGCTTTTACATGGCATCTGGGGATCTGGACTCATGCTTATGTGGCAATCACTTTACCTATGAAGCCACAGACCCAGTCTGATCCAGTTTATTTCAGTTGCATTTAATAGTTCAGGCTTAATACTAGACTATAAAGTATCTCCTCAATGGCCCCATGTTCCCAGTGCAGTGGAATTCTGGTGTGGGGATTTTTGAAGTGTTGGTTCATAAGGGGCTCTCACTTAATCAATGGGTTAATTCATTGATGATTCATAATTGATGACAGTCATGGGAGTTGTTGGCTGAAACAGATCACAGGTGACATGCCTGTGAAGGTTGTACAACCCCCAGACACTTCCTGTTCCCTCATCTCTGTCTCTGTCTCTGTCTCTGTCTTTTTCTGTCTCTCTCTCTCTCTCTCTCTCTCTCTCTCTCTCTCTTTCTCTCTTTCTCTCTCTCTCTCTCTCCTCTCTCAGCTTCTTTCTGGCCATTGAGCCACTGGCTCCTGTCTCTGTGATGTTTCTGTTTTGTCTCCTGCTCAAAGAAATGGATCCAGCCAAGCATGGATAGGCCTCTGAAGCCAAGAGCCAGAGCAAACCCTTTCCTTCTGAAGGTGTTCCTTTCGGATGCTCTGCCCCAGTGATGAGAGCCTCTGAGTATCATGAGAGCACCAGGTGCTTTCTTTGAAGACTCTGTGGGTTGTGGGTCTCAGTTACAGCTCCTCAGCTTTGCCATGTGGCACTAAAGGACTCTAGTAGTAACTTCCGCCTTTCTATGACACAATGCATCATGGAAGCAGCTAAGGGAAGCTTAGGCTGATTCTGGCTCACAGCTCAAGGGTACAGCCCGTTATGGTGGCGGAGATGTTGTGGCAGGAACTTAAGGCAGCTAGTCATATGGTGTCTGCACTAGGGAAGCAGAGAGAGGTGAATGCTGAGGCTTAGCTCACTCTCTCCTTTATTCAGCCTGGGTCCCCAGTGCACTGAGTGATACCACCCATATTTAGCGATCCACCTCAGTTAACACAATCTGGAAAGTCCCTCACAGAAGTGCCCAGATGTTTGCCTCTTTCATAACTCTAGATCCTGTCAAGTTTACGATCAAGGCTAACCATCACAGGAAGCGTAGAAAATATGTAAATGAAGAGGCGTGGTTGGCAACAACAAAACTTGATTTACACACAGCTGGTGGGCCAGGTTTGTGCCTAGCAACAGCCCTTTGACCTGTTGTCAGCTGGTTAAACTGGGTCCCTGACTGCTTGGGCTTTAGATGGAGAGAGTGCAGACTGAGAGTGTGGGGGAGGGAAACTTAACTTGTTAAGCAGCTTCAAGAGTTGCCTACATATTACCTGCTGATGCACCATTTGTAAAGGCCTAGTCAGGGGCAGGACATGGTGGTGCAAAGGAGGCTGGGAAATTTAGCCTCTGGCCTCAAACATTATATGTTTGTAGAAGAAAAGGTCAATGGTATTTTGGAAAAATAGTGATTTCTACCACATCAAAGTGAAATGCTTCCAGAGCAATGAAGGCAGAGCAATACCTCCAAGGCTTGGCTTTACACACAGGAATGACTTATCCAGCCATAATATATGCACAGAGGTGGCTCTGGCAGTGTCCTGTTAGGAAAAGTGTCCTTGAGGGCTGGGGAAATGGCTGAGTTGGGAAAGTGCTTGCCAGGAAAGCAGAAAGACCTGAATGATATTCTCTGCACCCAGTTAAGAAAAGCTGGGCGTGGTGGCAGGAGCTTGTAATCCAGTGCCAAGAAAGCAGAGGCAGATGGATCTCTGCACCATGCAGGCCAGCCATCCTGGTATACCTGGCTGAGTTCCAGATTCAGTGCAAGTCCCTGTCTTAAAACACAAGGTAGAGAGCAAGCAAGGAACTACACTTCAGGTTGATCACTGGTCTCCACATGCCTACACACACATGGACACACATATCTATGCACTCATGAGCATCCCATGCCTACACACACATGAACACAGATATCTATGCACTCATGATCATCCCATGCCTACACACACATGAACACAGATACCTATGCACTCATGTGCATCGCATGCCTACACACACATGGACACACATACCTATGCATTCATGTGCATCTCATGCCTACGTACACATGGACACATATACCTATACACTCATGTGCACTGCATGTCTACACACACGGACAAATATACCTACATAGTCATGTGCATCCCTGAGGTGTGAACACACAATCCTTCCCACACAAAATACCCTTCAAAACTGCAAGAAGCTGTTGTTGTGCCATATAGTTAGAGTGAGCATCCACCACACTGCTGATTCTGCAAACATTAGCCCCTATTAGCAGCTTCCTCATCTCTGAGGAGGGACATAATTAACAATAAGACCATCCTGTGGGCCTGATATGGCACTGCCTGATGTACATTTAATGCTTGGGAAATGCTGTATTCTGATTATTAGCTTCCTCTTAGCATCATATTAACTCATTTAATTCTGCGATTCTACTCCCATGCCGGCGGTACCATTTCAAAGGTGAGGAAACTGAGTCTCAACAGTGATGAGGGGAGGAAGGGCTGGCTCTGCTTGGGTCTGTTCTCTCCTTAAATGGACAGGGCAAGTCAGGACTCTTTCTCAGTCTGAAGCAAATAGGGACCATCCCACCATGCCTGCAGCACTCCCAAGAAAGGGGTCACCTGCATGGGCTAGAGAGAGAGCTCAGCAGGTAAAGATGCTCACCATGAAGTCTGGAGGTCTGAGTTTGATCCCTGGGGCATACATGGTGGAAGGAGAGAAGTGGCTCCTGCAAGTTGTCCTCTGATCACCTCATGAGAATTTGGGACAGGTGTGAGTACACACACACAAGCACACACACATGAACACGTGTAGATGCACACATACATATTCAAAAAATAAAAGAGAAAGGACCTTGTATGTGCTTTGGATAGACGTTCAATCTTCCTTTGTGGATCTTGCTTCCAAGCGAGCATGCCCAAGTAGTGCCAACTCCCAGAGCATGTGGGCAGGTGTCAGAGGAATTGGCTACGCGCCTTGGTTATTTAGCATTTCACTAATTGATTATTTTGCATGGAAATGTGCTGAAACTATCAATGTAGTATGTGTTGGTAAGAGAAAGAAACAGAGTTTGTCACAAGTAATTATTTCTGAGTATGTACTGGGTAAGAGATACTGCACCTGGCAAAGACAAACCATTTCCTGTGCTCAGCAAGCAGGCTGACATGGATCCTGGTCCATGATGCTGATGAATGGTTACCAGTGGTTGGGTTTTCAGGATTCCTTTGCTTCATTGTAACTTATGGTATAATTAAGAACATTTGGGTTGATTAAGAATAAAAACGAGGGCCAGGGAGATGGCGCAGTCGATAAAGTACTTATCTATCTCATGAGCATGGGGACCTGAGTTCAGTTCCCAGAACCCACGGAGTAGTAATGCTTACAATGACAGCACTGGGGAGACAGAGACAGGTATATTCCTGGGCTCAGAGGCCAATCAGCCTAGCCCAATGGGTAAGCTGGAAGATTTCATTTTAAACAACAACAAACATACCTAGAAACCATCAAAGGTTGGCCTCTGATCTCCACATGCATGTGCAAACACACACAGAGACACACAGACACACACACACACACACACACACACACACACAGGAGGAAGCGATGACCACAAGAAGCATGTGCAGAGAGGGCAGTGACAGGTGGCATAGCCAGCACACACATGCCGGAGGTGTTTGGGTGTCACACCAAGGGGCTCACAGTACAGAAAATGCTTGGCTCATGGTTCCCGTTCTCACTTCTGCTGCAGAGTTTCTAGCTGAATTTAAGGATACACGGTCTCTAGCTGTTGGATTCTGATTGGTAAAAGGAAATGCAAATACCTTGCTTCTAGTTTATATTTCTTGTGTGTATTTGAGTCTGTGTGAGTGTATGAGTGCGTGTTAAACATGCCCATGTGTATGCACAAAGAGGTCAGTGTTAGTGTCTTCTTTATTACATCTTTTTTCTCTCTCCCTGAACCTGGAGTGCCCTGACTCAGCCAGACTGGCTAGCCTGTAAGAGCCAAGGATCCGATTTTCTCCGTGATCTCAGCCTCAGTGCTGTGTCTACAGATGTTTGCCACCATGGTTGGCTTTTTTCTTTTCTTTCAGTTATGGATGTTTGCTTACATGCATGGTATGTGCATGTGTGTGCCTGGTGCCCACAGAGGCAGGAAGGCGGCACTGGATCCCTCAATCTGAAGTTACAGGGACATGGGGACATGGCAGACTCTGCAATGGCTCTGAACTGCTGAGCTATCTCTCCAACCACAAGTCTGGCTTTTTGTATGTGTGCTGAGGATCTGAAATTGGTCTTGCTGCTTATGTGTCAAGCACATTACTGCCTGAGCCGCCTTCCCTGTTCCCCACATCCGAGACATCTGGGATAATCTATTCGCACTGTGAGGGAAGCGTATGTCTCAGCTCCTGGTAGCACAGCTGGCCATCAGCCTTGCCTGCTCCTTTTGGGTAGACACTTGGGTGCTGTGTGCTCTTCCACAGTCCTTCAGAGTGCTGCATGAGGAAAACATAACAGCTTACACACCAGAAGCCCCAAGAAGAAAATCAGAAAAGTACCGCTCAGTAGTTTCCAATCTGTCTTCTTCTGGTAAGTCCTCTAGTGGGGCGGGGACATCTATGGGCAGCATCACGCGACTGTACCAGTCACTTCTGTGGAGGAAGACACAAGCAATGAGGACAGCACTGCATCAGCACTCATGCTGGCCTGTGTGGCTTGCTGTTTTTGTTTGTTTGTCTTGACACAGAGTCTCACTATGCCACCTAAGGCTTAAAATCACTCAAACTTAGCTGAAGATGACCTTGAACTTCTGACCTTTCTGCCTCTACCTCCCAAGTGCTGGTTTTACATATGGCACTTCGCTATGCCTGGTTTATGCTTTGCTGGGGATGGTACCCAGGGCTTTGCACATGTTAGGCAAATATCCTACTAACTGAGCTACACCCTTAGCTTCTAGAATTTAATTAGATGGCGCAGTATGTAAACGCAGTGTATGGATGTGTGTGGGCCTGTTTGCATGCGTGTGGGCATGTGTGGGTGTGGATTGTATGCATGTGCGTGTAGAGACCAGAGGACGGTTTCAGGTGTCTTCTTTTACCACCTTCCACCTTATAAGTCCAGACAGGGTCTTTCACTGAGCCCAGGTCTCACTGATCCAGCTAGTCTAGCTAGCCAGTTTACTCTGAGGTTCCCTTGTCTCTGCATCCCAGTGCTGGGCTTACAGGCACACACTGTCTTGTCCAGCATGTTCATGGGTGTTGGGGATCCAAACGCGTGTTCTGATGCTTACACACAAATACTTTGCCCACTGAGCCATCTTCCCTGCCTCTGGAAATATAACTTATTATTTAAAAAGACTTGAGTATTGAAATATTGAGATAAGGAGAATTTTTTTTAAAAGGACTTTTTTGTAGAAACATGTAGATGTTCTGTATATTGAGAAAGTATCATTAACTCAGCAAGAAAGTGGAATTAAGAAACAGAAACAGTCCCATAGTGACAAGAGAGGGGAAGAGAGAGAGAGAAGGACGGATGGGATATGTGAGTGCTTAGGAGCCCTTACTGCTCCTCCAGAGGACCCAAGTTCAGTTCCCAGTACCCATGATGGTTGGCTTACAGCCGCCTGGAACTGGAGTGAGTTAGGGGATCTGGCGCCCTCTTCTGGACACCATAGGCACATTCCTCCACAAGACAAGCACACACACATAATCAAAACCAAACAAATCTTTTTAAAAAGAAAATAGAGCGAGGCAGGGGAAGGAGAAAGAAAGGGGGAGGGGGAGGGATTGGGTAAGGGATGTAGAGACAGGGCAGGGGAAGGAGGGATGGGGGAGGGAGAGAGGTGGGGACATATTGCAGGTGGATGGGGTGGACGGGACATGGGTGGGGTGCGGATGAGAACTGAGGGGTCAGGTGTGTGGGAAGGATGGAGGGAGACAGCAGTGGGAGATACAACTGTAATGGGGAGCATCCCTGGAGCGAGCTAGAAACCTAGGGCAATGGAAACCTGGGGCAACGGCTTTGAAGTTGAAAGGTCATGAATGGACTTGCAGAACTTGCTGGAGACTACAGGCATCCCTGTCCAACTCCTGGGTCCTTAGTATCCATTCCTAATGTGTTAATGTGCGGAGACAGAACCACTGGGAGGCCACTGGTTCGCAAGAGCAGAGCCTCACAGCTAGGATCAGAGCCTTCAGAAAAGATGCCCCAGAGAGGTCTTGCTCCTCCGTCCGAGGGAGGTCACGGCTTCCGAGCCAGCAAGATGGCTCCTGTCACCAAGCCTGAAGCCACGAGGTAGATTCCTGGGACTCATATGGTGGGAAGGGAGGACAGACTCCTGAAAGCTGTCCTCTGTTCCCCACATATGTGATGTGGCCTGAGTGTATCCACACCATGCACACATGCACATAAATAAATAAAAATAGAAAAGAAGGCCCTGTCTGTGGACCGGGAAGTAAGACCTCTCTAGACACAAAATCTGCCTGGTGCCTGACTTATGATATATATATATATATATATATATATATATATATATATATATATATATATAAAATTTAGAAAAAGAATTACCATTATTATTTATAACTGCTTTTAGAAACAACAGTGTGACTATCAATCCAAAAACCAGTATAAATACATGATAGAAAAATAAAGATTTTTTTTTTCTTTTGAGACAGAATCTCATGTAGCCCAGGTTGGCCTTGAACTCACTGGGTAGCTGAGGGTGACTTTGAACTCCTGATTCTCTTGCTTCTACCTCTCTGTGCTGAGGTTACAGATGTGTGCCACCTGGTCCAGTTTCTTTAATGCTGGTGATGGAGCTCAGGGCTTTGTGTATGTTACACACTTCCTACCAGCTGAGCTGCGCCCTTGCCTGGGCCCTGCTCCTGATTTTTGAGCTATTATGCAATGGCAATTTATCTGAAACAAACTGGCTCAACAGAGCATTCAGGCACAGAAGCTGAAGGCAAAAAGTCATGGCAGAAAGCTTTACATTGATATGACCTTCATGTTTAATGCATGGCTATTCTGGGCCACGACAACCTCCTCCTGACTTCCCACTAAAACAACAGCTTTGGGAGATGTTTCCAAGGACATTAGTTTAGAAAAATGAATTGGCTAGTTTTTAATACTTGGAATCCATGTATGTTAACAGTGGGTGCACTGGAGTCCAGACACAACCCCAGACCCAGTGGAGTCTAGCTTGCCGATTACGAGTCATTTTTTTTTTTCCCACTGTAGGGGTGAGGCTGTGTGGCAAGAACTGAGTCATGCACCAGCTACCATGTGGGTCTATATCAGGTTTGTCTGTGAGCATGCTTGTGTGTGTCTGGAAGGAGTTCTGGGTTGTTATAGGAAGACCCAGCCCACTGTGGGTGGCACTATTCCTTAGGCAGCAGGTCCTGAATGAGCAAGGATTCTATCCTGCCAGTACTTGACTGTGGTTGTGATGGTGCTTGAAGCTTCTGCCTTGACCTTCCTGCAGTAACGAGACGTAACTTGGAATTGCAAGCCAGACAAACCCCTTCTTCCCTAAGCTGCTTTGTGTCAGGGTATTTTATCACAGCAACAGAAATGAAAACAGAACTCATTCGGGTTTCCCGTAAAATGAGTTGGTTTAGGGGGTTGATGCTGCCATCTAGTGGTGCAAGTACGACTGCACACTTTTGTGAGTTCAGTGGAACAGGCAAGCGTTCTCAAAAGCAAACATCAGTCAGATCCTTGATACCTCTTCATATAGCCATTTGCAACATCCCAGTGAAGTTGTCATCATAGTCTCTGTCTCACAAAGAGTAAGATACTGCTCAAAGGCCCAGGAAATGACTCAATAAAGCACTTGCTGCGCAAGCTTTCAGACCTGAATTTGATCCCAAGAACCTGAGTTCCAGCCTCAGAACACACTTTAAAAAAGCTGGGTTTGGTGATGAACACCTGTAATCTCGAAGTGGAGGAAACAAAGGCAGGAGACGCCATTGGTAACACGGCTGACTACCTGAGAAGAATCAGCTAGCTCCAGGTACCAAGAAATGACCTTATCTCCAAATAAATAAGTAAATAAAATAAATTTAGAAATAAAACCTTTCAGTTTCTGATGAAGAACACTCAAGATTTCCTTCTGGCCTCCATAAGAATGTGCACACATGGGCATGTGTGCTTGAACATACACAGAGAGAGAGAGAGAGAGAGAGAGAGAGAGAGAGAGAGAGAGAGTGAGACAGAGAGACAGAGAGAGGCTCACTCACTCCATGAACCATAAAGAAAAAACATGAATATTTCAGCAGAATTTATATGAACAGTTAATTCTCTCTGTGTGTTGCCAATTAGCCAGCAATTACATTACTTTTAAAAGGCATGTCTTGATTAAGATAAATTCAAACCGTGAAAATCAGCTATCTATCACCATATCTCCTCCTACCTGTCTTGAAAGCATGAATTGAATGGGTGGTTTTTCCGTGTTGACTCCCAGTCTCCCAGCCTCTGTAAACTACGGTGCTACCATACCCCAGGAGGTCAGCAGTTCCCAGCTTACCTCTGAGTGCTTTCCACCCTAGAGGTGTCAGACATGGAGGAGAACACCAGGGGTTGAAACTTCTTCCAGTTCATGATTCCAGGAATTATATCCTGTGATGAAAGTTGGGGCCGGCTCAGGATGCAGATAGATAGTGTTAGTGGCAAGAGCTGATATCAACTGTTAACTTGAAGCATCTAGACTCATCTAGGAGACAAACCTCTGGGAATGTTTCTGAGGGTTTTTAAGACTTGGATTAATTGAAGAGGGAAGAGCCCCCTTAACTGTGAGCAGCATTACCCCATAGGCTGAGGTCCCAGACTGAATACAAAGAAGAAAGTGAGCTGAGCCCCGGCATCCCTCCCTCCAGGCTTCCTGAGTGTGGATGTGAGGTGGCCAGCTGCCTAAAGCCCTTGACATCATGCCTTCTTTCCTTAGGTCGCTTTTGCCATATGTTTTGTTATAGGACCAAGAAAAGTAACTAACAAAGATATGTCTTAGCCTTCATTTCATTTGGATGACTATTTTTAAGTTCCAAAAGGTTTGATCCAAGTGTATCATTTCATTATACTTGACTGACTTTCTCTAAAGCAAAGGCAGATGGTCTAGTACAAGGTATGTGGTGATGACCAAAGGCAGATGTGGCCTTCCAGGCATTCGAAGAGGGCAGGCGGTACCCAGGCAGGGAAGACAATGCAGGGGACTGCTTTGGCAAGATGGCAGACTTATTAGGTCACCAGAGTCCAGATGAGTGCAGGCAGGGGACATCGTGGGGATGGCACCTGTGGCTAGAGAGGGAGGCAGGTCACTAGTGGACTTGAGGGCCAAACCATTGGAGCTGCACTTTGGGCAAGGGTTATACACTGAGGATGTGTGTGTGTGTGTGTGTGTGTGTGTGTGTGTAATACCAGAGGCCAAGTCTCTGTCTTCTTCAATTAAGAGATAGCATCTCTTGCTGAGCCTGGAGCTTGCAGATTCAGCTATAGAGTGGCTAGCCAATAAGCTGCAGGAGTCCACCTGTTTCCATCTCCATGGTGATGGGATTATATGCCCGTGCCACCATGCCTGGATTTATGTGGGTACTGAACTCAGGTCCTCATGCTTATGGGGCAGGCACTTTACTGACCGAGTCAGTTCCATAGTCTCCTGATGCCCGGAGGCATTTCAAGGTAGACCAGAAGTTTTCCGTGGCAGCCTGGTAGGTTATGGCTGTGGTGAATCATGGTGGAGCTGAGGAGGGAGCTGCAGTCATGTAAGATTAGGCTGGTGGAATATGAGAATGTTCCAGAGCTGGTGGAACAAGGATTGTATGACTTCTGTGCCTGGGGATCCTAAGGGCAAGTGGTGGATATTTGCAGTCTTAGAGGGTCCAAAATGAAGAGGAAGCCAGAACTCAGGGCCAGAGTACCACGTGACTATTTTCATATGGCTGAAATATTGAGTAATTATTTCCCCTTCAAGTAAAAATGAATGAGGGTTTTGGTAAAAGGGCAGCAGACAGCAGTGGCACTGAGAACAGTCCTGTCTCTTTCACAGCCTGCAGTGTGAGGACCGTGGTCACCATTCTTGATCCATGGCTAAGGCTACAAGCCCTTTTTGTCATTGTTTCTATTTTGAACATGTGTGTATACGTGTCTGTACACATCTATATACATATGTATGTAAGTGTGCGTATGTTATTTTCATGTGTGTGTGCGTGCGCATGAGTGTGTAAGTATGTGAGTATATGAGTCTGTGTGTACATGTGTGATGTGTGTGCAAGTTTGCGCGTGAGTGTGTGTGTGTGTGTACACAAGTTGTCAGAGGGCAATACACAGGGGTCAGTGTTCTCCTTGGTCTCCTTCCACTATGCGGGTCCCAGGGTTTGAGCTCAGATCATCAGGCTTGGTGGCAAGCACCTTTACCCACTGAACTGCCTTGCCAGCCTACTCCTCTTTTTCTCAGTCTCGACTTTCCCCGCTCCCTGCCCCGCCACACAGTCCCAGGCCAGTTCTGCCAAGCCCAGGGCTAACATTACCGTATGATGGAGAAATTGCTTTTGGGTGAGAGGAATGCTGGACCCCATGTGGGACTCCTGGGTGTACTTGTACTTGGGGTGAGAGCACAGATGGTAATCTATCAGCGTCTCAGCATAGGTCAGAGGATGCTTTACGGCAAACAGTCCTGGGCTGGGATTCTGTGGAAGAGAGGAAGGCCAGATTGATGGTGTTTACCCGTCTCCATACCAGGCACAGGACAGGCGTCAGGGATGCTTGCTGTGGCTCCCACTAGCACTAACAATGGGAATGTATGTTAATTTTTCTAGCAAACTGGGGCACAGGAGCAGAGCTTCAGGTTGGCCCATCTTCCCAACATTGGCAGCATAGTTTGAAACTGCTTCTAGCCATGATCAATGAGGAGGTAGGGACGGTGATTAAACAAGCAAACTGGTTAGAGAAATCCATTTCTGGGTCTGCCTTAGTTTCTTTTCCTGTTGCTATGAAAAAAAAAAAATACACCAAGAAAAGCAACTTAAGAGAGAAAGAATTTATTTGGGCTCACTTTGGATGAACAGTTCATCATGGCGGGGGAGTCAGGGTGGAAGGAACTCAGGCAGTTGGCCATTTCACACCATTCATAGTCAGAAGGCAGAGGGGGAAGAGAGCTCAGCTGGCTTGAGATGCCAAAGAGAAAACATCTTCCAGGGCTGAGGGGTAGCCCATTAGCAGAGTACTTGCCTAGCATGTGTCAAACCTTAGGTTCAATCCCCAGCACCGCATGAAAATGGATGTGGTGTGGTCCTGGTACTGGGGACACAGAGGCAAGAAGGTTAGGAGTTCACGGTCACTCTTGGTGCATTATTATGCTCAAGCCCATCCTGGGCTATGAGACACTGTTTTTAAAAATGGGTTTTAAAAAAAGGGCTTAGGGATCGAGAGTGCTTCTTGCTTTATCATGGAGACTAGAGTTCAAATCCAAGCATCCATGTTGGATGGCTCATAAGCACAGCAACTCCAACTCCAAGGGTCTGATGCCCTCTCCTGCCCACTCCCCTGGCACATGCACAAATAAGTAACAAGAGTAAGCATGGATATTTAGTGAAGAAAATTTTAATTAAAAACTAAAACAAGAAAAAGAAAATGTATTTCCAACTCATGCTTCTATTTTCACGGAATCGCTGAGATAAAGGGATATAGAATGCAGGCATCTGCCATCTGGTACTTACGAAAATATACAGCGGATCATATTCCACAGACATGGCTAAGACCTCGGGTGGTTTCATACTCAAGATGGAGGGCTTTGCTGAGAGCTGTGGGGTGTCCTTCTTGGGTAGGGTTATGATGGTGGTGACTTCATCCTGTGTAAGGACCAAGAATGACCTGCTAATCTTCCTTTCTCTGTAAAGAGTTATTTATTTTACTTTATGTACACGAATGCCTGCCTGCATTTATGTGCACTATGTGTATGGTTGTTGGATTCCCTGGAACTGGGATTATGGATGGTTGTGAGCTGCCACATGGGTAGTGGGACTCAAACGTGAGTTTTCTTCAAGGACAACAAATTTTCGCTGGGCAGTGGTGGCACACGCCTTTAATCCCAGCACTCGGGAGGCAGAGGCAGGAGGATTTCTAAGTTCGAGGCCAGCCTGGTCTACAGAGTGAGTTCCAGGACAACCAGGGCTACACAGAGAAACCCTGTTTCAAAAAACCAACCAACCAACCAACAAACAACCAACCCAACAACGACAAAAAACCCCAAATTCCCTTACCCACTTAGCCATCCCTCCAACTCAATGACCTGTTAGTCTTGATGGCAGGACATGAGTGGTGAGAACAGTTCTTGAATTTTCAGATGTATTACCTCAGCACCATGCTTCAGGGGTCGAGCAAGTTTCTGAAGTCTGTAATTTGTTGAGGACTTGTTGACAGAAAACGGTTGATATCCCTTGATTTTGTATAACTGTGGAACCTGAAAATGAAAGAAGACAGTATATTGGTGACAGGTAAAAACCTGTTTTATATAGGTACTTCCTTCAAATGGAAACATTCCTTCCTGGAAGAAGGTCCACTAAGGCTCAGGTAGTAAATGAAACTCGCAAGTCTCAAGAAGTTCCTGAAGCTTACAAGATTCACAAAAAAGTTCCTCTCCAAGGTGAACAATTCCTGGGGAGAGGAGACAACTCTGATTAACTGAGCTGCCTGAATATTGTGCAGGGTGTTTCAGAGATGCAGCTTTAGCGAGTTCTCACCCATGACAATGTGGGGTTCCAGTGATGCAGGTCCCTTTGAGTCATCCATATTCCTATACACATTCCTTCACCCATGTACCTATAAGTAATTCCAATAACCATTCTGGATCTTTAAGTTAGACTGAGGGAAATAATTTCTTTGTTCTGTCATCAGTGCCTTATCTAGAGTGAATAGACATTTGTATTTTCTTTAAAAAGAAAATGGCCCACAAGAATCCATTACTGTTTGGTAAGATTAGCATCTCAACAACAGCTGCTTAACAAGGCCAGTCTTGAGCCTTGTTCTGAGTCTTGGCACATGTCGGTATTCAAATTATTTTCTCATACCAGATGGCTTCACTGGAGACATACATAAACATATTTTTACCTTCAAAAGCACAAGTGGTCCTACACTTCAAGAAAGGCTGACTATCCAGGCCGTGGTGGCGCATACCTTTAATCCCAGCACCTGGGAGGCAGAGACAGGCGGATTTCTGAGTTCGAGGCCAGCCTGGTCTACAGAGTGAGTTCCAGGACAGCCAGGGCTACACAGAGAAACCCTGTCTTGAAAAACCAAAACAGAAAAAAAGGAAAGAGAAAGAAAGAAAGAAGGAAGGAAAGAAAGGCTGACTAACTAGTGTCTTGTGGTTTCTAATATATAGAGAGCTTTCTAAATGCACACTATATACTGTACTCACAGGAAAGAATCAGTTTCCATATTCACCTTAGAGAAAAAGAACCTGAGGTATGCTCAATACACCATCAAATAATAGAGAAAATGCAGTGTACTACTCCACATAAGCCAGAATTGAGCAATACTAACGAAATAATGCAATTCAAATTCAATCCTATTTTTCTCCTTCATAAGAAACCTGAGGACCAGTAAGATGGCTCACTGTGTTTTGCCATCCAGCCTGATGATCAATTTCTTTCTTTTTTCTTTTTCTTTTTGTTTTTTTTGAGACAGAGTTTCTCTGTGTAGCCCTGGCTGTCCTGGAACTCACTCTGTAGACCAGGCTGGCCTCGAACTCAGAAATCCGCCTGTCTCTGCCTCCCAGGTGCTGGGATTAAAGGCGTGCACCATCACTGCCTGGCGTGATGATCAATTTCTAAGACTCACACTGAAGGAGAGAACCAACCCCCCAAAGTTGTTCCCTGCTGGTCGCACACACACTGTGGCATGTGTACCTCCCCAATGATTGATAGATGATAGCTATAAGCAACCTGGATAATTTACGTTCTATTCAAGTCTCACCTTTAAAGTGAAGTATAGGTACTTGTGCTTGATTTGAATGTCTGGAGATTTAACTGGGACTAGTCCAAGGCCATCAAGAGCCTACATGGGAAAATGGGAAAACAAAAACATAAAAGACAGATACACGTCCGTGAACAGAAACAGCTGTGTGTGTGTGTTGTCATTGTTTTGAAGCATTACCTGAATAGTTCTGTGCTCAAAAACAGCTCTTCCTGTGGCTGCAGTTGCTACCTGAGCTGTGAGCACAAAGGCAGCTCCCACTCTCTCATGTCTGTTTGTGTGTGAATCTCATGGACTATGATGTAGGCTGCTACACGCCCTTCTGTGTTGGTTAATCCTGCTTGTTAACTTGACTGGATTTGGAGTCAACTAAGAACCAAGCTGCTGGGCACACTTATGGGGGATTCTCTTGACCAGGTTATTTGAAATGGGAGGACTCACCCAAAATGTGGGTGGCTCCATTTAGTATCAGCCCGACAGAAGTCTGAGGAAGAAGCTTTGATTTTTGCCTTATTGCCTAGGCATCTCACCTGCGAGCTTATCTACCCTGTTTCTGCCACTGCTGCTACATTCCTTGGCTGAGATCAAAACTCAGCTTCTTTGGGTTTCTGTTGCAGATTGAGGACCAGTGTCTCTTCATGGTCTTCAGTGGCAGGTTGGGACTGCTGAGGCCTGTGACTTGTGGACCAGGTTCTAAGCCCCTCTGGTATAAGGTAGCCATTGTTAGACTGCCTGGATTGTACTGTGTTGACAAATCTAATAACACCACTCCCCTTTCTCATTCTGTCAGTTCCAGAGTTCCCTCAGGCTTAAAGGGCTTAGCTCACGAACCCTTGGAAGTTCAAAGTAGCAGCTAGTGAGGTCAGCAAAGGAGTTGCCTTGTCTGAGGGAGCTGCCTCACAACCTTCTGGTCTACCTCCTAGGTAGGTGAAGTCAAAGTTCAAGGTTAGCTCCTCTCACCCTGTGAGAGCTTCAGAGCTCCTCGTGGGCTTAGCCAAGTCCTCTGCCCCAAAGCACGGTGGTTACACTAATCCACCCAGGTCCACCTCTGTGCTGGCCTTCTGAAGGTGCTGGTCCCAGAGACCTTCCCACACAGCCATCTGCCTCAGACACCCAGACACCTTGGGGCAGGCCCAGGTACACCCCAGCACCCAATAAATATCATGTTCTTTACCGTATTCCAAATATGGTGGATTGCTAACATGCCATCATTAAAAGAGATAACTCAATTTTAAATTTGATAAATGTTTAAAAAAAAAATGTGTATCTTAGAATTGATGAAGTCTAGCACCCCAAGCCCTTCAGACATGACTTGTGGTAAATGCCATGCAACGATTAACTATTATCATTATTACTATTTATCATTATCACTATTACATTATTTATTATTGTGTATGTGCTGATATATGTGCAGGTTCATGTACGTGCATGTGCTTGTGCACACACAGGGATGGGGAACACAGAAAACAGCCTTGGATGTCTTTTTACTCAGAACTGGTTTATACTTTTCTAAAGGTTTATTTTTAACTTTATGGTGTATGCTTCTGTGTCTGAGTCAGCATATGACATATATGTGTGGGTGCTCTCTGAGTCCAGAGGAGGAGACTGGATTTCCCAGAATTAAAATTGTAAGCAGTTGTGAGATATCCTATATGGGTGCAGGAAACCAAACTTGAATCCTCTGGAAGAGCAGCAAGTGCTCTTAACTGCTGAGCCATGTCTCCAGCCCTCTACTTTGTTTTCTTGACACAAAATCTTTCACTTTACCTGGAACTCACCAATTTAGCTATATTGGCTGACCAGTGAGTCCCAAGGATCTGCCAGTCTCTGCCTCCCCAGCACTGAGATTACACATACTACCAGGCTTGGCTTTTTTCTTTATTACCTGGGTTCTGGAGATCAAACTTGGGTCTTTGTGCTACATTCCCAGACAAATAATAATAATAATAATAAATAATAATAATAATAATAATAATAATAATAATAATAATAATAATAATTAATGCCCATAAAGGAAGAAAGGGGAGGCATCGTCATACTTGACAAGAGAGATGGGGGTGGAGAGGTGGGGTTCCAAACCTGACAGGTTAGCTTGTCTGAGTCTGGGGCCACATGGCCCGACCTAGGAGCTGATCTCATCTTGGCCTTCCATTTGCCAGGCCAGGAGGCTCATTTGAGCACAGGCCAGGTGGATGTTCTGTCCTGTCTTCTCCCAGGTCTACTGTGTGTTGGCCCAGTGCCCATGCTGGGCTTCAGCCTGGGAAGCAGCTCAGGTTACCAGGGAGCTCCTGGGGGTTGGGTGGGGGTCGTGGGTTCAGTAGGTCTGGGGCAGACAGCAGTGGGTGCTCACAGATTCCCCGGCACAAGCCTCCTTTGGAGCCTGTCGGAGGGGGTGGAGGGACTGAGAGCAGGCTTAGCTAGCAATCTGCCCACACCCATGTGATCCCTGTCTGCTTCCTCTGCATCCACGTGATCCCGGCTGCTTTCCTCGCAGAGGAAAGACACCCACCAACTCATTGTAGCTCTGCAGATCAGTTGGGAAGGCGAAGTGCAGCACTTCCTCAGGCTTTAGTGAGTAGCGCCAGATGTTTTCATCCTGACTCATGCAGGCCTTCAGCGATCGGTAGGGATTCTCTCCTAGAGAAACACAAGCAATTTTAGGGGCTTCTGAAGGCATTTCCACATGAGACCAGCATCTTCAGTTGTGTACATACCAGATGCCATGTGTAACAGGTTAGGTTTATCTTCTTCAGTGGCATGGGGACTACTGATAAGCTGTCATGCTCTAGTGAACAACCCTAGTTAAATGTATTGGGTCACCAAACACACACACACACACACACACACACACCCCACACACCACACACATACAAACACAACATACACACATACATGTAGGCATGCACATGCACACACACACCAAAATATGCAACACACAGC
>JADRCH010000032.1:8374306-8466535 GCA_019843965.1 Rhynchomys soricoides | reverse complement strand
CCTACACACAGGCACCACACACCGCACACATCACACACATGCATACACACACAATGGCCCCACATCAATACATGAACACACACACACATAATACACATACCACATACAACACATAGCAGTAGCTCAGTCAGACACCCACGTAGCACATACACAGTACACAGTGCACAACACACTCTACATCATACGTACATACAACACACACAGCACGCCACTCTCTTTCCCATGTACACAGAGCACGCACCACATACACAAACCAAATACACACCACTCTCTCTCCTGCACAACACATACCTATCACACTCATGCACACACATACTCACAGAGCACACGCCACACACACATTCCCTGCCACATGCATACACATACGTACACACACAGAGCACACAGACAGACAGACAGACACATTGCACGAAAGGGCTTAGTTGGGAAGGAGAGGATCCTCAGGGGTTGGGAGAAAGATGACAAAGACGTCTGTGGAGTGAATAAAACTTTAAAAGACAGGTACGTGTATTAAGATGTCATATCGAAAATCATTATTATAGATCATTAATATATGCTAATATAGGCTTTAGAAATAATATTCAGATTTATGTCGACTCAAGCTTGTTTGAGCGCGCGTGCGCACACACACTGCAGTTTCCATGTGCTCTTTGCCTCTTTCTCTCTCTAGTTTTGAGACAAGGTCTCATGTAGTCCAGCCTGGCTCTGAACTCATTATGCAGCTAAGGATGACGTTGAACTTCTGATCCCCCTGCCTCCACCTTCCAAATGCTGGGATTACACGTGTATGCTAGGTTTATGGGATGCTAGGAATGAAACCCAGGACTTCATAAATGCCAGGCAAGCACTCTGCTGAGCAACGTTCTCAGCATACTTTCTCTTTATTCTTATTTTAACTAATTAATTTTTAAAAAAACAGAGCTTCTCTGTGTAGCCCTGGCTGTCCCAGAATTCCATCTGTAGACCAGGCTAGCTTACACACCCTTTTCACACTGCCTCTGGAGTTCTGGGATTGAAGGTGTGTACCACCACACCTGATTCTCTTTAATATTACATTTTAACCTCATTTTTCTTATTAAGCTACAATTTTCTTAAATTTTGATTTTATTTTAAAAAGATGTTGTTGTTTTTAATTCTGTAAACAGGTTTGTGCATATGAGTGCAATGCCCAAGAACGCCAGAAGACGGCGACAAAACCCTTGGCGTTAGAGTTACAGGCGCTGGGAAATGAACCCTTGCCCTGAGCAGGAGCAGTGACTGAGGAGCGGCTTCTCCAGTCCTCCAGACTACATTCTTACTTACCCCCCCCCTCCGATGAACTTTAACGCAGAAAAAAAACCCTGAATTCTGGAGGGCATTTATAGATAACCATGTGAGATTGCCGTGTAAAGTTTACTGTTTTGTTATTTAAAACAAAAACAAAAGCAAAAACAAAAAACGCTTTCTTTGTCAGAAATTTCAAGTTTAGAAATGGAATACCACAGGAGGGATACAAGAGTAATTAAAATTCTGGGAAGCATTTTGGGAGGGAAGCAGGTCGTCTTGTGGAGGGGGGGATGTCGTTACTGCTCGGGGAGGTGGGGGAGTGACAGAGGCCGGCCCGGAGCACGGAGCACGGCAGCTGTGCCAGCTGCCTGTGGCCCTGTGTGAACCACAGACTGGGCATACGTCTACTGCGAGAAAATTAGGACTGGCTTTTGTTTCTTGTGAACCAGAGGGTTAAAATGAATCAATTTCTCTCTCTCTCTCTCTCTCTCTCTCTCTCTCTCTCTCACCTCCCTCCCTCTTTTGATGGCGTATATGCATGTTTATGATCATATGGGTACACATAGTGTGTAGGTGTCTGTCTCACTGTCAACCTCAACTGTTGCTCCTCAGACTCATGGCAGTTCGCTTTTTGAGACTGCCCGCAGCTTGTCAAGCTGGTGGGTAAGCTCCAGGGCTCCTTCTGGCTCTACCTTCTCGGTGCTGGCATTACAAGCCTGTGCAGTGAGGCCTGGCTTTTTCAATGTGGGTTCTGGGGATCAGATACTGGTCCTCATGCTTGCCAGCCAAGTCCTTTAGGGACTGAACTATGTTCCCAGTCCCACACATTAGAATTTCCTGAAACAACAGTCAGTATGAAGCTTAAAGCTTTGTGTGCAAATGCAAGATCGAGAATCCACTAGATTCAAACTGTCTCTCCGCAACTATAAATGACAAGTACCCCTGTGTCTCTGCTGATGAGAAGTAGCAACGGACAAGCAGAGATCAAGCTGAGGCCGGATTTCATGGGTACCACCGCTCCGTCTAGGTTAGGTAGACCTTGGTGACTAACTGGGCAGGAACTTAGGCCAACGCTGGAGATCTGAGGTCGGTGTGGAAATAACCGCCAGGAATGTCAATATCCCCACCTCCAGGGACATGCGATTGAATATGGTAATGAATTCACACACAGTGAAGGGGGATTTGCAGATGTAGGTAAATCAGGCCTCTCAAAGTGGAGAGATTACTCTGATTTTCCAGACAGGCCTGATGAAATCTCAGTGTTGGTATAAAGGTGAGTGACAACAGTGGCAGAGAAGAGGCTGGGAGCCAAGGGAAGCAGGCAGCTTTCAACCACAGCTCACAAGACAAGGAACCAGCCTGCCAACAGCTTGCTTTTAGACTCCTGATCTGATTTCTAGAAGCTGACCTCTGGGTGCTCATGTGTATGTCTGTGCACCTCTTATGGAGGTTGGAGGACTACCTTGGGTATCAGTCTTTGGGTGCTTTCTACCTCTTGCGTGTCATAGGACCTCCCATTGGCCTGGAACTTCTCCAGATAGGCTAAGCTAGCCGGCCAGGGAGCTTCCCGGGACCTCGCTGTCTCTGCTTCCCAACTCACCGTCACAAGGGACCACTGTGCCCAGCCTTTTATTGGTTTCTGGGGTTGAACTCAGATCCTCACAGATTCCAGGCAAGTGCTGCTGAGCCACTGTCCCGTCCCTGAATCTATGTAATGTTAAGTGCTGAAGTTGGTATTGGTTTGTTATAATGGCACCAGGAAACCGACATATAGGGTTTGTGACGTTATTTGATGTCGCCCGAGCTGAGCTCATCAAGGAGAGACCTCGGGCCCTAAGAGGCTATGGTTACCAGTACCTCTCAGGTGTATTTACCTAGGATCAGGGTTCTCTTGACTTGGACAAGCTTTCTCATGATGCTTTCTTTGTCCATTCCACGGATAGCCCCCAGCATAATGAGCAACCTTCGTTCAAGCATGACCTGGAATTGGAAAGAACAGCTTCACGTTAGGGATTGCTGCATGGTTCTCTTGGCTGTCATGAGGCGAGCTGCTTGGTTTCAGCAGGCTCTTCTCGCTGGGCTGCTCTGTGCGATGGAACGGCACCTCTGGAACTGAGTTAACACATGAACTTTTATGTTCTTTTGTGTTCGGCTGTGACTGCTTCAGGCATTTTGTCACAGCAGAAAGCTGAATAACACAGAAAGTCTTAATCATCGCTCTCCCTTGCTTGAGTCTGACCTTGTGCCCTGGGGGAGCCACACTCAAAATGGAGAGACCTGCAGGTGGCGAAGGATGACACAGGGGCTGAGCACATCCTTTGGTGTCAAAGATCAGAAGAGTTGTTCTTTTTATGACAGGTAGACTCCAGTTGGGAAGGGCAGGGGTGAACCGTAGGAGACAGGGAAGTGTTTCAGTCATAGGGGAGGAGTAGAAACACAGGTCCACAGTGGGGATGATGTTCTTGGATTGGTCCAGCGTAAGGCGGAGGTGTGGCTGCAGCCAGACATGCCACCACATGTCTCTACTGTGTTAGATAGAGCTCCACAAGGCTTCAGTCTTCCTCCCGCGTTTCTGTTTTGTGTGGTGCGGTATATCTATGTATTTGTGCATGTGCATGTGTACATGTGTGTGCAGGCATATGTGTGCTCATGAAGACAAGAGGTCGGTACTGGGTATCATCCTTAATTGCATCTCCACCTTATTTTGGGAGACAGGGTTTCTCCATGAACCCAGAGCTCTTAGATTTGGCTAGGGTGGCTGGCCATGGAGTCCCTGGGTCATCCTGTTTCAACCTCCATATTAGGATCACAGGACACGCCACGCCGCACCTGACTTTTTACACAGGGGCAAGGATGTGGCCTTACACTGACACGATAAATGCTTGGTGGAGGATGGGTATAAAGGGGAGCCATGGTAGGAGGTGGCTTGAGGGGAAAGCAGTGAGCCCAATGTCACCTCTGTGAGTCCCCATTCTCCATTGAAACAACTGTCCCCAAATCCCATAGCTTTAGAGTCATTGTATGAGCCCCAGCAATTCCTCTCCTAGGTGTATATACCCTGGAGAGTAGAGAAACACATGTCCACTAGCTTATGTATGAATGTTTATAACAGCATTGCAAGGAGTAGCCAAGTGGTAAAAATTGCTGAGATGCCCATCAGTACACAAACAGATAAAAAAAAAAAAAAATCCAAAAAACAAAAAACAAAAAACTGACCGGAGCAAGTGGCCCGGAGTGAGAGGGGAAAACAAAAAACCTGGTGTAGGTCTGTCCAAGCAGTGGAATATTACATAGTAATAAAAAAGAACGAAGTGTTAATTATGACACCAGGGAACTTGGAGATATAAGAGAAAGGAGTCAGCTACAAAAAGCCACACATTGTGTGATCCCATTTCATGAAGTGACCGGAAGAGCCAAGTCTGTAGGGGTAGAATGTAGATCTAAGGCTGCCCGGAACCTGAGGAGGAAGGCGGTGGGCAGGAACTGCTGAGTTCCTTTCTGAATGGCAGAAATGTTTCGGAACTAGGTAGCAGGCAGGGGTGTGGCTCAGTCTGTCCAGTCTGCAGAGTGCATGCCTGCATTTCACAAAGCCCTGAGTTCCAAGCATAACATACATAAACCTAGTGTGGTGACACACACCAATAGTCATAGCATTCAGGAGGTAGAGACAGGAGGATTAGTGAGTTCAGAGACTCTCCTGGGGTATAGACCCAGGCCAAATAAAGAAGTAAATATCACATAGCAATGGTGGCTGTCTATATATGTGACTATACTAAAACCTACTGTCCTGGTTAGCTTTAACTCCCATGTGGCTGAGGAGGTAATCTGAGAGGGATGCCCCAAATGGGCATATCTGTGGAAGATTATCTTGATGGTCAATGGAGGAAGAAGATCCATCCCACAGCTGATTGTGTGCCTGAGCAAGCCTTCCAGCTGCGTTTCTCCATGGTTTCTGCTTCAGTTCCTGCCCTGGCTCCCGTCGTGATGGACTGTGATGTTGAAGTGTCAGTCAGATACACCCTTTCCGCCTTCAAGCTGCTTTTGGTCAGTGTTCTATCACAGAGTGACAGGCAGGGAAGGAACTAGAACATTTGCTCAACAGGACACTTTGTGGAAGTGATTTTTATGCTGTGTGAATGGCATCTCTAATGGTGTGTTCCTGAAAGCAGTGATTTGATTTCTCCCTGCCGATAACTGCACAGGTGGAAAACGGAAGACGGCAGTCTAGAAGCGAGAGCTACCTTGCGCGCTGCTTGCTCAAACCGTCTTAGTGCCCGGTGTCTGCTTAGCCACATGTTATTCACGAGTGGATCAAAATTAGGATGAAATTCCTGGATTTTCTGTAAATATAAAAACACAGGTGCACCTTACATTTAAATACGAACTCTTCGGCATGAGCCTTTAATAAACACTTTAGAGTTTGGTCTCTGGCTGGGTGTGGCAGTGCGTGTCTGGAATACCAGCAACTCAGGAGGCTGAGGCAGGCGCATCATGAGTCTGAGGTGAGTCTAGTCTACTTAACAAGACTCTTAACAAAACAAGCAAAACCAGGAGCAGCAAGGTGGCTCAAAGAATGACTGCCACCCTGCCTGATGACCTGATTTCAGTCTCTGCCATGTTGGTGCTGGGAATCCAATTTGTGGTCTTCACACTGAGAACAGCTAATGCTCTTGTCCCTCAGCCAGCTCTCCAGCCTGCACTGAAGTTTTTGTGATAGGGTCTCCTGCTCAGTGTGGAGCTCACTGATTTGAATAAACTATCTCTGCATCCCCAGTGCTAGGGCTATAGGTACATGCCACCGTCTGATGTTTCTATGTGGGCTCTGGGATTGAACTCAGGATTTCAAGCTTGCAGGACAACCACTTTACCATTTGAGCCATCTCCCCAGATCATAATGATAAGTTTTGACATTTTATTTGCAATTATATGGCGTCTCAGTTAGCTTTAGCTTGTCACAGCCTTGAGTTATCTGAGAAGACAGTCTCAGTTGAGGAATTATCTAGATCAGATTGGCCTGTGGACAGGTATATGTGTGCATGGGGACTTGTCATGATTGTTAATTGATATGAGGGCCACTGTGGGCGGCGCCGTACCTAAGTAGGTGGCCTGGGATTGTTTAGGAAAGCTAGCTGAGTGTAAGCCTGCCTGTGAGCCAGCTTGCAAGCATCCTCCTCTTTGGGTTCTGATGCACTTCTCTGGCTGTGAAGTGAGTTTGTGGTCAGAGGTAATGCTTGTGTGAAACAGCACACAGGCCTGACTTTGAGCTAGCTCCTACTTTGAGTCCCTTCAGTGACCGAGTGTGATTGATTGAGAGTTGTAAGCAAATAAAACCTTCACTCCCCTAAATTGCTTTTGTAAAAAACAAACAAACAAACAAACAAACAAACAAAAACCCATAAGGGCTGGAGAGATGACTCAGTGGTTAAGAGCACCAGCTGCTCTTACAGAGGACCGGGATTCAATTCCTGGCACCCACATGGCAGCTCACAACTGTCTCTAACTCCAGTTTCAAGGAATCTAACATCCTCATACAGACATACATGCAGGCAAAACACCATTGCATATGAAATAAAAATAAACAAGTTTTTAAAAACCTCAAAAATATACATTAAAAACCCCAACAAAACAGATTTATCTGATTTTAAATTGTGTGCCTGGGTGTGTGTATGTGTTACTGGGAGTGAGGGGCCACTGAAGTTCAGGAGAGTGTATCTGATATACTGGAGCTGGAGTTACAGAGGGGGCACTGAGCAATCTGACGTGCACTCAGCCACGGAGCCACCTCTCCAGGTTCCTTATGCTACTTTTGGTCAGAAAGGAAACCAAGACACTCTGAAAACACAAACTAAAAACAACCACTCCCTCCTGATGAAGGACTCTCTATAATATTTGTGGGTGTCTTTGGAAATGAACAGTCAAAGAATTGCCACTTAATTTGATTCCAAATGAAGAGAAGTTACCTACCTCCTCCAAGTCACGGACGATGCGCTTGTTGCTGCGTTCGATCTGGAGTCGTTGAAGCTCCTCCTCTACGACAGGGTCACCTCTGTTTTGCTAGATTTTTATATTAGTAGACACACTAAAGTCAAAAACAAATGTGTGAAACTTTCTCTTTAAAGCATGTAGAAGCCTACCAGACAATGGGTCACCCTGCCACAGAGTGCTGACGGGCTAACGTGTCCACTATTCATATTGTTCAGACATGGGGAAATTTTATAGAGACACAGAGTGTCATGTAGCCCAGGCTAGCCTCAAACTCACTATGTGTCTGAGGACACACCTGAACTTCTGATACTCCTGCTTCTACTTCACAGAGCATCTTGGGGTGGGTAGGAATCAGTCTCCATCCATGACTACCAAAACCCCGTAAGGCTTTCTTTTTCCTTTTCTCTTTCTTTCTTTCTTTCTTTCTTTCTTTCTTTCTTTCTTTCTTTCTTTCTTTCTTAACTGCAGGTCCTCCAGTGTGAACTTTGTATGACATCATATGGTAATGCCCAAAAGGCTGGCCACAGGGGCTGGAGAGGTGGCTTAGCACTTGTGTGGTTGCTGCACTTGCCGAGGAGTGAGTCCAATTCCCACCACTGTGCTGATTGGCCCACAACTGTGTGGAGCTCCAGCTCCCTGGGTGGGGGTCAGCTGCCTCCTGTTTGCCTCTGCAGGCACCCCACTCACAGCTGCACGAACACACCAATGTACATATGATTACAAATGAGATAAATCTTTAAAAAATAAAGGCTTGACCATGCCCGATCCTTCCTACTCACCGAGACCCTGTAGTTCACACTATGAAGCTTTGTTGGCTTTGGGGGGATCCCCTGTAATTCAAAGGCCAATGCCTCATCCTTAGCTCCTCAGCACGTGACTATATGTGGCATCCAGCTTGGGGTGACTCCTGACAGCAGTTTTGGAACCTCTAATTTTGATGCTCTGTAGACCACAAGTATATCTCACATCCAGAACCATAGGCTGAGTCTGGCCATCTCCTTGGACTGAAAGTCTCTCTCTCTGTGTGAGTCTCTCTGTGTCTCTGTCTCTCCCTCTCTTTATGTCTCTCTCTCTGTCTCTGTCTCTTTCCCCGTGTCTCTCTTTCCCTCTTTCCCTCTCCTTCTCTCCCTCTCCCTCCCCCTCTGACTCTCTCTCTGTCTCTGTCTCTCTCTCTCAGAATTGAACCTGGGGCTCACACATTCTAGGCGAGTGCTCTGCCATTCTGTGGTACTCTCAGCTTTCCTTGCATTGTCTTTCTCCCGCTTTGGCATCTTGTATACAACAGGAATAGCAAACATTTAGTGAAACAAATGAGATCCTCGTGGCAGCCGTTCTGACCTTGTACTTCTCATGAGATTTTTGCCGCTCCTCATTGAGCTCCTTTTGAAACTTATAAGTTGTGTGTTCTTTACCAAGGTGCACCTGCCTGTGGAGAACAAAAGCCACCTTCCAGAAGCCATCCACAAATGTCATCTTTGCAATGAGTGTCTTAGCTATATCCTACAATCAAGAAAGGATGGGAAGAAACTAGAGGAAACCACCTCTGGGGTGAATAATATGTCCCGTGAAATGAAGCTTATCATTTAGTGATTGATGCTAAAATAGTTATGAATCAATGAAACAATGAGAGATAGTTCATTCAGTAAAGTGTTTGCTTTGCAAGCATGAGGACCCAAGTTCAATCCCAGGAGCAGGAGCCTGGTACAAAATGTCAGAAGTGAGGGTATTCTCTCTTTATCTCAGTGCTGTGCAGGTACAGATAAAGGATCCCAGGACAACCAACCTAGCCTGCTGGCTGAGCTCCAGGCCAGTGAGAGGCCCTGTCTCAAAAGAAAGCTGGATAGACAGCTCAGTGCTGGGCAGTGGTGGCTCACACCTTTAATCCCAGCACTTGGGAGGCAGAGGCAGGCGGATTTCTGAGTTCGAGGCCAGCCTGGTCTACAGAGTGAGTTTCAGGACAGCCAGGTCTACACAGAGAAACCCCTTGAAAAACCAAAAAAAAAAAAAAAAAAAAAAGGAACGAGCACTGGCTGTTCTTCCAGAGGACCCAGGTTCAACTAGTAGTCCCACATGGCAGCTCACAAGGGACTGTAACTCCAGTGTTAGGGGATCTGACGCCCTCTTCTGGCTTCCATTGGTAACACACACACAGAGGTAAACATGCAGGCAAAACAGGAATACAAGTAAAATAAAATAAATCAACCTTTAAAACAAACAATATAAGGTGGATGCCATTTGAGGAACAACATCCAAGGTTGACTTCTGGATACCACAAGTACACACGCCGGTGCACGCACACATGTACACATGCACACACACACGTGTTCACAGATGTGCTTGCATACATCACATGCATGAGCGTGCATGCGCGCACACACACATTCACGACATATCCCTGAATGCTCAGCAGCACCAGTGTTCAGGGAAACGCAGATCTAAGCTATACAAGGCCACAGGTGCTGATGAAGATGTAGAAAACCCCAAATTCTCCAGTGTTGCAGGGGAAAATGTAAAAACAGTCTGAAATGTGGTGGACTCACGCAACAGAAACACAAGAGAGCTCCTATCTGAACATCTGTTGCCAAGTCTGTCCCCAGCTGCTACGATTCCCATGGTATGGGGTCTCACAGGGAGGTGAGGGGTCATGGGGTATAATGTGGGTACCTGAGGTCTGTCTGGGAATGGGGACGAGGGTATCAGGAAGGAAGGAGGGGCCACATGCCCACAGTCCAGGGTTGCTCTGCCCTGTCTGTGTATGTGTAGGAAACAACACGTCTTAGTTATTAATTAATGCCCAATAGCCACAAATTCTGAGGTAGGAACACTGGCTGAGGAGGAGTAATTGAATTCACCGAGAGAGTTTATCAATAATTGCGTGCCATTGTGTCTCCTGTGTCAAAGGCTATCCTGTAAAAACAGCCACACTATCACTTGATACAAATTATTTCTCAATATTTACCACTTAAGATTGTTCTCGATCTCTGTCTGGATGTCCTGTCTGACTTTCTGTTCAAAGATTGCCTCCTTCATCTGTCTGGTTTTGGAGATTTCATCACCGTGGTCCAGGACTGGAGGCAGGAACGAGCGGAGACCATGGCCGTAATCAAATCAGTCATTTGCCCAGACGAACACAAGTTTCTAACCATGTCACCTAACAGACATCTAACTGAATTTTGTTCATTAATAATAAATGTGACTGGACGCATCTCTTTCTTACTCTTTCCCAGGACTGGTTTAGGGCGGGCCAGATGACTATTACCTTCTTTTAGCTCCTTAATCTTCATCCTTCCAGGCTCCTGGTTTAGGACAGTTGCCACAGCGAATGGATTTGACAGGTCGGCTGGAAACCGAAGGTCCTGATAATCGATTTCCTGAGGGCCCGATTGGGAGGGGAATGAGTTCTTTTTCTTCCCTTTCCCATCACACCGGGGGTGCACCCAACCCCTTACCTTCAACTTCTGAGGTTTTGGCTTTGCTGGAGCTGGGTAAAATTGCACATATGCTGTTTTTTCTAGAGGAACATTTATTTTCTTAGAACGAGTATTTAATCTTTTAAACTCTTCTAATCTAGAGTTTAAAACAGATGTTAAATTAGTGTATGATCCAATGTTTCAAGGTTTGTTATAAAGATTTATTTTTATTTTTGATTGTGCCGCCATGTTGTCTGTATTTCTGGTGAAGCCAAAAGAAGGCATCTGATCCCTTGGGGTCAGAGTTACAGACAGTTGTGAGCTGCCATGCATGCTGGAACTGGACCAAGGTCCTCTGCCAGACCAGCTCTTAACCACTGAGCCATCTCTATCCCCACGTAGCTCAAGGATTTTGTTTTTGTATTCTTTCTGATAAAACTATTACTTGTGGACCAATAGTATAAATAAATGAAAAGTAAATTTGTGTGTCCATGAAAACAAATTCCATATCAGTATATTAACATATAAGGTATATAGATATATATGTATGTGTGTACATATATTAACACCAGTGGCTGCTTTTCCCCCATCCTTTAAAATGGTATATTTATTGTGTGAGTGTGTGCATGCGTGCCTGTGTGTGTCTCTGTGTGTTTGTGTCTGTGTGCTTGGGTGTACCCTGACATACATGTGGAGGTCAGAGGGCAGCAGCTCTCTCCTCCACTTTGTGGGTCCCAGGTATGGAACTCAGGTCCACAGCAAGAACCTTTGCCTGCTCTTATTTGCATTTCTCATGAATATGCAAATGAAACACAGCAGACTAGGGAATGTTCTCCTGGTTTACTGTCATTTATTTCTAGCCTGTAGCTCTTCAGTCACCTAAGCTGATTAATTTAAAAACCAACTGTTGCTTTAATTTATTAACCTAGTAAAAGCTTATGTCCTCTGAAAAACAGAACCCCTTCCTCTAGGCTTTCAGCCTTTTGCACAGACTCTTCTTGTAGTATAAATGTTGTTCTCACAGTGTTAGGTGGAACCTGGAGCCACATACATGCCAGGCAAGAGGCCAATGACTGGCCTGAACTCCCAGCTTTAAAAACAAGAGAGAAAATGGGCAGAAAAACTTGGATATTTCTTATTTTTTAAAAAGCAACTTCTTGCTATGTTGTTCAGGCAAGCTTTGAATTCATGATCTTTCTGCCTCTGCCTCTTCAATAATGGGATTACAAGTGTGTACCACAATTTCCAGAGCTGGATTGTATTGGATTTGGGATGAAGTGTTAAGAAACAATTGGGGCTGGGGCTGTGGTTGAGTTGGTAGAGGGCTTGTCTCGAATGCACAGGGCCCTGGATTCCAGCACCACCTAAACTGGGTGTGGTGGTGCACTCTGGAATTGGAGGCAGGCAGAGTGTCAAAGTCATCTTGGTTCTATGGTGAGTCTGAGGCCAGCCTGGGCTACATGCATAGACAGAAACACAATGAAGAAGCCATACATACGGTAAGGCTGTGTTGGGGTAGCAGGTTCCAGTGAAGACACATTCATATGGCTGAGAGTTGAACTGGGAGATCCACAATTGAATTTTTATTTGTGCCATCCCGTACTGGATGGGTGTGAACTTGACAGTTATTCTTGCCTTCCCATTAGCTGGGATTATTCCTGGAAGGAGAGATAGAGATAGAGAGATAGATAGATAGATAGATAGGAATGTCATTGTATTAGTGACTTGTCTCATTGCTGCGACATAATACCTGGCAGAAGCAACTTCATGGAGGAAGGGTTTACTCTGGCTCACAGTCGGAGGGTACAGTCCGTCATGTCGGGGAAGGCACAGCAGCAGGAGCCTGAGGCGACTGCTCACATCACATCCATACTCAGGAAGCAGAGAGATGGATGCTGGGGCTCAGCTCACTTTCTGCTTTTTATTCAGTCAAGGACCCCAGCCTAAGGGATGGGGCTTCCTGTATGCAAGGTGGATCTTCTCACCTTGGACCTATGTCCTGCCCAGAAGTTCTTTTTCCCTCTGGCATTGCCAGGTAAGATGAACCACCACAGAGGTATGCTTTGCTCAGCAAGTGCAGTAGAAGAGGCAACACAAACCCCATTGTCCCAGCACACCATGGATGTGCCTCTGCTCTCTGTCCAATCTCTTCCTTAACTGCACACAACTCAGCTCCTGAGTGTTGACATGAACCTTGCTTATCAGTGACTATGGGAATCTTTTCCAAAAACTGTCTGCTTGTGTAGTTACACAGATATGGACACACCCTACTACATCAGTGCCTCGAACATAAATCCACAGAGTGCTGACCCTAGAGCAAATGGCCAGAATGCAGTGTCAGTGCTGGGAGCAACATGAAAAGCTAGGAACACACCTAAAATTTTGGTTCAGACATTTCAGCACCGTGTTTTTCTACAACTTCGTTCTTTCCTCTCAAATCACATTCATTCATTCATTCATTCATTCCCTCCCTCTCTCCCTCCCTCCTCCTTTCCTTCCCTCCCTCCCTCCCTCCCACCAACCTGCCTACCTTTCCTTTTCTTCAGTGTTGGGGCTGGAGCCCAAGACCTTATCCAAGTGCTCTAGCACAAAGCTACACCCCAGCCCTCTCCTTTCAAATCTGGCTGATGAACTGGTGTTCCATCTACCACCAAGCAGCACACTATGCCATAGTCCTCCTTGGTATCTCTTGTGCCAACTGGACTTAGAGCGCTGTATGTTCCAGGGGTTGGCAGGGTCACAGCCTGGACCTTCGAAGCCCTAAGCTGTCAGACCATGTCACTCAGGAACTCAGTTAAAGAGACAAAGTGATTGTGAGAGACAGAAAAGAGAGATGCAGTCAGTGCACGCACTGCGAAGGAGAATGGGGAGGAGCAATGGTCCCCCAAGTCCACCCATGCAGCCCTGACATGAGGTTCAGGTTTAAACAGAGGACAAGAGCTGGACATGGCTAAGCTGTGCTGGCTAAGGTGTGGTCCTGCCCATCACTGACCCAGCCTTGGCTCCACGCCAGTCCCTCCTGTAATGTGGTCTGACAGGCTGTCAGCATTGTGTGGAATCTCTCTGTGGTTTCTACTGAATGGTACCTTCCAGGGCAATTGCAAACCCCCAAGGCAAACACCAGCTCACAGCTTCTTTTTCCACCTGAACCCTTTCTATAGTGCTTTAAAAACTGGTAGTTAATGGTTTCTAAGGGAGGTGGAGACATCTTCAGTGGTGTAGCCACTAGTAAGGGGCCCATGTTCTGAGAAACAGGCCATCACCCACGTTTCTATAAGCAAACCTCATGGAACATTTTGGGACACACAGACATGGGCAACTAGTTGAGCAGAGCAAGGATCCACAAGGACGGTCGGGGACGAGGGGAAGTAGTAAGGGTGAATGTGATTGAAAATTATTACAAACGTGTATGAAATGCTATCACAAACCACCCCATTATATAATGATATGGAAGATCCGTGAGTAACGAGCTTGCTGCACAAGCATGAGGATCTGAGATGGGATCCCCAACACCCACTTATGCAAAAGCCAGATGACGTGGACATATCTTAACCCCAGCATAGGGAGCAGAGGAGACATGGGGATTCCTGGAGCTCACGGGCCAGCCTAGCAGAAACAGTGAGAGACCTCAAAAGGTAAGCTAAATCAGGTACACCAATGAGCTAGTGCATGCGCGCGTGTGTGTGTATACACACACACACACACGCACACACATGCACACACACACACAAGTGGCATTTGTTAATTTCCTGGGTACAGAGAGAGATCAAAATCATTAAGTAATGGCCACCATCGTCTCTCAAGCCCAGGGCCAGGTGGAAAGAGTCACTAGAGACACTGGGTCTGCAGGCTAACAGCAGGACATCTCCGTAGAAATCTCAACCCAAGAGACTTTAACACATTGCCCATCACTTGGTTGGAGCATCTGCCCTGTGGAACCTACAGAGCATTTAGGGCTTGAGACCTAGAGCACCCTACTGCTTCATTTCAGCTCATTAACTTAAAAACATAAGAACAAGCTCTGGGGCATGGATTAATGTTTACCTTGACCTGGGTGATTTATTATTTTTTAAAGTGCTTTTATCCCAGACATGATACTAAAGCTGGTGGTGGAGATGTAGCCCAGGCAACCACAGTAAACTGCTTCTTTTCTCCCTGTTCCTGATATCTTATGTTTATAAGTGAGAATGGTATTCTCAATATTTAACCTCATTAGAAAAAGTCTACCTCAGGGCTGGGGGGTGTGGCTCAGTCTGCGGGTGCTGCTTCTGTGGGCATGCACAAAGATCCCCAGCCCTACAGAAGCCAGCTGTATGGTGTTAACACTCAGGAGGTAGGGGCAGCAGGATCAGGAGTTCAAGGTTATCTTTGGCTACATAGTGACTTCTAGGCATCGTGCAAAATACAAGTGTGTCTGTGAAGATGGCTCACAGTAAGGTGCATGCTGTCAAGCCCAATGGTTCGAGTTTGAGCCCTAGACCCACATGGTGGAAGGAGAGAACTAACTAGAAAGTTGTCCTTGGCCCACAATACATACATGTGCATGCACGAGTACAAACACCTATGAAGGTAATACAAATCTAAATCTCAAACTTCTATTCTTGGATCAACTACAGATCACTACCCTCAGAGCAGCCAGGAATAATGAACAATGCAAAGTCACAGAGCAGGGAGCTGGGTGAGATGACCTGTGCCTGTTATCCCAGGCCTCGGGAGAGCAAGTCAGGGTCCAGGCTGGTCTGCACTTCGCAGCAAGACAAGCAATAGCAAACCAACAAACAAGATAATAGCAGCGACAACAACAGCAAAAAGCCAAGAAAGTTCTGGCTGCAAAGATGGCTGAGAGAGAGGTTAAGGGAATTTCCTGCTCTTGCTGATGACTGGACTTTGGTTCTCAGTACCAACATCGAGCAGCTCACAATTGCCTGTAACTCCAGCTCCAGGAGGATGCCCACCTCCACCCTCCACGAACACCACACGCATGTGGCATACATATAAACACACACACACACACACACACACACACACACACAAAGGCAAAAATAAAGGCCGCATTACAAAGAGACACAACACCGACCAATGTGAAGTCACAACAAGGAAATATCGCTGTGTCATTTCCTAGGTGACACTAATTAAACATTCAAATAAGGTAATGTAATTATACAATGGAGATATTTAAATATATAAATGAACTAATTGAAAATATAGGCATGGGCAAGGACTAAAAGAACAGAAAATTATTTTTTAGGGCAGGAAGGCCCAGGCTGAGAAACCTTGTAAAAATTGTTCCACGTTATACATCTATATACTGTTATAGCCTTTAAAAAAATGTTTAATCAACATATAATTGTAAAGATATGATTTTTCTATACATACACATTTGGATAAGGAGGAAGCCGGGTAGTCTGTCACCCCAAACCTTTTCTTTGTCACAGTAAATCATCTAAAATCCTCTCAGAGGAGTCTGTGCACCTATGCACACCTACGCCTGTGCACACCAGTGTCTGTGCACACCTATGCCCATGCACACTCATGCCTGTGCACACCAGTGTCTATGCACATCCATGCCCTTGCACACCCGTGTCTGTGCACACCAGGGTCTGTGCATACCAGTGCCTTGCACACCCATGTCTATGCACATCCATGCCTGTGCACACTCATGCCTGTGCACACCCATGTCTATGCACACCCTTGTCTGCACACATGTGCAGGTGCGTGTGAAGGCTGACACTGGGTGTCCTCCTCAGTGGCTTCTCACCTTACTTTTTGAGACAGTATCTCACTGAACACAGAGCTGGTTATTGTGTGGTGGTGTGGCCAGCAAGCACCAGGGCTCCTCCTGGCCTAGTCCAGCCCGGCTGAATCATGAGAACTATGACAGGCTCCCTTTAGCCGGGCTGAATCATTAGAACTATGACGGGCTCCCTTTAGCTGGGCTGAATCATTAGAACTATGACGGTCTCCCTTTAGCCGGGCTGAATCATTAGAACTATGACGGGCTCCCTTTAGCCGGGCTCTCCTCAGCCCTACCGAATCATGAGAACAGCACATTATTGACCTCTCTTACTCTAATGTGCATTTACTTCTTCTAACTGTAATCTGCTGACCATTCCACCCCATGCCTCCAGCTTTTGATAACCACTAGTCTAGATTCCGTTTCCATGAAATAATTTTTTTAAAATATTCTTTTCTAAAAATTTAAGACACAAGCCTACTCTCTATGCAGTTCTGGATGTCCTGGAGCTCCCTATTTAGACCAGGCTGGCCTGAAACTCATAGGGAATTCACCTGCATCTTCCTCCTGAGTGCTGGGATTAAAGGCTACGTCCTGAGCCCTATGAGATCAGACTTAGTAGATTCCACACATCAATGAGATTACCTCCATTAGCACAAGCTTTAAACATTTCCTCCCAGCAGAGCAGAGGTACGGACTGTTCCCCATGAATTGTCACAGAGCCATCCAATGCCTCATGCTCAGAATCTTGTAAGGGCAATTTTGCCCTTCTAAGATTTAGGGTTCCACTGAGTATGGGGGTTGGAGTGAACTAACCTCTGTAAGATTCAGTGAACAGCTACACAGCTTAAAAGTCATCTGCAGACAAGCTGTTGATAAATTTTAGCACTGACATTATGGAGGAGGTCACCAAGAAGACAGGGTGTCTCCCAGTCACAGGCCACTGCTGTTGCCCAGGGCCTGTGGCAAGAGAACAGTCTCAAGGGTCACTGGGCCTCCACCAAGCACAATTCTCTTTGGTCACTCAGGAACTCTGTGACTCAGCTTGAACACCTTAACTGAGGCTCAGTTTTCTCATCTGTAAAATGGGACAAGCCTTAAAGGATACACTGATCTGCCGATCTGAGGTTAGTGTGAGTGCAGTGTCTGTGAAAGCTGAACTTCCCAGCTTTTAGGCCACACAGGCAAGCAGTGACTCACTTGGGTTCAGTTACCACTGAACTGCGTGGAAGAAACAATTGTATATTTGACTCATTTTCATGTGTGTAGTAGGTGTGTGTGTGTGTGTGTGTGTGTGTGTGTGCATGTTTGCCTGTGTATGTGCTCTCCAAATATGCTGGTTAATACTTCTTGTCAACTGGACTAGACATGGAGTTACCATAGAAACATGCTCAGTGGGTACTCCTTTGTAAGAGTGCTACCAGAAATGTGTAACCAAGGCGAGGAGACCCATCCTGAATGGACAGCACAGTTGGTTCCGTGAGCTGGTTGGTCTGAGTGAAAAGGAGAAAGTGAGCTGAGCCCCAGCATCCTGCTTCCTGACTGTGGATGCCTTGTGAGCAGCTGCCTCAGGCTCCTGCTGCTGTGGCTTCCCACCATGATGGACTGTGCCTTCAAACTGTGAGCCAAAACAACCTTTTCTCCCTCCCTCCCTTCCTCCCACTCCCTTTCCTCCCTCCCCTCCCTCCCTCCCTCCTTCCCTCCCTCCTTCCCTCCCCTCCTGTTGTTTTTTTTTTTGCTACAGCAGCAAGGAAAGTGACTAATGTTGCAAGTCCTGCCTCTGACCTGAGATCACTGGGGCAGTGGGTGTCTGAGGTCACACAGTCCTCACCTGACTTTGGTTCAATTGTAAAGGCCTGATGAGACCGAAGCAACGTGATATGGAATTCAAAATCCACGGGGCAGCTGCACTGCAAGGGGATCACATAGCTTTTGCTGCAAAACAAGCGCGAGAAGGAAATGGAGCATGTCATTTTCGTTAACTTTCTTATGACGAGCCTAGAAAGGAGTAGAGACTCCAGAAGCACAGCTAGCCACAAAAAGTGTTGCCTGACCCCAACTGGCCCTTTCTGTCTCTCACCAACAAAAAGATGTATTTTAAAATAGGCTTTCATGTAACCTGGCCTGCCATCTGATTTGCTACATAGCTAAGGCTAAGTGTCTGAGTTCAGTTTCCAGTTGCTGTGACAAAATGCCCTGACATAAGCAACTTAAGGGGGAATGGGTTTGTTTGGTTTACAATGCCAGGTTATTGCCATTGCTGTAGAGAAACTGAGGCAGCAGAAACTTGAAGCAGCTATGCCCACTAAGAGCAGAGCGCAAAGAAGTAATGCATGCTTGCTTGTGCTCAGCTCTCTTGCTCCCTTTTACACAGTTCAGGATCCCATGCCCAGGGAATGGCGCCACCCACAGTGGGTGGGTCTTCCAATATCAGTTAATGTAATCAAGATAATCCCTCATAGACACACCCACAGACCAATGTGATCTAGACAATCCCTCACTGAGACTCTTCTCTGGTGATTCTAGATTGTGTCATGTTAACACTTAACGCTAATCATCACACCAAAGAAGATCTTGATTTTCTGTTCTTCTTTCCTCTTGAGTGATGGGACTGCAAGTGTACACCATCATATGCTACTCATGAAGTGCTGAGGATGGAACCAAGGGCTTTGTGCCCATGGTAGGCAAACAGTCTACCAAATGAGCTTCATCTCTTGTTCACACTATTGAGAGAACTCCATTGAAATCACTGTGGGTAGAGCTGCTGGGTTGGGGGACTCTGCCTTCTTGGGAGGTACCCATCTGATTTGCTCACTTGTGTGGACTTCACCACCACACACTAGGCTGGGCCTCACCAGCAATGCCAGGATTCCCTGGATTCTGGTGGAGTCATGTGTGTAGGAATTTCAGGGATATCCCAGATTCACACACATTCTCTCTCTCTCTCTCTCTCTCTCTCTCTCTCTCTCTCTCTCTCTCTCACACACACACACACACACACACACACACACACACACACACGTCAATAAATATTTGGTTTTCAGTAACCATTTAGGAGACTATTAATGTGCCAAAATATTTATAATGGGCTTTGAAATTCATTATCTTTTAACAATCTGTGAAATATCTGAAATAGTTCAATATATATATTTTTAAACAATTAAGATTTCTTTATTCATTACCCGGGATCTATAAAACATTTCCAAAGAAATAAAACACCACCAGTTAACAGTGCTCATCTATCTCTGTTTTCTACTTTGCAGGGGTGGTCAGTACTGGATATCCTCTGCCTAAAAATTACGTATTTATGTATATTTAATAATATTGCTACATATCATGCTTGGGAAGATGTGGCTTCAAGACACCAGGCGGCTGGTCACATTGCATCTATAGTCAGGGAGGCTGGTCACACTGCATCTATAGTCAGGGAGGCAGCCAGAGTTGAATGCTGCTCTTCAGCTCGCTCTCTCCTTCTTTATTAATCTGGGATCCTATCCCATAGGATGGTACCACCACTTGCAGGATGGGTCTTCCTAGTTCAGTTACATTACTCTGGAAACACCCTCTCAGGCACAACCATGTGTGCTTTCTAGGTGGTTCCAAACTAAGTCAAATTTGCCACTGCTCTCAGGGCCCCTCAAGAGCTTCGGTTGCTTTTCACGAGACTTGCAGAAGATAAGTCAGTCAACATCCCAGCATGGATGAGAGAGGGCTGCAAAGCCCACCGCTGGAACAGAGACAGACATTTTCAGTCAGGGTTGTGATCCTTGGTAGGTTGTCTACGCTCTAGGAGTCAGTCCTACACCCGTGGGCACACAGGCAACTGGGCTCAGTAGGTTATGTGTTTTAAAAACTAGGAGAGGACTTGAAGCTCGGAGGACAATCTGGATGGGGGTGCACAGGAGAAGCCAGAAGATATGAGCAAAATGTATTATATTCATGTACAATGTTCTCTAACAACGCCGGGGCTTCTGTGAAGCAGCTGCTTTAGGGCTACAGTGCCCTCAGCCACTGGGCCAACAGGCAGCTTGGCTCTGCTCCGCATCACAGCCTGGCTGTTACTATCCTCTACTTGTCTCTTTCCCCAACTGGGTGTGAAGCTCCAGGCCCGGGTCAGTGACATTTCCTGGCTTTCTTTCATTGGACGAATAGAAAGAGAAACTCAGTCTGCCCTCAGCTTCTGGGCAAGGGCAGGTGCTACTCCCTGGGATCAGTGGGACCATGCTTCCATGATCCATGGGAATGAACTCCACAGCCAGGAGTCCATTGCAACCCCTGAGCTCACTGCAGTCCCTGAGTCCACTGCAGCCCCTGAGCCCACTGCAGCCTCTGAGTCCACTGCAGTCCCTGAGCCCACTGCAGCCTCTGAGCCCACTGCAACCCTGGAACCTGCCTGGGGCTTGCCTGGAGTTTGATTCAGCTCTGGACCCTGCATGTTGCAGCTTCTCCCTGTTCTGCTGAAAGGCATTATCTGTTTGCTTCACCTGCACAGGTCTCTCTGAGGCCTCTGGTGTTATGCTGCTCACTGATAGGTATCAGGAGTAGAAGAGGTGCTGGGCAAGATATATTTCCTGTGCACTGGTGCACATAGGTGCGCACTTGCGCAAGCGTGTGTGTGTGTGTGTGTGTGTGTGTGTGTGTGTGTGTTGCCCAGCGGTGTCTTTCTCTATTATTCCTCATCTTACCCTTTTTGAGACAGGTAGGGTCTCTTGATGAACCTACATCTCGGCAAGTCAGCCAAAGGCCAAAAAGCCACCCGTCTCTCCCTCCTCAGTTCTGGGATTACAGATGCAGGGTGCTCTACCTAGTTTTTTACATGCATGCTAGGATCCTTCTGCAAGCCCAGCAAGCACCTTGCTAACTAGACTTCTCAACCTCTCCCTGCTCCATTTGGTGAAGTGTAGCTTGTGACTGATGGGATCTGTGCTTTGAAGGTTGCTCTTGACACTTGCCAGGCAATGTCCTGCTTGTAAGAGATTTCCACTGCTATTTAGTTTCTCCCTCCTCCTTCTCTCCCCTCCTTCCTGCCTGAAACATGATCTCATGTAGGTTCCTCTCAATCTTCCTGTGCAGCATGGATGACTCTAAACTATTATCCTTGTCCCCACCTCCCAAATGCTGGGACCACAGTGTGAGCCACCACAGTGGGTTTATGTGGTGCTAGAGATGTAACCCAAGACTTCCTGAATTCTAAACAGGCATACTACCCACTGAGCCAGACCCCCAACCCTATGCTGCTGGGTGAAGTGAATCTTCTTGGTAAATGTTCCTTAGCTGTGATGCTCTATGCTGGCAGGGTAGGTGTGCAATAAACACTTTGAGTGTCCTGGTAGGAGACAAGGTGGCCTCAGGGTTCTGACAATGATACTTTTTGACATAAATCCTGGATAATGGCCACGTGGGATCCTTTCTTCAGCCCATTTTAAGGGATTTTCCACAAAACCTTTGCGACCTGTCCTACCTCAGGCTCTGCTAGAGGTATACAGCAAACCAGAACTCCCTGCAAAGCATCCTGATTCTGAAATAAAAAAGTGTACTGTGCACAACTGGGACAGTCAATCTTGACTGTCAACTTGATGGGATTTAGAGTCACCATAAACAGAGACTTCTGTTCCTCACAGATGGCTGTGAGGAATTTTCTAGATTATGTTAACTGGGGTGGGAAGACCCACACTAAGCCTAAATGTGGATAGCATCATCCTGTGGGCTGGGGTCCTGAACTGAGTAAAAAGGAGAAAGTGAATTGATCCCCAGCATCCATCTCTGCTTCCTGACTGTGGCTGCCATGGGAGCAGCCGCCTTGAGTCCCCGCCTCCATACCTTCGCCACCATGGTAGACTGTGCCCTGGAACTGTGAGCCACAATAAACCATAAGGCTGTCTAAGGCCTTACCACACTGAAACTCCCAATCTTATCTAAAACAGAAGGCTGATCAGCCAAGCAGACACTTAGGCACTCCACTCCATGTCAGCCATTCCCAACCGAAGGGGTTAGACTGAACTAACACCTGTGGTTACAGCAACCAGGCTGGATCCCACGTGTGGAGATGTAAGCAGGGTGTGGGCAATGGCTTATTGCTGTCCACATGTGGTCTCTGGGGATAAGGCAGGTGACTATGACTCACAGGTCAGCACCTGCAGGGGTCAGTGCAGAGCTGTCCCAATAACGACCCCCATCTGATGCTCAAGGCTCTTCTGATAAATGCCACATGGCTGAATGTTTCTGAGTTGAAATAATTCCCCACAAACTCTCTTGGGGTCCTTCCCATTGGTGATAAATGGTCCATTTTCAACGAACTCCTAAGCTCTGATAATTCTCAGAAAAGGTGTTGAGGTATTTGTTTAGTGATGATTACCAGCAGCCAAGTTCCCTATGCACTTGCCAGCCTGGAAAAATAAACAGTTTCTTAAGGGAACAAAATTCCAAGCACCGTGATTCAGAGGGCACCAGACTGATGCAAGTCACCAGGTGGCAATGGAATCTGCACTCCGTTCCAGTTACTCCCTCTCCTTTATCAGTGTCAGGGCTGCACGGATGGTGGGGCTGGACTGCAGCTCAGGAGCATCACCATGATGCTTAGTTGTTTGTTTGGTAGGGGTTTAAAAACATTTATTCATTTTTATTGTGCATTTATGTATGTGCACTATATGGCTGCTAGAAACTAAACCTTCCTCTTGTGTAAGAGCAGCAGATGCTTGTTAATTTCTGAGCTAACTCTCCAGCCTCTTATTTTACTTCTAAATGACATGCTTTCATGTGTGTGTGTGTGTGTGTGTGTGTGTGTGTGTGTGTGTGTGTGGTGATGCTCACATGAATGCTGGTCTCTGTGAGATCCCATGGAGCTGCAAACTGCCACATATGGGTGCTGGAACATGAACTTGGGGTCTCTGCTGTACACACTCTTAACCAATGAGCCACCTCTTTACTCCTTATGTGATAGTTAATTTAATTGCCAAGCTGACACAAGCTAGGATCATCTGGGAGGTTGACTTTGAACTCAGAGACATGGCTGCCTTTTCCTCCCCAGTGCTGGGATTAAGGGCATGCACCATAATGCCTCCAGCTGTGGAGAATTATCCTGATTATGTTACTTAAGGAAAGGTGTCAGAAAGTTCCATTGACAGGGTGAGTGGGATTCTGAGCCACAGAAAAGTAGAAAACAAGCAAATCACCTTGGAGAAAGCCAGCCGAACACTGGCACACTTGGAACTGCGTGCCACCCAGGCCCTTTCTCCCTCAAGTTGCTTTTGTTGGGGTATTCATCACACAGCCACAGGATAGGGAACTGGGATGCTTACTGAATGTGAGGCCCTGGTTTTAAGCCCAGGACCAGAAGCTGTTTAGTGTTTGTTGAGAGTGGTGGTGCAGGTGTGTAATCCCAGCACTTGGGAGGCAGATGGGGGAGGATCAGAACTTCAAAGCCAGCCTGGGAAATTTTTTGAGACAGCATCTCAAATAAACAAATAAATCTCAGCTTTGGAGATATGTTTAGCTATGTAAGAGTGTTGTCTACACAAGCATGATGGCCCAAGTTCAAATACCCAGCACCCACCTAAAAATTTGGATGAGGCTTCAGGGTACCTAAAACTCTGTGCTGGGTGAGGGGAAGGTGGCCAGAGAATTTGGGGGCTTGATGGATGCCAGCCTAGCTCCGGGACCAGGGAGAGAGCCTGATGTGGAATATCAGGAAACCTCATACTCTCCCCTGGCCTCTGGACACACATGCACACAAACACACGCATAAATACAAGCACACACATGTGCACATATACATGCATGTGCATGCACACACACAGACACACAAACATGTGCACACACACACACACACACACAAACACACACTTCTAAACTAAATCCCTACTGATGAACTCTGATCTACAGTGAATAAAATATTCCATTCTTGTTGTTCTTCAGAAGCAAATAGGACCTTAAGTCCGAGTTCTCTAACTGACAAGCATCAGGTGATTAGAACAGAAAAGCAGGTGGAAGTCGGCGCTCTGGGAGATAATCTGATCTTTTATCCTCCTGACTTTATCACTCATTTTATCAGTTTCATTAGGACTGCATATAAAACTACATTACAAATTTTAAAAGGATCACTTCCTGTTTTTTTAAAATGACAGCATAAGCTTTTAAAATACTGAGCCTTTGCATTATGTTCAAATTTCATTATCAGAAGAGAGCACACATTTGCCTTACAGAAAGTACACATGAGAGGGGAGGACCTGGGAATGTGGCTCAGTTGGTTGAGTGCCTGCCTAGCATGAAGCTTGGGTTTCATCCCCAGCATGGCATAAACCAAGTGAGTTGGTACATGCATGTATGCAGTCCTAGCATCCAGGAGGATAAAGGTCATCCTCTACTACACAGTGAGTCGATGTTAGCCTGGGCTGCATGAGACCCCACTTCAAGGAAGAAAGGAATGGTAAGGAGGAAGGGAAAGGGGGAGGCTGGAGAGAGAGAGAGAGAGAGAGAGAGAGAGAGAGAGAGAGAGAGAACAGCGAATAAATTCAAATTTCTCTCTTCCCATCTCTGATTTGTTTTAGAGTGAACTTATTGGATGACTTAAAATCAAATAAACTGTTTAAAGCTCTCAGTGTCTGGAGAGTGTCGTGAGCAGGCCACTTTACCATAATAGGATTTGGCTCCTTTCCTAGAGAGTGAAGGGCAAGGGACAATAAGCATGACAAATGGGTGGTGTTCCACAATGGCTGGACTCAGCAGCTACAGCAGCGTAACTGTTAGTTATATGTTTTATAAAACTTTAGGGAAGGGCCTGGGGAGATGGAGCTGGCAAAGCATTTGCCTTGCAAATGTGAGAACTTGAGTTGGAGACCCACAACCCACATTAAAAAGCTGGGCATGATGAAAATGCATACTTACGAAGGCACACCCACAAATGCATCTCACAAATGCACACCCACAAATGCACACTCACAAATGCACACACATGAATGCACACTTTTTTTTTTTTTTTTTTTTTTCGAAACAGGGTTTCTCTGCGTAGCCCTGGCTGTCCTGGAACTCACTCTGTAGACCAGGCTGGCCTCGAACTCAGAAATCCGCCTGCCTCTGCCTCCCAAGTGCTGGGATTAAAGGTGTGCACCACCACTGCCTGGCTGAATGCACACTCACGCATGCACTCACAAATGCACACCCCTAGATGCACACTCATAAGCAAATGCGCATGTACACCCCCCCCCCCACACACACAGAGGGCAGAGGGAGATGATAGTATTGGGGGCCTGCCCATATGACCTTATGTACACCTAGTTACAAACCCACGTCTATCATGACAACTGGACCTTGGGCATCTGGGATTAATATTCTTTTAAGTGGAAACCCACAAGTGAACCTTCACTTCAGATCATGTTGGCACTGTGATCTTGGGCACCAGAACTGTGAGAAATCCTGTTATAGCCAAAGATACTGATTTCACACTCACATGATTACATTAGGAAGCTATTAAGACATTAATGCTAATATTTAGTATTAGAGGTCTTTGTTTTCTATAATTAAATCATTGCTTTTTAATTTTATAAACTTTACTGCAGAAAAACCTGCAAATAAATAAAAACATCACACAGTAAAATTAAGCTAATACAAATTATACAACTCAATGAACTTCTACACAATTAAAATCAGCACCAAGACCAAAACAGTCCATGACTGAATTAGAACTAGAAAACCAAATTTATATGTTCTGTGTGCAGAGGCTTCAGTGAGCGCACGTGCTATCTCCATGCAACAGAGGCAAGCACAGCTCAAAACACCAGAGATTCACCACACATTTGATTTTGAATTAATTTCTGGTCGATGTACATTTGGAAGATTTCTACTGTTGCCTGAGCTTTTATAACCCACAAGTGCAGTTTAAGACACCAGAGAACAGCCTGGATTCAGTGAGTTCACTTCTCCAGACTTGATAAAAGATGTTATTTTTCTAGGTATTGGAACAGAATTTGAATTTAGGAGAGAGAGAGAGAGAGAGAGAGAGAGAGAGAGAGAGAGAGAGAGGGAGAGAGAGAGCGCTCTGGGAGAGTGGAGACAGGTGGATCCCAGGGCCTATCTGGGGTCACAGCAAGCTTCAGGTTCAGAGAAACACTGTCTAAAGGAATAAGATAGAGAGCAGGAGAGTAGGGACTCTCAATGCTAACCTTTAGTCCACATGAGCATGTGTACACACACATGCGAGCACACACACACACACACACACACACGATATGAACACGAGCATACAACTGAACTCACACAGGAAAAACTAAATGTTAAGTTCACTCAACACGAAATTCTTAGTAGAAACAACTCGTCTGATAGCAAACAGCGCTTCCCAGTTCCCACAGGTGTAGGTAAGGTAGGATAGTGGAGATAGAAACAGAGTGAAAGTCAGGGACCGCTCCCTGGGAGGAAGCAGGCTCTGTGTGTCTGGAGCCTACGAGAAGAGGGTCAGTTGGTGGCAGGATCCAGGAAGGGAGCTGGGGTAAGGAAGGGGGGCTCAGTGAGCGGGGGTTGTGGTGGGAGATGGGAGGGAGATGAAGGGCCTCCTGCAGGGCGCTGGCTTTTTCATATGGAGAAATATAGATCATTACTAAGGGAAGATATGAAGATGCTCTAAGTGCCACGAGAAGCTGTGCACAGCCGGCTTCCTTTACACTAGGCGGTGGAAGCGACCACAGTTCCTTGCAGCCCAAGAGCCTGTAATAAGATTTGACTGACAGAACCCACAGGGGACCCTGCTGACAGTCTGCCTATCCTTGTGGCCCATCCGCCTGCGGCCACCAAAAGAAAAGGCTCATTCTGTGTGGGGATAAGACATGCATTTCTTTTGTTTATTTAAAATATATTTTCTCTTTGGAGATTATAACGTAATTACGTCATTTTTCCGTGTCCTCTCTCTAAACCTACACACCCCTCCTCAGCACTCTTTCAACTCCATGGCCTCTTTTCTTTAACTGTTGTTGCTGTGTGTGTGTTCCTAAACTCACAAATGTAACCTGTCCAGTCTGTATAATGGTATTTGTATGTATGGGTTCAGGGCTGACCATTTGGTATTGGATTATCAATTGGTGTTCTCTTCCCTTAGGGAAAGGAAATTGACTGCTTTTAAATAAAAGAAAAGAAACTCAAATACCTCTGGTTTTGAAACCGTCGTGTCTAAGAATTGGGCTAAGAAGCTGGGACCATGTATAACAGAAGACAGCTGTTTACGAAAACCAAAGCTGTGGCTGGGGATGTAGCTCACTTGACGGGATGCTTGCCTAGCCTGCAGGAATCCCTAGGCTCAGATATTAGCACCAAACCAACTGGGCACGATGGTACACATCTGTAATCTCACTGCTATATGGGGAGTTTGAAGCTAGCCTGTGCTACAATGTGACAAAGAAAGGAAGGACAGAAGGAAGAAAGGAAGGAATTTTAGCCATAATTTTGGGAGTTGGCAGCTGCTCCTTCATCCTATTTGACAAGCACCCAATCAACATATTCTAAAATGCACCTGTGTGCTCGTATGGCTGCATGTGCACTCATGTGCACCTGTGCACATGTGTCACATGTCATGTGTACAGTATTTCAGATCTGGGATGTAGCAGCCACACACCAACTGGCCACTAGAGTAATGTTAGTGTTGGAAATAGCAGCCATATGAAACAGGCAAGGAAAGAGCATCCAGATACCATTCTAAAGGTCAGGGAACTGTTGCTCACACACTGGAAACCATCTTTCCTTTGCTCCATGAAGGAATGTGCTTTGGGTAGACACTGACATTCTCTATGTTATATTCTTAAATGTTAGGCCTAGCAATTTATCCAGGAATACTTTGTATGTGTCAGTGTATGTGTGTTTGTGCACGTGTGTGTGCATGTGTGTGTGTGCATGAGCTCAAGCCCTAGGGACCCCCAATGGCCACACCCAGCTTTTTGACATAGGTTCTAGGGATCTGAACTCAGTTCCTCCTATTTGGCAGTGAGTTATAAAACTCAGCCATCTCTCTAGTCTTTGTGAATACTTTCTATATCAATGAAAGTCACCAGGACTTAATATGTGATGCTAGCTGGGCTGTACAAGCATAAATACTGAACGAACGAATCATTCCAAAAATTTATAGACTGGATGACCCTACCATGAAAAACGTTCAACCCTTAACTGTCCCCGATGCACACATTCACTTGCTCTGGAGCAGATCATAAATTTAGTCCACTTTATTCAGCACACAAACCAACTGAACAGTGTGAACAAAGTCTATGGAAGAAGAACGTGTTAGGCTTTAAAGCCAGGTTTTCCCTTTCTTTCTCCAGTATCTATGCCCTTTTGAGAGAAAGACAACAAAAGCATTAACTCAGATCTTCAGATGCAAGTCCTCCTTGTTGGCTATCTGAAGTTAGCACCTGAAGCTTTTGGGTCTGTGCATTATTGTTCAGAGGGATCCTTAAAGTTTAGAGTAAGAATGGTTTTTCGTTCCCACTAAGATTCAGAAGAGGAGACTGGACCAAGAGGAACAACTAGATTGATATGTGTGTAGCCTGAGCATCTTAAATCAAAGAAATTCTAACTACAAAAGAGGGGAGAATGGTTCATATAGAAAACCCACAGGTGCTTGTCAAGTGACCGAGTGCAGGTGCACACATGTGTAGCAGCTAAAGATCAACCTTAGATATTGCTCCTCACCCTCCTTGTTTGTTGAGACGTGTTCTCTTCCTGACCTGGAGCTCACTAAGTAGGCTAGGCTGGTTGACCAGTTAGCCCCAGAGAACCTCTCATCACTGCCTGCTTAGCACTGAGATTACAGGTGCACATGGCTGTATTTAATTCTTTTCTACCTTAGAGTTCATGATAGTGGAGCAAAGGCACGCTGGCACAAACAACTGGGAGCTCATACCTTGACGTACAAGCAGAGGCAGAGAGGGGCATGCTGGGGATGATATCAGTGTTCTTCAAAGCCCACACCTAGTGACACACCTCCAACAAGGTCACACCTCCTAGTCCTTCTCAAACAAATACAGCATCTGAGGACCACCAAACCCCAAGCACAGCTTTTCTGTGGCTTCTAGGGATTGAACCCGGGTCCTCATACCTGTAAGGCAAGCAGTTTACAAGTGAGACATCTCTTCTGCTCATGACCATTTCTTTCATCCAAATACTGATTTTGAGATGGAAGCTAACTGCTTTCCCTGAGATGCAGGTAGAAGCTGAAATAAGAAGCATTTCCCCAAGGTAAAGCCGTCCTTATTGATGTAAGAAACAAATTGATATTGCCCTCTTTGTATAAGAAAACCACTGTGTTGTACCAAATCAGTATGCTGGCCATTTTTGCCCTCTCTCTATGCTGGCGTCTTTTTGCAGAATTGTATATTAAAAACTGTCTCTTTTCTTAAGTCTCTTGAATGTGCTGTTAACTTTGCCAACATGGGGACACTTTAAAAAAATACGAATGCCTCTTCAACTCTACCTTGAGTCTGGGGTGCATAAACAGAGTCCTTAGTATGGGGAAGAATAATTTTTCTCTTGACAATTGGCCTCTGAAGCTCTTCATGGAGATGGATTTTTAGCCTTCTATTGATGTGTTTGCTGTGACCTGTTGCAGCTGGTTCTCTGAGCCTCCCAGAAAGGCTCAGAGTTGGCCAAGAGCAAGCTGGGCTTGTCTGTTGTCTGTCGTTGATCTTCCCTGTCAGCACTAGTTGGGGAATACACATTGCCATGCAACCCAGAGACTTTAAAAACCAGGGGCAGAGCAACACATTCTGACACTGGCCATTCCCACACCTCAAGTAAGGTGTGGGAACCCATGAGGTTCAAGGCCTCATTGTTGTGAAAAGAGCAACTTAAGAAGTGGTTCATTTTGACTCTTGGTTTGAGGATACAGATCATCATGTCAGGGAAGGCATGGAGGTACAAAGCTTGAGGGGGCTGGTCGAATCATATCAACCGTCAAGACGAAAAGAGAGATGGACGCTGGTGCTCAGCTCACCCTCTGCTTTGTGTTCTGTCCAGGACCCCAGGCCATGGGAGGTGCGGCCCACATTCTGGGTGGGTCTTCCTCAATTAATCCAATCTAGGAACCATCAAAAGTTAGCCATAACTCAAAGCTGGTTGGTTGTCAGTGGTTGCTTGGTGCAAGGAAGATGGAATGATAGGAGAACATGGTCCAAGTGGCATCATCTAGCTATGTGGCACCAGAAAGACACTTGTTTTGTTTTTGAGATAGGGTCTGGTATAGCCCAAGCTGCCTTCAATTCACTATGCAGCAGAGGATGAGTTTAAATTTTCCTCTTCATGCCTCTATCCACGGAGTGATGGGATTCCATGTGTATGTCTTCACACCAAGCCAGAGAAATGATGTTTCAAAACTGCAGAGAAAGATGACCTAACTAAATCCTTTTCAGAATAAGCGTGTTATTTATCTTGATACATAGGAAGAATGAGATTGCATTGTGGCGACAATACTCCCAGAGATATCAAGTGACTATCCAGTATCGTGTGTGGGAAGTGCATGCACGTGTTCTTGTGTACACACATGTTTAAGAGCCCAGAGGTCTACAGTGGTGTCCTCTCTATCACTCTCCACCTTTTTTTCTGAGACAGACTCTTACTAAGCCTGAGACTCACAGATTTGGCTAGCTGGCTGCCAATATACTCCAGGGATCTTCCCATCTTCAGTTTCCTAGTGCCAGGCACACAGGTGCACATCTGGCTTTCCCTGTGGGTGCTGATGTTCAAACTCGGGTCCTCATGTTTGTTCAGCAAACTCTTACTCACTGAGCCACTCACCCAAACCCACAAATCAGCACAGTTGAGTTTATCTGGTTGTAAATTATAAGTTGAGCCCATGGAGGAATACAGAACTGAAGGTCCTTTGCACCCAGAGACACTGTTTGACTTGGGGATGTTGGACAGACACAGGAATGCAGCTTTCTTATTTACAGAGAATGTCAGGGTGTGTTTTAGCAGATCTTAAGCCACCAAAGTTGTTTATGGCTATCTGGCAAGTATTTGCATGGCATTTTATCTCAGTAAGGAAAACTTTACAACAGCCAGAACAAGCCACCAAAAAATGTAGATGATAAGTGTGAAGAAGCCCACTGTGTGACCTAGAGGAAAATGGATGGAGATGCTGGCCAGGCTTCAGAGACGCTTTGGTCAGATCACAGTTATTCCTCCCCAGGACTACCCCACAGGAAGAAAGCTGCATGGGCGACTTCAACACAAATCCCCAACTTTTGACAATTTTGTCCAAATTCTTTTATGTGCAAAGGGGAAAACAGAGTCCTCTGAGCCCCCCTGTCCTGGTTGGCTGTGGTGGTCAGCTTGCCACAGCCAAGAGTCATATAAGAGGAGAAGCTTCAATGGAGTAACAGGTATATCTCTCTGTGTGTGGGTGGGCGTGTTTTAATTGTTAATAGGTATAGGAGGGCCTAGCCCACTGTAGGCGGCACCATCCCTAGGCAGATGAACCCTGAAGCATATTAGAAAGCTATAGAAGCATATAGTTAGTTAGAAAGCTAACTATTAGCCTGCCTTTGAGCCAGCCAACACCCAGCATCCTCTGTGGTTCCTGCTGTACTTCTTGGCTGTGAGATGAGTTCTTTATCTGGAATGTTGCATGGAACATCAAACATCCCTACCTTCAAGTTCCTGTCTTGTCTTCTTTCAGTGATGGATTATGATCTGGAGTCCCAGGCCAACATAAACCTTCCCCTGTCTAAGGTGATTTTGATTGGAATATTTGTTACAGCAGCAGAACGAAGCCAGAACCCTGCTATCCTTTTCCACTTCTTCGTAATGCAGGGTGGGTCTTCTTCGGTAGACAAAATGGCTGTCTTACTGAGGCATTGTAAAAAAACACATATTCAGCTCTGGGAAGATGATTAGTTGGTAAAGTGCTTGCCTCCCAAAATTTGAGGACCTGACTTTGATAACAAGAATCCACATAAAGAAGGAGAAGAAAGGCATTGGCCTTGTGGAGGCCTAGCTTAAGATCTCTCTCTCTCTCTCTCTCCTGTTTTAGTCTCTGTGCATGATGCCCAGTGGGTTGACAAAGGAGTAGGGCCACAGATTTCTAAGGGGCACAGTGATGGTCAATGCTGTCTGCCAGCCTGGCAGGATCTAGACTCCTAAATAGGAGGCAAGCCTCAGGACATATCTGAGAGTTTCTAGACAGGGTTAACTGAGGAGGGAAGACCCACCTTAGATGTGGGCAGCACCATTCCATGGCACTGCAGTCCTGGATTCAATAGAAAGGAAAGCACGCTGAGCGCTGGCCTTCGTCTTTTTGTGTCTCCTGACTCTGGTCACATGTGAGCAGCTGCCTTACGCTCCTGCTGCCATGCCTTCCCCATCAAGATGGACTGTACCCTCAGACTGTGAGCCGAAGTAAACCTTCCTTTGCTTCCTTTACTATCACAGTAGTGACATAACGGACAAAGGGCCCCTGAGTCGAGTCTCTTTTACGTCCTTTAGGCTCTCCCTAGAAGCCTAGGGATGCTGGCAGCATGCTCTAGTCAGCCTCCTGAACTAAGAGCTGATGTGAACTGTTCTTTATAACTCACTGGCATTTTAGTATAGCAACAGAAATCGACTGAGACCGTACCTAACACATCAAACGTTTGAGAAATGACTGACTGAACGAATGAGTGAATGAATGCCAAATAAAGAACCCATTCTAATGATACACTGGACCATTAAGGTGGACTAGGATTCACTCAGAATGCTTTCGGGAAATGCCTATTCAAGTATGTCATTCTAGTAGCGATGGTTTAGATCGAAAGAAGCAAAGAAGGGTCTGAGTGGTTAGACTTTGCCAAAGAGACTGTAAAAGGCAGAAGGCCTTGGGAAGGTATCCCCTGCTACAGGGATGTCTGGAGGAGAAAAATGGCGTGTTTATCTTTTAAGAGATTTTAAAAAATATATTATGCCATTATAAACAGTAATTCAGTTAAGTAAATTGTTTAGCTGAATTTTTCATTCTGAATACAAATGAGACGCATTATGTGGGAAATAGCTTGGGGGCCTCCGAGGAGGGGGGACGTTTGTTTCTAGGGTGGGTGACTGATGTCCACAGTGTGAGGCACGCTGTTACACAGCTTTCTTAGAATGTCTTCTCCCCTTCAACTCATAAGCCTGGCTTATGACCCAAATGAGAGGTGGCTTACAGAGACAGGGAACTAAGAATCAGGACTTCTTGTTCCCCAACACATCAGTTTTGCCCACCTGTGGGAAGCAGCTATTAATCTCACAGGGGCCATCGAAAGTTCATATTTTAGGTGCGTTCGGGCCTCAGAGAGAAGGACGGGCTGGGGACAGAAGGGTTTGAGGGGGAGAAGGAAGGAGAAAGTCCAGGCATGGAGTTCTGTCAGAATGATTCTGGGGAAACGGGGAACAGGAAGGAATAGGTCCAGAACACTCCAGTCGTGTGCTGAGGGATGGCTCAGTGGGTGCTGTGGGTAGAATGTGGAACAACCCCTGGTCTCCTTCTCTGGTTTGATCTGGAAGGTTGTGGAGCTTTGAGGGGGTAGGGCCTTGCCTGAGGATGTAAGTCACGGGGATGGGGATGGGGGTAGGCTTCAGGCATTCACGCCTAATGCCGATTACAGTTCTCTTTACATCTCCTGTGTATGGATGAGGATGACCAGCTAGCTTTCTGCTCCTATGGCCACCATCTTCCCTGCCTGCTGTCAAGCCTTCCCACCATGAGGGGTTCTAACCCTCTGATCCTTTCCCCCCCTTAAGCCACCTTTGTTTGGGCATTTTATCATAATGAAAGAGGGAAGGTGGCGGGGGGGGGGGAAGGGGGCTGGACAGCTGGGGTGGAGAGATGAAGTTCTCCAGACAGTAGGCATTTCCTACTGGTGCAGAAAGACTTTCAATATTTTTTACATTAAGATTCTATTTTATTATTCATTGAGCATGTCACATGTGTGCCACAACATGCCTGTGCATGTCAGAAGACAGCTGTGGAAGGGGATCTCTCCTTTGACCATGAGGGTTCCAGGAATGAAGCTCAGTTGTCTGGCTTGGAAGCAGGTACATGCCACTGGCCCAGATCTCAATAGTTTTAGTCACCAGCTCTCTCTCTGTAACCTGAACTGAGTAGTTCAAGCTCTAAACAATCAACACAGCCACTCTGTGTACGTCCGTCCAGCAGCCAAAGTGCATCTCCTTGACATCTCTAGGGCAGATGGCACTATGCCTGCTGTTGGCATTTAGTATCTGCTGAGATACACAGAGCTGAGAGATGGGCTGGTTCGTAAAGTGCCTACCTTTCGAGTAGGGGAGTATAAGTCTGATCCCCAGAACCCATGTAATAGAAAGCCAGGCATGGTAGTGTGTGCATGTGTAATCCCAGTGCTGGAGAGGTGGAGACAGGCAGATCCTTGGGGCTCACTGGTCAGGTAGTCTAGCCTACTTGGCAGGTTCCAGGCCAATGAAAAACCCTGCCTCAAAAGAATAAATAAAAAGTGAACAGCACCTGAGGAACAATGTCTGAGGTTATCTTCTGGTATCTCTCCCCTACACACACACACACACACACACACACACACACACTCAGGATGAGATATAAAATGGACCACAGTTGGAATAATTAGCTGTTTCCTCATTAGGAAAGGCAGAATCTGAGATCTGTCTCACTTGCTTTCCCTTCTTCTAAAGGAAGACTGGTGAGGTGAATGTGAAGGTTGGGGGGGGGGAAGTCATGTGATCTAAGTTGGTCTTGTAGATACAGTCATGAATTTTGGCCTAATTCCCAGCCCCTCCTGCCACCCTCTATTCCAGACTAGAATGGGCTGCTGCTGTCTTGCCTGCCATGAGCAGGTCCTATGAGAAGGCCATCTCAGATAGCAGAACAAGGACATGGGGAGAGCCAGGCTGTCCCAACTGATTCTGGATCCAGCCATACCCAGAGATTTCCCCTTTCTGTCTCAACAGTATTTCGAACTGGTTTGTTTGAATTGTTTGAATCGTGTTGTTTTGTCTTTTGTTGCTGTAAATTCTGTCTAATTGAGATGGAAAGATGAACTTTCATCAGAAAAAATACAAGTGTATGTTTTCTCTTGTAGGAGTGCTTGTGTGTGTGTGTGAGTGTGTGTGTATGCATGTTTTGTGTGATGTGTGCATGTGTGTGTTCAGGCGTGTACGCCCATGTGCTTCTGTGTGGAAACAAGACAAGGATGCCAGGTGGCTTCTTAGTCCCTTCATATAGCATCTCTCACTGAACCTCGAGTGTCCTAGTTTGCTTCCTGACTGCCATGATAAACACCATGACCAAAAGCAACTCTGGAAAGAAAGGGCTTATTTCATCCTGTAGCAGTGCATTATGAAGGAACACTAAAGCAGGAACCTGGAGGCAGGAACTGAAACAGGCCACGGAGGAGTGCTGCTTCCTGGCTCACACCCCATGGCTTCTTCAGCTTGCTTTCTTAGACAGTCCAGCACCGTCAACCTATCTACCCAGGGGTGGCACCCTATCAATGAGCTGGGCCCGCCCACACCAATCATTAATAATAATAATAATAATAATAATAATAATAATACATCACAGGCTTACCTACAAGCCAATCTGATGAAGGCATTTTCTTAACTGAAGTTCTCTCTTTCCAGCTTGTATCAAGTTGACAAAAAACCTTATCAGCTCACTCAAGCTTGTCATTTTTCTGCTGGACTGGATAGCCATAAAGACCCTGTGATCCTCCTTAGTCCACCAAGTCCAGTATTTGAGTTACTCATGCATGTAATCATACATTTTTTTTTGTATACACTTGGGATTTGAACTCAGGTCCTAATGATTGTGCAGCAGTCACTCTTACCCACTGAGCCATCTCCCCAGCCCCATGCTGAGTCCAGCTTGGCCATGGCTGGGATTGGGTGACATGGTTCCCATCCAGCAGGGTGTGGGCCTCCACGAGTGTTGATGGCTGCTGTGGGCATAGGGCTTGTTTGTATGAAAATATATATTTTACTTCATATTCCTTCTTTGGGAAATATTCTCCCTGTTAAGGTTATTGGGGAATGTTCTCCCTGCCAAGGTTAATGACTTCATGATCATCAGAGACAGCAAGAGTCCAGGAGGCAAGGGTGTGTCTATGTCTCAGCAAAATGATAAACACTGAGACCTTCAGGACAGCCCTTAGGGCTGTAGGAAAGAATTCTGAAAACATGAGCTTGAAATATATAATTTCTTAACTATGCAAAATACAAGGATGCAATATGAATTGCACAAGGAGCTTTGAAGACCTGAAGGAACAGAGGAAACTGGACAATGAGGCAGCTTTATCAGAAAGATACTAAGGAAAGAGATAAAGAGATTTAGGGAGTGGTCATCGCAGAGCAAGATCTTACTCAGCTATGTTTATTGTTCGTTGCTTACAAAGGTAAGCAGATCCCTGAGTTTAAGGTCAGCCTAGGACAGAGGGAGTTTGGGTTCAGGCCCAGGCACGGTAGGAATAGTAATTTTAGGGTAGGATCCCACCCAGCTAGCTTATTGTCCATGTTTAACAAAGGCAGGCAGATTTTTGAATTCTATTGCAATGTTTCAAGTGCTTGCTGTCTCTTACTAAGAATCAAGGGGCTGGGGTCATGGGATGATGTTCCATGGGATAATCAAAAGGGAACCTGGCTAATGACTGAATTGCTATGTAAATAAAAGACTGGGCTTCTGATCTGCAAGAGATGAGCTGTCCAGAGAGAGTTTTTAGAATTGCAAGAAAAGGCCGTCTCCAGAGCAGAACACACACACACACACACACACACACACACACAGAGAGAGAGAGAGAGAGAGAGAGAGAGAGAGAGAGAGCAATCTAAAAGCTGCCTTGAGCAGAACATAAGGCATCAGCTTGTAACCCACAATTTGACTGCAAGTCATTTGTTTTGCTGTTCCCAGACACCCCTTCCTCAGACCCCTCTCCAGGCTGAGACTGGTCCTTGACAGCCTCACTTATGTTTCTTAATTTAAAAAATTATTTATGTGTATATGTGTATGTCTGTCTGCAGACATGAAAAGAGGGTGCAGGATCCCCTGGAGCTGAACTTAAGGTGTCTTTAAGCCATATTGTGTGGATGCTGGTATCTGAACTCTGGTCCTCTGCAAGAGCAGCAAGTCTTCTCGACTGCTGAACCATTTCTCCAGCCCTCTGTTGACTTTTCCTGTTCTGCAGTGTCTTTGGGAACTCACCTCTCTCCGAGGAAGACATCTGATAGATTTATAAATGTAGGGAAGTCCAGGTTATTCAAGACAGGGTAGGCATGAATGGGAACAAGCAAGGTGTCATCTCCCTGAAATTAGTGTGGAGCAAAGTCAAATTTAGTGTTTAGAAAACTATCATTTTGAACTTTTTTTTTAATCATTCAAGAATTTCCTTATCAAACCTCAGTGCTTTAAGTAAAACATTAGAAATATTGGGTTTCTTTTGTGAGTGTGTGTGTGCGGACATGTGCACACATGTCCATTTGTGTGAGCGTGTACACACATATGGAAACCAGAGAACAACTTTGAATATCATTGTTGAGGTACCAACCACCTTTTTATTATGTAGATAAGGTCTCTCACAGAAAGACCAAATAAGCTGGGTGGCTGGCAAGAGAGCCCCAGGGATTCTCTCATGTCTGCCTCCTTCTCTTCCCAGCAATGAGATCACAAGTACATATCAACATGGCCAGCATTTTTAAAAAGTCTGTTCTAGGGATCAAACTCAGATCTTCATGCTTGCCTGGTGAGTACTTTACCAACTGAGCTGTCTCTCAACCCCTAGGAAATCATATTTCTTAAACATGATCAAGGCACAAAGATGTTTAAACCTATCTGACTGGAACAATGTTTGCTATTACCCATAGAATGTAAAGGTAATAATCCCCCCTGCTGCTCTATCTGCTTCCACCTGGGGGAGTTGTAAAGGAAGACCATGTGACCTTGAAAAGGGTCTTTGATTTCTCCAGGTTTGTATGATCCTCAACAACGTGGACATAGTTATATTTTCTTTTAAGGATATCTTTAAAGGTCAAAGCAGGCTATAGCCTTAAAATGCCAACAGTACTGCATCAATATGGTCTATCTTTATTAGCTTTGTGACCATTCCCAGTGGCAAGAAATGTGCTCTGTGGCTCTATACGCCAGCTTCTTGACTCTGTATGAGATCACAGAATTGAATATGGGGTTATAAAATATTTGGTATTAGTAAAAGGTCCAAATGCACAAGGACTAAAAAATTAATTTAAGATCAAATGTTGGTGAATCTGAGATGTTTCTAGTAATACTTGCCCATGCCTCATCTCCTGATGTCACTGCAGCCTTGGTTCGGAATACAGGGCATGTACACTTGCATCATGTATGCTGTGAGTCCAAGCAATGCCAGTCAACACTGTCTGAAACACCTTGGCTCAGATTCAAGACTATCACATACTATTAATTGTAGAGTATTTATAAATTGTACATATGAAATATTCTACAGAGTATTTCTGCAGAAACATAACATTTTAGTTATGGAAAATGGGGACTTTGTTTTTACTTTTTTCTCTTGCAGTGAGACTATCTTTTCTTTTCTTGGTTATTCCTCCACATGTATCAAGTAAGTGTAGCTTTGGATTGTATTATGTTAGAATGTTCAGGGTTTTGTGTATTTGTTTGCTTGGTTTTTAGTTTTGTTGTGTATGTGTGTAGTGTTTGCACACGTATGTGTTGGTATACATGTCTCTGAATGGCCAGGGGAAAATGCTGAGTGCCCTGCTCTATCTGCCTTATTTCCTTGAGACGGGGTCTCTCAGTGAACCTAGAACTAGGCAGTCCCTGCAGTCCTCCTGTCTCTGTCACAGCATGGTACTAGGGATCCAGGTACATTCATGCCTGGGTTTTTACATGGGTTCTGGGAACTTGAACTCAATGTTTTAACCATGAAACTGTCTCCCTAGTCTTGACTTTGGTTCTTATACAAGGTTTGTCTATATGGCTCAGGGTGGCCTTGAACTTGAGATCCTTTCAGTGCTGAAATTACAGCTTTGAAGGCCTAGGCCTTTGAAAAATGAAAACCGAGGGAAAGTCTCTTCAAGCCAGACCTTACTACACAAACGATATGCAATAAGAGTCTATTTGAAAGAAAAAAGAAACTCATCTGCTGCAAATTTCGTACCTCCCATTGAGTGAGGCTAACTTTGAGACTTCTGAACTTCAAAAGACAGCCCCTTTGGCAAAAAGGTGAGTGGAGGGGACTGTGGGGGCGGCTCACTCAGGCCCGGGGTGCTTCACTCAGGCTAGGAGCTGCTCACTCAGGCCGGTGAAGGGTGAATGAAGAGACCTGGCAAAGAGCTCAACTATGGGCATCTCAGGCCAGTAGGTTCCACCTCTCCAGGGACTGAAGACTCCACGCCTGTCTGTGGGCATTGCTGCTGGAGTCTCCGGCCAGTCGCCAGTGTTTATAACTACAGAATAGGGTGCTATTTATTTTCTAGCTCTGCACTTAAAGGAGCACATTAAGGTTATTTGACAAAGCTTTCACGGGGCCCCACCCTCACAGGATAAATGGAGGTTTGGCATAGGCAGTGGAGGATTGCAGGGTAGTGTCTTCCCAGGGTCCTGTGGCCTAACCTTTTCCTAGTTGGGATACAGGCACCAGCCTGAGCCTACAGCCTCATACACCACTCGGAAAGTGCTGATGGGTCCCTCTGGCTCTATCTGAACACATCAGGGTATGATGTTAGGCACTGCTAGCCAAGAAAGACCTAGGGTGCAGGTGGTCCTGCCCAGGATCACTATGTTCTAATATCTTTCCAGCTGGGACGAAGGTACAGCTGTGGGCCACCTGGCCTCTTACAACACTGAGAACCCACAGGTCTGCCCATCTGTCCTTCCTCCTCCTTCAGGATCAGGATACGAAGTGTCGCCTGCCCCACCTCCCACCCCCGACAAATAGTGACTTCCAGAAACTCACCTTACAATGAATGCGGATGCAGTCATAATAGTAACGCCACTCATCTGGAGAAAATGTAATAGTGACCGTGAGTGACAAGCCTGGGATGAGGCGATGCTCCTGGAAGGCAGGTAGGCTGTGTTGGGACAGGTCCTGAACAGACAGCCGCAGCACTGGGGGTGGGATGGGGGGTGGGAGTGGGGGGAATGAAGGATGCACACACTCCTGCCCTAGCAGGCTTGAGTCAGGAACCACAGCCCTTCCCACAGCTCCCTCCAAAGGGAAGGTGACCCAGGGACAGTACCTTCTTCTCAAAGATGATCTGAAAGTATTTGGTCTGTGGTGGTAAAATATGAAGGTGTGTGTCTTCATCTGAAATATTGGCAATATTCTGGGTGAGAGAAAGACGAGTAAGAATTTGACTTATTTACATATTTGTCTCTTCATTGCTTACACCTTATTATTTTACATTTTTTTCAAAAGATGTGAAATATGGGCTAGGAGATGGCTCAGCCAGTGACTGCTGGGCAAGCATGAGGATCCGAGTTCAGATCCCCAGCATCCCACGGAAAAAGCTGGGTATGGCAGTAGCAGTTTGTACCTGTGAACACTGATGCTGGGGAGGAGCCAGGAGAACCCCTGGGGCTCCCTGACCAGTACATCTAGAGGAATGGATTAGCTCCAGGTTCTGTGAAAGACTCTCTCTCTTAAAATATGGGGAGAGCGGCCGCAGAAGACACTCATACCCTCTTCTGGCTTTCTGCTGCATACATACTGAAGTAAGCACTTACATACACATATATGCACATATGCGAGAGAGAGAGAGAGAGAGAGAGAGATAGATTAGGCAAAATTAGCTTTTCCTTGTGTTATAGTTGTGTGTTTATGTGTTTACATGTAATATGTTTAATATGCTCAATAGCACACGACTTTTATTTATATAAGTGAATTGTAGCTGTCTTCAGACACACTAGAAGGAGGCACCAGATCTCATTACAGATGGTTGTGAGCCACCATGTGGTTGCTGGGAATTGAACTCACAATCTCTGGAAGAGCAGTCAGTGCTCTTAACCGCTGAGCCATCTCTCCAGCCCCAGCACACAACTCTTAAAAAGACATATGATACTTTTAGTTTTAACTTCTAGATTGTCAATGATTATCACAAATGACTTTTTTAGGACCAGAGAGATGGCTCAGCAGTTAAGAATGCTTTCAGCATGTGCAGAGGATCAGGGTTCAGTTCTTAGCACCCATAGCCCGCACCTTACAACTCCTGTAACTCCAGACCCAGGGGATCTGAGGGCACTCTCTCTTGGGTGCCACAGGCACTAGCTCTCACATACACACACCTATACCCCCACCTCACACCCACACATAGGCTGGCTCACAGCTACCTATAGCTGCAGCTCTGGGGGATGCAAAGCCCTCTTCTGGCTTTTGAGAGAACTTACACAATGTGGCAAACATTCACCCAGACAACTCTCATATATATGAATAAAATAAAGAAATGACCCTGTTGATTTTTGCCGAAATCTTGCATTCACGGCCAACTAATGACTATAGTAAATAAATAAGTGTGGTTTAAAACAAACAATGAGCATAATGATGCTCAGGCGGGTGCGCTGCGGCGGGTGCGCTGCGGCGGGTGCGCTGCGGCCGGTGCGCTGCGGCGGGTGCGCTGCGGCGGGTGCGCTGCGGCGGGTGCGCTGTGCCTATACTGTCAAGGCCCCGCATCCCTACCTCTGAGGAGAAAACACAGCTACTCACGGTCCTAATTTTGAGAAGCAACATTTGGAGAAGGGTAGAGTCTTTGAAAGCTGTATCAGGGAGTTGAACAGTACATAAATCCTGAGGACACCGCCATTGTAGGTTAATGAATTTTGTCTGGGCCTATAAACACACTGGGCATCTCTTAGGAAAAGTGATAACTTATTGATTAATAAATATAATTTCTGAGACAAAAAATCTGTCCCCAAAGGGAAAAAAGAATACTAGGGGCCTTGGGTTTTTGAAAAAAAAAAAACCCACAAAGATCATTATTTAAAATTTCAAAGTAGACTGAAGCACTAATATGAACATGCATGCAGTCAGATGCTTCAGACTCTTCAGATCTTTGTGGACTCAGTGTTAATAAACTGCACCCAGCCATTCCACTGGTGGGCAATCGGCATAGTTTCCGGTGCCAAAACCTAGAAAAGTCCTTGTCATCTTCTGCAAGAATGAAAACCATTCTCAGCAAACAAACTGCCCACATTCCAGAAAATGTCTACGTCACTCTGAGGGGACGCGATGACTGTGAACCCTTTGTAGGCACTGCAGTAACATCGATGTAGGACTGGGTCTCCTTGAAAAGAAATGGAGGCTCCAGTTGAACAGGCTAGGAAACAGATATGAGCTGCCTACTACCATCGGTAGCCAAGCCCAGACCAAGCCCTAGGCTGTTAAGTCCAGCTTCCATCTCAAGACTGAGCTCCATGTGAGCCCACATCTGTGCCCACGTCCCCATCAACACCGTGGTTCGGAACAAGGACTCTCTTGATTTGAAGCACAGGGTTGGGGACTGGACAGGTGTTGTGCCTTCAGTCTATCAAGCCTAGAAAGATGAGTCAGTCCTTGAAGGAAACGCTAATGCACTTGCTCTGAGTTCAGCTGCAGTTACAAGCAAGAATGAGAGAAAGATTTTAGATGGTGTCGGTGTTTCTGAAAAAGAAACAGTGCAGCTGGCTGATGATTGAGACCTTAATACACCCCTGCACAGTCCTGGGATAGAAGAATGATTTGGGACATTTTTTAGGAGCAATGAAGACTTCTACTGATTTTCTGGGAAAACCTTAGTAAAACAGTTAGTGTTCTCCCCTTGTTTGGCAAGACTCGTTTTGAAATTGGGGCCTCCCACATGTGCGTGAGTGTGAGGTCATCTACTGGGGCATAAGCAATCTACACCCAGAAAACTGACTCTCTCTCCCCCAGTGGCCATCAACTGCCAATAGTTCCTTCAGCTCCCGCTGGGGCCTCAAGAGCCTTTCCCCAAACCTTGGAATTTTAACTGGCTGGATCTTGTGAAGGTCTAGTGCAGGCAGCCATAGCTGCTGATTTCAAATCTGCAAAGGCAAGTTATGTCCAGAAAATTATCTCTTCCCCATTGTCTGGCTCTTCCATTCTTTCTGCCCTCTCCTCATTAATGTCCTTTGAGCTGAGTGGGTGAGAAGCAGGTCCATAGAGATACCTCTTCTGTGGCTGAGCCCACACGTACTTATTCCTAGCTCCTCGAACAGCTGAGTGCCTTTGGTAAGAGTATTGACCGCTTTGGGCTTCTGCTTAGCTTTACTGATGGGAAAAGGGAACTGGCTTTCCTGGCATCTCCCAGAATGCTATTAAGATGAAATCATGTTGTACTTTTATCTACTTCTTGTTTGTTTTAATGTCTGATAGGATCAGAGTGGTGCTTTAGACGTCATACTGTCCTTGGTGAAGGAATGAACCGCCAAGTCAACCTTGTGTGAGAGTGAGCTCAGAGTCTTTCCTCTCTGCTCACTGAACGTCTTCTGCATGTCAGACATTGTAGTCGACAACGGGGAAGTAGCAATAGAGAAAAAAAGCGGGCCTGGGGCTGCCTTCCAACAGGGCAGAGCTGACACCTCCTATCTTAAAGATTTTATCTTTAATTGTGTGTGCATGTATGTCTTTGTGGGGGTTTGTGCACATACATGTGGATGCCAGTGGAGGCTAGAAGGGCGTGTCTGACCCCTGGAGCTAGAGCTATAGGTAGCTGTGAACTACCCAACATGGATGCTGGGAAACAAGGTCAGGTCTTCTGCAAGAACAGTATGTGTTTTTAATTTGCTAAGTCATCTCTCCAGTCCCCTCATGTTGTTTATGTTAATATCTGAATCCCAGCTCACATGGTAAAAAAAAAAGAACAGCAAAGACGAGGTGAGGTTGCAGCCAGAACTCTCTTTGACATGCTCTGATCAGGGGTCACTCCTAAAATCAGTCATTCTGGCAGAGAGAATGTGTACATTGGAGTGACTGCTGCTGCCCAGACCAAGACACATCTTCTCTGGACAGACATGGCACCTGAACAAAGCAGGCCGAAGGGACCCCTACCTGGGGTGTCCTAGGAAAGGGACCTCTCCTCCCTGGTGTTCTAACCACACCATCCTTGAAGGCAGTCCCCATCCCACCATTCGATCCCCTGTGGATGGGAACAAGTGAGTTAAGGGTTCTCATCTACAGCGTCTTCTCAGAACTACTGTGAAGCTCAGAACCTGGCCCCTAAGGTGGACAGAAGGTCACGGTTTTAGAAAGGGTACTGAGAGGCATCCTTTGGCAGAGTGGAGTTCATTTATCCAAGGACGCTGATGTCCTTTCTAATTTCTCTTCAAGAAACTGCCTTTCTGACTAAGTGGACCCCCTCCCTCCCCCCCTCCCGTGTGTGTAGGTATTTGTATGCATGTGCACACGTGTGTGTGTGTGTGTGTGTGTGTGTGTGTGTGTGTGTGTAGGTCAGAGGTCAACCTTGGGTGTCTTCCTTAGTCATATTCTAGTTTATTCTTTAAATTGTATTACACTTATTTATTGGGAGGGCGAGCATATGCCACAGCATGAGTGACTTCTAGGAATTGATTCTCGCTCTGCCATGGGGATCCCAGGGAGCAAAACCAGGTTGGCAGAGTTGGCGGCAAGTGCTTTACCTGGCTGAGCTACCTTGAGGGCCCTACCTTAAATTTTTTGTTACATTTATTTACTTACGTGGAGTGTGTGGCATGGACTGCTTAGAGAGCTCGGGGGACACGTTGTGGAAGCTTGTTTTCTCCCTCTTCCATGTGGGTCCCACTGACTGACTGAACTCAGGTTGTCAAGCTGTTGGTAAGAGCCCTTACGCACAGAGACATCCCACTGCCCGCCCCCAGTATTTTTTGAAATAAGATCTCTCATTTTTACCTGGAGCTCAGTGACACATCTGATATGGCGGTCCAGGAGGCCACATTGTCTACCTGTCTCCACCCTCCCAGCAAATGGTCTTATAGGCCCATGCCATCATGCCCAGCTTTTTGACATAGTGCCGGGAATCGAACTCAGGACCTCATGCTTGTACAGCAAGCACCTTACCGACTGAGCTATCTCCCCAGCCCCTGCTCTGTGTCTGAATTAGTAATATAAGTGCTTCCCCGGCCCCGTGACGGACCTTAACAAGTACCTACCAGAATCTGTCGGTGCTCTTGTGCTATCTCATAGCCTCCAAAATGGACTATGCCTGGTCTGGCCTGGATGACCTTATTGTTCAGAAGCTTGGCATAAACCTCTATAAAAGAAAGAACGTCCATCGTGAACTACCAAAGTTCTGAAGAAGTTCTTATTGGAATGGGCTGTCTTTACTTTAGGGATCTTTAAGCACAGTGGGTTCAACTGCCAGTAAGATTGATTCTGAATCCCCAAAGACACTGGACTGAGTCTCCTTTTCTTTTTCTTTTTTAAAGATTTATTTATTTATTCATTTATTCATTTTCTGTATATGAGTACACCAGTGCTCTCTTCAGAAACACCAGAAGAAGGCATCAGATTGTATTACAAATGGTTGTGAGCCACCATGTGGTTGCTGGGAATTGAACTCAGGACTTTTGGAAGAGTAGTCGGTGCTCTTAACCACTGAACCATCTCTCTAGCCCCCGAGTCTCCTTTTCTATTTTCAAAAATATATATATTTTTATTTGTGTGTGTGTGTCTGTATGTCTGTCTGTCTGTACATATGTATGTATGTAAGTATGTACCTACAGAGGCCAGAAGATGATGTCAGATCCCCCAGAGCTGGAGTTCCAGGCAGCTGTGAGCTTCCTAGCATGAGTGGTGGGAACGGACTCAGGTCTGCAGATGAGCAAGATCCCTGGGTGGATCAGCCTTCTCTGTCCCCTCCATTTTATCTGTGTTCATTCGTGTTGTGCTTTCACCCATTACAGTTATCTGCCTTCCACAAATGTCATGCATGTCTTTGTGTGTGTGCTTGTGGAGGTCAAAGGACAACCTCTGGGGTCATGCTTCATGTGCTGTCCACTTTTCTTTTGATTTCTGAGATGAGGTGTTTCACAGGCCTGGAATTTAGGCTAGTTAGCCAGTGAGCCCCTGGGAGCTGCCTGGCTCTGCTTTCCTAGTGCTGGGACTGCAACCATGGATCACAGAGGCGTGTGTTTTCTTCTTGTTGTTGTTTTGTTGTTGTTGCTGCTACTGCTGCTGCTGCTGGTGTGTATATGTTTAACATGGGTTGTAGGGTTTAAGTCAGGTCTTCATGCTTTCAAGGCAAGAATTTTACTGGCTGAACCATCTTCCTAGCCCACGTTACACATGCTTACATGAAAGCTGCAAAATGAGATTATGAAAAGAGACCAGTTGGTTTTGTAGTTAGGGTTACTGTTTCTGTGATAAAACACCATCGCAGACTCAGGGAGGAGAGGGTTTGTTTGGTTGACATGTCCTACTGAGTCACAGTCCACTGAAGGAAGGCGAGGCAGAAACTCAAACGAGCAGGAACCTGGAGGCAGGAGCTGATGCAGAGGCCATGGAGGAGTGTGGCTTACTGGCTTGCTCTCTGTGGCTTGCTCAGCCTGCTTTCTTTCTTTCTTTCTTTCTTTCTTTCTTTCTTTTTTTTTTTTTTTTGCCTAAGTGTTTTATATGATGATGGGGGGAGTTGGTGGGGTCAGGGTTTGAGCTGGACCTGGTGCCTCATCCAGGCTAAAGTATTAAAAAAATGTGGACTGTGTATCTGAACCTGCTCTCTCTCTCTCTCTCTCTCTCTCTCTCTCTCTCTCTCTCTCTCTCTTTCTCTCTCCATATATATATATATGGAGATATATATACTCCATATATATAAATATATATACTCCATATATATAAATAAAGTATATATATATATATATACTTTATTTACATTTCAAATGTTTTCCCCTTTCCAGATCTCCCCTTTGGAACCTCCCCATTCCTTCCCCCTCCCCCTGCCACTATGGGGGTATCCCCCCACCCACACTCACTCTCATCTTCCCTCCTTGGCATTCTCCTATACTGGGGGATCTAACACCCTCAGGCCCAAGGGCTTCTTCAGGACATCCAACCCAGGGATGGCCCCACCCACAATGGGCAGGATTTCTATCAATCACCAATTAAGAAACTTCCCTACAAGCCTGCCTACAGTCTGATCCTATGGAAGCATTTCTCAACGGAGGCTCTCTCCTCTCAGATGACTTTAACTTGTGTCTAGTTGACATTAAACTATCCAACAGACCTTGGCAAAAGGTTGATAACTATAGGCATAAAAAAAATGGCTGGAACCCTTCTCCCCTCTGGAGCCACTGGCACAGACACAGACACTTCAGGGTGTCTGTAAGTGGCATGTAGCACATTATGATACTGAAACACATACCCTTGGGTGGAGATTTGAGATGCCAATGACACATGTACTACATGAAACTGTATGTTAAACCTCGTGTAACAGAGAGCATTTGTGAGAGAAAGCCTGCTCCGTGCAAATGATCCAAAAGCCTGCACAATAAAAGCCTCCACTCTGTGTAATGGGGCCTTTTGAGCTCTAAGCTCTCTTCCTGCTCTGACTTTCCTCCCCCTTCTTTGAAGTATGCTGGCTTTCCTCTCTGCCCCTGCCCCACTGTGTCTATGTGTGTGTGTGTGTGTGTGTGTGTGTGTGTACACACCCATGTGTGCTCCTGTGGAATGTCATTCCTTAGAAGCCACACCCTTTTCTATCAATGGGGTTCTCACCTTCCCCTAGAACTCCTGATTCAACTGTGCTCACTGACCAGTGAGCTCTTGATTGTCCCGTCCCCACCTCCCAGCACTAGGATTACACATGCAGTTTCCCATGCCTGGCTTTCTAAAACACTTGGGGTCTAGAGGTATGACTCAGGTGCCTGGCTTGTGCACCTCACTTTATTGACTGAGTCATCCCCACCCCATGCTCTGGCTCTCAGACAACCTGCTCCTGCTAATCTCCATGTCTCTGTCCGATTCCTTGTTCTGAGTCACAAGAACATGAAATCCCCCCGGAGGTGCCTTCTAAACCCTAACGGTGCCAATATGGAGCCAGTGATTCCACCGTGTGGAAGTGGAGTCGAGACTCAACTTATGCACAGCTCTGGCAAGTGAGCAGCTCACTTTTTTCTCTTCCTTTCTTTTTTTTTTTTAAGTTGGGGTCTCCTGAACCCCAGGCTGCATCATGCTCACTACCTTGCCAAAGGATGACCTTGAATTCTGCCTTCACCTCCTGAGTGCCAAGTTAAGATGTGTTAGCTGCCATTCTCGATTTGCGCGCTGCTGGAGGTGGAAGCCAGCGCCTCAGGCAGGCTAGGCAACAACTCTAATCCGTCTCAGGTATTTTTCTAAGGCTAAGTTTTAAAATTTGTTTTAAGATCACAAGGCAGCATGCTGTGCTCCTGCCCAGAACTGGTTCAGTGTAACAGTGTGTACTTGACAGTCCTAAGCTGACAAAAGGAGCCCCACGGAGCAGATGCATTTCCAAGGTTTAGGGTGGGGCTTGACCATTGGTGCGGTTGTGTTGGGGGTGTGGTTAGTTTTAATTATAAGCTTGACATAACCTCTAAGAAGAAGAGTCTTAATGAAGGACTGTCTAGGATCTTCTAGATTCTAGACCAAGTCATTGTAGAGAGAACATCTCGTGTACTGTATGGATGCATCACCTGCCAATTAAAAAGCCTGGGACTTAGGCAGTAGATAGAGGTGGGACATCCGGGAGGAGGGAGAATTCCAGGATAGAGCCAGGCAGGAGATCGGCCCGGGAAGATGTGAGGAGACCGAAAGTCGCATGGTACCCGAGCACAGGTAACCAGCCATATGGCAGAATGTGGATTAAACTAAATGAGCTATCTTAAGTTATGATTCTAATCAGAGAAGAACCTAGCTATACATCCAAGGTGTTTGTAAATATATTTTGAGTCTGAGTCTTATTTCTAGGAGCATAAGGCTGAGAGGAAGAACCAGGCCCTAACTTCAACAAGTTGGCCTTGTGGACGCATCTATATGAGGCTGTCTGGATGTGGGAAGACCCAGCCTGAAACTATGGGAGCACCATTCTCTGATTGGGGTCCTGGACTGTATAAAAGAAACCAGCTGAGTACAAGCATGCACCTGTCCTCTCTCTGCTCTTGACTATGGGTGTGACGTGACTGGCTGCTTCAAGTTCCTGCCTCGAATTGCTTGCTTTCTCGGACTGTAAGCGGAAGTAGACCCTTTCTCCCCTAAGTTGCCATTGTCAGGGAGTTTCACTGCAGCAGTGGAAGTGAAACCAAGATGGAGTGACTAAACATGAAGGTGGGGAGCTGGACACGGCTCACCACCAGCTGAATGCCCCCTCCTCCTTCACAAGGTGTCCACTTCCTGCAAATGGTGGGACCTTCCCACATGTCAGATGCTCCGACTGTGAACAGAGAATGCTTTCAGAAAGTTGCTGTATGCCCTTGAGATGAAACTCAAGCAGAGCTATAGCTATTGTCTCCCATCAAGCTGCAGGGTATTCCAGAGGCTTTTCTGGCTATGTGATACACATGAAAGGGTGAAATGACCCTTGTCTGAAGGACTGGAGTGACCCGTGTGGCTGGGGATGAGTCAGACAGGATATGTGGATTACAAAGGTGTCAGGTCAGGCAGCTGAGGGTGAGGTGGGACAGAGAGACAGGAAAAACTGGGGGGACTTGAAAAGGGAGGGGACCCCCTCACTCTGGCAAAACCTCTCCTCAGCACAGAAGCAAAAGTCTAGCACAATTAACAATTGCCTAAGGCCTTTCCACCCTCCCTGCTATGAACCTAGACTTTTCTGAGAACATTACCAGAAGCCCACTGACAAGGAAAGGACCGTGGAAACCCGCCTGTGCAGACCCCGTGCTTTCTTGTTTTACTTTCTCAGATTATAACGCCATCTAAGAATTGCCAGAATCACCCTGTTATGTCTCCAGAAGAGAGAGAAAAGGACAGAAAAGGGTCCTTAGCAGCCTATTGAAATGTATCCTGAGAGCCACCAAACAGGTGTACACGTGTACCAACAAGGTGGATAATTACAGCTGTCCGTCCAGGAGCCCGCCCTCACTTCAGTTCATGTTCTTCCCTGTGACTCTCATGGAGTTGCCCTTATCAATGCATTTGTCTTCTTTTCTGCCAAACACCTCTCTTTCTCTTAACCTTTGTGCCGAAGACGGCATTAAAATATATTTTACAAGTAGAATATAATAATATAATATATCTGCTTCCTAACCTGGCTAGTTATGAAAATTTTTTCTGTGTCAAAGAAATGAATCCTGGTTTGGTCCAAGTGACTATAAAGATTAGGGAACTCCTCAGGCTGCTGAGGCGGACAGTGTAGAGCCCCTCTGCTTATCGGAACTGCGACTTCACTCAGTATACAGAGAACCACTGAGAATGTTCAAGCAGGCCAGAGATGGGGGTAAGGGGTTCTAGGAAGGAAGCTGAGCCTGTGGGTACTGAGGTAAGAAGCAAGGTAGCCCCAAGACGGGCTGAGGATGGGAATGGTCTGTGGTGTTACAGGCAGATATAGGACCCTGGAGGGTGCTCCTGGAAGGTGCTCCTGGAGGGTGCTCCCTGGGATTTCTAGGTTCTTGCATCCCAGAGCAAGGAATTGCATCAGGGACACATGAGTGGTGGTAAAACAGAAGTAGTTTATTAAGAGAGAAAAGCACTTCAGGAAATGGAAGTGGGCAGGGCTAGGGAAAGGTCAGAGTCTCAATGGTGGATGATGAATCATGGATCAGGATTCTTCCAGCCCAGTGCAGTAGACTTTTGGTCATCTGAGAAGCAGTCATGTATTCTCCACATGCCTGGGACATGTCAGCCTTGGTGGGAGAGTATTCCAGGCTTTCTCTACCATTGTTCTTTTATTCAAATGGTGTGTGTGTGTGTGTGTGTGTGTGTGTGTGTAGACTGTACAACCTTGGTTGTTACACACCGTCTACATTGTTTTGTAAGACAGGGTCTCCTATCTTGGCTAGGCTGGCTGGCCAGTGAGCCTCCGGAATCCCTGATCCTCCTCAGTGCTGGGGTTACAAGTACGTACCATGTCCATGTTTTTTATGTGGGAGCGGGGGTTCGAACTCATGTCCTGGTGCTTACAAGACAAGTGCTTTACTTACTGACCTAGGTCCCCAGCCTCATGTGCCTTGCTTTCTACTTTCCTCACACAGTGGTACAGACAGGAACAACGTGTGAAGAAATGGAAGTCACTGAACTTCGAGTAATTTTTACCACAAAAACCTATTCTTTTGAGGCAGGAGAAATGGCTCAGTGGTTAAGAGCACTTTCAACTCTTCCTGTGGACCTGAGTTTGGTTCTTAGCGCCCACACTGGATGGTTTACAGATGCCCATGACTCCAGATCCAGGGCATCTGAGCAGCTCTGATAGCCTCCGTAAGCACCCACAACACACGTGCCATATATACGTAAATGAAAATAAAAATATTTTTTAAAATGTACCATTTAAGCAGCTAGATCTAAAAAGAACTACCAGTCTTAATAACAAAAACTGTTATGAGCCTATTCATAGTGATACTATATTTCACTATACATAGTGATACAGCTAGATCAGCACCCACAATCCCAGCTTCCTGGACTCTGGATCCCCTGGAGATGTAATTCATTTGAGGCCCACTTACTGGATTCCAGGAGGTGGTTAGGCACTTCCGTTCTTTTCTTGGGCTCCTCCACCAGGCTCTTCAAGAGGAGGGGTGACATCTCATCAAAGGGTTCTTTTGCTTGTTTTAGTTCCTGCATGGGGCTTTTCACAGCTGCCATCTCCTCATGAAAAATGGAACTGTCTGTCTAGAGTCAAAGGTTATTTCCTGGGGAGAAAACCAGGAGTCCTGGAATTATCATGAGAAATCATGCACATGTTTCTTCTCAGTTTTTGACAAATGTACCTCTTGTCTCTGCATGGTGTGCTGTGGCTCAGGACCTCCCTGCCTTTCATCGACTGGACACTCTATTCCCACACAGGGCTGTCTCATTAATCATTTGACATCACACACCATAACCCAATATGGCAACGTGCTCCAAACGACTCCCATGACTCTCTCGAGCTTTTCTTACATGTGTTCCTGAGATGCTTCTTGGGCACATGGGGGGGGGGGGACTCTCAAGGGCTAATAAATTTGGAAAGTGCCCTAGTTTTCTGTTGTTAATGACAAGACATCCCCGATGAAAAAGTCAGTGTAGGGGATGAAAGGGTTGATTTGGGCTTACAACTCCAGATCATCAAGGGGAAATTGAGGCAGGAACTCAAACAACTAGCCACATTAATACCCAGTCAAAAGCAGAGAGAAGCCAATGCTCCCATGCTAGCTGACCCCTTTTGCTTCCTAGCTTTCTTCACTCTTATACAGCTCAGAGCCTAGGGCATGGTGCTGCCTACAGTGGGCAGTGTCTTCTCACATCAATTAACAACCAAACCCACAAATAACCAGAGGCTGATCTGATCTAGATAACTCCTCATTCAGACTCTCTTCCCAGATGATTCTAGATTGTGTCGAGTGGACAGTTAAAAGTCTTCTTTCTGACATGGCTGCACATCACATCCACAGAGATGTAAACAAGGGTCCCTTCAACATATTTCATGTTTAGAAGATGCAGGCATTTCTGTGTCACCTTCTGGACCTGTCTGCTAATAGGAGGTGATAGAGGGATGATGGAGTCTGGAGGTGGCCATATATATCACAGAGACCTGGGGCATGCCTAGGACTCAGGGTAAAGACCGTTTTCAGTTGACAGTCATTGAAAATTCCACTTTCCTCTCAACCTCCTTTAACACTCTTCTCAATTACCATTTTAGACATCATTTGGCATTAACAATTTATTGCCTTGAGACAGAACTTTACAAATTCCACATTTTAAAAACCTTTATTATTTTGTGGGAATGGTGGGGAGCAGGAAGTGCACGTGTAGAGGTCAGAGGACAACTCTGTGCAGTTGGTTGCCTCCTCCCACTCTTGTGTGGGTTGTGGGGATTGAACACGGGTCATTGGGCTTGCAAAGCAAGCACATTTACCTACTCAACCATCGCACTGGCTCCCAATCCCACATTTTCTATATCATCCACAACTGTTGACTTGTTCAAACAAGCCAGGGGGCTGCTCGGAGAAACCCCTGAAACTGAAGGTAAAATCAAGATTGCACGTTTATGACTTTTGCATGTAGAGATACTGTGAGGTTGTCAGTACAGTAGCTGCGTAACAATCATTTCCAGAAAGAAGCTGGGCTGTCCTCTCCCCAGCGTCCTGGTCAGTAGCAAAGGCTTCACAATCCTCAACACAGCCTAGAGAATTCGCTTAACCCCCTAACCCCTAACCCCCAGCCCCCGCCTTCCAATGCCTGTCCCAACTTCACCCCCAACCCCTGCTGTTCTTGGTCCCATAAAGTCATTGTTCTTGCTTCCGGTAGGGTCAAGTTGGACTTGACCCCACCCTGGCTAATCACCTCTTCTTTCACGCCAACCCAAGCTAAAGGGGTAGGTAGACTCACTCCTACTACCATCATTTCTTTGGGCTTCTCCCTGCCCCCACCCCGACCGGATCCCTAGATTAATATCTAGGGGGATCTGCCTGGGGGCTCTCGCTGCCTTAGTAGCTTGGCGACTACCTTGGGACACTCGAGCCACAAATCCGAAGCCTCTTACCCTGCTGATGATAGTTCCGGGGCGAGCGCGCAGGAACCTACTCAGAGCGTCGCCATGACAACGCAGACGCTTTCCCAGAATATGCTGGGGGACGCGCCCAAACGGCCCCCAAACATGGGGGAAGATGTGCGGTTTCTGTTCTGGAGCGAGAGTTAACTTTTTTGGGTTCTGAGCAGTATGCAGAGCCTGAGAAAAACCAGAGAGCCTCACTTACTATGTGGGGCAGAGGAAGTTCGGCCACCCTGCGGGCTGGGCAACACGCTTGAGCAGATGGGGGCGGGGCCACGGGCACAGTGGGCGGGACCTCCTGTCCAGTCTGCCTTTTTTTCCCCTCCTAGTTTTACATTTTGATTTACTGTAAAGTTCGTAAACTAGCAAAGTTAGGCAGTATGCTGAAAAGAAGCTCCCCTTTCCCACTGCAACTATGGTCAAATCTCAGCCAATCTAGCTTCTTTTTGAAGAAAGTCCCACGTTCTCTTGCATACAAAAAGTAGTATATCTTTTACTTCTTCTTTGACAATTTTGTACATGTAAACAATATATCTCGATTGTATGCACCCCAGCCCAGACCAAGAGCCCTCAGTCCATCCCCTCCCCTGCACATCATCTTCCCTTCTGTTAATAACCCACTGACTCCAATTAGTGACCCCTGCCGGAATGCTGACCTGAGCTTGTGCAGGTCTGGTGCAGATAAAGACGGCTGCTGCAGGGAGTTCACAGTGCAACGGCATGTCACGGCCAGAAGACAGCGTTTCACAGCGCTCCTTACTTCCTCTGGCTCTTCACTCTTTCTGCCCCACTTCTTTGATTTTCCTTGAGCCTTGGGTTGTCATGGATGTTTTATTTAGGCTGAGCACTCAATAGATGCTTATTCTAAGCACTCTGACCAATTACGAATCTCTGCATAAACCAGTACCTTCTACAGAGAGCTGCTTCCCTGGCCAAGGTAAAGGCTCTACTAATCCATGGGTATAAGCAGAAAGATTTAAAAGGCAGTTTGGCAACATGTGGTTTAGCAAAACAGCAGTAGGAGGTTCTTAGAGCACTGACCCAGCAGCACCAGCTTTTGACCTGGGTTCACAGTACCAGGCACTTGGCGAAGACTTTAAGTCCAGTCCAAAAGCATTGGAAGTTTGCAGTGTCCACTCAAAATTCTCTTTCCAGCTTCTCTTCTGGTCTCTTTTCCTGTGTGACTTGAAATTCGATGTTACTTGCAGCCACATGTGAGGAGACTCCAGATTATAGAATCTAGAGGGCATCTAACTTCCTGTATAGCCTACTTCTTATGCCTGTTGTGCTGGATGCAACCCTTTCCCCATCTGGAAAGGTTCATTGTTTTTTGTTAGTTTGATTTGGTTTGGTTCCACTCTTCCCTCTCTCCTTACCACCATCCCTACCTATAAGGACGGAAAGGGTGGCTCAGTGGTTAGGTGTGCTTGCTTCCAAGCCTGATGACCTTAGTTTGATCCTTAAATCCATCTGATGGAAGGAGACAAGTGACTTCTGTAAGTTGTCCTCTGACCTCCACCTGTGTTCTGCGCCACACCACACACACACACACACACACACACACACACACACACACACGTAGAACATTAAAATAACCTCGTCTTTCAACACTGGCACTAGGTAAGATTCAGTTTCAACCAGAACTCTCTCTAATGATGGCTTTGAGCTCCTGCTCCCCTATCTCTACCCCTCTCTTGTTGGGGTTGTAGGTGTGTGGCACCACACCCAGCTCCATCTTTGTCTTTTATGACACCCCGCATTGTTTGTGTGTGCGTCTTGGTTTTGGTTTTGAGATAGTCTCATGCATCTTGAGCTGACTTAAAACTTTTGCCACGTTGCTTAGGATGGTCTTGACTTTTTTATTTTCCTGCTTCTGCCTTCCCAGTGCTGAAATTGCAAATGTTCACTCTCCATGTGTGTGTAGCGCTGAGGGGCTGGGCAGCTGGTGGGCTTTGTGCATGCTAGGCAGCCATGATCCATCCCCAGCTCTATGCACAGGCCTCAACAGCAAAGTTCTTAGGGGAAGGGCCTCGTGTCTCGTCGTTGGCTTTCCCATAGCCCTTTATGCAGTTCGTAATCCATAGTGATTACTCGGTTACTGATGGCTGAGAGAATGAACATCGTCGTTGGGTGAGCTCACAGGTTGCTTTAGTTCCTTCTTTGTTATGCCCCAACAGGACAAGACTTCAGGAGAGCAGATAAGCATCAGTCTTCCAGTTCCCCTGCCCCTTTCCAGCATGGACCACAAGATGTTTCCATGCACTCATGTATGTAGATGTGTATTGTGCTGCGTGTAAAATGTGAACTGAGCATTTTTCTTAGTAAAAACATATTTCCTATTATACATAGAAAGTATCCATGTGGTCACATAGAAATTAGCGACAGGGCCAGTTATTATTTGTGGTCACTGTCTGTTGTCAATGTCCACTGTCTCATAGCAGCTTGGTACTAGCAGCATCTGCTGCCTCCAGGCCCAGCACAGATGCTTGATGAATTTAGGGCTGGGCACGTCATCTGACTCTGGCTACTGAGACTTTAGCTCCTGGGAGAAGCCTGTAGACGGCTATCTCTCTGGTAAGAAGGACAGACAGAGATATGCTATTGCACTAGGTACCTTTCCCATAGCCGTGACAAAATGCCCAACAAAAGCAACTTTAGAAAGGATGGGTTCGTCTTGGCTTAGTAGTCCACCAATCAGTGTGCCAATCAGTGTGAGGTGGCTGGTCACATTCAATCCTCAGTCTGGAAGCAGAGAAGATGGATGCTGGTGCTCAGCTTACCTCTCTCTCTGTCTCTCTCTCTCTCTCTCTCTCTCTCTCTCTCTCTCTCTCTCTCTCTAGCCCAGGACTCCAGTCTGGGAAATGGTGCTGCCTACATTCAGGGTGTTCCACCTCAAGTTAGCCAATCTGAAAACTCCCTCACAGACAAGTCTAGAGATGTGTCTCCTAGGTGATTCTAGATCCTATTAGATTAATCATGATCCACTATTGTATCTTTCTCTTTCTGAGCTTTGTAGCTCAACACTTGACATATAGTGATTTCGTGTGTGTGTGTGTGTGTGTGTGTGTGCACATGCATTCATGTGTGTGCATGTGCATATATGTGTACATGTAAAGACCATAGCATAATCTTCCACATCATTCTTAAGCCATCATCCACCTTGTTTTTTGAGACAGTGTCTCTAACTGGCCTGGAACTGATGTGTTCATCTAGGATGGCTGACCAGCAAGTCCCAAGGATCCTCCTGTCTCTGCCTCACCAGCACTAAGTTTACAAGCTCGTTAAACAATGCTTGGCCCTTTTTATGTGGCCTATGGGGATCAAAATCTCAGGTCCTGATGCTTGTAAGACAAATACTTTACCGAGTGAGCTATGCCCCCCACTCCCATCCATACTCCTATACTGATTTCCTAACCCTTGGTGTTCATTCAGTATAACTGGCCCAGAAGCTTGTTAAGAATCTAGAATCTCAGGCTATCTGAGACCTCCTGAATCAGAAACCATTTTTTAGTAAAATTCCACCGAGATATTTGTGGACTCATTAAAGTCTGAGAATTCTGGACCCAAGGGTGCTCTACAATTTTGGCTGGTCTAGATGGTTAAGTACTTCCTCTATCCATGTTCACGCTGCAGCTGGCATTCGAAATGACCAGACAGAGAGGTGCCCCAGGTCCCAGGAGAATTTGAAGAGATGAGCAAGACAGCGGGCATAGGAGCTTGTCACAAGCTTCCATGGAACAGGGAGAGACATTGATTCCCTTGTTTAAATATCTCCTGGGACTTCACATTGGATGGGGAATAAAATTCAAAGTGCTTACCATGCTTTCAGGGCGAGGCAGGACTTAGCTGCCACCCCACTTCTGCCTTCTCTTTTTGCCACCCTACCCCACTGCCCTTTCCTTGCCTGACAGTGTGGTGACTTAGACTAGATACTGACCCATCCTATTCCTATGGGGAGCCAGGGGCCCTGTCTTCTCTTCTTGGATCTTCATTGATCTGTGACTCTTCTCATTGTCCAGTTGAGCTCCACCTGAATTTAAGATTTCAAAGTTTCCTTGAATGTGTGTGTGTGTGTCAGAAGTAGGTTTATGTTTTGATAGCTATTATGTTTTCTAAATATATGAAAAATTTTAAGTTATATATGTAAAAAAAAATAAGTAAGTCGCAGCAGAGAAAACTTGTTTCTCCTCCCCAAGGGTGAGAGCTTCAGTTTGAAGCCCATAAATCTTGGAGGCAGATGACGAACTGCATCATCTGACGGTGACACCCATGCTGCTAGCTGGAAATCTGAATCTAGTTCCATGCACCAAATTATTTTCTTCCTCAAAACAAAACAAAACTTGTACTTGGACAATCCCATACATGTATATAGTCATTCTCTTATTTTTATGTTGTTTGTTTTGTGAGGATGAGTCATGGTACACATGTGGAAATCAGAGCCTAACAGTGAAGCCAGGTCTCTTCTTCTGTCAGATGGGACCTGGGGGATTAAACTCAGGTGCTCAGGCTTGAGGTGCGCACCGTACTCACTGAGCTGGCTCGCTGATAGATTCACTATCTCTCTATGTACACTTACATAACGTGTCCTCTCTGCCTCCCTCCCTGCAAGTAATTTTCTTCCATCCATGACTTTTTTGTTTTATGACCGGCTAAGTTTAACCAGGGTCATCTGTGTGACCAGACTTTGGACTTATCCATCAGAGCCTCGTGGGAATACCACTGGATACACGGCTGAAGACAATGTCTGTCCCTTTCCCACATGGTGATGCAGATGATGGGTATTTTCCCCCCAGTGTATAAATGAAGGAGCTGAAGTCTCTGGGGTTCAAGTAACTTGTCCAAGGTCCTAGTATTAATTCTTAAGTTGGGACTTGAATCCAAGTTTGGCTGTTAACAATATTAAAATTTTTTATAGCATTTATTTATGTATGTATTTACTTATTTCATGCATTTGTTTAGTGTGTGTGTGTGTGTGTGTGTGTGTGTGCCTGCCACAATGCATGTATAGAGGTCAGGGGACAATTTAAGTAAGTTTTCTCCATCCACAGTGTGGGATTCAGGGATTGAACTCAGGCCATGAGACTTAGAAGCAAGCACCTTTACCTGCCATTTTGTCAGCCCACAAGTATTCTGTGGGCTGAATACGCCCTGGGGGTTTCTCTAGGAAGGTTGGGGTGCTCCTGACCTTCTATCCACAGTGATAAGAATTTGAAAGCACTAACAACACTCTCTCAGAGGTGGCTTTATTTGCTCTTTTATTTGATCGACTTTAATTTTCATATTTCATTTAAACATTCAAAAGGATGCTGACAAATGGTAGAGGAAGATGTAAAAAGTAAACAAGAACGTGCTTCCCTGAGAGCAGCAGTCTATGTTTCTAGAGAGCAAACACAGAGGCAGGAGCATTAAAACCTCGTTACAACGTGAATGTCAAACCTTTGTAGTTCAGCGTTCAATAGGAAACCACTCTGGCTCATTACTCATGGCTCATCAATCAAACATTAGTTCTGCCCTCCGCAAGGCTGCCATTCAGAGCACAGGTCTCTCCGTGGATCTGATCCCATGCCTCTGATGGCTCTCTTTGAACCTGTGCAGTCATTTAATGGACACCTTGGACTCAAACATCTGGAGCAGCCCATTTCTTTCTCTTTCCTCTGTCATCTCCTTCCACAAACCACTAGCTCAACTATTCCTTAGGGAAGCCTCACTGGACGGCAAGCGAATTAGTCAGTGTCCTCTAGAGGAACAGGATTTATAGAATGAATTGTCTGTCTACCTATCCATCCATCTATCTGTCTATCTGCCTATCATCTATCTGCCTATCTATCTGCCTATCTATCTATTGATCTATCGCTCTATCGATCTATCTAGGGAATTTATTAGAATGGCTTACAGGCTTTGGTCCAGCTAGTCCATGATGGCTTTCTACCAAGATAAGATCCAAAAATGCAGTAGTTGTTCAGTCTCCAAAGCTAGATGTCTCAGCTGGACTAGAGTCTACACCAGAATCCTAGAGAAGTAGGCTCTGATGCCAGTGAAGGAATGGATTTGCCAGCAAGAGCAAGAGCAACTGGCAAAGAGAAAGCTTTCTCCTTCCTTGTTCTTTATTAGGCTGCCAGCAGAAGGTGTGGTCCAGATTAAAGGCAGTTCTTCCCACCTTAAAGATCCAGATAAGAAGTGTGTCTTCCCACTTCAAATGATTTAATTAAGAAAAAATCACCCCTCACAGATGTACCCAGCTGCTTGGATTTTAGTTAATTCCAGATGTAGTCAGGTTGACCACCAAGATTAGCAAATAGGCCTTCAATGATTTCTGCACAGAGATGACAGCTGCAGCATCATCCCTCTCCCCATGGCTGGCTCTTTCCATTCCAGCTGGTTTAATTCTCAACTAGAATGTCCCTATGCTCTGGAAAAGACTGCCATCTTGCTATTAGTTTGATCATGATGTCCACATATAGGATGTGTTGGTGTCACTCCTCCTGATCAGGATTAGTCCGTGATGCTGCTCTCCTGTTGGGTGGTGTGTTAATTCTTAGGCTGTTCTTTCTGAAAGCCTCAACAAGGTCCATGGTCTGAGAGTGGACAAGAAAAGTTTGTACAATTAAGAAGAATGGAGTCAGAACAGTCTTGGTCCTTATAAAATATGGACAACCAAATGCGCTTGGCCTACAAGTCTGGTGACTGGTAGGGCTCAACTAATGTACAGATCTACCAGTCTTAGTTGTCTGATGCCTTCCTATATGCTGTGTGTGTGTGTTTGGGCATGCATGTGCACACGTGCATGTACCGTGTAGACATGTGAACACAGGTGTGCATATTTGTGAAGGCCAGAAGTCAGCTTCAGGAGTCATTCTTCAGGCACCATGCACCTCAGTTGTTTGTTTGTTTGTTTGTTTTGTTGTTTTGTAACAGGATCTCTCATTGGGACCTAGGGCTCACAGATAAAGCAAGCCCCAGGATCTGCCCATCTCTGCTTCCCCTAGAATCACAGATATATGCCACCAAACATATGGCCTTTTATGTGGATGTTGAGGATCAAACTCAGGTCTTCACACTTCACGTCTTACAGTCACTTTACCAAGGAAGCCATCTTGATAGCCTCTCAATATACTTTGCATAAAATTTACTGCAGTCTGGAAAAAAATTGCCTGCTCTGTGTTCTACAGTTGCTTATGTCTGCTAACCAACTGACTTCTTCATTTTGTGGGGATGCAGGACTCTTAAATTAAGTGGCATCCTTTTTAGCCTCCTGGAGAGGATGAAGTCGTAGCACTGTAGACGGTCCACGTGGGCTGAGGTTGGCAAGCATAATTTCCACAGGCCTCCATCACCCTAATGTAGCACCTGCAGCAGAGCAGGGGCTCGGTAAATAATGTTAATTCTCTAGCATACCTTATTCCTGCTGTGGGGAAAGAAAAAAAGAAACAACATAAGATATAACTGGAGAAATAATTTTTTTAAAAAAGGATTGCCAGCCAGCTTGGTGAATCCTCTTCACAATGTGAAGAAAATAAGACAATTTTCTAACTCAGTGTGATAGTTGATGCTACTAGCTGATGCAATTAGCTAATTAGATTAACTGAGACTGGAAGACCCACTCGAACTGTGGGCAGCACCATCTCATAAGCTGCAGTCCTGGACTTAAAAAGGAGAAAGCAAACTGAACACCAGCAGCCTTCTCTCTGCTTCCTGACTGTGGATACAATGTAACCATCTGCCTCAGGCTCCTGCCTCCATGCCTTCCCCACCATAATGGACGGTACCCTCAACCTATGAGCCAAACACACAGGATTGTATTTAGCCAAACAAACGAAGAAATGCCTCAGCCTGTTCCAACAAGTAGGGAAGCTCCAAGCAGTAACTGAGCTCCAGTGGAGTGCCTGCCTAACATTTACAAAGCCCTGGGTTCTTTCTTAGCATCACCTAAAACCAGGTGCGATGGAACTTTTCTGCAATGCCAGAGCACTTGGGATGTGGAGATAGAAGACCAGACATTCAACGCTATCCACAGCTATATCATAGGGAGTTAAAGGCAAGTGTGGGCTAGAGACACTCTCCCACAAAATAAGGCCCAGGAGTTGGAGAAGGTACTCAGATTCAAAGCTGGCAAAAGACATGTTTGTATTTTTACAGATTTGCACATGCTGTAAAGAGACAGTGTTTTAAAGGATATGCTGAAAGAAAGGGGAAGGGAGGGAAATTTCTTTCCTCCTTGGCACTTGATAAAATTTTCATTGAGATTTTTCATTTTCTGAAGATTTGTGTCTACCCTTGCAGCCTACCTCAGTGAGGTGCTAAGTGTGTCTGCAAGAGGGCTGGGGAGTTGGCTCAGCCTGGAATGTGCTTGCCATGCCTCATGAGGACCTTATAAAAAACCAGGCACAGAAGTGTGTACTTGTTATCCCAGCACTGGAGTTCAGTGACCAGTGGTGTAGCCAAATAATGAGCTTCAAATTCACTGAGAGAGCCTGCCTCAAAAGATAAGGGAGGAGTGCTTGAGGAAGATGGTCCCTGACGATTTTTAACCTTTACACACCTCCACACAGGTATGCACGTTCACACAGGAAGTGTCTGTAGAACTTACCCCAAAGTCAAGAACAGACTCTCCTCTCCTCAGGAAGGACGTACTGAATATCTAGGCTGGTGGTCTCCCTCTCTCCCCGGGAGGGTGACGTTGAAGCTTGGAGAACGTACAGTTTGGTATTTCCCCACACTGGCCACCACAGTCTCTACCATCTCCCTCTCACACCGAGCAGTGCTGTTTGCTGGGCTGTCAGAGTGCTTGCCTAGCATGCAGGAAGCCTTGAGTTTGATCTCCATGTGCTGGGTGTGGTGACATATGGTTATAATCCCAGCATTCGGGAGATAGAGACAGAGTGATCAGAAGTTCAAGGTCATCTCAGGCTATCTAATGAACTTGGAGCTAGGATGGGCTTGAGACTGTCTCAAGAAAAAAAAAGTATCTCCTACAGTTTGGAGTGTTAAGTGTCACCCAAAGACCCCTGTGTTGATAAAAGCTTTGTCCCTGGGGTGGAGCTAGTGCAGAGTGATGGCTCCGAGGAGGTGGGGCCTAGTGAGAGGTCTTTGGTTATAAGGGATGTGAGCTCAGAGGAGAGGGTTGGACCCTGGCCTCTTTCTGTTCGGTAAGCAGGAAGTACTCCCAACCCTGAGCATGGGGCTGCTTTGCTCCTGCGCCAGTCATGGACTGAGGCCCTCCAGACTATGGGCAAAACAACCAACCCTTTTCTCTCTATGCATGGATTAGCTGCTTATTTATTGCAGTACTGAAAGCTAAAGAACAGGAAAGTTTACATCACTTCATGACGTTCTGTAGGATGGAGTAGACATTGACTTAATTTTGTTTAAAAGTCAACATGGGGAAAGGTAGCTGATCCTAGACCAGGTGTAGGAGACCACATCTGTAATCCCAGGACTAGGAAAATTGAGACCTGAGAGTTCAAAGTAAGACTGGGCTATATAGTGAGACCTTCTCTCAATGGAGGATTTAAAAAAAGAAAAAGTGTTGCCTACCTTGTCACCGCTCAAGGCACATGACTTAAATCCTCCAGATAGAGTACTTTCTGGATTGGAAGGGCAGGAGGGAGGTTACAGCTGCCTCCAAGCGGCTATCTGGGGTCCCTCCTCTTCTCTCCTCCCAGCCAGTTCTGTGCCGCCCCCCAACCCCTCCCTTCTATTCCCAGCAGGGTGGAGTCGCGAGCAGCGTCCAGTCCTTATCAATAGGCACTGCAGGTTAGTTAACACTCTTGCCACCTCCCTCAGGGAGCAGCAGTCCCAAGCCTGGCTGTGGATCTAGTCGAATAAGGTAGGTCTAGCCATGGCTTCTCTGGGATTGGGGATCGCCCAGGGTCCCGGACAACGTGCAGGACGCTGAGCGGGACACAGAACCGGACACCCAGCTCTGAAGAGGCCCGAACGCGAAGGGGAACAACAGTGGACGGAGCATGCTCAGCACCATGAGCCCCCGGCTGTCACTGCTTCTGCTGAGGCTGCTGCTGCTCACCGGCGCAGCGCACACTGTGAGTACCGCGCCCCGCTCCGCGTACCCCGGACGTGGACCCCACTGTCCACTCCACGGTCCTCTATCTGGTCCTAAGAGTTAAGGGGAGCAACCGATCTCTCGTCCCTCAACATACTATTGTCTGTTCTGTCGGAGCCCCCTTCTCCAAAGGCAAAAACTTCATGGGCTCCGTGTGAGGCTCAGTCCCCTCCCCTTCGCTCATCCCTTCCTGTCGCTAAACTCACTTCTTTCCACCTGAGACAATTCTGTAGCCGCCCCAGCAACGACGTGTGCTAGACATTTGCTCTCTAGGGTTTTATCAAAACACCCTCGTTCCCTTATGAGACCCCGGTCTCAAGCATGGAGACCAAGGCTCAGAAAGGGGGCGGGAGAGACTTACTGTCAGAAAAAAAGTCAGAACCACCTTGTTCAGGCTAGCTAGCACGTTGACGGGTTTGTTTTGTTTCCACGTGCCCCGGGGTGCAGATGGGAAATTTCAAATTTTTTTTGCATCTGTGTTGGGAACATTTCAGCCCTCCCCCGCCTGGAGGGACTGGTTTTCTGAAGTCTGCCCCTCCTGGGAACAGTAGGTTGCAACAAACTCGGGGTTAGAAGAGGAAGAAAGTTGGAGGAGAGAAAGGCCAGGCTGGTAGTGGTTTGTGTTTCTTTCCCATGAAAACTTCTGGGAACTTTCCCCTGGGATATCTGAATGAGAGACAAGCTGCATCGAGGCTGGCAGGATGGGAAGAACTGGGAAGAAGGTCAAGGCTGCAGGGTTGGACTCCAGGGGTACCACAGGGAATAGATCCTGATACTGCCATCTGGGTCAGAAACATTGTTTCCCGTTTCCTGGAGCTTTTTTGTGCTGTGCTAAGGCTGCAGGACCAGGCTCAGTTTCCATTTTTTCTCTCAAAGGTCATCTCAGGAATAAACAAATGGGGAAACCGAGGCTTCTCTTGGTTCAAGTCTTCACTGCACCTGGGACAGCTGCTTGTGTGTCTGTCCAAGTCCCTCATTTTACAGATGATCAAAGGCCTCAGTGGAAGACTTGCTTTTGATCAGCCTGTTAGGAGCTGGGCTGGGATCTTTAGATTCCTCACCTTGGGAGGAGAGGTCTGACCTGTCTGAGGCTTGCTCTGTCCCTTGTGTCCCTTCGTCTGCATGTCATTTACATATACATATGCAATGTGGGTATCTCTAGGAGAAGGCTTCACGTGGGCCTCTGGTTATTGTGTGGGCTTATCCAGACCTGTGATTCTATCTCTTTGTGGTAGAAAACGCCTTTAATAAATGAGGGTGGAATGGCCTACTTTGTTTGGACTGTTTCCCAGCTTCTGCGACTTTTCCTTTTGCTCCTTTGACTCTGGGTGCTCAGACGTTGGATCTTGAGATTCGAGGATAATAAAGACAAGTTCTTCCTTCCTCTTGGCTTTCCCTCAGAGGGACATCATAGGACTCTTCCGAAGAGACCAATGAAGCTGAAGTGCTTGTTCCTAGCTCCCTTCCTCGCCTCTCCCTACAGGGGAGGTGTCAGAGGGTCCTTTGCAAGTAGAAACTGAAAATCAGTGCTGCTGAAGGGGTTGGTTTTATCCATAAGAAACTGAGCACACCATCTTCTCTGCTGGCTTGCTGCATATAGTGCCTGAGGACTCTCCCCCCAGGCAATAACATCTGACCTAGACACACACACACACACACACACACACACATCCTTGTCCCACCAGACACCTGCTGTAGCTTGAGCACTGAGACTTGTCTTGTTCTATTTTGTCCCTGGGACCTGCCCCATAAGAGGGAGCTCAATGTGTGTATGTTCTCGTTCAGTGAATGAATGAGATGCTTGCTGCATCCATGAAAGTGTGTCTTTGGTGTGCTTGTGTGTGTGTACAAGTTTGTGTGTACAGATGCATGTATGTGCTTGTGGGGGCAGGAGAGCATCTTCTGGCTTTTATTCTCCAAGTGCTATCCACCCTGGTTTCTTGAAGCCAGGTCTCTCCCTGGTCTGGGACTCACCAAGTAAGGTAGGCAGACGGGCTGGTCAGGGCCGGGGATTCTCCTGTCTCCACTTCCCTAGTTCTGGTTATTATGGCTGGCTTCAATGTCAATTTGCCACAAATCAGAATCGCCAGGCGTGCACATGGTGCACAGACATACATGCAGGCGAAATACCTGTTCATATAAAAACCTTTTAAAAATTATTATGTGCTTTATACTAGCTCTATTGTTTTCATTATCATATTATTAATATATTTTGATCACACTCATTTCCCACTTATTCTCTTAACTCTTCCCAGATTCATCCCCAACCTTCCTAAGCTCATTCCCCCCCCCCTCCAATAACCTACAGAGTGCTTTTTGTGTTGCCCATATAACCGTAGGTGTGGAGCAATCCACTGGAGCTTGGGGAACCTACCAGGGTCCACATCCCTAAAGAAAGCTGACCCCCATCTCCAAATCAGTGATTAACTGCCAGCAGTTCCTCAGCTAGAGGTGGGGGTCTCATTTGTCCCTCCCCCATCCCTGCTGGTATGTTCACTGGCTTGATTTGTTCAGGCAACCACCGCTGCAGTGACTTTGTGTATGTGACTGCCTCGACATGTCAGGAAAACGCTGCCTTATGGCTGTCCTCTGTAACTTCCGGCTCTTGTAATCTTTCTGACCCATGATTCAAACAGGGTTTCTTAACTTTGACACAGTTTGTTTTGTTTTGTTTTGTTTTGTTGAGACAGGTCTCATGTAGCCCAGGATGGCCCCCAGTTCCCTATTTAACTAAGGATGGTCTTGAACTTCTGATCCCACTGCCTCTACCTACTGAGTACAGGTGTGCGCCACCATGCTGTGTTTATGCTGTGGGGGTTGTGGAACCGGGATTTCATGTATACTAGCAAGCACCGTACCAGCTGAGCCACATCCCCAGGCCAACCTTGACACTTTGACATGTGGACAAGATACAGCAGTCCTGTGCACGCTATGAACCTGAGCATCATCTCTGGTCTCCCTAGATTAGGGGCCAGGAATATCTCTGCAAAGCTGTGACAACAGAAGATATCATCAGGCATTGTCAAATGCTCTGTGAATACAAGGAGGGTAAGTACCCCTGTGTGACAGCTACTGCCTTAAGGGCTGGCATGTTTCTGAGAGGTACATCAGCAGGACTAAAAATAGGGCGTGTTGATTGAATTTGAGGTGCTATGGTGACAGAGACTCTGTGTCCAGTGATGGAAACAGGCTCTTAGAATTTGGATCTTGTGTGTGTGTGTAAATGTGTGTGTGTGTGTGTGTGTGTGTGTGTGTAAATGTGTTTGGAGGCCAGAGGTCAACCTTGAGCATCATTCCTCAGGACCCTGTCAGACCTGTCTTTCTGAGACAGGGTCTCTCACTGGGGTTTGGAACTCACTGATTTTGTTGGACTGAGTGGTCTGAAAACCCTAAGGACACACTTGTCTCTACTTCCCACTAGTGACGTTTGAAGTATGTGTCACCATGACTGGCTTTTTTTATGTGGGCTCTTGGGAATTGAACTCAGGACTTAGAATGCAGTCACTTTACCCACTGAGCCATCTCCCTGGCCCCATAGTTTAAATCTCATGTGCTCTCCCAAGGCCCATATGTTGAAGACTTGGTTCCCAGTGCATAGAACAGTCTGGAGGTGTTGGCAGGTAGAGTCTAATGGGAAGAAGTGAGGGGATATTGTGACCCTGGCCCTTCCTCTACTTCCTGGTACCTTGAAGTGGGCAGTGTCCTCTGTCATGTGTTCTCACTATGATAGACTCTGCCACCACCAGCTCACATGACACTCTAGGTCAAAACAAATCCTTCCTCCTTTGCTGATTTTCTCTGTCAATTCATCAGAGCACTGGGAAGCTCACACATAGCAGAGCTAATAAAAACCCATTTCCAAACCAGATAAATAGACCACAGAGAATGCGTTGTCTTCGCTGCCTGCTTTGGCATTTTCTCTTTGTCTCTGCTTTTTAGTTGATGGCTCCAAAACAAAGAGACTCTCCAACATAGTAGCTGAGCCATCTTCCCAGTACCCTTGCTGGTCTGAGTGGTTAGCATTCTGCCACTGTGGCGGGCCCCTCCCAGTGTTTCGTCACTGGGCCCCAGTCTCTCTGCGGTGTTAAGGACACTGACCTTCATGAACTGGGCTCTGGGGTACCCAAGGCAAACCCATAACACTCAGATCCTATCTACTTGTACTTGGTTACAATAAATACAAGGCTGCTCAGCATTGGGTGGACTTGAAAAACTGAGACTATCCTGGGGCTGCTGGCTTCAACAGACCACTCTGACAGATGAACTCTAATTGGTATAGATAGACCTAGTCAATTGTGCCTGCAGCCCAGACCATACTGTCCTTTATAGGAACATGAGTCTGTTAGGATTGGAACCTGGCCCCATAACCTCAGTTAACCCCAGGACTCTATCTGGAACTCTCTACGTTGCTCCCCTCACCCAAGGCTCTCAGAGACATGCTCACATGACCTGTCTATTTGAATTCCTGCCCTCCTGATTCACAATCTCATTTCCAGCTGACAGATTTCCCTGTCGTTTCCTAAGAGTCAAGACTACCTGGACGGGCTTCCTCTGAGCAGCTAGCTTCTGATAGATGTGTCTACTGTGAACCCCCTGCTTCTTTCCTTCGTATTCATCTTGGTCAGCCAGACCGTCCTAAGCAAACCCATACACCAGGGGGCTGGGGACATGGCTCTGTTGGTAAACTGCTTGCCTAGCAAGCACAAGGATCTAAGTTTGATTCCCATGTTTTAAAAGATCAGATATAGTGGTTCATGCTTATATCTTAGCTCTGGAAAGGTGGAGACCAGCAGACCCTTGAGGCTCCATGGTCAGTTAGCCTAGCCTATTTGGTAAGATCCAGACCAGTGAAAGACCCTGTCTCAAAACAAACAAACAAAGAAAATAAACAAAAAACCAAGGCAGCAAGTGAATAATAATGTATCAGGTTGACCTCTGGCACACCCGTGTGCGTGAACACACACACACACACACACACTCTCACTCACTCCACAGACTGACCAGCATAAACAACAAAAGTTTATTTTCCTGGATTCTGGAGCCGAAATCTTGATCAAGGTCTAGCATATCCAATATCTTGTGAGGGTTTACTTCCTTGCTTCTAGGTAGCTACTCTGTTCTCTGTGGCCTTTCCAGGGAGCATGCTCGGTAGGTATTGTCTCCTTTATAAGAATACAGATCTTTTAGGGTCTATCCTCTACCCTTACCACTTTACCAACATTCACTACATCCTGAGAGGCTCTGTCTCCAAATACAGCCACGCTGCTGTGAGGGCTTTGGTGTATGAATTGGGGTGACATAGACATTCAGTCCATGGCACTGTTTGAGGAGGGGCCCAGCCTTCTTGTCATGCCCACTCCCTATACCTCGCCTATCTGTGTTGCTCAGCTTTCGTCATTAAACAAACACATAGGATGACCAACTTATGAAGACAAAGGTTGATTTTGGCTCACAGTTTGGGAGATTCAGTTCACGGTGAATTAGCCTATTGTTCTGGGCCTATGGTGAGGCCCAGCATCGTGGTATAAGTCCATGATGAGTTAGGGTGTTCCTCTGGGCCTGTGTCGAGACCCAGCATCATGGTGGAAGTTCATAGTGGAACAAAACTTCATGTTTAACCAGAAAGCAAACTAAAGACAGGAAGTGACTGTAGCCCTACATCCCCTTCAAGGGCACACCAGTGTGATGGTTGGTTTCAAGTCATCTGGAGAGGGGGTATCACAGAAGGGTTGTCTAGATTGGGTTGCCCTCTGGGCATGTCTCTGGGGGATTCTTCAGACCTGTTAATTAAGGTGGAGCGCCATTGAGGTTGCCACGATTCTCTGGGTAGAGGATTCTGACTGTGTAGAAGTAGAGAGAGGAGCAGAGCGTTACCCTGGAAGCGTTTGTTAGGACCGCACATGTGATGGGACCAGCTGGCTCAAGCTCCCGTTGCCAAGACCACTGCCGTGATGGACCAGATCATGGGACTGAGGGGTCATGGAATTGTGAGCTGGAAGAACTCCTTTCTCCCTTCATTTGCTCTTGTCAGAGTATTTTATTACAGCAACAGAATCAAAACTAAGATGCACACACAGAGACACACACACACTCACACACACACACACACACACACACGCACACTGACGTGTCGTTTACTAGTTCCTGCGTTTAAAAGTTCTATGACCTTCCAAATAACACCAAGTTAGGAACTCAGCCTCTAACACACTTTGGACCATACTAGATCTAAACTATACCACTGACCGGTACCCCAGGAGCTTCCTTCCGTAGGTGACCCAATCTTGCGTGAGCATCTACTGGAGTCTCTCCCAGACCTGCTTCTCTGTGTCTGAGTTCTTCAGATTCCACTCAGAAGTGGGGTCACACTGAGTGTTTCCGTCTCATTAACTGCCCAGTCCCTTCAGGGCTGGTAAGATAGCTCTCTGAACACCTCCTTCCACAGTCCCAGCTCTGCCCCCTGGTGGCCAGCTTCTTAGAAGCTGTTTCTGGGCTCTTAGCCTTCATTTTGTATTGCAGCCTGGCTCCTGCTCAGGACCCACAGAATCAGGCTTATCATTCATGGCCTCTGTTTAGCTCCATTTGCTGAACATTTTTGAAAAAAATAAATCTTTAAAAATTGTATGTGTCTTGAGTACAAGACGAGACAGAGTAGTCAGTAAATGCTTGCCTGGCAACCAGGAGAACCTGAGTTCCATCCCAGGCAAAGCATCAAGCACAGTGGTTGGCTCATGACTATAATCACAGCACTAGGGAGACTGAGACAGGAGAGTCCCTGGGGCTTGCTGGCCCTGAAGTCCAGCCTAACCAGTGAGCTTCAGGCCAATAACAGACCTTGTGTCAAAGGAGCATGACATTCAAGGTTGTTCCCTAGCGTCTGCACATGCACATACGTGTACATATTTACACATGTGTACACATGCTCACACAATTAAAAATCACATGTGCTTAAGGGGGTGTGATGTTTGGATGGACATGATGAAGTGATTGCACAGTCAAACAAATTTACATGCATTTCTTTTTTTGTTGTTGTTTTTTTTTTTTGTTTTTTTTTTTTGGTTTTTCTAGACAGGGTTTCTCTGTGTAGTCCTGGCTGTCCTGGAACTCAACTCTGTAGATCAGGCTAGCCTCAAACTCAGAAATCCACCTGCCTCTGCCTCCCAAGTGCTGGGATTAAAGGCGTGAGCCACCACTGCCCGGCACATGCATTTCTTTATAGAGCTCCTCGTGTGCATGTGTGTGTGCATGCATGCATGAGTGTGTATGTGTGTTTGTTTGTGTGTGTATGTGAGAGAGAGAGAGAGCAAGCAAATATTTCTTCATTTGAAACCCACTCCCAGGATAACTCTAACATATGAATACACACACACACACACACACACATCTATATGTATGTATCTCTGTGTGTGTGTGTGGGTGTGTTTGTGTGTTGGGAATTGAGCTGAGTTTCCAACAGGAGAACCTTGGTGACACATTCAAGTCACAGCAGCACATCATCTGAGAAATAGAAAGGGCACAGTAATGGAGACGTGGGGTCAGGAAGAACACATCTGTCCGACCTAAGCAGAGAGCCCAGCAATGCAGCTCCCTGCAGGCATGCGGAGCTGGGGGCTCTGTCCTGGCTCTGCCCCTGTGTCCCTGCCTCCCACCTGCCTCTATGAGGTTCCTTATGCTGCATCTTCTCAGCCTCACAGGATCCTTCTGCCCATGGTCATTGTCCTCTTGCTTTGTTGATGTCACCAAGTGACCCTCTGCAGCAGCCCTGCCGTCCATCCATTCATCCATCCACCCACCCATCCACACATCCATCCACCCACTCACCCATCCATCCATCTGACCATCTGTTCATCCATCCATCCATCCATCCACCCACTCACCCATCCATCTATCTATCTGTCCGTCTGTTCAGCTGTCCATCCATCCATCCATCCATCCATCCATCCATCCATCCACCCACTCACACATCCATCCATCTGTCTGTTCAGCTGTCCATCCATCCATCCATCCATCTATCCATCCATCTACCCACTCACACATCCATCCATCTGTCTGTTCAGCTGTCCATCCATTCATCCATCCATCCATCCATCCATCCATCCATCCACCCACCCCTCCCATCTGTCCGTCCGTCCATCCATCCACCTCACCTCTCTGTATTTAGATCATCCTACTCAAGCTTTGGTTTTCCACCCGGAGACCCTTCACTGTTGACCCCTCTTTGTCTGGACATACTACTGTCACCTCAGCACTTGGGTTACGCATTGCCCTTTCCTGCAGTCTGCATACCCACCCCTGGCCCCCCAACCCCGCCTGCACACCCTCCGCCCTGCACCTCCTCCCTCAAAGCCCTTTCTACCACACGTTCTGGCTGCCGACCTCTCTGTACCTGCTGAAGACCATGGGCTCCAAGAGTGAAGGTCATATCCCATTCCCCTCGTGTCCCCAGGTAAGCAGTCTGCTGGGCTATAGACATGCCAGTCAGTGTTTAATGGTGACGTTTGGTGTTCTGACCTGGTTAGAAGACAGTGAGTTCCCTTCCTCTTTTTCACTGTCTAACCTAAGTTATTGCTCTGCTACCAAAAACACTTAGTTGCACACTCAAGTTGTCAAGCAAGTGATTGCATTATGGGATGTGATGAGCAAGATGATGTTGAGTCATTTCACTTTCTTCAGCATTTAGATGTGGTTTTTTTTGTTTGTGTGTGTGTGTGTGCACGCACACATGTGCTTGTGTGTGTGCGTATGCAGCTGGAAGCCAGAGTCCTACACTGAGTGCCTTCTCTGTCTTTGTTTCTTTTCTGCACACGAGTATGTAGTGTGCATGCACATGTTTCTGTGTGTTCACATTTGTGTGAGAGCACATTCTGTATGCGCATGTGGAGGCCTGGGGTTGAGGATGGGCATTTCCCTTGATCACTCTTCCACTTTCTTTCTTTAAAAAAATGTTTATTTTATTTTTATTTATGTGTATGCAAGCATTTCTACACAGAAGCATGAGCCTGTGAGTGCAGTTCTCCAAAGAGACCAGCAAAGGGCACTGGATCCCCTGGAGTTACAAGGGATTGCTAGCCATACAACATGGGTATTAGGAAGTGGACTTGGGTCCTTTGCAAGAGCAGCAAGTGCTTCTGACTGCTGAGCCCTCTCTCCAACCCCATCATGTTATTATTATGCTAATTTACCTAGACATCTTGCCAGGGGAGCCTCGTGGGTGCTGGCATTTTTGGCAGGCCGCTATGCCTACCAGGATTTGCATGGGTTCTGGTGGTCCTTATGGTTACATCACAAACTCTTTTCTTCCCGAGTCATCTCCACAGCCTCCACTCTTAGTCTTTCATTTCTTAAGACGGGGATCTGGAGCTTACAGATTTGGCTAAGTTGACTAGCAAGCAAGACCCAGGGATTCTCCTTGTCTTCTATCCACCGCGCCAGCCTTGGGATTACAACAGCAAGGTGCCGTGCTCCACTCTTTCCACGGTTCCTGGGTGTCTAACCTTGGGCCCTCACACTTAGCCAACATTTCTCAAGCCAAGCCCTCCTAGAATTGAGCAGATTTTTAAGGTTTGTCATCTTATATTTTGTCTTTTCAGACTTAAGAGCCCAAAATTAAACTCACTCTAGCTAATGGAATGCAACATCTTACCTTTCTTCTGTTGATATCTGCTTCTTTAACCCCTACCTCCGGACTGGGCTGAACTCTTCCATTGCTGTCTCAAGGACAGCTATAGCTTCCGTCCATCTGCTTGGTGAACAGGGTAGGCTGACATCATGCCCTGTGGCAGGGCCAAGAATGCAAGAGCATACAGATTGTCCCAAACTAGGTAGGGTTTTTTTGGCTTCATTAGTGAGCTGGAGACAAAGAGCAACAGACAGACGCAGGGCTGCTCCTAGGGAGGAGTTTTGGCTCTCAGGTCGAGAAGATACAGTAAAACAGATCTGCCATTTGGAAAATATCCAAAGACGGAGATGGTGTGTGTCAGGGGACCATCCAGCAGCAAATGTGAGCTTGTGTGCTATTGCAGACCCAACCTTAATTGTGTGTTAGGACAGAGGGTGCTGTTCCTCACATGGACGCTGTTGGATGTGTAAAGATTCAGAGATAGCAAGTCAAGTACCAGTTCCTTAAAAAGGAGGCCACTGGAGAGGTACCTCGGGGGTTAAAAGTGTTTGCTACCCTTGCAGAGGATGCAGATGCGGTTCCCAGCACCCACATGGTGGTTTACAACTGCCTGCAACTGTAGTTCCAGAGGATCAAAGCCCTCTTTTCTCCCCCAAGGGCACTGCATGTGCATAATTTCATGCAGATTTATACATATAAGTTAAAAACAAACACATCTTTTTAAAAAGAAAATTAGCACAGGCTATACCCTGGCAATACCAAAATTGAATTACAATATATAAGATTAAAAATTTTTAAAAAGTAGGGGTGGTGATATGGCTTAATTGGTATAATTCTTGCCTACTATGCACAAGGTCCTGGGCTCAAGCCCCAGAGGGTGTTTGCCTATAATCCTAGCACTGGGCAGGCAGTTGGAGAGAGACGGAGGCAGGAGGATCAGAGGTTCAAAGTCATCCTTGGCTACACAGGGAGTTTAAGGCTGGCCTGGCATATCTGAGACCTTGTCTCACAAGAGAACAAAAAGAACGAAAGAGTTGCCACAGATAATATCCAAGAACTCTTTCATGGAAATGGTAGAGAAAAAGCTCAGATAGCTGAAAGGCTAGGGGGCTGATTCAGATGGCCACCATTGATTAGCAGGAATTCTAGAAAACATGGGGGCAGGAAAGGGAAGGTCAGCCACAGGCACACAGAAACTAATTAGATGAGAAAGCACAGCACTTATTGACCTCAGAGAAGACAGAATGCCCAAGGACACATAATCCACTTAGGGGACTCACTTCAACAGCTAACAATATGTCATTGTCAAAAGAAGTCATTATAAACGTGGATCGTGGCTTTCATTGAAAGTGATATGAGCGGAGTGTACGGAATCCCGGACTGAGCAATATTCCTAGGGAGAATTTAAAACATCTAAATCTTTAATGTCCTTAATAGGAAACTTGAAAAAATAGTTCAATAATCCAAGAAATAGTGTTGTTTTAAGAATGTTGGGGTTGTGGGTGGGGGCACTAGAGAGATGGGGTTCAGAGTACTGCTTCTGCACAGTTCGGTTCTCAGAAACAGGTGGCACCCTAACTGCCTCACCCTCCAGCTCCGGGGGTCTGGCGCCCTCTTTTGGCCTCTCTGGGTACTTGCACTTATGCACATCTCCATATGTAGATATACACATACATATAACCTAAAAAATAAAAGATAAATTTTAAAATGAGTTCAATCCGCAGACTACACACAAAAATGAAAGACCTAGGCACAGTGGCAGGTGTTTGTGATTCCAGGACTGGAGAGACAGAGATGGGTAAATAAGCTGGTCATCCAGCCTAGCCGTCTTCACAAGCTTCAGACCAGGGAGATACCTTGTCTCAAAACAAAACAACCAAGACAGACAGTGTCTGAGGCCTCATGCTTGCAAGGCTGTTCTCAGATCTACACACATACACACACACACACACACACACACACACATTCACACAAGTGCACGTGCATGAATGTACACCGGAGGGAGAAGGAGAGAGGAGGAGGGAGAAGGCTGTTTTAAAACATGCAAATTAAAAATATGGTGATAAAAATGAAAGTGAGCAGGAATTGGTTGCCCAGGGAGAACCAGGTAAACATTGGGAAGGGAGCATGGCCAGTTTCCTGTGAACCTCCCAGCCCCTGGTACAAGAGAAACGGGGAAGAACGTGCACTAATAGAAACTAATAGAATGTGTGTGTGTGTGTGTGTGTGTGTGTGTGTGTGTGTGTGTAACTGCTTAAAGGAATTTTGTTTCTATAGACTTCAGCAATCTTTTCACCTTTGTTTACCTTTTTTGCTCCTGTGAATTTCGTGCAGAATTATCAACTCTGTGTGTACATGTGTGTTCATGTTTGTGTATGTGTGTGCCTGTGTGTGTTGGCACCCATAAGCTTGTGTGTATGTATACAGGTGGGGGGGCAGAGGTGAAACTCAGCTGTTCCTTGGGCACTGCCCACCTTGTTCTTGGTTTGTTTTGACACAGGCTCTCACAGTGGCCTGGAACTTTCCAGTGAGCCTCAGGCACCCTCCATTCCCCACTGGGGAATTACAAGTGCCCCTTTCCATGTCTGTCTTTTAAAAATTATTTTAACTTATCCTTTGAGAAGTTCATCCATGTATAAAATATATTATGACCTTGATGCCTAGCTCATTTTTCTTTTTGATGTGGATTTTGGGGGGTGGAATGTGGGTCCTCTGCTTGCAAGGCAAGTCCTAAGGCGTCTACCCAGCTCGACAGAGCCAATAGGTGTACGAAACCCATGTATGAGTATCCCTGCACACACTGAGAACAGGCTGTCTGTTGCTGTGATAAAACACCATAAACAGAAGCAACTCAAGGAGAAAAGGGTTTATTTCAACTTACAGCTTGTAATCCATCATTGGAAGAAGTTAGAACAGGAACTGAAGATGGGAACTGAAGCAGGGGACACGGAGGAGTGCTGCTTTCTGGCTCTTCCTGCCCCCTGTGGTTTGCTCACCCTGCTTTCTTATAGCACACGGGATCATCAGGACACTTCAGTGTCAATCACTAGCTAAGAAAATGTCCTGCTGGTTTGCCTATAGGCCAGTCTTATAGAGGCACCTCCTCAGTGGTGGCTTTCTCTTCTCACATAACTACAGCTTGTGTCACGTTCACAAACAAAAACAGCAACCAGGACACCGGCTGAATCAGTCAGCTCCAGGTTCAGTGAGACTCTGCCTCAAAAACAGGCATGTGCACTTGCACACACATGTACACACACGCACACATGCACACACACACCAATACACACCAAGAATAAACTAGAACAACAGACAGAAAAGCAACAGGTTTGGAGAGGAACAGAGGAAACCAGAGCCTGTGGCCAGTGTCATACCCCATGAACAGTTCAGTTTCTGTGGAAATAGTTCGGTGCGTCCTAACACAGATTAAATATATTGTCGAGTACTCCAGCAAATCTGCTCTGGACTCACAGATGACCCTTGATCCCCGTTAATTTACAGCAGTGAGAAGGTGACAGGTATTCAGCTATGCCTTGCCAAGGCTTTTACATTTGGATCCTTTCTCCGGCTAAAGATATGTGGACTTCTCATTTCTGATGAAGTTGGGTGCTGGCAGTCAGTCACGAGATGCTGTCCCTTGTGTTGCATACCAGTGTGATGCTCACCCGGGTGCATTAGAGGTTATGGTTTGCTTGTTTTTTTTAAAAGGCAGGATCTTATTTAGATCTTGATCCTCTGCCCTGATCTCTCATGTGCTAGGATTATAGGCATGGACCATCTTACCTGGTTCATATAGAGTGGGGAACTGAACCCAGGGCTTTAGTCAGGCTCCATAGGTGCTCCCAACTGAGCCACATCCCCGTACTTTAAGTGCATCTATTTGAAGCTCCAGGTTAATTTTATTAGAGCTTAAGAGGAAACTTCCAGAGCACATAAGCTATAAATCTCTTCGGCTGCCTGGAGGAGTGGAGAAGAGAAGAAATCAGTAGCCGAGTTAAGCTGGCATGGCCATGAGCCAACCACACAGCAGTCCTGCAGCCCCATGGCAGGGAGTTAAAAAAGAGTTAAGAATCCAGGATACCAGAGAATTTATCCTGAGAACCAACCGACAAAGAAGGAAAGGCAAAGCTTTTCAGAATAATTCAGAGAAGCAGGCAGTCTTACAAAGTCACTCTGTGGCTGATCCTGCAGAATTCTGGGAAGGAGAGGAGATCGGTCATTAGAGGGTCTTAGCTGCAGTTTTGACTTGATAGCGTCCACTGAGAACAGGCTGGGTGAGGAACTGGAAACAAGAGGCATCCCTATGCACTTATTTAGACCGTTGGATTCTTTTATTATATACTTTTAAACCACACAAGTCTGTGTATGTTTGCACGTAAGAACTTATTTTTTTTTTTTTTCTAAAAATTGATTCTGGAATGTTTCCCCAAATCCGGTGTGTCAAAGAGTTACCCAAGCTTGGTGCTCTTGGGAGATGGTGGACCTCTTAAGTGGGGACCAAGGGGCGTCATTGTAAGTGTACCCTTGAAAGGGGGAGTGAGGCTAAGATGCTCCTCTTCCTCTTTCTCTCTCATTCCTGGCCGGGAGGCAGTGGTTTGGTATCCATGGAGACTATTTTGACCCTATCCGTATAGAGTAGGGTATGAGGCGGTCAGGTGGAGATCCTCACTGCAACGTGTTGGAGCACCTAATGTTGGACACCCTTGTGGGAGTTGGTAGTCCCACCCTCTGTCACCATCTGCCTGCCTGACCGTTCTTGCTTGAGGAAGGCAGGGTCCTCAGCAGCACTGACAGAATCTTCGGGCTTTACCTGCAGGTTGGAGCTCTGCCCCGGTTGTGTGATGTACGGCGTGTGCTGCTAGAGGAACGGGCCCAGTGCCTGCAGGAACTCTCCAGGGAGAAGAAAGGAGCTCTGGGCCCGGAGACAACATCAGGTAGGAGGCCTCCCTCAGCCCAGGTGCCCTCCGCAGGTGGATCCTGTCCAGACATCCGGGTGGGAAACTTGTCCTCAGGACCAGGTGGGCTGTCCGGGGTGGGTCCAGTTTGTGCGCTCAGACAGCTGTGGGATCGGGGACAGACTCAGAAGGCAACATCTTCATGTCCCCTTTCACTGGGAACAGCCAGAGTATTCTCACCATTTCACACACAGTTTATCAAGGTGAGTTTTTTAGTTCGTTTTTTGTTAGTTTGTAAATCTCTGAGTGTGTGCATGTGTATGGTGTGTGTATGATCTCTCTCTCTCTCTCTCTCTCTCTCTCGTGTGTGTGTGTGTGTGTGTTTGTGTGTGTGTGTGTTGGTGTGTGTTGGGCATATGTATGTGTGAAGTCCGAGGACAACTGCTTCTTGCCTCTCACCTTGTTTGAGACGAGGTTTCAACACTGATGCCCATGCCAGGTTAGCTGGCCTGAGAGCTCCCAGGGACTAGTCTGTACCTTTCTCCCACTGGCATGCTGGGACTGCAGATGTGTGACTTTACACCTAGCTTTATGTGGGTTCTGGGGCTCTGAACTGAAGTCCTCATGTTTGTACAGCAAGCACTTGACCCATCAAGTCACCTCCCCCGTGCAAAGTGAAGGTTTGTTGGGAAGTGCCTCACAGCATCCTTGGTCCCTTCTCCACATTCTTGGCCCATTGGGATGAGCAAGGTAGGAGGGGCAATATGGCGCCAGGATGGCTGAAGTAGGGGGAAAGGAACACATCTCCTGCCGATGGTGCAGACTAAGAAACCCGGAACAGACTGCCTGAGAGCATCCTGCTGAGAGGATTCCATTCAGCACTAGATGGATGGACACACACACACACACACACACACACACACATCTTTGGTTGCTGGGCAACTTCCTGATGCCTCTCTGAAAGCCCTATAAGGACTAGGAAGCATCTTTAAACCTTTAACATTTTAATTTTAGATTATTTTTTATATGTATGAGATTTTCCTCACATGTATGTCTGCGTGCAGCACACATTTCTGGTGCACGACGAGGTCAGAAGACAACATTGGATCTCCTAGAACTGAAGTTATGGAAGGTTCTGAACCAGTGTGTGGGTGCTGGGACTCAAACTTAGATCCTTTGCGAGAATAATAAGTGCTCCTAACCACTGAGCTTCCCAGCTTAACCATCTCTCCAGTCCAGCCAGGAAGCATCCTAGCAAATGTGGCCACGTATAGCAGCACCCTTCCACTCCTGGCACCACAAATCAACTCCAACGTTCTTGTTTAGGGAGAGCTGACTGGCACTCACTGGTTGTGGTCGTAGGAAATTATTCAACCTTCTGAGTCTGATCTCTAGAATGGAGCCAATCATGTCTGTTTCAGAATTATAATGATAAGTGAGATCAAGTAGGTACAGCACAGAGATTACGAATTTAAATATTCATCATTGGAGCTAGGAATGTTGCTCAAGGGACAGGTCACCTGCCTACTGTGGACAAGACCTTCCTTCCATTCAGTCCCTAGGATCATGTCAGTCAACCGATACATAGGTAAATACTTATCATAATTATCAATCAACACTATTGTAAGTTTTATACTTAAGTGTTTACTGTGTTCCTAGTCTCTTTTTGCAGCCTATCATTTAAGAGAGTATCATTAAGAAGACAGCTTGGGGCTGGGGGATGGCTCAATTAAGTATTTACCTTCAAAGCACAGGGCGTGAGTCAGATTTCCCCAAAACCCAGTTGTTTTAAAAAGCCAGGCATGGTGGCATGCACTTGTGGCAGTTTCCTGAAGCTCACAGAACAGCCAAACTAGCGAGTTTCAGACCAGTGAGAGACACCATCTCAACAACAGGATATGGCATCTGAGGTTGTCTTCTGACTTCCACAAGCACCCACATGCATGCACATGCACCCACACATGTGAATATGAAGAAACATGCACATGCACACACACACACATGTTCACACACACGAATACACAGGAGGAACACATGCATACACAGGTATACCCATGAATACACAAGATCACACGTGCACATGCACATGCATACATGCACACACACGCACACATGCACACACATAGAGAGACACAGAGAGAGACTGGTTGAGGGCTGTTCTTAGAACCAGGCAGGTGTCATGTGCTCTGAGCCTGATGTGAGGTCTGGGAGGGGTTGAGGTGTGCCCCTCACCTGCCCTGCCACCTCACTGGGTTTCCAATAAACTCAGCTGTCAATCCCTCCTTCGAAAGGTTCCATCTTGGCTCATGTGCTCCGGAGCGGTCAGGGGCCTCTCTGCTGGGGGCCTGGGGTTAATGGTTAATCTGTTGCTTCTCTTAGGTCGAGGTTAATGTTTGAAAACTAGACAAATTACAGGAAATGCCACTAATGGAGAGTCACCAAACCTGGAATGCTTACTACGTATAAAAAAAATTGACTCTTCAGCTCTTTAGAGTAAGGGGACCCAGTCCACTCTGCAGGAATGTCTTGGGGTCATGACCCTAACTCCCACTCAGCTGGGATATTTATCACTGGGTTTGTAGAAGCCACTGTCCTGTCAGAGGGGTCTGGGGGAAGTTTCTGGCTCTCCTTACAAGAAGAATGTTCCAGAAGTATGACAGACAGATATTGGTAGGCTCTGTGGTTACAACATGCCTGGGCATCCATTCAGATTTGTCACGTAGGGCCTGTGTGGCCTCCAGCAAGACCTCTCTGGGTCTTGGTGCTCCCTCCGCCTTCTCGGTCAAGTGGAGCATGCCTGTGCTCTCTTCTTGTCTGTCCAGCTGGTTGATCTCCCCTGAGTGGGAAGGTACTGGAGTTTTTGTACACGTGTGCTTTTCTGGTGATGTGGACCTCACGTTAAATCAACCTCCAGGAGGTTTACAATCCCCTGGCACGGCTCATACTATATATCCACTTGCAGCAAGTCTAAAATGCTCTTATCAGACAAGCAAGAACCGTGGGCTGGCTCTCCAGCGACCTCAATCATCAGGCACAGAGTCTCAGAGCAAGGGTGTTCCAAGTCCTATACTCCAGAAATAGTCCCAGGTTATCACCAGGCCATCTGTGCTGATTTATAAATAAGCCCTGAGGGCGGCCCTGTGCACCCACACAGGAAAGAGTTGGCAGAGGGCTGGCTCTCTGTGAGCCGGGCACCCTGCTGGCCGGGGCCCTGAAGATCCCCAAGGTCCTGTTCTGCCTTCCAGCTCAGTCTTCCTCCATTTCCCAGTCTCACTTCACCCTAGACCTGCATCCGGGTCTATCTCTAGGCAAGACTCAGGCATGCATGGGGTTGGATGTTTGCCTTGGACCTGGAACAGACTCAGAGGCTAGGGGCTTCCTAAGTCTAGAGGAGTCTGTACCCTCCACTGGGTGGCAACAGATCCTTCTCCCTTAGCTGTGGCTTTTATTTTGACTCCATTCTCCTGGGGTAGCTGACACTTAAGCCTTGGCATTTCTCTTGTCTGTCTGTCTGTCTGTCTATCTGCTTGATTTTTATTTTTATATCCCTTCCCTCCTCTCCTCCCTGTGCTCCCCTCTTCTATAGCCCCTCCCCCATCCACTCCTCCTTCCTTTCTCTTCAGAAAAGGGCAGACATCAACCAAACGTGGTATATCCAGTTGCAGTAACACTAGGCACCTCCTCTTGTATTAATGCTGGACAAGGCAACCCAGTCTGAGGAAAAGGGTCCTCAAAATCAGGCAACACATCCAGAGACAGCCCGTGCTCCCGCTGTTAGGAGTCCTACAGGATAAAGCTACACAGCTGTAGCATATGTCCAGAGAGGGTCCTGGTCAGACCCATGCAGGATCCCTGGTTGGTGTTTCATCTCAGGTTGGTTGATTCTGTGGGTTGTGGTGGTGTTGACCCCTCTGGCTCCTACAATCCTCCCTTCCCCTCTTTGGCACGGTTGCTTGAACTCCACCTGATGCTTGGCTGTGGATCTCTGCATCTGTTCCCGTCAGTTGCTGTCTGAAGCCTCTCTGATGACAGCTGTGCTAGACACCAATCTGAGTATAGCAAATACCATTAGGAATCATTTCATGCCCCCCCCCCCGTTGTGTTTGTGTTTGGGCTATCCAGATCTGTCTGGATCTGGGTCTGGATCTCCCAGAAGTGTCAGGGGCGGGCTCATGGGTCTCAGGTTGGACCAATCGTTGGTTGGGCTCTAACCACAGTTTCTAAGCCACCTTTACCCCAGCACATCTTGTTCATTAAAGGTTTTTGTGACTGGCTTGGTGTCCCGGTTCTTATACTGGAAGTCTTGCCTGGTTATAGGAGATGGCGGGTTCAGATTTTATGTCCCCCATGGCTAGGAATCTTAGCTAGGGCCACCCACGTAGATTCCTGGGCATTTCCATTGCCCTAGGTTTCCAGCTCATTCCTGAGATGGCTCCTGATTCAGTTGTCTTTCCCTCCATCCTTCCCTAGTCTGATCCCTCCTGTCGCCTTGGTATTCTTGAAAACACCTCAAACTTTGCTCTGCATGGGTAGTAGCTGAGAGATCCCTATCGGTAGCCACAGGGCCCTTCCATGTCTGGCTGGGAAAGTGCACTCTGCAGCGTTTTCTGTGGTCTGGTTTCTATAGCCATTTTCCTCTGAGCCATTTTTCACATCAATTGCATGGCTTTTGTGCCTTTTCCTTCCCTTACTCCCTCCTTTCTTTACTCTTCTTCCCTCCCTCTCTCCTGATCTCTTTTCCCTTTCTTCCTTCCTTTCTTTCTTTCTTTCTTTCTTTCTTTCTTTCTTTCTTTCTTTCTTTCTCAACAGGGTCTCATGTAGCTCAGGCTGGCCTCAAACTCACTAAGTAGTCAAAGTTGACCTTGGCCTTCTGCTCCTCCTCCTCATTTCCTGAGTGCTGAGATTTCAGGTGTGTGCCACCATGCCTGGTTCTGTCGTGCTAGAGCTGGACACAGAGCTTCCTATGTGCTAGGCCAGCACTTCCCCCAACAGAGCTGTAGCCCCAGAATCCTGTTAACTCCATCCCCATCTTCTGAGGACAAAGTAAATTCTCTAAAAACCACATAACCAATAAAATAAAAATTGTTCAAACAAGTACCACGGAAAAGGTCAGGCCTCCATGTGAGCGGTTTCCTCACCTGCCAGGAATTCATAGGTCCACTCTCAGCCTTCTTTGCTCAGAGGACAGAGCTGAACTGAGCAAATAAGAGCATCTGTGGGTGTTCAGTAAATGCAGGATTGAAAGCCAGTTCTACTGATTTGGAGGGCAGTCTGGTGGGTGACCCTCCACGGGGCTGAGGAGGTAGGAAGGCTGTACAGGCTTCATCCTCCTCCTATCTTTGTCTCTCTGCCCCCACCCTGGAGTCCCCTCTTCTTTCTCCACACATAGGCCGTTGACTCCCTGTGACACCTGGGCTGTTGCAATATTCGGTTCCAGAATGTCTGTTTCTCATCGCTCAGGCCTGGCATAGGTCCACCCCGGCCCAGGGCCTGGCTGACATGCGGAGTATGCACCAAGCCAGCTGGCAGGGGGTTCCTCCTACCCCAGGCACTTTTACCGTGCCCCAGCCAGCTCTAGGTTAGCTGTTCTGTGGACCCTGCTCAACGTGACCCCCTGAAGACTCTCAGACGTTATGACACCCCTAGCTCATTCCTTGTCTGGCCAGGCAGGCAAGGTCACCTACCACATGGACTGGAGCCTTTGGCTAGTGCCCTGGTGGCTTGACCAGCCCCAGACAGCTCTGAGTCCTACTTCTCAGGTGACTAATAGTCTCTGGAAGTGACCATCTGACCCCAGTACTGGAGAAAGCATGGATAGACAAGGAGACCATGTCCTGCAGCCACATGATAGACCTGCTTAAGGAAGGGGGTACACAGGTTCCTCTTTGGTCTCCTGGGACTCCAAATGCCAGAAACAGAAACCAGCATTTTCCAGAAAGGACTCTCCTAGGACCAAGTCATACCAAGTCATAATTAAGTCATTATATTAATTACTTTCCTCATTGCTGTGACAAGATCAGCTTAAGAAAGGACGGGGTTGGTTTTGGCTCACAGTTTGAGAGTACCATCCATCGTGGCAGGCACAGAATCAGGAGTCAGATGCTCACACAGCATCCACAGTCAGCAGAGAAGAGATGGATGCTTGTGCTCAGCTCACTCTCTCCTTTTTCTTTCACCCCAGCCCATGGAAGGATGCTGCTCACACTCAAGGTGGATCTTCCCACCCTAGTTAACTCAATCTACAGAACCCAGACATGCTTAGAAGTACATATCCTAAGTGGTTCGACGTCCCATCAATTGACAGTGGACATTAACGGTCACACCCAGGGATGCCTGGGAAGACCCTTCTCAGACCTGGAGAGAGCACTCATGGGTGCTTGGAGAGAGACTGGCCTCTGGGTTGGTGGGACAGACAGACACTCTGTTCTGTAGCTGCTCCAAAACAGAAATGCATAGACCCTTCTGCCTCAGGCTCCCTGTGAGATCCTGGGTGGAGATTCAGAAGCAGGCAATCATCACTGCTCATCTCCTGGGTTCCTCCAAGGAACCATCTATCTAATCCTTCGTTTTGCCGATGCTTTTTCTGGCCCCCAGGACCATATCTACATTCGTTGGTTTTCTTGTTGCTCTGACATAAACAACCTAGAGAGGGGGAATTTATTTTTCTCACAGTTCCTGAGAGTTCAATCTATTGTCCTTGGCCCTACTGACTTTAGGCCTGTGGTGAGTCAGAATGTCATGGTGACAAAAACACATTCAGAAAGATGCTGTTCACCTCCTGGTGGATAGGAAGCAGAGCATAAGAAAGAATTTGAGAACCGTGAGAAACACTCATGAAACACTCATAGGTTGGACCCTAGTGACTTTCTTCCTTCAGCAAGTTCTCTCAAAAACTTTCCAGAACCTCCTAGAACTGTGCCACCAGCTGGGGACCAACCAATTAGTACAGGAGCCAGTAGGGGACATTTCTATTCGTATCACACCAACCAGGTCTGAGATGTGGCTCAGTTGATAGCCTAATATGCATAAATCCCTGGGTTTCATTCCCCAGCCATTCATAACTGGTGATTGTGATGATTACCTTTCATTGTTAACTTAGTTCAACTCATTGAGAGGAGAGTCTCAATGAAGGAGTGTCTACATTGGTTGGGCGTGTCTATTGGGTACTGTCCTGCTTGAGTTAATAGATGAAGAGCCAGCTCACTGTGGGTAGCACCATTCCCTAGGCAGGGATCCTAAGCTGTATAAAAGTGGAGAAATTGAGCTGAGAACAAACAAGAAAGGAGCAAACATGCAGTCATTCATTTCTCCCTGTTCTTGATGTGGACATAATGTAACTAAATGCTTCAAGTTCCTGACACAGTGATTTAACCTAGAAATATAAAACAATAAACCATTCTGCCCCTTACTCTTGCTTAGAGTATTATATCATAGCAACAGAAATGGCCTCAGACAGTGAGACAGTCTGTAATCCCAGGACTCAGGAGGTGGAGGTAGGAGGATCAGGAGTTCAAGACCTGCCTGAGACACATAGGTTGTTCTGGGATACATGAGACCCAGAGACAGAGAAACAGTAGGAGGCAATGTGGAAGCATCCATCCTAACAAGTGAGGTGTCCTCACGGCATTCTTATCCCTTCTCAGTATGGTCTCCATGGTAACCTGACCCACACAGAGGCTCTGCCTTTAATGGGAAGCATGTCCAATACACAACTCTCTGGGCTTTGGCCTACAGTTTTCAAATTCAGCCATTGGGAGGTCAGACCTAGAAATCTGCATTTTATAAACTCCCCAGAGATGCTTTGAGAGTTCTCCCAGCCTTCCCTTCTTCCCTGAGCTGAATGTCCTGAGTGTTCCAGTTCTCAGCACACAGAGACAGAGGCAGTCACTGACCTAGCTTCCAAAGAGAACACTGTTGTCCACCAGGTAGAGAGTACCTAAGAGCAGAAGCCCACCTGATGGTCTACAGCTGAAGGCCAGGGGCCTCCTGTGGGCCTGGCATAGTGAGGGTACTCACTATGAGCCCAGTAGATGGACCAATGCTGGTACCCTTGGTGTTCACACCAGTCCCCTCTGCATACAGATGCTTTCAACATCCCTGTGGTTTCTCAGTTCCATGCCTTTATCAGGGCCCTCTAATCTCTCTGCCAGCCTCTGGTTTGGTGTTTGTGGGGAGAAGCCAAGGCATCCAATTCAGCTCCCACTTTAAATGAAGCAGAAGCCATGAAGTGGGGTGGCTTACTGAGTTGACACAGCCAGGAAACATAGGGGCAGGATGTGTCTGCCTAGCTCACCATCTGGTGCCAGTTCATAGACTCCAATCACCTGACCTGTCCCAAGGCATTGGTTGATTCCAGGCAGGCTCAGGGCCATTGTTAAGAGGCAAGAAGGTGTGGGGTGTGTGTGTGTGTGTGTGTGTGTGTGAGAGAGAGAGAGAGAGAGAGAGAGAGAGAGAGAGAGAGAGAGAGAACACGGGGTGGGCATGGCCAGAATGAATTGGGTCAGCAGAGGGCACAGAGGTCTGAGGAGGTGAGAAGGTGAGTCAGATGTGGTGTGTTTTGCCCTGTCAATGGCACCAGCACCTAGTTGTCCTGAGAGAAGTTTAGAGGTAGGGTGAAGGACAGGTCAAGGGCAGACTGTGACCCAGGACAAAGATGGCGGGAGTCTAAAAAAAGTGATCCTGGGAAGCCCCTTACTTGGATGGCATTGTTCTCGTTTCTTGAGACAGAATTTTGTGTAGCCCAGGCTGACCTTGAACCTGCTATGTAGTTGAGGATGACTTTGAACTTCTGATTCTCCTGCCTCCTCCTTACTGGGATTATAGGCATGTGCTACCACAGCCAGCTTATGTGGTGCTGGGGACCAAACCCAGAGGCTCTTGGGCCTGCTAGGCAAGTGCTCCTCCAACTGAGCATGCCCATCCTTAGCCCTGGTGTTATGGGTTGAATATGTTCCTCATAGGCTCACGTCTTAATTACTTGCCTCCGGAGGTTGGTGCTACTGGGAAAGATTTGGGGGAACTATGGTGGAGGGAAGAGCTGGAGAAATACCTCAGAGGCAGAACACTTGCCTAGTGTGTACAAGACCCTGCTTTCCATCCATGCCCCAGCCCTGGAAAGGTGGCGTTCAAGGTGTCAGTGTACAGTGGGAACTGGGGTTGAGGGTGGTGGGTGGCCCTGGTCCATGCTCCACTCCACTCCAGTCTTGTCTGCAGGCTGTCAGGGGCTTTGGGACAACATGAGCTGCTGGCCCTCCTCCGCACCGGCACTGACAGTGGAAGTGCAATGTCCGAAGTTCCTGCAGATGCTCTCCAGCAGAAATGGTAATCACTCAGCATGGAGCACCCGACCATGCTTAATGGTTCTCAGATGAGGACGTGGGCACCAGGAAGCCCTGAGGAAGAGCAGTGTGGGAATGATAAGGGGAAATCTTGGGAGACCGGGTGTGTGAGAGTGCAGGGTCCCAAGAGAGGAAGCAGGAGGTGGAGACATTAGGGACGTGTGAAAGGCTGGGGCCAGTGTATTTATTGGCTCAGTTTGTTAAAGGTGCTTGCTGCCAAGCCTGTTGATCTGAGCTTGATCCTCACTACCCACACAGTGGAATCGGGAGTTGACTCCTGTAAGTCATTCTCTTACCTCCATACGGGCGTCCAAACAAGTATAATAAAAAAGGAGGGAGAGAGAGAGGACGGTGGGGAAAAAGAGGAGGAGGAAGGGGAAGAGGAGGAGGAAGGGGAAAAGGAGGAGGAAGGGGAGGAGGGAAAGAGGAGGAAGGGGAGTTGGCATTAGCTAAGGTGTGTCTCATAGCCCCAGTTTCGGAGCCCTCTTCTTTCTTCCAATACTTCCGTTCCCTTAGCAACCAGCCACTTTGCTTCAGATCCCCCACAGTGCCTGTCTCTAGATCACTTTTGTGCCCATTATTCTGGGCCTTGCTGGTAACCAGAAGCCTCCCTGGGTGCCCTGGTTTCTGAAGGGATGCCTTGCCTGAGTCCATCTGCATTTTGTGCCACGCTGCCGTGCCCAGCTTTACATGGATGCTGGGGATTTGAACACCTATGTTTGCACAGCAAGCTCTTTACCCACCGGGCCTCTCCCCTGCCCTGGAAGTAAACTTAAAACATTTCCCTTTGTTCCTTCTCCTCCCCCCATCATATTTTTTTCATGAACCCCCATCTCTCCACCATAGCCCCTCCCCCTGCCATGCTCTCACCTCCAGTCTACCAAGGGTCTATCCTCCTCGGAGGACTCCTCCATGTCGGGTTCTTAGGTCTGTGAAGCTCGGGACTCAGCCATTCATGCAGCCGTGGCTGTCTTGGAGCAGTGTACTGACCTAGCATCAAGGTACCACCCACGGCTGGCTAGCTTCCTGTTGAAAAGGATGTATGCCTCTCTACCAGGCATTCCCTCCAAAAAGCCTCCTCAGAGCCCCACACCGTTCTGCAACATGACTAGGAAGAGACAGTACCTGTGGCCACAAAGGTGACCAAATGCCTGCATGGTCACATTTCTTCCTGGTTAACTGCTTGAACTTACACCTACCTCTGAATTGCTGGTGATTCACAGCCAAATCCCCCACAAATCAGTTTCATCTACCTGCCACAAGGTGTCACTGTGGGATACGGGCTTAGCCTGAGGCCCTGCCTTCTTGGAGCTGGTCTGGCTCTAGAGCTGGTGGGAAGATCATCAGTTCACTGGGTCATACCTAGCCTCAGGGTGTTGGCTGGCCCAAGAGAGTGGGTCAGGACCTGTCTGAGCCCGATAGTCAACAAGAACTTTTCTCTTGCATAGTGCTGTCTCAGATTTGATTGGACATTTGCCTTTTGCCCCTCCAGTAAGGAAGGCTCCCCACAGTGTGTCCCCAGCACCAGGGAGAAGTGCCCAGGGGCAGCAGACAGTGTTCAGAACAACTTCTTTTGGAAGGAGGCAAATGCATTCTAGATTAATTCCTAAGTAGCTTTTCCCCACAACAGTCTCCATACTGGCCCAGACCGGCATTTGGATGACTAGAAAAACTGCAGGCTGCTTTCTGCCTTGGATAGTTCTCATTCCGGGCCTAGAATGTTCTTTCAAGGAGATATTCCTTTGATTCTTTAAATAGCACTGGCATTTCCAAAGTTTCTTGTTAAAATGCATTTAATAGGCCTTGATACCATAGGTCTTTAAACCCAGCCTCCTTTAAGGCTGAGACAGGAAGGTTACCAAGTTTAAGGTCTTCAGAGCAATGTAGAGACTGTCTCAAAACAGAAGTAAAAGAAGGCTGGAAGACAGCTCTGCTGGTAAAGTGCTTACTGCAAACATGAGGGTCTGAGCTTGGCCCCCCCTACCCCCATCCACGTGAAAACCGGGCAGAGGTGCATCCTTGTAATCCCAGTGCTGACTAGGCAGACACACTGAGATCTGGAGTTTGCTGGCTAGTCAGGTTAGCATGCTAGGTGAGCTCCAGGTTCAGTAAGAGCCTCAAAAAGATAAAAGTAAAAATAAAAACAAAAAATAAGGTTGAAGAGTTGTCAAGGAAGACACTTTATGTCAACTTCTGACCTCCCTACACAGACACACACACACACACACACACACCACAAGTTTCTGGGTAGGATCAGGTGATAGTCCAGCTTTTTAGGTAGGATCTCAGGGACTTGAGAACAAAATGAAAGTTTCTGATGGGTTCTTCCCTGAAGAGCACATGTGTGCATACCCAGACCGGCAAACGTAAGCTTCCAGGATCTTCTGAAGAAATCCCTGTCCCTGTTAGGAATGAATCCCAGAGGAAGTGAGAGAAGTCGGGGGTATGGAGAAAGCCCATTCTTTTGCTGCATCATCCTAGCTTTGTCAACGTTTCAGGAACCAACTGAGTCATAGTCAGATATCTTGGGAATGCAACTGGGCCCTGAGGACCCTAGACAGGCAGGCTGCTGTGCTAGGCTGGACCTGTAGAGAGCCACCATCTCGGCCTGTGCTGGTGGCCTTTGGTTCTGGAGCTGTGTGTTTCTACCCAGTCAGCCCGCATTTGACCATTCTTTCCCACCCCACAGCCTCCCTCCCTGACTTCATTCCAAGGCTCTTTCACCCGTCCCTGGAATGCTAAGACTCTACCCTCATGGGGCAGGGACCCTCAGGTCTGGTAAAGCAGCTTTTGGAGCCAAAAATAAGACAAAGCATTAGAACCAATTCCCAACAGGTAGGTGTGCCTAGCACACAAGTGGTCCTGCTGAGGTTCCCAGAGCCATATATGTGCCCATACACAAGCACACACATGCTTGCCCACAGCAGGAAATCCTCTCCACCTAGCATACCTCATGCAGTGGAAACTCAACCTTGTTTTCTATGAAAAGAGCCCATGTCTGTCAGCCTCATTTCTCACTCTGCCTGTGAAGCAAACCAGTGTTGATGCCCAATGACTCTAGGCCACACTCTCGGTTCCAGAAATCCATTGCCCATGCAGTCCAAGGAGTCAACCTGCAACTCCATGCCAGGCAGGGAGGGGGAGGGGGGAAACCCAGTTGCTCTCAACAGGCAGCGTCAACATTGTGGCTAAAGGAATAAACCAATTCCTTTCACAAGGGACAGCTGTCTGACAGGCTTTACCTCGGTGGCCTCTGCTGGTTTCCATCTGGTGAGATGAACAAGACACAATGGTCAAGCACAAAGACCCTAGTCTGGTAGCCATGCTGGACATAAAATGCATGTGTAATGCTAGCACCAGGGTGGCAGAGGCAGGTATATCCCTGAGACTCACTAACCAGTTGGCTCAGTCTAGTTGGCAAGTTCCAAGCCAGTAAGAGACTGACTCTGTCTCCAAAGGCCAAAGTGGATGGTATCTGAAGAGTGGGACCCAAGGTTGACCTCTGACCTACACACACACACACACACACACACACACACACACACACACGGGGGGGGGGGGCGAGGGCGGCATCTTTAGAGCAGGATTCTACCTGTGAGAGCCTAAGGATCCATCTACAGAAGCCAAGTCCTTAGCATCCACTCAGATGCTCACCTAACATGCCAGCAGAATGGGGTGGGGGTAAGAAAGGGCATTTGTACATGATGTGAAGAGTCCTGCAGGTCCAGCCCTCTTCCTCCATTTACTGAGCTATGATGTGGACATGATTATATGGCCACTGCATGCCTCAACTTGCCCACTTGTAGAATGATGTCAATATGTACTGTTGCCAGAGGTTTCCTGTAATGAGTCCACTATTCATCTGCTGTACCCTTGTCACCCTCAGGGTCTCTGTTCCGCAACTGCACACAGGATGGCTGGTCAGAAACCTTCCCCAGGCCTGACCTGGCCTGTGGGATCAACATGAACAACTCTTTTAATGAGAGATGGGTAAGCCTGTTCTGTTGCAGCTCTGTGTCTGAGGGTGGGAGGGTGAACTCCCAGAAAGGGCAGGGATGCCAGAGAGGATCTGAGGCTGGCGTTACAAACACACACCATCACGGCTAGTTCACAGGGAGTGGAGCACAGAACAGGAGGCCTTGTGCTCTCTACACAAGCAGCTCTCAGCAGAGCCTCCTCCTGGTCAAACTTAGGTCTTTCTGTTGAAAACCTCCCTCATTTCACCAGCTCAAGATGACAGTGTGTCTTGCCTGGCTTCCTTCCCTTCCCTCCCCTCTCTTCCCCTCCCTCTTCCCTTCTCCTTCCCTTCCCTTCTCCTTCTCCTTCCCCTTCCCC
>JADRCH010000032.1:8354909-8368352 GCA_019843965.1 Rhynchomys soricoides | reverse complement strand
AAGAAGAAGAAGAAGAAGAAGAAGAAGAAGAAGAAGAAGAAGAAGAATTATTTATTTATTTTATGTATATGAATACACTGTAGCTGTCTTCAGACACACCAGAAGAGGGCATCAGATCCCATTACAGATGGTTGTGAGCCACCATGTGGCTGCTGGGAATTGAACTCAGGAGTTCCCATCTCTCCAGCCCAGCACAAATTATTTTATCTTTATTTGTGTATATTATATGACTATGTGCTTGTGCACAGGTGCCCTTGGAGGGCAGGTGAATGGGTCTGATCCCCAGGAGTTGGAGTTAGTTATGGGTCATTGTGAGCTGCCTAACATAGGCACTGGAACCAAACTCAGGCCTTCCTCAAGAGTCACAAGCACTCTGGAGTGCTCAGCCATCATCCCAGGCCCCTGGGGGCTTCTTTAAGGACCCCAACAAAGCACCACTTTAACTGAACTAAATGGGGAAGGGTATGGAGAAAGGAAGATGCAGGCAGTAAGTACGGAGGATAAGTGGAACAGCGGCAGAACAGCTATTAAAACCCAACAGGGCTCTGTGTCCACGGGACAGACTCCACCTAGAAGACATATTTATTTTAGATGGTTCTAGAATTTAAAAAAAGATTCATAGCTAGAATACAAAAGTTAGCTACTTTGAGTCCTACTTTAAAACATTCCTGCTTTGACCCATAGCACACCTTTGGTGCCTGCGCTTAGAAGGTAGAGGCAGGAGGATTAGAAGTTCAGGGTTATCTTCAGTTATGGTATGGGTTCAAGGCTGGCCTGGAACATATGAGACCCTGTGCCTCAAAGACCAAAGGGGAGGAGGGCTGGTAGGGTAGCTAAACTGAGAGAGTGCTTGCCTAGCATACATGGAGCCCTGGGTTCAATTCCCAGCACCAAGTAGACCAGGCATGGCACCCCACCCCTGTAATCTAAGCACTTGAGAAGTGGAGGCAGGGGGATCCAGAGTTCAAGGCCATCCACATAGGAAGCTTGAAGCCAGACTGATATACATAAAACCCTTTCTCAAAAAGCCTTTTTCCTAGTATTTTGTATTGTTATATGACTTCCACTGAAGGTAGTGAGCAGCTTGCCTCTGGAGGTATTCAAGTAAAGCCTTGAGTTCATAGAGCTGGTAAAGGGACCTGCCAACAGTCATTGGAACAGTAATCGAGGTTGACAGGACCAGTGCTGCCTCAAGCGGGTGCCCTGGGATGCAGAAGAGCCAGCTACAGTGAGGTGGGCAGGTAGAGCTGACCTGTGCCTCTCTCTGCAGCATGCATACCTGCTGAAACTCAAGGTCATGTACACTGTAGGCTACAGTTCCTCCTTGGCCATGCTCCTGATTGCCCTCAGCATCCTGTGCTCTTTCCGGTGAGAACATCCTGCCCACTCTCCAGGGACTCAGCCCGCAGGGACTGGAGTCCCCAATTTTCTCCCTATTACCCAGGATGGAATGAGGGAGGTCTGGGTGGGCTGCCCGGCCATCTTGTTAAGCTCAGGATAGCTATAAATCTGGCCCAACACAAAATTGGAATCTTAAAACATGTGTTTTTGTAATTCACAAAAGGAGTAAATTCTGTAGATGACAATGTGCTATTGCAATATAGTGCAAAAAAATAGTTTGTAAACATATGTATGCACGCCTTCTAATCTAGGTGGTGATTGGACATCCCTGGATTTAATGTGTGTTCCAAGACAATTCTTTGTCCAGTGCAGTGCAGAGAAGCTAAAAGGTTGGACACCTTCTATGCACAGCTCTCTTGTGGGGCTAGGGGTGTGGCTCAGTTAGCAGAGTGCCCATCTAGCAAGCACAAGGCCATGGGTTCAGTCCCCTGAACTGCATAAACTGGTCATAGCCTATGTGTGTGGCCACCCAGGTGGAGGTGGAAGGACCAGAAGTTCATGGTCAGTGGTGGCACATGTCTTTAATCCCAGCACTTGGGAGGCAGAGGCAGGCGGATTTCTGAGTTCGAGGCCAGCCTGGTCTACAGAGTGAGTTCCAGGACAGCCAGGGCTAAACAGAGAAACCCTGTCTCGAAAAACCACAAAAAAAAAAAAGGAAGAAAGAAAGAAAAGAAGAAGTTCATGGTCATCCTTGGCTACAAAGGCAATTGGAGATCAGACTAGGCTGCGTATGATCTGATCTCAAAATAAAATAATGGCAAGGGGAACAGTAACAAACAAACTTCCAGTCCCTAAAGCACAGGAGAAAACTAGTGATTATGTTACTCCGTTCCATTCTGGTCTATCCTGTTCTGAGCCATGGCATCACCATGTAACCCCTGCTAGCCTAGAACTTGAGATGATCCCTCTGCCTCCACCACCCAGGAGTTAGGATTACAGGCATGCAGCACTAGGTCTGGCTCTCTTCACCTCTGTAACTTCAGCACAGGGTGCGCCGGGCACCTAGAGACCTATGCCCTCATGCGGGTTCTCTTAACAAGGAGAGATGGGACCTGAGGGCTGGCTACAGGGTGTTGGTTTCTCCATGCAAGGGGATGGGTCAGGGGCAGGTGCACCTGTGTGAGCACCAGCCCCTCCTTCCATGATCTTGCAGCCCCACATTCTCTCTGACAGGAGGCTGCACTGCACTCGCAACTACATCCACATGCACTTGTTTGTGTCCTTCATCCTGCGTGCCCTGTCCAACTTCATCAAGGACGCCGTGCTCTTCCCCTCAGATGACGTCACCTACTGTGATGCCCATAGGGTAACATGACTAAATGTCCTAGACTGACCTTGGAGAGGACCAAGCCCCATAGCTCACTGTCCTCCTTGCAAATGCCACTAAGATTACACAGATGCTCCAGGTAACAGGAGGTGCTTGGCAGGAAGTGGAAGTTCCGGGAGGTCCCATAATGCAGCCATGGAGGCATGATGCAAGCCATGTGTATAGAATCCGTGGAGGCTGCCTTTAGTTCCGAGTGCCTGGAGCGTACCAGCCACTCTGGGAACTAGACCTGTGTTGAGACTTCTCTTTTCTGGACTCTGCCAACCCAGCTACAGACAAATGGCAAAGTCTGGGGGAAGTTGCCTGGTTATTGGAGGGGGGAAAGTCGAATTTGCACCAGAATGTCTGCATACACACGTCTTCAGAAGAACATCATTTTGCCAAGTCTCGCCTATTTTCTGCCTCCCACTGTCCAGATAATGCTTAAGTCATTGCACTCTCTCTGTCACCTGGGGTCCCTGACTGCCCACTGTAAGCAGTTCACTGATGAGGAATACTTAGTTAGTGCTCCATGTCCCTGTGGTGGCATGAAAGGCACAGCACTTCTGTTTGGTCTGTTCTGCCTGGTGTGAGCCTTGCACCTCAGGTTTGCAATATGGAGGCTACATCTCCAGGTTTCACATCCACGTTCTGGGCAAGGAAGAAGGTTGCAGATTAGACTGATTTTATTTCTCTCCCAGAAAGTACACACACACACACACACACACACACACACACACACACACACGAGCAGGCATGCTCACACTCACAGAAGAGAAAGGGCAGTTTTGCTAACTTTGACGAGGCATCCCTTTCTCTCCCTAGGCTACAGTATCCTCCTTGGAAAAAATAGCAGTGTTGGTCAGTCCTAGATGGTTTTCCATGAAGGAGCGCAGATGTCTTCCTCACCAAGGCTCAGGGCCAGTTCACAATTAGAATACTGATTCTGGCAGCTCTTATGCCGTCTTGACTGACCCCACTAGGCCTGGCTTCCTGACCAAGAAAAGCTTCAGGAGATCCCTTGAGTGTGTTCACTGCTCTGTGTGTGTGTGTGTGTGTATGTGTGTGTACACGTACACATACATATAATACATAGTAACACTCAGATATTCTTCCTCAGATTCTGCCTCATTTTTTTGTTAGACAGGGTCTATTATTGGCCTGGAACTGCCTTCTACCCAAATATGTTAGGTTGACTGGTCAGTGAGCCCCAAAGATCTGCCTGTCTCCATATTCCCACTGCTGGGATGGCAAGCATGCACTACTATACCTGGCTTTTAAAATGAAGGTTCTGGGAATCAACTCAGGTCCTTATGCTCACCCAGCAAACACTTTATGCACTGAGCTATCTTCACAGTCCTGCGGAGACAGTCATATACCTTAAAGTTCACCCTAAGCCTACCTCCTACAGTGTAGTGTTGCTCTCTTTAGGAGCAGTTACCCGAGGAAGGCTCACAGTCACCCAGCCCGGGCTCACATGGCTATCTCTTCCAGGTGGGCTGCAAGCTGGTCATGATCTTCTTCCAGTACTGCATCATGGCCAATTACGCATGGCTGCTGGTGGAGGGCCTCTACCTTCACACGCTCCTTGCCATCTCCTTCTTCTCAGAAAGAAAGTGCCTGCAGGCGTTTGTGCTCCTCGGATGGGGTATGTCTGTCCAAGGTGTTATACGTGTGAGCTATGCAGGAAAGAATGGTAAGCTGAGAATTAGGAGGATTTGGTTTCTAGAAGCAGCTCCATCTGTCCACCCATCAAGCCATCCACCCATCCATCCATCTACCCACCCATATATCCATCCATCCATCCATCCATCCATCCATCCATCCATCCACCCACCCATATATCCATCCATCCATCCATCCACCCACCCATCCACCCACCCATCCACCCATCTATCCATCCATCCATCCATCCATCCACCCACTCATCCATCCACCCATCTATCCATCCACCCATCTATCCATCTGTACACCCATCCATTCTACCTGCACAGTATGCAAAAAAGAAAATAGAAAGAAAGAAAGAAAGAAACCAGGGATTTAACTAACTTAACTAAGTTTAACTTAACTAACGGGTTATTTTTGGCAAGTTGCTGGTTCGTTAACCCTCTAACCTCAGTTTCCTTGTCTTTCAAATGTGAACTCCGAGCTGTAATTTAGCTTCAGCTGAATGGTGGGCAGCCTGAGCTGTTCCTGAGTCCTCTTTGCGGGGATCCTTACAGGTCTGCAATCAAGAGAGAGTACACAGATAGACTTCTAGGATAAAGGAAATTAACCGGCTCATATAACTGACAAGTACAGAGATCACCCACTTCACACCAAGCTGATCGCAGGCTTTTGACGTCTTTCCTTCTGCCTTTGCATTGCTTCTTCATTTCTAGAGCTTTCCAAGTCACCAGCACAAGGGGCTCTGGGAAGTCTTTTTCTTATTACCAGGCTCCAATAAGATAAAGCCAAGGAGCCTCTGGGTTTAATCTTTAACACACACATACACAAACACACCATACACACACCACACATACACACACACACACACAAACACACTCATACACATACACACCACACACACAAACACACACACACACACCATACACATACCACACATACACACACATGTACACCCATACACACTCATACACACACCACACACACACACAAACACACTCATACACATACACACCACACACACACACACACCATACACATACCACACACACACACATGTACACCCATACACACTCATACACATACACACCACACACACACACACACATATATATACACATATACATACATACATACATACATACACATACACCACACACGCACATACATACATATACATGCTCACATACACATATACACACACTCACACACATATATACACATGCACACACCACACACACTTACACACAAACACACATGACAGATCACATCCCACCATTCCCTGCACTGCTCTGCAGTTTGTTCTGACTGAGCCACATGAGTCTCATACCCATGGCTGAGGCCAGCACAGGGGTCCGAGAGAATACAGTGCACCGGTGACCATGAGCCACACAAACTACCTGGTGTCCAAAGGAAGTTCAGGATTCAGTTTCTAGGAAAGAGAAAATGATAGCAAGCCAGTTGTGCAAAGGCCCCACGGGCATATCTTTTTCCTTTCCTTTCTGGCCAGGATAAATAACTTCTATCGCTTGAGGACTTTGTGAGCTCAGTACTTTACATTGGTCATGTAATCAATTCACCAACCTCTAGAAGACTCTCGGAGACTTCAGCTCAGAGACGGGACAAACATGGTCAACTCTCACTCTAAATAAGGGTGGACCCAGGGCTAACCAGAAGGGAGGAGGCCATTTAGACTTTTACTAACTCTTCCAAATCCTCTGAAAAACCCTTCAGTCTAATTTGCCAGATCAATAAATAAACAGGAAACCTCTAAGTTCTTATATAATTTGTGTGTATGTGTATATAGTGTGTAGTGTGTGTATGTATGCACATGTTTGTAGAAGTCCAAAGTCTATGTCAAGTGTCTTCCACTATAACTGTCCACTTACCTTTTGAGATGGGGTCTCTCCCTGGACCAGAGCAGACTGATGGGCTAGGGGACAGTGAAGTCCAGGGATGTCCCCGCATCTGCCTCCCCTCTCTCCCAGGGCTAAGACACCTATTACCAAGCATAACTTTTTAAAAAGGAGCATTTATATTTATTTTATGTGTATGAGTGCTTGCTATCATGTATGTATGTGCACCATGTGCATACCTGGTATCCATGGGGGCCATAATTGGATATCAAGTCCCCAGGAACTGGAATTATAACAAGCTGTAAGTCACTGTGTGTGTGTGTGTGTGTGTGTGTGTGTGTGTGTGTGTGTGTGCTGGAGATACAAACTCAAGTTCGTATGCTTGTGATGTGACGGACTAGCCCATCTCTCTAGCCATGTATACTTAATATTTTTTTTTAAAAAAGTAATTAGTCAGAGAGAAGTTATCTAAAGACTAGTTTTTAAAATGCCGGCATTAGAAGATGTATTTCAGTGGTTCGGCACTTGCCTAGCATGTGGGAGGCCCTGAGTTTGACCCCTACATCACAAAAACATATTAAGTAAAAATGAGAGATGTTTTTTGTGCTTCCAACTGTCAAAGTGTGTACTATGATACAGCTTCCCTCCCCTGAAATTCCGTTACCTTCATCTACAGATGCATGTCTCCCATTCTTTTTCTTGCAGTTTTTGTTTTGAGATAGGAGCTCACTATCTAGCCTAGGCTGACCTTGAACATGAAATCCTCCTGTCTCAGTCTCCTCAGGATGGCAAATAGAGGCCTGTGGCTCAGGTCCTTGCTTTTTTTTCTCAGTGTGGATTTACTGTGTGTGTGTGTGTGTGTGTGTGTGTGTGTGTGCGCGCGCCCTGTGGGTTCCTGGGGTTCTGCTCACTGAGCCATCTCAGCAGACCACAACCTTGTTTAGGAGATCGCTCCAGAGCCACCTCTTAGATCCTTTCTTTTGCCATGGCTTTGGTCTTGTTGCAGAAACTTATTGAAGTCCTTTCTTTTTCTCAGTTCCTGCTCTGCCTTCACTGTTCAGTTTGTTTATTCTGCATTGGGGGGAGGGGCTTCTAGTCTTTATCTTCCAACTCCTCTACTGAGTATTTGTTTTGGAAACTGTGTATTCATTTCTCTGCACTTTGGTGTTCTCTGATGCTCCTGACAGGCAGCATCCTGCTGTCTCTTAGAGATGTAATCTTCCCTGTCTCTCCGGTTTTCTCTCTGGAGTTGTTTTGTTCAAGTTCCTTCAGCTCCCTGCATGGTCTGTTTCCTCTCTGTTCCTTTTCTCTGGTTGTTTTGTTTCTAGCTTTTGATGTAATCTGATGTCTGTGACCTTGACTCTCTGTTCATAGTTAATAATGAGTCACTGCAGAGTTGATGGAAAGCCGTTTCCTCAGGGAGACTGGCCTGGAAGTAGCTACTGTTGGAGGGTCCTCAGCTATTTCTAGGCCTTTTTTTAAAAGTTGCATTTATTTCTTTATTGTATACAGAGGTGTGTGTGTGTGTGTGTGTGTGTGTGTGTGTTGTGCATGCACATACACATGCCACAGTACACATACAGAGATGAGAGTTTATGAGAGATGGTTCTTGAGTCCAGGGCTCAACGACAGGTCATGAGGCTTAGTGTCAAGTGCTTTTACCCAACTCAGCAGCCCTATTTCTAGGCCTTTTGTGTAGGGCCATTCAGTTTATCCTGAAAAGCATCCTTAATGCCCTTGTTTGGAGTCACAGGGTCAGAGTGAGGTAGAGACTTGAAGTTGCCTTTCTGCCTGACCTCTCCCCATCCACTATATAGACCAGCAAGCCTGTTAGAATTATTGCGTGTGCCACAGTGGAAAACTAAAGAAGGTGGGCTTGGTGGTGAAAGTGTGGGCCTTCAGCTACCAGTGAAGCTGAGCCAGGAGTATGACTGGAGTCTAGGAGTTTGAGGCCACTGGACAGTGTAGTGAAACCTCATCTTTTATATATATGTGTGTGTGTGTGTGTGTGTGTGTGTATATATATATATATATATACACATATATATATAATATTTAATATATAATATATAACACATATTATATATAATATATGTATATAATACATGTGTGTATGTGTATATGTGTGTATGTGTGTATGTGTATGTATATGTACATGTATTAGAGTGCTTGCTTAGCATGTACAAAGTGCCAGGTTTAGTCTGTTACACCCAGAATGGTGGTATACACCTGTTAGCCCAGCACTCAAGAGGCACAGGCAGGAAAATCAGAAGTTCAAGGTCATCCTCAGTTACCTATTGAGTTCCAGGCCAACCTGGGCTACATGAGACCGAGTCTCAGAGAAAAAGTAAAGCAAAGAGCAAGACCTGATGGTGTAGGCCTTGTGATACTTGCTTTTTATGTGGCTTCTGGGGACTCAGACAGTTCATGACTGACCAGAAATCATTCCCACCTACTGACCCATCTCCCACTCCAATGGACAAGGTTAGTATAAGTTTATAAATAAATAAATAAATAAATAATAAAGTTAATGGTTTTTCCACCTGCTGGATCCTCTATCTACCTGACTTTGCCAGGCATACCACATTTCACACCAGGGCCCCCCAAATTGCATCCATGGGCCTTCTCTCTCTTTCAGAAGCCTTCAGGTAGAAGGCCCAGGCTCCTGAGGTATCTTAACCCCAAGTGGCATTCCGGTTCCTGTAGCATGTAGTTTAAGCATGAAGCCTACGGGTTCTCTTTCTAGCATCCAAATAGTCGATCCAGAAACAAGCTGTAAGCCTGAGCTGGGCAGGTTCTAGGCTGTTCCTCAGTCTAAACTGTCTACCTCCCAGCCACAGGCTCTGTGTCATTTGCAGTTTTAGTCTCACCCTGGCTTGTTCTGCTCCATGTGTGTCCTCACAGTGAATCCCTTGGTGTTCTGCTCCTCATGACTCCTCCTGGACCTTCTGCCTCATGGCCACCTCTTCTCTTCCTTCCTCCTCACCCTCCTCTCTCTCTCTCTCTCCCCCCCCCTCCCGGGAACACCAACCCCCCCCCCCCAAATCAGAAGTACCACCCTATTATCTTCTGCCCAGCTCACTGGCTGCCCAGCTCTTTATTGACCAATCAGAAAGTAATGGAGACAAATGTTTAGAAAACACTGAGGCAGGAGATGCTTCAGAAAACAACAATACCAAAGTCCAGCCTGTACTCAACTCTTTGCCCTACAGAAATCAGCATATGAATAATACAAAGACAACCTTTACACCGTGCACAGGGAGATTATCCCTACAGGTCCCATCTGACCCCACCGCAATTCTTAAAGCATTACAGAACCTTTGAGGCATGAGGCTGCACACACGCTACACGATGGTAAAGGGGGTTCCATGATGACCGAATTTTGTCATTTGCTTAGTACCCAGACAAGGATGAATGTCTGTTCACTGTGCCTGTGTGGAAGAATGAGTTGCTTGTCCCTTTGTTGTGACAAAAATACCCTAACAGAAGCAACTTAAGAAAGTGCTTGTTTTGGCTCTCGGTTTGAGGGTATACAGTCAGTGAAGGGGGGGAGGGGGAGCGGAGGCACGGCAGTGGGAACCCGAGGCATCTGCTCATACGGCATCCACAGTCAGGAAACAGAAATGGGAATGCTGGGGCTCAGCTCACTCTCTCCTTTTTATTCAGTCCAGGACACTAGCCCTTGGGATAACGCCACCCATGTTTGGGGTGGGTATTCCTACCTCAGTGTACCTATCCTAGACTGTCCCTTGAAGACACACCAAGAGCCTTGTCTGTTCAGTCTTTCTAAATCCTGTCAAGCTGACAGTCAACATTGAGCATCATACTACGCCTCTCTTTGTTTTGATCTTCAGGTTCTCCAGCCATTTTTGTTGCTTCGTGGGCTATCACCAGACACTTTCTAGAAGACACTGGGTAAGCTGGAGGAGGAAAAGTAGTAACAAGCACACAGCACAGCATCCCACCATCAGCCTCTGTAGTTGCTGCCTCTGCAGCTAGGAATTGCTGGCTCAAGAGGCAGTATGCTTGCCTAACATGCATGAAATTCGGTGTTGGATTCCAGCACTGCATTAGCTGGATCTAGGAGAGACATATTTTTAAGATTAAGGTTTTTTAAAATTATGTTTATACATGTAAGGTAGGTACATATGAGACAGATGCCTATGGGGGCTGAAGAAGGTATCAGATCCCCTGGATCTGTAGTTACAGGTGGTTATGATCTGTCCTGCATGGGTGCTGGGAATTGAACTCAGGAACTCTGCAAGAGCAGTATGTGTTCTTAACCACTGAGCCATCTCTCCGCCCTGAGAGGAACAGATCTTAATGGTGGGCACACTGCTGTGATGCCTAAGGGTATGAGCTCACTCCTCCTTTCAAGGGTTGTAGTAGGGAACATGTCTGCCAGTCAGCCTAGTTCCCTGCTTCTAATGATGCCTAACACTGTCTTCCACAGATGCTGGGACATCAACTCCAATGCTTCCATCTGGTGGGTCATTCGAGGGCCTGTGATTCTGTCCATCCTGGTGAGTGGCTGTCCTCTGCTAAGCTGAGGACAAGTAGGGGAACTCAGAACCAGTGAGTAACCCTGAGGGTTGAAGAGCCTGAAGCTTGAGTTCCCAGCAAGGGTCAGGAGGTAGAAATTGCAGGATCACAGAGGTCAGAGGTCAGAGGTCAGAGGTCAGCAGGCTGTTCCCTAAAGAGTGGCAGGAAAGAGTGGGTAAGGCTTGTCAGGAGGCGTTCACCTCATGTTTTGAGGCAGAGTCTCTCACAGGACCTAGTGCTCGTACATTCGCATGAACACACAACCAAATAAACACCTTCAAAATACCGCCCCTCAAGAAAAAAAAAAAGAAACAAACAAACACAACGACCAGAAAGCAAATTGATTCCAAGCATGGTGAGGTAATTTTGCCCTGAAGAGACTGAGGCAGGAGAATTTAGAGTTGGAGGCTTGTCTGAGCTACTTTGCGATACATTGTGTGAAAGTGGAGAGGGTAGGCTGGCACAGTGACTCCATGAGAAAAAGTGCTTCTGTCAGTGCAAACTGACCACTTGAGTCCCAGCAGCAGAACCCATAGTAGACGAGAGAAGCTATTACTGAATATTAGCCTTTGCCTGCCACAGGCATGCACGTGCATGTGTGGGGGTGTACCCGCATGTGTGTGCACAAATGCATGAGTGAAAACGCACATATAATAATAAAACTTAAAAATAAACAAATAAATAAAAGTGGACCCCATGGCTCAGGCTAGCCTACATTCATCAAGATTCACAGGGGCTCTCAAGCCCAAGAATGAGTGATCTGTCTGGCAGTTGTATAGATCATGAGTCATGGACCCTGGACAGCAGTGTGTGTTGCTTCCAGCCATGGTGTCCAGATTTATTTATGTCACTGGGACTCTGGGTGCACGGATAAACAGCTGTGATTTGCCATTCTGGCTGTGGTGTCTTTCCAGTCCCCAGCTCTAGGGGTCAGGGCCAGGATAGAGGAGTCAGGAAACCAAAAGACCTTCAACCTGACCTCTGCCTTTTGCTTTGCAGATCAATTTCATCTTTTTCATAAACATTCTAAGAATCCTGATGAGAAAACTTAGAACTCAAGAAACAAGAGGAAATGAAACAAACCATTATAAGTAAGTGCAAAGCAAAGAGCTTGACACGCTCAGGTGGTCAGCAAGCAGCTAAGTGTCTGCTGTTCACTCCACAAGTGCTAAGTGTGAAGGCTGGCTGGGGACATAGCTATGGTGTGACTAAGGTAGTTCATAGTTATGGCGTGACTAGGGCGGGATAGCTATGGAGTGACTGGGGGTGGGGGGGCAGGCGGAACTAGACCTGAGTATGAAACCTCAGGCACTGTGCAGAGAGAAACCAGGAAACCTACAAGCAGAGAGATCTGACCATTGCAAGGCTGGGAGGGGGAGGAAGTGGGTAGGGGGTGCTGAGATGGCATGAACTAGAAAGGCCATGGCATTGTTTGTTAACCACAGCAGTGATAGGACAGGCATCTATCTGATTTATACTCTAGTTATAGTTTTATTTATAAGTTACTGACAGGGTTGGGTGACCAGAAGCACTGAGTCTGGTGAGCGCAGTTCTTACCATGTGACAAGCACACGGGACTTGAGAGATTTTTCAAAGTAAATGGGAACATGTTAGAGATGTCACTCTGTAACAGAATATTTGTCCGGTGTGGGTGAAGGGCAGGGCTCAGCACCTAGTACTGCAGAATACACAGATTGAAATTAAGTGGGTAGATTGGTAACTCTACAGATGGATGACAGATATGGATACAAACATTAAAGACAGAACACAGATAGGTGATAGATATACACGATTGATAGATAAGTGGATATGTGCGAAGATGATTGATAAACGATACATAAAGGGCTGGGCAGTGGTGGCTCATGCCTTTAATCCCAGCACTCAGGAGGCAGAGGCAGGTGGATTTCTGAGTTCGAGGCCAGCCTGGTTTACAGAGTGAGTTCTAGGACAGCCAGGGCTACACAGAGAAACACTGTCTTAAAAAATGAAACAAAGCAAAAAGATAGATAAATAGCTGATGGGTACACAGATAAACGATAGATATGGATAGACAGACAGATGAGAGACAGATCCAGAAAAACAAGCAAAACCCCCCAAACTGAAAAAAATACCTAGAGACATTGCAGCCAAACTTAAAGCTGTCAGGCCCTGGATGAGTTGAGCTCTCTGTGATGGGGCTGAGGCAGATCAGGTCCAGCAGCGTGTCCCTGTGTCCCCAGGCGCCTGGCCAAGTCCACCCTCCTGCTGATCCCCCTCTTCGGCATCCACTACATTGTCTTCGCCTTCTCCCCAGAGAACGCCATGGAGATCCAGCTGTTCTTTGAATTGGCCCTGGGCTCCTTCCAGGTACATTTTGGGAACCATGATTTAAAAGAGGACTCCTCAGGACGAGAGCAATCGCTCACTCAGTAAAGTACTGGCATTGTGAGCATGGGAACTGAGTCCGACCCCACAGAAAGCCTGCATGAGGTGCATGCTTCTAATCCCAGTGATGATGAGATGGGATGGAGAGACAAAGGAATCGCTGGAGATCACTAGTGAGCTAGCCTAGCCTCCTTGGAGATGGTCCAGGCCAATGAGAGGCCCTATGTCAAAAAGTCAAAAGACACCTGAGACCTCCACATGTACACACACGAGTTCATCTACACACGCACACACACGAATTCATCTACA
>JADRCH010000032.1:8330464-8352964 GCA_019843965.1 Rhynchomys soricoides | reverse complement strand
CAGCACCCTTGTCCTGTTGCATGTGTAACAATGGCTTCACTATGAGCCATCCACTGACCATGGGATTTGAGGTCTGGTCCAAGCTGTTGGAAGGATTTGGCTTGACCACTAAAGTGGGTAGTGAGCATTCAGAGAGCTTGGGGGCCCAGAACTGCCTCTATGTAGATAGGGACTTGCTGTCCCCAGAACTGGGAATATGAGATTGAAAAACAATGAAAAAACAAGAATGCTTTTCTAACATTCCTTGGACTTTCTTATAAATAAAAATACCATTAAAACCATGTGCTCCACATATGCAGTCCCAGCCCTTGGGAGGCAGAGGCAGGAAGATAGCATCATGCTCAAGGCTAGCCTTGGCTACACTACAAATTCCAAGCCAGCAAGTGGCTTGTGAGCTGCTTGATGAGATTCTGTCTCCAAAAATGTGTGTGCATTCTTATTACATAAACACATACAGGAAATATGTCTATGTATCCACATATGCATATGTGCATTCATATATAAACGTATCAAAGTTTCTACCACATACCAAAGAGAAGAGAATAGCAGAATGAACCTACATTCACCAACCATCCTGGACAATGTAGCAAGAGCCTGTCTAAAAAACAAACAAACAAGCAAACAACAACAATAAGACCAATGTGGCCCATGGCTGGAGAGCTGGCTTGGTGCTCAAGAGTTCTTGCTGCTCTTTCAAGGACCTGAGTTTGATCCTCAGCACCTCTATCAGGTGGTTCACAATCGCCTGTAACAGCTCCGGGGAATCCAATGTTCTCTTCTGGCCTCCCCAGACACCTGAACACTGGAGCATACACACTAATGTACACAACTGCACATAAATAAAAATAAATCTTTAAGAAACAAGCATACAACCACCACCACCACCAACAACAACAACAACGAAAACTCACCAGTATTGTTCTGGCTTTATATTTCAATGGTAGAACATGGACTTAGCATGTCTGAAGGCATGGGTTCAAGTCCTACCTGCTTCCAAACCAGCCTGGGGAGATTGCTCAGTGTGTAAAGTGCTCGCTGCACAAGCATAAGGACCTGAGCTAGAATCACAGAATTCGTGTAGAACGCTGGGGTGGGGTGCCAGTAACCCAAGTGCTGAGTGGAAGGAGATGGTACATCCATGGAGCTCCTTAGCCAGCCAGCCCAGCCCATTCAGGAAGTCATCGGTACAGTGAGAAATCCTGTCTCAGAAAAGCATGGGGAGACCAAGTTGAGGATAATGACGGGCGTCGACTTATTGGCTTTAGGCCTTCATCAGTCAGCACATGCATACTTACACACACACACACACACACACACACACACACACACACCCCACATACAAAGTCAATATTATTGAGTACTCATTCATATTAAGCCTACTATAGAGAGGTAGGTTTATTGCCATTTGGGGTCCTTCAATTCAGGGGGTAGCTAAAGGCAATCCCTCAGGGAACTAGGGAACATGGGCCTGGCCAGCCAAAGTTTTAAGCTGTGTATGAGAGCCTCTGGAGAAAGAAGATTATCAAGGGAGATGGAGGTTCAGCCTGTGAGGATGGCAGGATGGTGAGGTACTCTCTAAGGGAGGAAGGAAGGAAGCAAGATATCCTTGGATGGGTTACTTGGATTGGATTGTTTCCAGGAAACACCCTGGCAAGGGCAATGTAAAGAAAAAGAGGGTGTTACAACTCCCAGTTCCAGGGCGCAGTCCATGATGGTGGAGAAACCGTGGCAGCAGGACCTGAGGTGGCAGCTGTCATTGTATCTGTACTCTCCATCCGGATGTGGGAGAGAGATGAATGCTGGCGCTCAGCTTCCCCCCCCCCCCCCAGATGCAATAGCACCGCCTGAATTTGGGGAGCATCTTCCCACCTTGATTAAGCTAATCTAGAAAATTCCACACAGCGATGGTCAGAGGTTTTCCTCCTAGGTGATCCTTGCCTCTGTCAAGTTGACAGCATCAGCCATCACACATCACCCAAGGCTCTGCAGACATCGCAGACATCTCTAACCTGGCCCAGATGCGTGCAAGGCCCTAGGAACACTGTTGGGGAAAACAGAAGGTCCAGATAGACTGGAGCCCTCCAAATCAGGAGACACACAGCCTGGACCACAGAGCCACCCCTGATTGCTAACACACCTACATTTGCACATGCTTTGCTCTTACTACATACCTGTTCTTCAGTAGGAATTGGTCATCTGTCTTGTGAGCCCAGGATCTCCCACAGGGTGACTGTGCCCCTCACAGTGAGATGGAGGGACATACATCAGGGGCCTCCTCCTTTACTATCCCAGATGGTCATCTCTACCAGTCAGGGATCTGAATCGTCCTTTTAGTCAGAAGCTCTTCCCTTCTCACCTCTGACAAGTGTTAGAGTCATGTGCCAAGCCTCAGGGTCAATAGGTAAAAATGATTCCTGGTTTGTGTTCAACAAGACAGGCACACCAGGGCACTGTGGGCCCCAAAGTAGGGAATTCTCAAGACTAAAAGGTGTGTGTGTGTGTGTGTGTGTGTGAATGTTTACACACGTGTGTGTGTGTGTGTGTGTGTGTGTGTGTATGTATGCTTGCAGACATGCATGCTCTCTCGAGCACTTGAAGCACACTTAGGCAGGGCAAATGGGAAAGGTGAGCTAAGTCCAGCAACCTAGCATATGAACTAACCCAGTTCCTTCTGGCAGGGGCTGGTGGTAGCTGTCCTTTACTGCTTCCTCAATGGTGAGGTGAGTGTCCTGGGGAACCATGGGATTCCAATGCAGAAGGTCCCTGGAGAGAGCAGTGGAAAGGGATGGGAAGGGATCTGGGCAGGTCTGCTTGCTTGGCAGAGTCACCTGGGGGTATGTTAAATCACATCCTGGGCAATATCCCCAGGACAGAGCCAGCAGAACTAGATTCTGTGAGTCTGGACTGAGGTTGGTGAAGTGATCCTTACTAAGCTCTCTGGGCGCTTCTTATCTGTGGGCAAGTTCAGCAAACCCAGATGAGCCCACCTTCCCTCCCCCAAACCCCCAGAACCAAAGCTCCTGGCAGTTCTGATGCTTGCTTTGTGTGTGTCCTGGTCACTTCCTACCTGGAGCAATCTTCCCACAGGTAAAGTGGGTTGCTCAGAACTGCCCCAGCCTTGCACAGAGGCTTCAGTTTCAGGATATGAAGTGCCAGTCATTGGCCCTGGCTAAATAAGTTACTGCACACAAGCCAGGTGTCTCTGGCTACTGGCCAATCTGTCTGGTTCACACACTTGAATGGGGATGACTTCAATGTTTCCCAAAAACCAAACATCACACCTGAATTCAAAGATTGGTTCAAGTGTTCCATTGGGGACCATCAAGGAAGTGTCTGCGGAGAAAATCCTCAGATCCAGATAGATTCTGAGCTGGGGGGGGGGGGGGGGGTTTGACTGGAAGTTATGACTGGTGTTGATGCTGCCATTTGTGGAACAAATCCCACCCCTTTTCTGAGGGACACAGTGTTGAAAGACAGCAGGTACACATCAGGCAGGATGGCTGAGTGGGTGAGAGCAGTTGCCCTAAGATTGACAACCAAGTTCAATTCCCGGAACTGACGTGTTGGAAGGAGAAACTCAAATTGTCCTCTGACCTCACAAGAATACCATGGCATGCATCTGTTCTCTTACTCACTCCCCTCTCCTGTCTCTAAAATAAATAAATAAATAAATAAATAAATAAATAAATAAAAACATAATTTAAAAAAAATTAAAGACCCATACAAGTGTTCAGGTTACAGGGGTCTTCAGTACATTCTATACAGGGGACAGGAAATGGCCATTCAGAACCCTTTAGGCAAGGGGACACAGCAGAACAGGAGCAGCTGAACCAACCAGTGAGTCATGTTCCAGGCACAGGCCTGGCCTTCCCTCCCAAGCAATTGCTGCAGCTAATAGCTGGTCTTGGGCAGGTGCAGCTGGAAGTCCAGAAAAAATGGCGCCAGTGGCACCTCCAAGAGTTTCCACTTCGCCCTGTGGTCCTCAACAATTCCTTCAGCAATGCCACCAATGGCCCCCACCCACAGCACCAAGGCTGGCACCTCTGAGCAGAGCCGGAGTATCTCCAGGGCCAGTGTCATCTGAGGCTGCAGCAAGGCACCAGCGGACAAAGGGTTGGGTATTCGGTAGGACAGTCATCTGCCTGATAGCCATCTTGTGAGCAGCTGAACAGGCCTGTCCCTCAGGTCTGAGCTTCCTCAGAGATCAAGCAAGAGGAGACTAGGTCATCATGGAGCAGGAAACAGGCCTGTGATTTGGTCTTTATTGTTCTTCTAAGAAGAGCAATTCAGTGGCTCCAGAAGGGTCAGGGGAATAAAATGACATCCAGAAAAACCTTAGTCCGTGTGTCAGTCTTTTGCTACCTGGACAGGAAGTGTGTTCTAGATCACTTTCCAACTCCTTCCTGCAGGAGGAGAGAGCTTCCCTGACTCCAAATCCCAGCTTACTTTTTTTTTTTTTTTTTTTTGGTTTTTCGAGACAGGGTTTCTCTGTATGGCTCTGGCTGTCCTGGAACTCACTCTGTAGACCAAGCTGGCCTTGAACTCAGAAATCCACCTGCCTCTGCCTCCCGAGTGCTGGGATTAAAGGCATGCGCCACCACTGTCCAGCTCTCAGCTTACTTTTAAGGACAAGCTTAGAGGCTCAGAAAATATGAGGAATCAAGACCCTTGGCCTCAGATAGATCTTGTCTGTCCCTCACTGTGGCTCATCTGTCCTATAGCTCTCTCACCAAGCCTTCAGGACAAAGGCTAAATTAAGCTGATAAAGTCACGGAGCATCTGATTCCCTTTCATTAAATAACCCTCAAAGGTAGGAGGACTTTATGGGAAGTAAGTGCAGAAGATAAGCCATGCTTTCTCTCTCTCAATGGGTGGGAGACAGCTCCTCAAAGGCCCAAGGCATGACCAAACTACTTGACATCAATATGGAAGTCTTGTGGCTTTGAGACAGTGTTTCTGGTAGCCCAGGCTTGTCTGCTAATCCCTAGGTACCAGGAGATGGCCTTGAACTTGCAGTTCTCCTGCCTTCACTTTCTAGGTGAAGGTGTACCACCGTCACGCCTGGTTTATGTGATCCTGGGAATCAGACTCATAGCTTCATTCACAATGGGCAAGCACTCTGTGAGCTGAGCGACATCTCCTTGGAGTCCTAGTTCACAGTCTTTTTACTTTAAATATCTGGGCTTCAAGGCATGTGGTGATTTCCCAACTCTCAAACAGGGAAGGATGGAGGTCCGTTTCCCTGAGCTTTAAGCTTCCCTAACTCTGGCTCTGCATGCCCAAGTGTTTGTGCTCCTTGACTCCATGAGAGGGTGAACAAGGACGAAATCTCTGAATCTTCATCCAAAGTAAAACCTAACGGGGAGACCCAAACAGAAATGGAGACATGGCCTCCCATTTGCGTATTGCAGGCTGCTTCGGGACCCCTTCCCAGGCTGAGACCCAGACTGAATGGTTGATGAACTCTGATTTTGGTAAAACCAGACAGCCCGTACAAACTCCTCAGGTAGAGGTGGCAGTATGGCTCAGTTGGAGAGCGCCTGCCCAGGTTCACCGATACAAGTGATCCTTACCACTGTGAAAAACTAAAGTAAAACAAACAATTGTGGGGAACTCCAAGGTCTGTGTTGGTGGTGGTCCAGCATTTGGAGACTCTTTGAAATAAAGATGCCTAGAACTTGGGGCTAGAGAGGTGGCGCAGCCAGTAAACTCTGGCTGAGCAAGCATGGTGACTTTAGCTGGCTCCCTGGAAGCCATGCAAAGGTGGAAAGAAAGAACCAGCTCCAGAGAGTTCTCCAGCCCCTTACATGTGCACGTAATGTGTGCATACCCATGCACACATACACAATAATACGTAAAATAAAGATGTTTAAAATCATCACAGAAGGGGCTAGAGGAACTCAGTGGGTAAAGTAGCTAAGAATGTGAGCTCAGTCTCTGGAATGCATGGAAAAGTCTGGTGTGGCTGTACAGCCCTACAATCCCAGTGCTGGGTAGGCAAGGCCAGGAGGTCCCTACGCTCACTGGCCATCCAAGAAAACACAGAGTTCTAGGCCAGAAGGACACTGCCTCATAAACAAGGTATATGGTCTGGAGAATGATACCTAGGGTTGATTTTTGAGTTCCGATGCATGTGTACCCTCACATGCATATGTGTACACACATAAATATGTATATATACATGTGCAAAAATCCCATTAGATGCTACTTGGGGAGGCTGAAGCTGTAGGACCACTTAAGCCCACAAACCAGAGACCAGCCTGGGCAATATCTTGTCTCAAAATAATATGGGTCCTCAGCAGTCAAGCATTTGATTAGCATGTGTAAGGCCCTGGGTTTGATCTCCAGAAAAAAATCCTGAAAAAAAAAATTACCTATATACTGAGCCTGGGAAGAGTCCCTTACAACAAAATGAGGAGAAAGTCTAAAAACCCAGTCAGTGGCTGGCGGAGAAAGGGACCTTGTAGAACATAAAAGAAAACATTTCATCTGTTTCTGGGTGGGGGAAAAATTGGAAATGAGGCAACAGAATGAACAAAAAGTCAGATCTGGGGCCTCAGGAGATAGCTTAGCTGGTTGATCAGCTGTCTTGCAAAAAAGCTGGGCATGGTGGTATATGCTTGCAATCCCAGTTCTGTTGAGACGGAAACCTGGAGGACTCTGGAGCGAGCTCACTGGCCAGCCAATCTAGACTACTTGGTAAATTCTAGACTAGAGACAAACCATCTCGAAAAGCAAAATGGGGCCAGGCAGATGGCTCAGTGGATCAAAGCACTTGCTGCACTTGTCTGACCGCTCTAGCTGGGATTTCCAGCACCCACATAAAGCTGGATACAGTTGTGACCACATCTGTAATCCCAGTGCCCTCGGGGTGAAATGAGAGAGACAGGAAATTCTTGGGAGCTCACTGGCTGGCTAGCCTGGCATATACAGCAGAGATTCTGCCTTGAACAAGATGGAAGGAGGAGACCAAATGAGAATATTGGCCTCTGAACTCCACCTGTGTGCTATGGCATACACACACACACACACACACACAAAGATTTCAAAAAGTGGAAAGCATCTGAGAAACAACACACCCAAGGCTGTCCTCTGGTCTCCATACACTGGTGCACACACATGCACACACACACACACACACACACACACACACACACACACATACACACATACACACGAGAGGAGGGGAGAGCAGTTCTTCCCGTGACTATGGAAATCTCCACTGGTTCTTGACCCCTTTCACCTCCACCTATCCCCTGTAAGCTGTTAATTATTACACAGTATCTGTTTGTCTCCTCACCCACTGTGGAGTTCAGCCTTGAAAGCATGTGCTCTTTGAAATGTGCTCCAGGATCAGAAAAAGACACCGAGGCCACCAGAACCTCTCAACTCACAGTCTCGCAAACAGTCCTGAGTCTAAACTGGCCTCAGGGACTTTTTCTGTTAGAAATCATCTGAGCACCCTTGTCGGGCAGTTGTTCAAGGAAGACTTCAAACTAAACTGAGAGAGAGCAGTTAGATCCTAGAAACTGGGGTGTTCCAGAGCTTGTGGGTCCACACAAAGGATAGGGGTGGGGAGGGCGGACTTTAAGTCAATAGATTGAAAGCTACTATCCACAAGACTTTCTGGGGGAATCCTGATAAAGTCAGGAAAACGTGTGCAAAGTTCCCTGGAGCTGACGGGAGAAGGCCTCAGGCACTGACTGGTCCTTTAGGTGGGGGACTACTGGGCCATTCTTAGAAATGGGACTGGGCTGGGAGATTGCTCTGTGGTTCAATCACTTACCACGCAAGCATCCTTAAAACCCACATAAATGTTGGATAGGCATGGTGACTCACCAGGCCTTGGAGGCAGAGTCGGGGCGTGTCTAGAGCAAGCCAATTTGTGAGACTAGCCTTACAGGTGAGCTCTGAGCTTGACTGAGAGACCCTGCCTCAGTGAATAGGTAGAAAAGCAGGGGCTGGAGAGATGGCTTAGTGGTTAAGAGCACTGTCCTGGGTTCAGTCCCAAGCAACCACATGGTGGCTCGTAACCATCTATAGTGTAATCTGATGCTATCTTCTGGTATGTAGGTATTTATGCAGATAGGGCACTCATATACGTTAAATAAATAAATAAATAAATAAAGCTTTTTTTAAAGTAGAAAAGCCATTGAAGATGAGTCCAGACATTCACCTGAGACCTCCATATGTACACACTTGTATGTACATTCACACATACATGAATCCATACACATGTGAAGACATGTACACACTCACACACACACACACAAATAGCACATACATATACACAAAAAATCCTTTAAAAAGTCTCAGGACCTCTCCAGCCCACATCCCAGAGCAATCAATGAAACAGGTTTGAGCCCTATGTAGCTCAGCAGCCATCCTGGAACTTACTTCTGGTCTCTTTCAAATCCTATTCCAGTCAGGGAAGAAAATACCCAAGGAAGACATTTTAGGATATTCTTCTTATTTTAGAATTGACATTTTAATAGCTTGTCTAACCTACCCAGCGCACTGTGCTGTGGTTCTGAGGTACTCTTCTGCCTTTGCCGTGGAGGTCAGCTGAAGAGACTCCCAGGGCATTTCTAGAGCTAAGTGCCTAAGAGGCAACATCAAGGTCACTGGTTGTCCTATTCAATCTCAGCCAGAGGTCCTATATCAGAGAAGTCCCATCATGACCCCGCTTTCTATAAGCCAGGGTCCCTGCTGAAGGGTCCCAGGGCTGAGTGAGGCTGTTGATGTGAAGGCCGCTGGTGGCATTGAGGAAGAAGAGGAAGGAGGCAGTGAATTCACACCAGAACATCAGGGTGAAGCCCAGGAGGGTGATCTGATCCTTGAGGAGGATGATGAAGGTGAAGAGACCTCCAGAGGAGAGGATGAAGGAGACCAGGAGGACGTAGGAACCGATGGCCCACTTGCGCCGTGAACGGGCATCCTCACACACCTGGGACACGATGAGCAGCTCCAAGCCAAAGATGGCAACCACCACAGCCATGGCAGCCACACTGCGTGCCAGGCCCATGCCTACAGCCAGCCCGGGCACGTGAGCCTGGCTCAGGTCTCTCAGACAGTGTGGTTCACTGTGGTTGCCGATGGTGCAGAAGTACCACAGCCCGAAGAGACGGTCCTCCACTAGGAGCCAGTGGCCATCGCAGATAGAGACTGAAGAAAGGACCACAGCCAGGGCGGTGCACACGATGATCAGTGTCCGGATGAAGGACTCAAAGAAAAACCGGTGGGGCCTTTTAGGGCCCAACAGCTTGTGGGCCTGGAAGACACCACCGGAAGCAGTGAGTTGGCAAGGGCCTGCAACACCAGGGAAAACCAGCATGCAATCTCACTTCCTCCGGCCCTGCTTTCTGTTCTGATGCCATGGAAACCATTGAGTGGACCCTCCCCAGCTACTCATTAGACTCACCTTCACTGGGGAGAAGGCATTCCTTTTTCTACCTCATCTACTGGAGTACAGCCAGGTGTTTACCATTTGTAAAGTAATCCCTCACAGTTCTTCATCTCAGGATCTTTACCCAGAATGAAAAGCCCAAATTGGAGCTGGGGAGCTGGCCTTGTTGGTAGAGTGCCTGCTTTACATGGAATCCTGGCGCTGGGGAGGCAGAGATGGTCAGATCCCTGGGGTTGGTTGGCCCAGCGAGCCCAGGATGAGCTAGGGACTTAGATGAGTTCCAGGGCCAGGTTAGGGAGAGGGTGAAGGGGAGGGAGAGGGGGAGGGAGGAGAAGAGGGAGGGGAAAAGAGAAGGGGAGAGGGAGAGGGAGAGAGAGGGGGAAGGGAGAGGGAGAGAGAGGGGGAGGGGAGAGGGAGAGAGGGAGGGGGAGGGGGAGGGATGAGGAGAAGAGGGTGCCTAAATAACACTTAAGGTTGGCTTCTGAACTCTACATGCATACAGGCTTTTGTGCAAGCCACCCCCCCCCACACACACACACACCGTGGCAGTTTGATTAATATAGCTCCATGCCTGGGTCCTCTTTCAAACCTCCTGGGCGCTATCTGCCCCCCACCCCAGGAATGAAGCCACCTCTGTTCTCATGTTTGTCAAAGAGGTCTATCCCACCCAGCCAACCCAGTGGGTCCTCTGCTGCTCTCTCCACCAGGTGCCCTGTGTTGCTCTCTGCTCCATTCTGATGGTATACTGGAATAATGTGGTGCTATTGACTGTCTAACTTGGACACTGTGTCGTCCTAGGAGACCAAGGCCACATGCCAAGACGCTGGGGTATTCCCAGTACCTGTGCACTTGGTAGGCACTTGAGGAAGAGCAAGGGGGAAACCTGTCAGGTTTACAACTGTGCTTCCATTTGAAACTCCTTATAGACCGAGCCTCCTGCCCGCCCAGTCTAAGTTAAATGACTCACTTCATAGGATGCTCAGAAGCAAAGTCACACCACCGCTGGGGAGGTAAGAAAAGCAGATAACTCACACAGACTGGTTGGTGCTGGGAAATGATGGGGTTGAGAAAGGGGGACTTGGGGGAGCACCATACGCTATCTGTAAACAAAGATTTCCAGAGGCCAGTGTGGGCCATGCCTCTCTAAGATGTGGTACTGAGCCTGGCTCCTGGAAGACTGTTAGGAGGCTGTCTGCTAGGGCTGGGGAGGTAGTGAGTCAGGAAAGACCTGCCATACAGGCACGGGACCTGAGTTCAGGTCTCTAGCACCCCATAAAAAGCCAGATGTGGTGGTGATGCATATTTGTAACTGCAGTGCTGGGTGGGGTTAGAGGCAGATGGGTGGATCTCTAGAGCTCAGAGACCAGACAGTCTGGTTGAATCAGTGAGTTTCAGATTCAGTGAGAGATGTGTCTCACATCAATTAAGTAGATGGAGACACCCTGGCGTCAACCTATGGTTCCCATGTGTGTGATCATATGCTCTCTCTTTCTGTCCCTCTCTGTCTCTCTCTATCTCTCTGTGTCTCTGTCTGTCTCTCTCTATCTCTCTGTGTGTCGCTGTCTCTCTGTCTCTCTATCTCTCTGTGTGTCTCTGTCTCTCTCTATCTCTCTGTCTCTCTCTATCTCTGTATCTCTCTATCTCTCTGTGTGTCTCTGTCTCTCTGTCTCTGTCTCTCTGTCTCTGTCTCTCTGTGTGTCTCTGTCTCTCTCTGCCTCAGTCTGTCTCTCTCTGTCTCTATCTCTCTGTGTGTCTCTGTCTCCCTGTCTCTATCTCTGCTTCTCTGTCTCTCTCTGTCTCAGTCTGTCTCTCTCTGTCTCTCTCTATCTCTCTGTGTGTCTCTGCCTCTCTCTGTGTGTCTCTCTCTCTCCTCGCCTTTTCTTTTCTCCCTTTATTTTGAGCTGGGGTTTTAAATATCCAAACTTGGTCTTGATTCACTATGTAGCCAAAGAGGATGTTGAGCCTCTAACCCTTCTTCCTCCTGGGATGACAGGGGAGTTCCACCACACTTGTTGATTTGGTGCTAGCATTTGGAACCAGGGCTTCACCTATGCTCAGCAAGCACTTTCCCAGGGGAGCCACCTCTCCAGTGGGCACTTGCTTTCTCATCTGCCCAGCAGGGAAAGCACCTGGCAAGGTTATAAAATCCCTAGAGACTAATATGGTCACAAGATGGGACAGCCAAGGATGCAGAGAACAAGTCACAAGACACACAGGCCAGCTCAGACACCTTTTGACCCTAGGCCTCACACTGTCTGGAAAACAGGCACATCCAGTCCCTTCCTCAGCCCCGCCTGTCCCAGACCAAGACTGGACTTTAATCTCCAGGCGCTAAGACGCCACACTGGGATCAGACAGAGGTGACTGATCTGCTGTCACATATCCTTCTCTCAACTTGAAGCAGGCTTCGTTAAAACTCACTGACCACTCGTAAAACTACAAGGGTTAAAGGCTCATATTGATAAAGACTGTGGGACCCGGAAGGTAGCTCAGTCCGGAAAGTGCTTGTAAGCTTGAGGACTTGAGTTCAATCCCCAGATGCCACGAGAAAAGATGGGCTTCTTGGTGCACACTTACAATCCCAGCACTGGGGAAGAGGAGGTAGCGGGGAGGGGCTCACTGGCCAGCCAGTCTCACCTACTTGGTGAGTTCCAGGCCAGGAAGAGACCCTGACATCAAAGGGGTAGTCAGTAAAATATCTGCCTTGCAAGCCCAAAGACCTGAATTCCATCCTTAGAACCCATATTTAAAATAATAATTATTAATAATTAATAATAATAATAATAATAAACCTGGGTGTAGTGGGTGCTAGTAGTCTCAGCATTAGGCAGACAGGCATCGCTGTCTAGGAGACTAGGAATCACTGGTCTGTCAGCTTAGCTGAGTTCTAGGCCCACAAGAGATACTGTCTCAAAATACAAGGTAGACAGGCTGAGGAGGAAGGGCACTTCAGGGTATTCCATGCCCTAGCCCCCACATATAAAATGTGTGGCCCACAGCCGGCTCTCAATTCTTGAGAGTGATCCGTCTCACCAGCTATCATCATGTCTACTGCAATCTTCATCTTAAACCTGTGTGCCTCACACCGCTGGCACACCCACCAACTTCCAGTGACTCTCGAATCCTCTCCCAGAGGCAAGGTAATACAGCTGAGTGGCAGCTGCTGAGTGGAGGGGCCAGAAAGGGTGAAGCGAGCAGCCAGTCCTGCCCCTTCAGCCTCAGGTCTGTGCCTTAGGATAGTCCCTTCAAACAGGGCCTCGACTTCCTCTGCTGACACTGTTCATCCCCTCTTTGAACCTGTGTGACCCACTGACCTGTTGTTTTGACTTCACTGGGCTAGTGAGGCTAACCCCAATGCCCTGTTGTATGGGCCTCTGCTCCCCAAGACCAACAACACCCTGACGATGTATACTCACTTCTCACACTCCTGTATCCACTACTCTTCAATGAGTACTCTGCTTGGGTCAGGCCGCCATGCCAGCAGTGACTACCCCCAACACAGTAAAATTTCTTCTGCAGCCTCTGCCTGTTTCTTTCAGCTTGACCTCTGCTTACATGCTCGAGGCCTTGTACCCATTCTTGCTACTGCGTGCAGACCCTTGCGTGCTAGGCAAGTCCTCTACCCTAGCCACATACACTTTTTTAAATGTTTTCTTCTGAGAGAGTCTGGTGAACACTCTAGCCCAGGTTAGGCCTTGAACCTGTGATCTTCCTGCCCAGCCTCTCAAGGAGCTGGAATAGTCTGCACTAACAGGTCTTGGGTTTCTCTGTCACTTATTACCCCGTCTCCTCTCCACGGAAGGGTGATAGTAGTACCTAACACCTAAGATTGCTATGAGATGAAGTCATTGGCCAATTTCCCCTCAGAGTCGGGATAAGTGCCCTCTGCATCCTGCACTGACAGTTGGGTGTGGCTCATAGTCCCCCTCACCTCCACAGGCAGCTGAGCCTGGGGAGAAATATGCCTCCTTTCCTCCCCCCTCCTCTTCTCTTCCCTCCTCCCCTTCTCTTGATGCTCTCCTTTGCTTCCTCTTCCCCCTCTCCCCACCCACCCTCCACCTCTTACTGCCTCTTCCTCCTCTCTACCTCCTCCTCCACTTTCTTCTCCTCCTCCCCTCCCTCCTCCCCGTCTATTACATCTTTTCCTTGTCTCTTCTCTTCCCCATAGTTTCCTATCCCTTGCTTTGTTTTTCTTTACCTTCGCCCCTCCTCCCCCTCCACCCTCCCCCGCCCACCAAAGGGGCTTCTACCTATGGCTTTGGCACTTCTTAGCTTGGCTCCTCACATCCCCACACTGGTTTCTGAGTATCTCCTTCAGGGATGCCCCCACACCTTGGCTCATTCCTCCTTTCCTCCTGTGCCTTCCTCTCAAGGCCTCTCCCTGGAGATGGTCTGGATATGCCCAGGGACAAAGAAAAACAAGGCACCGAATCAGAGTCCCTACCATACCCTAGCAACTGAGTTCTGGACAAAAGACTTTCAGGGTGGCCTGTGATAAAAATAATGACAATTAACGGGCAGAACACTACCTAAAATTATCAGGGCCCTGAGGACCTGAAGGCAGAGTCAACTGACCTCTGTACTTCTCAGGGCAAGACCTGACAGTGGACAGCCTGGAGTACAGCCAGCCACCGGGACGCCTGGGTGAGCAGGAAGCTGGCCTGCGGGGCAGTGGACACTTCCCGACCTCCCTTTGAAGCGGGCAGGAATGCGGAGATTCTCAGCCAATACAAACACTCAGCATTGCTCCAAAAGAAGCCAGATCTTAGAGGAAGCGGCCGCTCCTGTCCTGGGAAACTTTTTTCTGGGGTGTCGGGTCCCCAGTGAGTCCGTTCCCACCTCAATTCCACCCAGCACTTCAAACACGTTTCAGAGGAAGATGATCTTTGCAGTCACGCTCCCAGAAAGTTCTGGCTTCACTAGCAACGTCCTCCGTCCGTTACATAAACCAAGCCTGGCATTTCCCAAGTCCACCCTGTCAGCCACTCTAGACGCCCAGTTGTTAAAGATTCCCAACGACCCCTGAGAGAAGCCTAGCTGGTAGGTAACTCACTAGTGACCTCGCAGAAAAGTTTGGTGGCCTCTGGGGCTCTCAGGACTCCATCAAAGGCCGAGAAGACCGCGCAGAGCAAGCTGCATTGGGGGAGCAGGTACCCCCTATCGCTCTCAGAGGAACCTTCCGGGAGAAGGGTGTCCTAGCAAGACCTGGGCACCTTGGGGAGTTGTCACCCTGACCCAAGGTTTCAGTCACTGAGAGTTCCCAATCCTCCCCCATGGTAGACTGTACCCCGGCTCTGCACCCCGCGGGTCCCTCGGGCTACCTGCGCGCCGATGGCCGTCATGCTGCGCTCTTGGAGGCAGCGCTGTCGCCTAGCCTAGCTGTCGCACTCCGGTTGTGCTCGGCCACGGGGCTGGCCCTCTATCGGGGCGGGGCGCAACCCGGGGGCGGGGGCTTCGCGATCACTGGGCTGCTCAGGTTACGCCGACTCAGCAGCGCCCTGGGTCCCAGAGAAGGGATACGCGGTGACCGGGCTCGTGATCTTCCTTTGGATGCAGATTCCTCGAGGACTGGGAGATTTGGTTCCAGTCCAAGTTTGAAGGGCCGAGAGTCGGGAAGGAGCACCTGGGTGCAAAAAGCGGAGGATCCCGCCAGGATTCTGGTTTCTACACCGGCTGTGTGACCTTGGACCGCTAGTTTAACATCCCTGAGCCTTGGTTAATAAGTGAGATAATATGTGATTGGCTGGGCTCTTATAAAGCCTTTGTGACATGTGAGTAGACTAGAACCTTCTGAGGCTATCACTTGCCTTAGTTTACCCTTTAAGGAGGATGTGACAGCGTCCTTGTCTCCTGATCCTCTTAGGGACTATCTGCAAACACTAGGTTAGCAGACTCCTGTAATCCCAGCATTTGAAGGGCTGATGCAGGGGGATTGCCTTGAGTTAGAGGCCAATCTGGGTTATGTGAGCCTCCTGGGATACAGGGTGAGACCCTGTAATCACAGAGAGAAGGGAGGAGAGGGGTTGGAAGGAAGAGGAGGGGGAGGAAGAGAAGGAACAGGAGGAAGGAGGGGAGGAGGGGTGACTAAGAGCTTAGTGTAGCGAGCACAAGGCCCTAGGTTCCTTTCCCAGCAGCGTAAGTGAGGGTGGGAGGGGGTATAGATGGGCATCCTAAAATACTCCCACCCCCAAAAGGATGGAAGGTGTGGTCTGAGGGTGAGGGTTTCAACTAGCCTTACCTACTTCCTCCCTCCATCTTGGAGAGGAAGGGGGTGGGGTCGGGCTTAAGATAAAACAAGATGCTGACTAAGGGATAGATTAGATGGAGTAAATCATATAGCTTGCTCTGGCCTGCAGGCAGCTCTCTGATTTACCTATGGACATTGAAAAGACTATACTTATATCTTCCTGGAAGGAGCCATGAGGGAAACCAGGAAGTGGCAGCCACACATGCATTTTCTGTTTCCCAGTTCATCTGGTTCCATAGAAACCGTTGATCAATCCCAGAGCCAGTCCTGGGACAGACAGATGGAGTGTGGATGAATCTCCTTGTCTACTCTTGCTTTCGCACTCTGGGTGAGGGCCACCTGAGATGCTGGCTGGTGCAAACACACATTGTTGGGTCCCTCCCTGGAACGTCTGACCGGTGGGACCAGGCTGAGAGCTGCCCTGAGAGTGACATTTGGTCCTGCTAGCTCTGGGTTAGAGGCCTGAGCTAAGGCCAAGGGCAGTTGGCCAGATCCAGCCACTGGGCGTTTCTCCGCCCACCAGCCTTCTCTCCATGGGCACCACCTGTTTTTGCCCCAGTCCAGGATTCTAGAAGCCAGGCATTCATTTCTCTGGAGCTCCAGATTCCAGTGGAAGGAGGACCTAGCTCTTCCACAACCTGGGGAGCCTGGCTGTCCCTTCAGGCAGCTCTAGAATACTCTCTAGAGGAAGCTGGCTTGCTCTTTTTCACCTGACCTGAGGTTACCCAGTGCCTGCAGGGAGCACCAGAAGGGACTATTGCTGATGATGTTGTTCAAAGTTAAGGTCTGTCCAGCATGCAGGAAGCTCTGCGTTCCATCCCCAGGACTACAGAAACGAGGTGTGATGTTACAGACACCTGTAGCCATGACACTTGGGAGGTGGAGTCGGGAGGATCAGAAGTTTAGTCATTTTTGACTACATGGTAAGTTTAAGGCTGGTCTGGGCCACGTGAGACCTTGTCTCAAAAAGTGGAAAACCAAGAGTTGTTCTGTTTCATAATCTGTTCCCATCTTGTGCCTTCTGAGATTGTACGTGTCTGTGGGTAGGGTGCCTTTTAGCTGTTGTTTACAAGAATAGAAAAGTCTTGAATCAGTTGAATTTAGAGTAGCATGCCTTGTCAGCAAGAAGGTCTAAAAAGTAGAAATGAGGAAGTGTCTGTCCAGTTCCCAAAGAGAGCACAGAACAAAGGCCTAGAGTCTAGGTGGGGCTTGTGCCAAGATCTGGCACCCTAGGCTTGAAGAACCCACAGCACACCCTTCCCAGGGACACAACAGACACAGACACTGTCCTGGAAGAAGCAGAGACATTCCAAAGACAGACCCCTATGCCTTGAGGTGGCACAGACCTTTAAGCCCAGCACTCTCAAAGCAGAGGAGCGCTGATCACTGTGAGATCTACATAGGCTAGCCTGGGCTACTTAGTGAGGCCAAGTACCTCTCCCTTTGGCTATCAGACATGGACCCCCAAGGAATTGGAATTGCCCCAGGAAGCCCACGCTAGGAAAGGAAAGGCTGATGCCTGGCACCAGTGAGAGCAGAGATCTGTCTCCAGGGAAGAGATTTTACATAGCCCTTGTAACTTGTTAGATCACCTTGCTGGAGAGACTGAGTCTGAGGCAAGGCTGGGTCAGTGATGGGCAGGACCACACCTCAACCAGGACAGCTTAGCTGTGCTCAGCTCGTGCCCTCTGTTTAAACCTGAACCTTGTGTCAGGACCCTGAGGCTCGACTTGGAGGTTGCTGGACCTCTTTAATTGCTCTTGTTCCGGCTGTGGCCAGTGAGCAACGCTCTCTCTGGTTTTCACTTCCCACTTGTCTGTTGAATTGGCCAGTTGAGGACCAGTGGCAGAATCTGGCTTGTTAGGGTTGCCAGGGTCCAGGCTGTGATCTTCAGCACTCCAGTAACAGCAGGTGAGTCTGTTTGATGGAGTCTGAGATAGACAGGACAGGCAGGGTGGGGCCCTACGTGTTAGAGCCACAGGCAGCAGGAACAGGTATGGTGGGCTTTGAAACAGCATAGAATCTCTCTATTCCTTGACATTCTCTTGTCTGCCTTTTCTCCAGATGCTCTGACAGGCGTGAGCCTCTCCCCCCTCCTCCTAGTCATAAACCTGGTCAGACTTAGAGAAAAATGATGCCATCAAAAGAGAGACTCCCCTCCCCCCATGTCCCACCTCTCTCTGACAAGACCCAGGTACTTCGTCTTAAAGTTCCCAAGTGAACTGCTGATAATTAGTCAATCAAAAAACATTAACTTTGTTAGTCGGTCAACAAGCATTCTCCCACAGCTTGGTCTTTTTAACAAATTGCTTCATCTGCCCCAAAATTTCTTAAGACAGCATATCTGAGCAAGGAGTGCAATTCAGTGGGAAAGGGCTTACCTATCACGGACACACATGCGTACAAATCCCTGGGTTTGATTGCCAGCACCACACATAAAGAGAAACAGAGGGTTGGAGAGATGGTTCTGTTGGTAAGCACAAGGATGTGAGTTCAATACCCAGAACCCACGTAAAGCAAGCTAGGCACTATGACCCACTTGTAACCCCAACACCAGGGAGGCAGAGACAGGTATCCACTCTTGCCAAGTTTAGCCAGCTTGGAAAGTTCCAGGAGAGTGGAAGAGCACATCTCAAAGACAAGGTGGATGCAGGGTGGAATGACAACCCAGATTGCAGTTGCTACCCCTCTGTGTGTGTCTGTTTCAGCCTGTTACACACACACACCTACACACACACACACACACACACAGAAAAAGGAAGGGAGGAAGGACGGAAGGAAGGAAGAGAGGGAGGGAAGGAGGGAGGGAGGGAGGGAGGTGGCAGAGCCCATGAGGTGGCTTGTCAAGCTAAGACATTGGCTGCCAATTCTCATGGCCTGAGTTTGATTCCGGGACCCACATAGTGGAAGGAGAGAACTGACTTCTCCAAGTTGTCTTCTGTTCTGGCTAAAGCATGTATGCACACATGCTCAGGTGAACACACACAGAGAGAGAGAGAGAGAGAGAGAGAGAGAGAGAGAGAGAGAGAGAGAGACTTATGCATACACACAAATAAATAAAGTGTAAGAGAGGAAAGAAGGAAGGGAAAAGAAAAGAAATTAAAACTATTATTATGTAATACCCACCACTCACCCTGTGGAGCTCTGGGCTTAGGTGCCCCCTGAGAAAAGACGATCAAGAAGACCACCATGTCTACCACAGTTCCTCTGTTCTCCTCCCTTCCCCCTCCCACCTCCCACTCCCCCTTTCTTCACAGGGTCAGCTCTGCCCAGGAACAAAAGCACACACATCAGGACACCCACCCCATAAGAGGAAACGCACTCCCAATTAAGCTGAGCGAGGGAGGTTGGTGTTTCAGGCAGAAAGGGGGCTGAGGGAAACAGAAACATGAAGCAAAAAGCAGATTGGTAATTCCAATTTCTCTTCCTTGTAAGGTGAGAACGGTAGAAAAAACACTGGCATCAATTTAGCATCAGATTACTCCAGGCTGCATGCTATGGGAAAGGCTTAATGCGGAGAGAAGCCTCATTATCAGGATGACAGCGGAAGCTGGCCTGTTTGGGAGTTGGGCCTTTGCTTGTTTCTCTAATCATTATTTCCCAGAAGGTAGCTAACAGGTTCATTTCGGGTGGGTGCCCTGAAATCTGATCAATTAATTCATTAATTGAGGCGGGGAGATGCCTCGGTCAGTAAGGCATCTTACTTGGGAGCATGAGGACCGGAGTTTGGAGTTTGGTCTTGTAATTCTGAGAACTGGGAAGTAGAGAGATCCTGAGGCTTGCTGGCCAGTCAGCCTGGCCTACTCAATGATCCCAAAAGATTCTGAAAAATATCCCAAAAACCAAAAACCAAAACACAAGATTGGGAAGGGTGGGGTGGGGTGGGCCTTAACTGCCTAGATGGCTCAGTGGATAAAGAAAGCACTTGCCTTACAAGATTGACTGCCCGAGTTCAATTCCCAGAACACAAAGGTTGAAGGAAAGAACAGCCTCTGGGAAGCTGTCTTCTGATATACACATGCACGGTGTCACACAAGTGCACCTCTAACACGCACATACACGAGCACACACACACACGCACACCACCACCACCACCACCACCACCAGCTCCTGAGGAAAAAGATTTTTTTTTTTTTCCGAGGCAGGATTTCTCAGTGTAGCCCTGGCTGTCCTGGAACTCACACTGTAGACCAGGCTGGCCTCGAACTCAGAAATCTGCCTGCCTCTGCCTGGGATTAAAGGCGTGAGCCACCACTGCCTAGCAGGAACAAGATTTTTTGAAGTTGTTCTGTGCATACACACACAGTCACAAGAATGGATACACACACAAGATTAATTAATTATACTTTAGAGACTAGATCTCACTATGGTGCCCAGGTTGGTCTGGAACTCACTGGGTCCATCAGTTGAGGATTCTGTTGCTTCTCAGTGACTGAGAGTGACAGCTTTGTGTCACTCAGCCTGGAGCTATGCTTTCTAACATCTCAGACTTTGCTGAGCTGTAACGGACGGACGCAGGCACACAGGATACCTACCTAATAAGAGAGCAATTGAATAAGTGATTCATCATTCAGTTACCCCATATATAACACTGTGTGGCCAGGGAATGCACTCCATGTAAACAGCAGGGGACAGAAGAAAAGTTCAGTCTCCATGGGACAAGTGTTTAGGTTTAGGGGTTAAATTCTCACAGGGCCGGGGAGATGGCCTGTAATGGTGCTTGCTGTGTGAGGTAAGGACCAGGGTTCAGATCCCCAGCAGCTACATAAAAAGCTAGGTGTGTAGCTGCATCCTAAATAATTCCTCTTATACCCACAGGTGAGAGGAGCTCGCACCCCCTCATCAAAGAAACTGCTTTTTACAACAGACAGCGACGACCGTGATAGAAAACCCAGTCAACATGTAGCGAGAGAGTGATCGTGGGTGCCCAGCCCCCATACAGCCATCTACCACATAAGTCCTGCCTCTAGGGCTCAGGGAACACTGTGGAGAGGGAGTGGGAAGATTTAAAGAGCCCAAGGACCAACTGTAGGGCTGTGTCTCCTAGAAATGACAGGGAAGCTTTGCTCAAGATACTTCAACAACATGGCTGCCTAAATAAGACCTGAAGAAGTCCAGCAAAGGACACACTAACGTGGAAGAGGGTAATTCCATGTGGTCCCAGCCATAGACAAAGAAGGTACAGGCAACCAAGGCATGCTGAGACCGGGAAAAACAGTCTTCCCTAACGATGAGACCCCTAAATGCTTATCCAATACCAAATTGGATAGTCAGCCCTCATGTGGCGTACACACCAGGAACACTGAGCCTAGACTGAGCAGGGCATATTTATATACAGAGGCATGCGTATGTATGTATGTATGTATGTATGTATGTATGTATGTATGTTTGTATGTTTGTATGTATGTAACAACACAGAGAAAAGAGGTCAGTAGAGATAGAGCAGGGTGGGGATAGGTGGGAGGGATTAGAAGGGAAGAAAAGTAGGGAATGACTCTTTTGTATTTTAGTTTAAAATAATTTTTTTAAAGTTGGGGACAGAGAGTGATAGGAAGACAGCTAGAGTTCTTCTCTGGCTTCTCACTTGTATGTAGACAAGAGCACACACACACACACACACACACCATTTCCTGAACTATAGAAACTATCATTGAAAGTATCTAGAATCTTCTTCCTTTCTTTTATTCCAGTCTCTGCCTCCACAGCTGTGCTGGCTGGTTTTATGTCTACTTGACACAAGCTGGAGTCATCAGAGCAGGAAGCCTCAGTTGAGAAAGTGCCTCCATAAGATCCTGCTGTAGGCAGGCCTGAAGGGCATTTTCTTAATTACTGATTGGTGGAGGGCCCAGCCCCTAGTGGGTGGGGCCGCCCCAGGGCTGGTGGTTCTGGATTCTGTAAGAAAGCAGATTGAGCAAACCTGGAAGAGCAAGCTAGTAAGCAGCACCCCTCTAGGGCCTCTGCATCAGCTCCTGCCTCCAGGTTCCTGCCCCGCCTGCCTGCCTTCACTGATTTTGATGAACTAGTGACTAGAACTGTGAGTGAACTAAACACTTTTGGTCCCAAGTTACTTTGGTTACAGTGTGTATCACAGCAGTGGTAACCCTAACTACACCAATTTAGCCCTGTATTTTCCCTCCATCTTCCTCTTACCCTCTCCTCTCTGACCTTCTAGCTGCCCAGCTTCTGCCCACAGCAAGACCCTCATCTCTAACAGAGGCACCTGTGGTACCTTCTATTCACTTCCCCTTGGACATCTTCATTTCCTCTTTCCCAAGACCCTTGAGGCCAGAGCGACCTTCCCCTCAGCCATCTGACCCATCTCTGACCCCAGTTCCTCATAGTCAAGACTCCAGCTGTATCTGCCTTCTCAGACTGAGCTCTAACTGATCTCAGAGGCTCAGGGATGACTGCTCTGTGTGATTGGCCTTCCTTGGGCATCTGGGGGGACCCCCTTGACTTCTTCCAAACTTGTTACTCTACTGCCTTTGTATATCAATGTGAGTGTATGGTGTGTGTGTGTATGGTGTATGTGTATGTGTTTGTGCATGCACACATGCACATGCATGGTGTGGTATATTTGTTCTTGGGGATCAAGCCCGGGACTTTTGCTTTGCACATACTAAGAAAGTACTCTCCCACTGAGCTACACCCTCTGCCAGCTCTGTATACTCTTGGTCACCAGCTGAATATTGAATATTTACTTTATTTTCCTTCTATCATTCTTTCTGTTCCCATCGCTTTCTCCCATCTGTTCCCTTCCCTTTCCTTCTCCATTCCCTTCCCCCTCCTCCTTCTTCCCCCTCCTCCCTCTTTCCCCCTCCTCCCTCTTCCCCCTCCTCCCTCTTCC
>JADRCH010000032.1:8286264-8313358 GCA_019843965.1 Rhynchomys soricoides | reverse complement strand
CACCCATCCATCCACCCATCCACCCATCCACCCACTCACCCATCCATCCATCCATATATCCATCCATCCATCAAGCATATATTTCCTAGGGATCTATGTCTGCTGTCTGAGGGTACAGGACTAGGGAAGGCAGGCTGCCATTTCCAAGGGCCTCAAGGTAGCTGGCTCCTTAAGGAGGAAGTGGTCCTTTTTGCTAATTTCACTTTGGTATGTAGGGCTCAGTAACAGAAAAGTGTCCAAGGGGGTGCATGTAAGTCTACTGAGGTGAAAATAGCCAAGCCCTGCCCGGAGACTACTGTAATGCCATAATGGCCAGCTCTACCCTATGGGGGTGGGGAGAGACCAGGCCACAAAATCCCAGCAGTCCCTGAGCTGCCCCCAAGATTTAGCCACAAAGTCCCACCAATTCCAGGCCACCCTAGAAAGCTCTGCCCCCACCCCAAGAAACCCTATATAAAGCCTGCCTCCTGCTTAGTTCTTGGCTGCTTCTTGCCTGAGCAGAGGCAGCCACCCTCCTGGGTTTTTCCCTCCCAATAAGTCCCTTGTGTGAGGTTTGTTGTGTGAGGTGACTTTGTGGTATTCCTTGGCTCCTGACTGGCAGGATACCGTTCCCTTCAGAGCTGTCACACTTGCACTGAGGAAATCTTTCCACTCAGAACTGTAATACTTTTATGAGGGAGACCTTTACCCGCCCAGCTGACACACGTGCGCTGGGGATTTCCAGGCAGAGCTACGTCAGTTAGTTGTATTGGAGCAAACGTCCCTCTCAGACCTGTAATATTACAGTGCATGGGGTTGGAGAAGGATCTTTGGAGTGAGGGGGACTTGGGGGGGGGTGTCCTCAAGAATGCCAAAGCTTGGTGCAGGATTGGGGTGGAGCAGAGAGGTGAGCCAGAGAAGCAGATTCCTTGTGTCTCTCATCAGGCAGGCGATGGAGTCTCAGATTAAGATTTGCCTGAAAAGCTCAGGACACAGCAGGAATCTGCACCTTTCCAACTGGCAAAAAGAAGTTCTGTGCTTTTTCCTGGCTACAGGAACTTGAGCAAGCTTGCACCGGGCGGGAATCATTAGATGGTATTGTAGTTCTCCCCATGACCTCCAGAGGGCGCGCCAACGCTTCCTTTAAAAGTTTTTGGTTTTATAATGAAAGTGGATAAAAGTTATTACAGACTCCCTTGAAAGTGAAGTTTTGATGGTTGTCTTCCCTCGGGTACTTGTTTTCTCTATTCCTCTCACTGCCACAACCAGAGGGACTTCGGCTCACAGTTCCAGGCGTTTTCATTCATAGTGGTTTGGTTCTGTTGGTTTTTGGGACACATCATAGAGGAGGAGAGGAAAAAGGGCAGAAGAGGAGAGAAGAGAGAAGGGGAGGGAAATGGAGCTGGGAATCTCAATAGCCTCTTCAGAGGCATCGTCCCAAATGGCCTAATAGCCTTCCATGAGGTCCCAAAGCCTTAAGGCTCCACCATTTCCTAGTAGTGCCATGTGTTGATCAAGCCTTCAACATGTTCTATATAAATTTTGTGAAATGCATGAAAATACATTCAGATTGCTGGAAGGGTAGCAGAACAGACAGAGTTTGGTGGATAATGACATGCCCCAGATGTAAAGCTAAGAATCCACTGAGTGGGCACATGGCTGTTCACTGCAGAATTATTTCTACTTTTCTGTGTATTTGAAACACTTTATAATAAATGATCTAATACGGCTGGGGACAAGGCTCTGCTGGTACAGTGTCTTGCCTGAGTTTGAGCCATCAGAGCCCATGCTAAAACCTGTTTGTGAGCCTGGGGGGAGAGGGTACACATGTTTAATCCCAGCACTCAGGAGGCAGACACAAGTGGATCTCTGAGTTCGAGGCCAGCTTGGTCTACAGAGCACGTTCCAGGACAGTCTATAGAGCCCTGTCTTGAAAAAAACAAAACAAAACAAAACAAAACCCCCCACAAAATCTGTGTGTGGCAGTGCAGTGGAGGCAGGAGGACCCCACTGATCAGAGACAAAGCTTGGAGCAGCTACAGTAAGGCTCTATTCTCAGTTCCCCATCTCTGGCAACTCCTCAGACCCCTTGTGTCTCCCCATTGGAACATGGCTTCATCTCCTCAGAGCTCTGAATATGTTCCCAGATGACTCACAGTCTGCCCACATGAGCTCTTCCAGTTCCTTTCTAAGCATCTAAGTCCTGGGTCCTGGTGGTGTGCCTTGAAGGCCGGCTTCCTCAAACACTGATCATTTTTTGGTTCACTGACTGCCACATCCGGCTCTGAGTGGGTAGGAACGCCTACTCTTACTGGCCCCAGAGGGTTCTTGGTAACTCTCTCTCTCTCTCTTTCTCTGTCTCTCTCTCTCTCTCTCATACACACACACACACACACACACACACACACACACACACACACACGATTTCTCGGGGACAGGAAAACATCTTGCTTGCTGCTCCTGGGCACAGTTAGACTTTGAGAGCAGGGCTGGACTTAAAGAGTCTGTAGGGAGAATTCTGGAGTCTAACAGGAAGGCAGTGTCCAACAGTGAGGGAGAATGATCAAAAGGGAGCTCCATAAAGAGGGCCGTTGTCAGACTTTTATTTTCAATGAAGCCTGAAAGTAGCAAAATACCATTCTTGTCTGCTAAGCTATGAAAATAAAATCATTCTTAAAATGATACTTAAATTAGCAAAGACATGTTAACATTTAAGACATTAAAATTCAACATCATTCTCATCCTTATATTGAGTTGGAGGCCAGCCTGAGCTATACCAGACTGTCTCAAAACTCCAAACAAACAAATCCATTTGCAATACTCTTTTGTTTATTAACAACAACGACGACGATGACAAATAGGTCCCAGTTTAGAGTCCTACTGACGGAAATGCTGAAGGTTGGCAGGGGCTGAGCAGAGTTCTGTCCACAGCAGGCTGGAGCAAACACTACAAAACAACAGGGTGTCATTGCAAGGCTCTGAGCTGCCCCAAGTGGCAAAGGTTGCTGCCACTGTTTTATTGCAACACAGATGGCAAGAGCGGTGAATTTCCACAACCACGGAGAAGTGCCACCGGAAGGGGTGGGCACAAAGGAAGGGGCGGGGCACACAGACTACCCATTATGGGGTCTTCATTCCTGGCTGTCGAAATGGGAACTGTACATACATTACCTGTCACCTAAGCCTTGCAAAACTCGTGAGATGCACCCTGTACCATAGACAGGAGATGACAGGAACCCACCTCACAGTGGCATAAGCAACCAGAAGTACTGTGCAACCAGTTACGTGGAAAGGACTGCTTGGCAGGAGCCTTCCTCATTAAGAATGTCGTGGGTCTCAGGCAGATTATATTTTCAAAAAAAAAAAAAAAAAAAAAGGTGGCAGCAGGGTCCCCCATCACATAGGCCTTTCCTACAATGTGACGTTGGCATTTCTCCCATCAAGGTTTGGGGAGTGTGCTAGAGAGATGCTTCCGCATTAAGGGTATTGGGTGCTCTTCCAGAGGACCAGATTCAATTCCCAGCATCTACATGGAAGCTCACAAAGCATCTGTAACTCCAGTTCTAGGGGTATCTAATGCCCTCAGCTGGCCTCTGTGGGCACCAGGAATGCAGACATTTGGCACACACACATGCAGTCAAAACACACACACATTAAAAAATAAAATAAATTTTTTTTTAAAGCAAGAATTGGTGGCACAAGCTTGTAACCTTAGTGTGGGTGTGCAGGCTAGTTTTATGTCAACTTGACACTAGCTGTTGTCACTTTGGAAGAGAGAAGGCCAACTGAGAAAATGCACCCACCAGATTGGCCTGTGGGCAAGCCTATGGTACATTTCTTGATTAAAGGCTGCTGTGGTGGGGGCAGCTCAGTATGGGCAGTGCTGCCTATGGGCTAGTGGTCCTGGATGAAATAAGAAAGCAGGCTGAGAAAACCAATAGAAGCAAGCCTGTTGGTAAGCAGCATCCTTCCATGGCCTCAGCATCAGTTTCTGCTCCAATTTCCTGCCCTGGTTTCCCTCAGTGATAGACTTATAAGCTGTGAGGTGAAATAAACCCTTTCCTCCCTGTCTTAGTAAGGGTTTTACTGCTGTGAACAGACACCATGACCAAGGCAACTTTTATCAGGATAACATTTAATTGGGGCTACTTACAGGTTCAGAGATTCAGTCCATTATCATCAATGGGATGATCAGTGGGAGCATGGCAGCATCCAGGCAGGCACGGTGCAGACAGAACTGAGAGTTCCACATCTTCATCTGAAGACTGCTAGCGGAAGACTGGCTCTCATATGGTTAGGAGGAGGGGTCTCACTGCCCACCCCCACAGTCACACACTTTCTCCAATAAGCCACGCCTACTCCAACAAGGCCACACCTCCTAACAATGCCACTCCCTGGGCCAAGCACATTCAAACCACCACACTCCCCAAGTTGCCTTGGGTCATGGTGTTTTTAATCACAGCAATAGAAAGCCTAACTAAGAGAGTTGGGGAGATGGAGAAGGGACTTAGGGTTGCTCTTTAGCCATCCTAGCTGAATCACTGTGTTCCAGGTCAGTGAGAGACCCTGTCTCAAAATACAAGGTGGACAGTGGCCTGAAGAAGGACACCTGAAGTTGACCTCTGGCCTCTACATGTGCACACATGTGGACATGCCCATTCATATGCACATGCATCCACACTCCACACATGAAGGTGTCGCCTGGATCTCTGGGGCTACTGCATGGGAACTCAGCCACCATGCTGTGAGAAAGCTTAAGCCACATGAAGGGACATGGGTAGGTGTCTGGCTACTGCTAGAGCCAACCATCAACCTAGTGTCCAACACGGTAAGTCCAAAGAAACTTGGACATGATTCAAGCCTGGGCCATCACCTAACCGCAGCAACATGAGCCCCTAGCTGAGTCAGGGGCCAACCCCAGAACCATGTGAACAAGAAAATGTTGGTATTTTAATATACTAGTTTTAGGGGACTTTAGTTAGACAGGGGTAGATAACTAAGGCTCTCCATCTTTTCAAGACAGGGTCTCATGTAGCTCAGGTTGACCTTGAACTCACTATGTAACCAAGGACAACCTTGAAATTCTGGACCTCCTGCCTCTACCTCCCACCAAGTTGGGACTACACAGATGCACCACCACTTCTGCAGGTTGGAAGTTTGCATAGGTCCTGGTGGGTGAATAACAGGATTATTTCCTCCTGGCATCATCAGGAGGATCGGTTTCCTTGGTGCCTCTAGTCTCTGGGAGCTTCCATATGCCTTGTCTTGTGATTTCTGTCTTCAGAGACAGTTGCAGCTGGCTGAGTTGTGCTCATATTGTGCCTTAGACACTGATTTTTTTTCCTTTGCCACCTCCATACCTTGTGACTACATTGGGCTCTTCTCAAGTATTCCGAAAACTTAGTTAATAACTTTATTTCCATCTGCACTTAGTCTGGGGCTGAGAAGAGAAACATCTTTAGGGAAACTACTTTTCTGCTGATTGTTTCTCCCTTCTTCCTTCTTCCTTCTGTGGACTTGTGGTATTCCCAAGTCTGTGCTGAGTTATGGCGAGGGGCAGCCTCCCAGAACCACTTTTAAGCAGGGTCATGCAAGCATGAGACCCTGAGTTACACTGACCAAATTTACATCTAATACAAGCTGAGTGTGGTGCTATATGCTCTTAATCCCAGTTCTGGAGAGGTGGAGACAGGAGGGTCCTTGGAGATCATTGGCCAGCTAATGTAGCTGAACTTGTGAGGGACCCTGATTCAGAAAAGGTGGAGAGTGACTGGAAAGATACCAGAGGTTTCACACGAAGCATTGTGAGCGTACACACACACACACACACACACACACACACACAATGTTGGGGAAAAAAGGAATCATTGAGTGAAAAGCAGGAAGGGATGCAGACTTTAGAAATGTGCACCAAGCATTTGGGGTGATGGTGCTTGTCTGACTTTTCCTGTTGTTGTGATAAAACACTTGACAGAAGCAACTTACAGGAGAAGGGTTTATTTGGCTCACAATTCCAGGTTACAGTTTTATAAGGGCTGGGGAATTGAACTTGGGTTCTGGAGCTTACCTGCTGATCTCTCCCCATCCTCCAGTTCTCAGCTCAGAAACTGAGGCTCCCTGGGGTGACATGATTTGCCCCATGTCTCATTAACTTGGGTCACTGCCAAGCTGAAGCCCCCTGACTTGCTGTTCAGTGACACGTCCATGTTTCTTTGAGATGCTTATCTCCAGGCTTCTGGATTGTGGAACTACTTTGGTGTAGAGAGGATGTGTTTGAACAACCCACATTTGCTTGTTTTGGAGGTCTGCCAGGGTAAGGCACAGTGCTGTGGCACCAGGCCAGGACCTAGGTTACTGCAGAAGCCCTGAAGAGCCCCTGAGGGGAAGGTGCTGCTGACACCGCAGAACACCAGGTAAATGTTCCCAGGAACCAGTAGGACTGCTCTCGTGTGTGTGTGTGTGTGTGTGTGTGTGTTGAGGTGGTGTAGGCAGGTAGCTGACAAACCTAGCTCAGCCTGGAAATCTTAAAAAGCAAGTTAAAAAAAAAAAAAGTGCTCACCTGCACCTCTACAGGTGGGCGTGGGGAACTGCTTTTGCAATCGTGTTCTCCAGAATGGAGCCTATGACTTTCAAAGGAGCACAAGAAGTTGTCATTCTTGTCCCCTTTTCAGTGGAGGTGCAGAGTGGAGGGATGGCTGGCGGTCACGAGAGGGGACATGACAGGAAAGAACAAGCAGGGCCTTCTAATGCTTTGATATCACCTAGGCCATAATCTCCTCATTTAAATAATGAACACAGCAATCTCCTATACCCCCAGGTGCTATAGCACCCCTCAACTGTGTTTTGCTTTCTGTAGTTTCATGACCTTTGATAAACAAATCCAAAAGTACTGAATAGGGATGGGGCATTGGTGGTGTGTACCTGTAATTCAGCTACCTGGGAGGCTGGGACAGGAAGATTCTGAGTTTGAGGCCAGCCTAGGCTATGTAGTGAGACGATCTCAAATACAGGAAGAACATGCAGAGCAGACAGTGCAGTGCCTCTCTTGCTGCAGGGGGAGATGAGGAGTGGGTAAAAATGCTTACTGGGGACCTGAGATTTTGTGACCCTAGAAGGGTCACAAAAGCCAGGGTAGTGTGCCTATAATCCCTGCACTCCCACAGAGAGATGAGAGGCAGAGGCAGAGTCCCCAGAAGCCCGAGGGCCATCTAGTCTGGCAGACACAGTAGAGAAAGAACAAAAGCAACACTGTCCCAAACAAGGTAAAAGGTGGCCATAGGCATAGAGGTTCTTCCGACTCCCACATGTGGCCAAAGTGTACCCAGATCTGCACGGACACACAAAATGCACATGTGTGCACACACACAACAAACAAGCAGAGATTTTTTTTTTTCACTCAAGACAGGGTTTCTCTGTGTAGCCCTGGCTGTCCTGGAACTCACTCTGTAGATCAGGCTGGCCTCGAACTCAGAAATCCGCCTGCCTCTGCCTCCCAAGTGCTGGGATTAATGCAGTGTGCCACCACTGTCCGGCACAAGCAGAGGTTTTAAAACATTTTAAAATGGGAAGGCTCAGTGAGTAAACTGTGTGCTGCCCCGGCACAACAATTTGGTTCAACAGGACTCCATACATAGTCAGTGTTGGCTCAAACCTCAAGAGTCTAATTCCAGGTAGTTTATTTTTAGGCATATTTAGGCACAGCACAAACATTTTAGAAAAATGTTTCCTGGTGATAATTAACTCAATCCCATGTCCACAAAGCTTAAGACAAGATTACATCACAACACTTTTAAGATACAAGTGACATCTTCCATAAAGATAGGTTAATCTTCCGTAAAGATTAAGAAAGCAGGCTCCATGTAAACAATGCTCATGCTAAGGTCTTCAGCAGGATGGGCTGCAGACTGACTGAGATAAACAGGCTCAAGGTAAGTAAGGGTCTAGAGGAGCCAATGAGGCCAGAGTGTTAACATACACTGGATTGTGTCTTCAAAGGGAGAGAGGTCTAATATGTTTTCCGCCCAAAAGGCTGGGAGCTGAGGTGGTTAACAGCATGGTGAGCTCTGTGCTATCTGTACGGCCAGGCGAGGCCCTACTGTGAACACGAGACCTCTGTGCCTTCTACAGGGTCTTGCCCAGGCTGGTCTCTAATATGTGATCCTATGTCAGGCCCCAAGGCAGCTGGGGCCCCAGGTGTGCACCACCCTGCCTGACTCTTTTGGTGCACCATCTTTCTGGTAGTGTTTCAAGCTGATTTACTTTTGGAGCAGCAGATAACAGAGCAAGCAAATGGCTGAGTTAAGTGGTCTTGACAACCTTGGTGGAATGAGCTAGGTAGGGTAGAACAAGACAGCACGGGCCCTGCCTCGAACATGCCATTACATTAACAACCAGGGAAAACAAAGTTCCTCATACACCACCCTGTCACATCTTCTGGGAGCATGGGTGGACTTGTAATCTTGGCCGCTTGCTGTGTTAAAGCAATCCCCTCACTCATTCAGACAGTGTATATGTGTGTGCACATGTAAGCCAGAGAACAGCTTTGAGTGTCATTAATCAGTCACTGTCCACGTAAAGAAAAGATTTATTTTTATGTATACGAGTGTTTAATCAGTCTGTCTGTGTACCATATGCATGCTTGGTGACCACAGAAGCCAGAAGAGCGTGTTGGATCCCCTACAAAATGGAGTTAGAGGGAGTTATGAGCCATCCTGGGCCCTCTGCAGGAATAGCAAGTGTTCTTAACTGCTAAGCCACCTCCCTGATCCATCTTGTTTAAAAGACAGGCTCTCACTGGCCTAAAACTCACCAGGTAGGTTAGGCTGGCTTCCTAGAGAGCCCCAGGGATTTGCCTGCTTTTGTCTCTGGTGCTGGGATTGTAAATGCATACAGCCACACCCAGCTTGTTAGGGGCTCTGAGGACTGAACTCAGGTCTAATAGACAGTGTCATCTCCTCTGCTCGGATGATACCTTTATGTCCACTTCCTTATGCTCCCATTGCCTAGAACAGAATTGCACACATTTAAGCCTGTTCTCTCCTGTCCTGCCCACCCAGGCCTGAAGGCAACAGCCTGCTTCCTTCCTGCCCTTCTTCAGGCTTCAGCTTTGGAACCAGGGTAAAGAGCTGCATTTAAAAGCTGTTTTGTTTCTGTTTATTTACCAGTTGAGCGAGTCTGGGCGAGCTACTCTCAGGCCCACTGTTGTTCTGGGGATGAGGCAGATCTGTGGCTATGGACCTGGGTTCTAGAGGAGGAAAATCTAGAGAGCTACTTGACTTGGAGTATTGTTGAGTTCCTTTCAGCCTCAACATTGTCACCCATGAAATGGGAAAACATCACAGTACGTTATGTTCAGGCTGCAGCAGGGACCCACCTGGAGCATGCATTTGCCTGCTCTCCCTTCTTCCCACTGAGGAAGTCCTTGGCTCTCCGGTGAACAGCTGCCCTGCCCGCACTGTGGCTCAGCTTCGAAAGGCACCCTGGGAGACCTCAGCCCAGGGCACACTCTTGCTCAATTGTTTTGGATCCAAAGCACTATCAGTCCTGCCTTCCTTAGAACCTGAGGGCGGCTCTGAGATAGGGCTCTTACAGCATCTGTAGGCTCAGGTCCCAGCCAGCTCACCTGATCTGAGGTGCGTGGAAGCAAGAAAGGTGACTTCTATAATGCAGTCCCTCACCATGGCTGTGCACATACGGGAATGAGCATGACCACTCCCTCACATTCCACCCAGCTAGAGAAAAGAGGGCAGAAGCATTCGGAGAACACATCTTCATTTATTTTTACTTTTATGACACAGGGTCTCCTGTAGCCCAGGCTAGTCTTCAATTTGCTGTCACCAAGAGATGGCCTGAATCAACCTCCTGGGTGCTAGAATCACAACTGTGCACAAGCATGCCTGATTTTTTTTAGGCAGTGTTGAGGAACTGAACCCATGGGTTTGTGCATGCTGGGCAAGCATTCTACCAAACTGAGCTACACCCCCAGCACCAAAGCACTATCATTAGACAGAAGCAGAGATGAGAGATTAGAGCAAGGGAAGTTATTTCAAGAACCTTGACGATGGGCTGGTGAGATGGGTCAGTGGTAAAAATGCCTGATAACCTGCGTTCGATCCCTAGGACCTACACGGTAAGGGGAGAAAACCTGCTCTGGCAAGTTTTCCTCGGACCTGCATGTGTTCTATTGCACTCACACCCACCTGGAAACACATAAAATACATTTAAATGTAATAAAAATTAAATACACACACACCACACGAACCTAGACAATAGAATAACCCAGGCACAGAGTAACAAATGTACTTTTAATTGATTTCAGGTAAAAACTACACAGGGAGGAGCTGTGATTAACTCTGGCCTTAATGTATCAGAGCCATATCATCTACATTAGAAAAAAAAAAAACACAACAAAACCCAAAAATGAAAACAAAACAAAAAAAACCCCCAAGGCATTATGTCCTCATAGGTCACACATGTGGCTGGGCACCAAATCTGGTCGTTTATATTCCGTATTTCTTCTTTAGCTCTTCTACCTTTTCCACATAGGTTTTCATGGCACTTTCCTTGGAAGTCCCTGGAAGGAATTGGTAGGAATACACATCAGGGAGGCTGAATGCTAGAAAGGCATTGTACTGGGTGTCCAAAAAACTTGTGTGCGTATTTTATAGCGGGTGCAGTGTGTGTGTGTGTGTGTGTGTGTGTTTGCCAGCAAATGTGCCCGTGTACACAATGTAGAGGTCAGAGTTACGCACATCAAGTATCTTCTATTCTCACTCTCTACTTTATTTACTTAAAAAAAAAAAAAAAGACTTAGTATTTACTTATTTATTAATTAATGTGGTGGTTTGAATAGGTATGGCTCCCACAGCCTCATGTGTTTGAATGTTTGGTCCACAAGGAGTGGGCACTATTAAGGGGTGTGGCCTTGTTGGAGGAAGTGTGTCACCATGGGGGCAGGCTTTGAGGTCTCATATGTTCAAGCTCTGCCCAGTGTGACAGTCTCCTGCTGCCTGTGGATCGAGATGTAGAATTCCCATTTTCTGTAGCACAGACCACAAGCTGCCATGCTTCCTGCCATGACGATAATGGACTAAATCTTTGAAACTGTAAGCCAGGCCCAATTAAATGTTCTCTTTATAAGAGTTGCCTTGGTTATGGTGTCTCTAAATGCCAATAGAACCCTAAGACAATTAGTATGCATATGTACCAAATGCATGCAGGTACCTGTGGTAGTGTGATCAGGGTGTCAGATCTCTTAGAACTGGAGTTATAGGCAGTTGTGAGCCACTTGTTGTGAGTTCTGGGAACCAAATCCAAGTCCTCGGTAAGAGTGACAAGTCCTCCCAATCCATTAACTATCTCTCCAGCCTCACCTTACCTATTCAAAAAATTGTATATGTATTTTGAAAGGGGGTGGTGGTAGTAATCTGAATGAGAATGGTTTGAATGCTTGGTCCCCAGTTAGTGGAACTGTTTGAGAAGGATAAGGAGGTATGGCTTTATTGGAGGAGGCGTGCCCTGGAGGTGGGATTTAAGGTTTGAAAAGCTGTTGTCAGGCTCAGTCTCTATCTACTGCCTATTGATCAGGAGATAAAGGTCTCAGCCTACTGCTTTAGCATCATGTCTGTGTGCTTTCTGCCATGATAATCATGAACTAACCCTCTAGAACTGTACATGTGTTGGGCCACAGATTGGATATACTTGCTGTGATCCCAGTTAAATATTTAGAGGTTGTTTCTTACATGTCTAGTATAGCTCTCTTACATCTCAGAGATGGACTGAGGACTGGACTCAAGACACTCTAGGGGAGGCTTTACCATGCACAGAGCTCCTGCATGATGCGTCACCCATGAAAGTAGGGCAGCAGACAGCGTGGGCCTCAGCCTTCTAGACAAGCAGGAAAGTGACCCTGCACTGATTTTTCTGGTGCTAATAATCTCATGTTTGGCTTCAGCCTATGGACTATTTGTTTTGGACTTCTTATCTCCCACAGCGGTACTGTTGGCTGTGAAAAAGCTAAGCCAGCCGCCCTCTTCCCCCTCAGAGAGAAACTGTGAGAACTGTGAGAAGAGCTGAAGACTGAGCAAAAAGCAGCTGGTTCTTGGAGAGGAATGAAGCAAATCTTTGTCTCTTTGTCATGGCACAAGGGACCGTGAATACACCCTGAGGGACATACTCGGTTCCTAGACTCCCCTAGGGAAATGAGAAGTCCCCAGGGACTGAGAACTTACAGTGAATTACTAGATGCCCAGGGGCCTGAGAATGGTGTGGAAAATGAACAGGCAGACTTGCATGGCCCCCAGCAGTGCACTTTAGTGTGCTGGGGCCCTTCCTGAGTTCATGATTTCTCCCTTGTGAGAAGACAGAAGGCTTATTCAGCAACTGGCTAGCAAGCGTGCGAAAGCTGCCAATGGCTTTGGTGCCAACTTTGGGGGCTTGCTGCCATGGGAACACATGATTTAGTGGATCCTGGACACATCTTGGATAACAGTGCTTTAGCAAATAACAGTTTCATTCACTGGCCTGCATTACCTCATCCCCCTTTCTCATGTGCCCTTCGGGCTGAAAGGGAACTGGGAAAGGCCACTTGGCTAAGGGGTCATTGCCTGGCCTTGTTGGGGACATAGAGGTGTGGACAGGACTCTCCTAACTCTGGACACAGCCAAAGACCATAGCAACAATATCACTGCCCAGCCTGTTTCTCCGTGGCCTGATCCCCTGGCCCTTTCTCTCCAGACAATTCCTATGCCCAGAGACAGAGCTCCTAGAAAAGGTATCAGCAACATTTGGAGGGAAAAGGACGACTGTGACCTAGTTTTCTCTGTGTGAGGGCAAGCTGGGCTGGCTTCCAAGATGTGCCTCCTGACCTTTGCTCTCCCTCCCCACTCTCCAAGGGAGTCTCCAATGCCCAGCCCCACATAGGAGGGAGTTGATAGGAATGTTACCTTTCAGCTTGTTCCACGCATCCCACTTGGCTTTGCCCTTGAGGTCCAACAGCCCCGGCCGATCTGCAGCAAGGGATGGGCGGACACCGTTAGGTTTGCTACAAGTTGTAATGGAAAACTTTCAACTTATTCCCATCAAAGCCAAGAATTTGTTATTGTTGCTGTTTGTTCCTCTGAGTCGCCTAGGCTGTCCTAGAACTCTCTGTAGACCAGACTGGCCTTGAACTCACAGAGATCCACCTGCCTTTGCCTCCCGAGTGCTGGGACTTTAAAGGATTGTGCCACCACCCCTTGGTGGCAAGACATTTTTTTAACATTATTTTTATTGATTATTATCCTGAACCTCAACTACATGTCCCAGTCCTTCCAGTCCCCCCCCCCCCCAACTGCCCCTCAAAAGAAAAGGCCAGAACAAACAAACCAAGTCCAATTTGTGTTGCCCAGATACTCCCTGGAGCACGGTCAAACTCCTAGTGGCCTGCTCCCTAAAGAAAACTGACTCCTTCCCCTCTTCCCACCCTAGCCAGAAGTCATCAACTGTGGAGAGCTACACTCCAGCGTCCTTATTATGGTTTTGAAGCTGTCTCACACAGTGCGTTCTATTGTAAGAAACCCAGATGGGCTTAAAATAACTCAAATTTAAAATGAAAAGAAGACAGGATAAAAAAAACAAATTTCCTTAGGGTTTTTTTTTTCTGTTTTTGAACTGTAAAGTTAAGGGTTTAAAACCCAATGTTTTACTTTAAAAAACAAAAAGCCCACTCTTCTTTGGAGCTGGGGATGAAGCTTAGTCGGCAGATGCCTCCCTCACATGTACAGGGCCTTGTGAGCTTCAGCATATATGAGCAGGGAACTTCGACACATGCCTATAATCCCAGCACTTCAGGAAGTAGAGGCAGGAGGATCAGGAACTCAAGATCATCTTGGCTACACAGTGGGCTTGAGGCCAGCCCAGGCTACATGAGAATTTGTCTCAAAAACTTAAATATAATACAATAAAGAAAATATGCAGGCATGGGGTTCACACCTGTGATGCCAGATGCTCCGGGGGGCCGTCGGGGGCCTGTCGAAGCGAAAGTTCAAGGTGTGGCCTACAGAGAGCTTAAAGCCAGAATGAGTGGCTCAGTGAGATTCTGTTTCAAAATTAGAAAAATATTATATAATAAAAGGGCTAGGGATGTGGCTGAGTTGGCAGCTTGCTGAACATGCCCCTAACCCTGGGTCCGAGCACCAGCAACACATAAATTGGACATGGTAATTCACATCTGTAAGGTGGAAGCAGGAGGATCAGAAATTCAATGTTATGTTTAGTTATATAGTGAATCTGGGCCAGCCTAGGCTACACGAGACTCTGTCTTAAACAAAATGGGTGCTATCTGGGGGGCTCTGATGTCCTTGCCTATTTATTTGTCTCTATAGTGTAGTTTTCACACATTGCTGGACCCCTTCTTGCTGGTATCTAGAGGTTTTGTCTGAGGACAGAACTGCTTCCAAGCACCTGCATTTGCAAAGCCCTTTCGCCATTCTTCCTTGGAGACAATTTCATTGCCAGGAGCAGAAACTGCAGATTGTATAGCTTGGGGCACTGACTCTGAGAAAAAGTTCCAGAAACTTCACAGGAAGACCGTGCCTGCAAAGGAACCCTCAGAACCCCAGAGGAAGCCTCCCTGCCAGTCTGTTCTCCCTAGATGGAAAAGGACATTTGCAACATTCAGTTAAATTTACATACCGGGGTGCAAATGTGTGCACGCCACTGTGCAGGTGAGGACAACTTTTGAGAGTCAATCCTCTCCTTTCACCAAGTGGTCCTTTAGGTAGTCAGGCAGGGCAGCAAGAGCCTTTACCTGCTAACCATTTCTCTGGTCCCTGCAACATCTAATTCAGAAGCCACTTGCCCCCTGCGGCCACTGAGCACTTGAATCACAGCTCACAGAGCTACAGACTGGGCTTTTGGCATTATTTAGGTTTAGCCATTTTCAGTTAAAACCCATATAGCCACATGTGGCTAGTCTTTGTTGTATTGAACCAGTACAGTCAAAAAGCCAGACAACAGTTCCCTGTTAGGCAGGGGTGGGCTCCAGGCTAGTCTACTGATACTTATATGCTAGCAAGTATCTATAGCTTGGCTAGAGACCAGGCTCTGAGAAAATACTATCTAGCAGACAGCATCCAAGTCTCCCTGATCCCTTCCCACTGCCTTCTCCTTCCTGGATGTTTATAAATCTCAAATCTCTGGCCTACTTGGCTGGCCACTCCAGCTCCAGTGGAAGCCATGCTTGCTGGGTGGCTGAGGCATGCGTTTCCTTCTATGATGTCATGAGTCCTCGCTAGAACACACTGTGCTGCTATACCCACTGCTATAGCCACAGCAGAGAAGACAGTATCACAGACCAAGGTAATCCACAGCATAGTTTCAAAAATCTATACCAAGGGGCTGGAGAGACAGATTAGCCAGTAAAGTAAGAGGATCTGAGTTTGAGTCCCAGAACTCATGTGGGAGGGGGAAAATATAAAGCCACATGGCAGCCTGTGTTTAGAAGACCAGTGCTGGAGAGGCAGAGACAGGCAGACCCCTGGAGCTTGCTGGCCCACCAACCTAGAGTACTTGGCAAGCTCCAAACCAAGGGGGGGGGGGGATGCTCTCTCAAAAGTAAAATACAAAAAGCCAAACAACAAAGGTTTTTTTTTTTAAAAAACAAACAAACAAACCATTAAAAAAAAAAGAAAAATCTGCCCATGATTTTCAGATAGGGAGAAGTCATCTGGATCGACATAGACCAGCAGCATTTCCGACTTGCCCCAGGGTACCAGATATGTCCCTGCTCATTTATTAGGCTTGGGGAGGCTGCCAAGCTCTCCATGACCCTGTTCATCTGACGGAAACACGAGGCTCAAGAAAGCAACTGCTGAGCAACAGGGCTTAGAGCAAGCTTCCTCTCTGGGGCCTTTGCTTCCTTCATAGTAGATACTGAGATAATCAGTAAAGTCCTTCTAAACCCATACTGAATCTGCTCCCAGGGTCACTGAGAGTTTAGGGAGATGGTCTTTGCAGGTGAATATCTCCCAGCCTGAATGGTAGTGCCTCGGGCAGTTGGAAACTGAAGTTCTCAGACTCAGCGGAGCCAACTTGGCCGCTCTGATGAGAAGTTGGGCATACCTGTATTTACATCGCCCACAGTGGCTTGTTTGAAGTGACTGTAGATGAACAGCATCTCTTCATCAGTTGGCTGAGTCTTGAGGTGCTTCACCTCCTCAGCGGCTTTGTCAAATTCAGCCTAAGAGAGAGGGAGAGGAATGGGATGCAGGATGCCCAAGTGGGAGAGGTCCAGGGAAGGTGGAAAGCAGAACTCCTTCCAAACTCCCTCTTCTTGCCAAGATTCCCTAAAGGCCCATCTGTCCACTCTTGCAGTTACAGCACTGTGTCAAGTGCTGGGAATAGACTTGGCTCACAGTGGAAGTACACGTCCTTGAAAAATTTCGTGCCCAACTAACTGCCTGGGCCACCACTGGCCCAGATCCAGCAATTGCTGGGGTTCCAACAAAGCCCCGATCTATGATCAGCCGAGATTGACTGGGCAGTAAGGGGAAATGTCAGGGCAGTCGATCAGGGTTCAGGACACGAAGGCGGTGGAATCTAGGGTCGGGAGCCAGCTGATCCCTTCCTACTGGGGCCTGGAGTTCAGAGTTGACCTCTGTCCCAGTGCCCAGATTAGGAAGAGGCAAGTGGGAGGAGCCAGAGATCGCCCTACAGGGCTCAGTCCTAGGTAGTGGTCTCCACTGGAGGGAAGGAAAAGGCTTCTGGGCTACCTCACCTACTCTTACCTCTTCTGTACCAGGGGCATGCCAGGCACAAAACTAAGTACCTTCCCCGACCTCCAGGCTCTTCAGCCAGGGCCTCCATGAGTGCCCCTCTATTCCATTCGGTTCTTCCCAGTATGAGATTCAATCTTCCCTGTCCTTCACACCCCTTACTTCCCATCTTTCTTTCGAGGACCCTGTGGCTGCTTCACCCAGGAGTCCAGCCCACCCGCAACTCTCTAGCAGTTCCGGCGTGGGAGGCAGTTTCGGAAATCTGCAAGGGAAAAAGTTCCGCTCCCCAGGCTATGAGCTGGGCTCGGATCCCAGAACAGCTGCGGGATTCCTGCGGGTTGATGTACCTAAACCCACTGCATCTTCGCAGCCCGGCAGGGCACGCGCAGTACCTGAGACATACTGGCGAGGTGACCTGGATGCCGAAAGCGCGGGAGCAAGCTCTGAAGAGGCAGCAATCAAGTTCCACAGCGTACGGGCTAGCGCCTTTAAAAGCACAACCCCCTAACCCCTCTCATCCCCCCCCCAACCCCGCGTTCCAACTGAGCTCGGGCGAGCGGCGGCAGCCAATCAGAAGTCGGATCTACTTTCGGGGGCGTGTCCATCCTAGGCCGAGAGCTCCAGCCCTTCCCGGGCCCAAGAGGGAGTTTATTGCGCACGCGCGGGGAGGAGCCGCGGGGCACATTGGGAGCAGGTGGGACAATCTACGGTTTTTTTGTTTTTTTTTGTTTTTATGCGGGGGAAGGGACGGACGGGACACTCTGGGTCAGGACAGTTGGGCAGGAGCTGGCAGGAACTGAGAACGCGTGAAATGGGGTGCTGCGGGAGGAGAGTAGAAGTCAGTATGAGTCTTTCCCTTTAAATCTCTTGCCTATTGGAAAGAGGCCGGAAATTGCATCGCTGGTTGAGTAACTACTCTGCCTGGGAAAAGGGATGTGTCGACCTCTTTCAGGGAATCTGGGGAAGAATCCCCGGTGCACAGCGCAGTGATGGCCCGCTGGACCAAACCCCTACCCAGGCCTTTTCTTCTGAACTTCTGGCATACTCTTTGACATTGCCCATAGTTTTCAGTCCTGCACCCCTAACGCAGTCTTGTGTTCCATCAGTGCTTTATAAAGGCGGAGACAATGTGATGTAACAAACTTGCTCGAGAAGAGGTGCTCATCAAGCCTTGGTTAAGTGAATAACGTTTCGAATGTCTTTTTAAACACTTGGACTGATGCGTGCTAGAAGGTCTAGAAGACCTTGGACACGCAGCAGTGGACAAACAGACGAATCTCTGCTACCTTGGAGTGTCTTATAGTGGGTTCATAGTTGATATAAGAAGTAAAGAGTTGGAAGTTGTAACTGATGTGTATGGTTGGGGAGAAGATGCCGCCCTGCAAGTCGGAAGAAGCATTCTAGCAGAGAGCAGGAGTAAGCAGGAGTTAGTGTGGACACTGAGGTTCCATTTGAATTCTTGATGAAATATTTTAAAACTGATTCGGAAGGAAGCTTGAGAATAATTTTATTAAAGTTTGAGATTTAAAAAAAGCCAACAGGACAGACAAGCTGAAAATCTCTCACTGGGGAGAGGAGATTGAGGGAAAGTTATGACTTTTTAAGCTAGGCACAGAGGTTAGAGGAACAGTGAAAAAGCCCAGAGTGTTAGGGAAAGCATGCGTTGGCGCGAGCGCAGAAGGTTCAAAGGGTTGAGTTGAGAGAGCATTCAATTCCAAGACTGTGTCCCGGGACCAAAGATTACAGTGGAACACAACGATGAGGGAGACTGGAGAAGTAAGAGAGAGGTAGGCTGACTAGGTGATGGCAGAGTTTGTTCATTCTAGGCATACAGGCAATCATTCCGATGGAGTCATGGGGGTGGGGAGGGGACTTCTCTGAGGTGATGGAGTGCAAAGGTGTCTAATGTGAGGTCGTTATAGGGACCGTGGCTCCATGGGAGCAGGAGGAAGGGAGACAGCTCAAATGGGTGGAAGGATTTAGTGAGCTAAAAGGAGAACTTTCTGGCATTGGATACAAAGGTGAAAGAGGTGAGAGGAAATTCTTGGGAGGTCATTAGAAAAGAGAGAGAGTCCCTCATCACTTCCTAATGTGTGGCTAGAGGCCTGGGCCACAGCTTCCCACCCTTTCTGCCTGCCACCTCATCACTGCTGTGGTAGTTTACAAAGGCAGGGCTGGGGCTGCTACTCGGAGTGGAGAGTGTCTGCCTAGTACGTGAGGTCCAGGGTTCTTTTCTCAGCCCCACAAAATAGAAAACTTAAGTCCATGCTTTCAGATGTCACCAACCTTGTCGGTCGGGTTTTGTGGAGTGTTTGGGAAGGAGAATTTTAATGGCAGGGAACACAGGTAGATTTGTTAGTTTGTGAGCCTCTTTGCTTAGAAAGGAAAAGTAACAAAAATGTTAGAGGTGAATTTGGGGAAATTGCCTGTGAACTATAAAAAAAAAATGTAGATTTCTTCCATAGTTTGGGGACCCCTCCGCCCCTTAAGTCTCAGATAGATAGCTTGTATTCCTTACTGTAATTTTCCTTGTCACTTCTGAAAGAGGAATTGACGCCATGGAGCTTTGACTGGACTCACATGCGTGTGGTCAGTGGATGTGTTACCGTTATCTGTATGTAGTCTGTATGTAGTCTGACAGTCTGTATGTAATTCCAGGTTGAGTTGTTGGTTGCTTGTAGGAATATAATTCACTTTATTAATTCCAGATAGTGGTTCCAGATGAGGGTACAGAAATTATTTCACATGGGTGAAGGACATGCTGAAGGGTGTGGATCCTTGGGAGCTAAGCCATATTGAGCTAGAGGGGACAGAAGCACTTCTCCTTGTGGAGACTCCCATGTGCCATGTGTCAGTGAATCCGAGGGCATGCTTCTCAGCATACTTTCTGCCTCCTTCCCTTGCTGCTCAGTGACTCTTTGTTGGTGTCTCAGCTATGGAAATGTCACTGCTAAGTCCCGCCCTGGTGCATCTACCCCTGGGAGTTAGGATGGCATTTGGAAGCCATAGAAAAACTTGGGCCATTATTCCTCAAGTGCCCTCCGTTTGTTTTGGAGACAGTGTCTCCATTGTTCTTGAACTTACCAAATAAACAGGCTAGACGGTCTGGCCGGTGAGCCCCAGGGATCCTTTTTCTTTCTCCCCTGCACAAGGAATATAAGCATATGCCACCATGCCTGGCTGTTTTGCATGGTTTATAGGAATTGAACTCAAGATACTCCTGCTTGTGTGGCAAGCACTTTATTGTCTGAGCCTTCTCAGCATTTGGAATTTAATTGTTAAAAGTAAACCGCAGGGGCGGGCGAGATGGCTCAGCCGGGAGAGCCCTTGTCCTGCTGTCCTGACAACTGCTCAGTATATTTGGGGCAAGTCATGAATTTTTTTGACTTACACATTTCTGCCAAACTAGAGAAGGTCATTGCTTTTCATAATCTTGAGTGATCACGGGGTCCTCAGCTTTGCTTAGGTCCTCACGAGGACTTTCATTATAGCTCTTGTTCTAACTTCACTTTTCTATTGTCTGCTTTCTCCCGTACCTGAGCTGAGGAAAGCAGAGGTCACCATGCTCTGGCCACCACTTATCTCTTCATGCTTGCTCTTCTGAGGAACTCAACAATCCTTATTGACCGTGTACAATGCCTTTTCTTCTGTGAGATTTGCCCCCTGGCTAGCCGTAATGGCAACCACTGTGATCCCAGGAGGAGGGAAAGCAAACCAGGAGCAACCCTGAGAGTTTGAGGGCAGCCTGGGCTCCCCACTAACACCTTGTCTCAGAAAGCAAACAAAAAAGACTTGGTTCAGTTGGTAAATCATCTGCTCTGCAGACATAGAGCTCCACATAATTGCTAAAATGTATTTTCTGCACTAGGGAGGCTGATACTGGCAAATCCCAGGAGATTGCTTGGAAGCCATTCTAGCCAATTGATGAGTTCTGGATTTACTGAGAGGCTGTCTCAAAAAATAATTTGGAGAATGATTATGAAAGATGTCCCATGTCAGCCTCTGGCGCACACACACACACACACACACACACACACATCCCATACATATACATAATACAACAAAAAAATGGCAAAAAGAAAAAAGTTCCTTTTAATTCGATGCCAACTTGGAAACCAACTGAATTCATTAGAACTGATTATCAGATCATGGGCTAGAACAGAGCAGATGAACTCTGGCCAGAGGCCTGTGCAATCTCTTGGTAACACTCCCAGCTTTGGAAGCAGAAGGCTTAGGGAGGATGGGGAACCTGACGCAGCCAATTTGCCCGCCAGACTGACTCAGTCAGTAGGAGTCGTCAGGGTTGCAGCTTGTCCTTGTGGTTATGAATCTATAAGGTATCATTCTGGCTGCTCACAGGCTTCCTTGATCTCAGCTTAGTTAGACTGACCAGGTTTACCAGGTATGGACTTCCTACTTTGAAGCAGGCCTCAGAGCAAATACAGAAAGCAGTTGATTATTTTATAACTGTCATGCCACTATTGGACCAATAGGCATATTTTGCCAGGCAGGTCAGTATCGTAACTCGCAGGATCCAACACTGGATAAGACCTAGCAGTCTGCACTACACCTCTGGCTGTGTGAGCTATTAAGCGGGTAAAGTTTCTCATCACTTTGAGGTTGATTTCTGTGTGTCTGTATCCACGGGTTTCCCTTCGTGTTAGCTTAAGCCAGATGGGCAAGACATGTGAACAGGTGAGAATTGTCCCTGCCCGTTGGGTGTAAAGAGCGCTTTAAGATTAAGTTTCTTACTGTAAAGGAAACCTCTAATTTCTGAAAGTAACCTAATCATTAAGAAAAGAGTTAAGAACAGACTAATGCTTCGAGAGAGCTTCCATGGAAGGCCAGGGTGTTCCCATACACGCAGTTAACACTCAGAACTTGGTTTCCATTTTCTTGGAATGTGACTCCTCTGGCCAGGTTCCAGCAGCACGGGGATGGGGGGGGGGGGGATAGTATGTTTTTAAGGGGAGGGGGAAGTGCTTCGGGGTAGGAGGGGGGGCTGGGGGGGGGAGGTGGACTCCTGGGCTCTGTGAAGGTTGAGGGAACCAAGAGCCCAGAGAGTGGAGTAGGAAGGTAAGGATGACTTTCCTACACTGCAGTGAGGGGAGGCTTGCCAGCGGAGTTCTGAACGGTCCTCCTCTTTGCCATCCTTCCTCAGATGTTGAGAGGAGCTGCATCAAGGTGGGTGTTTCTCTGAGTGTGTGCGGCACACACACCGTGGGTACCATTCTCTACCATCTTCTCCTCTTCCATAGCCAGGCAGCATGGGTGGTGGCGCCCAGTGGTGGCAGCCGTGGACTCCAAGAGGGCTTGAGGGTGGAGAAAGGGAAGGATTGGATGTTCTTAGAACATCCTCCACTACATATCCTGCCTTAGCACCTTTATGTGTTCACGGGTGTGTGTGTGTGTGTGTGTGTGAGTGTGTGTGTCTGTGCGCACGTGCACCTGCATGTTTGTGTGAAGTCCAGAGGACAACCTCAGCTGGTGTTTCTCAGGCACATCTACCTTTTATTAATTTTGTTATTTTGCACATTCCTTAAAACTTATTTTTTTAATTGTGTGTATGTATGTGTGTCTGTGTGAGTGTATGCTGTGTATGTACATGTGCCCACAGAAGCCAGAAGAGGATATCAGTTCACCTTGGAACTAGAGTCATAGGTGGTTGTGAACTGTTCTATTTTTCTTACGGAAAATTGGTGTATGTGTGTGTGTGTGAGAGAGAGATAGACAGACAGACAGACAGACTGTGTGTGTATGTGTGTGTGACAGTGTGAGTGTGAGAGATAGTGTGTGTCTGTGACAGTGTGAGAGTGTGTGAGAGAGACAGTGTGAGTGTGCGTATGTGTGTGAGAGTGTGTGTGACTGTGTGTGTGTGTGTGTCAGTGTGAGTGTGTGTGACTGTGAGTGTTCAAAGGTCATTTCTCAGGGGTGAGTTTCCTTCTCCTACCTTCTTAAGGCAGTCTCTGTCTTTTATGCTGCTCTTGTGCATCCTCCATGCCAGCTGGTCCTGAGGTTCCAGATGTTCTTCTGTCTCTCCTCTTATCTCACTGTAGGAGTGCTGGGATCACAGTCATGAGCCTACACATCCAGCTGGCTTTTCACGTGGGCTCTGGGAACTGAACTCAGGTCATTAAGCTTACAAGGCAAAGGCTTTTTCCTGCAGAGTCACTTTAGTGGCCCCACCTTGTTGTTGAGATAGGAACTCTTCCAGGACCTGACTGGAGCTGGCTAGGCTAGGCTGGCTGACCAGAGGGCACCAGGGATCTGCTTGTCTCTGCCGCCTCAGTCCTGGGATTACAAGTGTTGGGCTTGCTACCATGCCCGGGGTTATTTTTTGAACATGGGATTTGGGGATTTAGGTCCTTGTTTAAGGTCCTTGTGCTTGCATGGCTTCATCAACCAAGACGTTTCTCTAGCCCTTTCTTAGTGCCTTTCTTTGACACCTTCACTCTGACAAAAGAAGGGGATGATTGACAGTATTACTAGACTGAGGGAAAGGTTCTGTTCTTATTAGCAGCTGAGCTGAGATGGGGGTCTTGTTCTCCCTGGGCCTCCTCAGCCACCTCGCTGGCAGGGCCAGGAATGCCTTGCTGCTGTTATGACCTGCCTTCCATGGATGTTAAGATGGGCTGGGAGGGTGGCCTGCTACAGTGGATGCAGGGACAGTTCTGGCCCTCCAGTAGGTCTTCCTTACACCGCTCTCTGTGGAGAGGGAGGAATGTGTGTAACCAGTGATGGGGTGAAAGTTGGAGATCCTCAGGTGGTCTCATAGCTGTGGGGAAGATGGGTGTAGGGTGCCCTGTGGCTCAGATCCCTTCCTCCTCTGACAGGTGACAGGACTCCATTAAAGCCTGGTGAGGATGGGACTCCTAGCATCCTCTGATGTTTCTGGTTCAGGTAGAGATATGGTCGCAGTCTTTTGTGGTCTCTTCTGGAGCAGAGCCATCCCTGCCTGAAGCTTTTTAACTTACTAGGTTCCTTCTGTGCTGAAAATTCTGTCTAAAAATTGCAAACTGTGTGTGTGTGTGTGTGTGTATGTGTGTGTATATGTGCGCGTGAGAGAGAGAGAGAGAGAGAGAGAGAGAGGGAGAGAGAGATTGAGATTCTGATGTGACTGTTTGTGCACGTTTCTTGGGTACTTGTGGAGTCTAGAAGAGTGTTGGATGTCCTGGAGCTAGGGTCACAGGAGGCTGTGAGTCCCCGATATGGGTGCTGGGTTCTCTGCCAGAGCAGCAAGTGCTCTTAATTGTAGAGTTGTCTCTCCAGCCCCTGAGGCTTTCTGGTTTTGGTTCATCATTGGTATTTCTGAGACTGGAGAGTTGCTTTGGTGTGTGAGACCCAAGAAACTTCAGGAAACCAGTCCACCACTCTTATGCTTCAGATCCTGAGGTCCTGGCTTGCCTGCCCTCCCACGTTTCAGAGTTGAGCTTTGTTTTTGTACAGAACATCAGGATTTGGAATTGTAATTAGCAGAAAATATAGGGAAAAGAACATCTCTTCATGTAGGACAGCACCACTTGGAGCTCACTATTAAGATTTGTTTTTATTCATGTGTATCTGTGTGTGTCTTTGTGCAAGCATGCACACATGTATAGGGACACTCATAGAGGCTAGAAGGGTGTCAGATCTGAAACTGGAGTAACGGGCTGTTGTGAGCTGTCCAAGGTGGGCACTGGGAACTGAACTCAGGCCCTCTGGAAGAGCAGTGCTCTTAACTACTGAGTCATCTCTCTAGGCCCTGAATCTGATTTTGCCAGGCATAGAGGGACACACCCGTAATCCAGTATTTGAAAGGATGAGACAGAAAGATTTCAAGTTTGAGGTCTAGGTTGGGGGACATAGTTAGACTCTGTCTCAAACAACCAAACACCTCTTCCCCAACAAACAAAACAACACATAAATAAAACTTAAGTTTAAATTACTTCTACAAAGTACACTGGATTCTGAATGTGTAACTCCCGTGTGACTCATCTGTTTTTCTTAGATTGTTATTTAAAATTTTTAAATATGTCTAAATATGTCCGCATATATGTCCACCACGTGCATACCTGGTGCCCATGGAAGCAGAAGAGAGGGTTGGGCCCCTGGAGCTGGAGTGGCCGATGGTTGTGAGCAGCCATGTGGGTGCTGGGAACTGAGCCAGGTCCTCTGCAAGAGCAACAAGTGTTTTTAACAGCGGAGCTACCTCTCCAACCCCTTATTAGACAATTTTTGTACTATTAATTTATTTTTTGTGCATGTGTACGTAAGTCAGAAGACAGCTTGTGAGAATGGCTTCACTCCTTCCACCATGTGGGTCCTGGATATTGAACTTAGATCATAGGCTCATTAGGCTTGGATGCATTATGCTTTCACCCACTCAGCTGTCTTGCCGGTTTTCCTGGACACCCGCCCTCTGTGTGAGTCTTAAGAGTCCTGTGAAGACTCTTGAGTTTCCACTGTTTCCATTAGTGCTGCTGTGGTGATTGGAAAGCTGGCTGTAAGGCAGAGCATCAGCCTATCTTACGATGGTCCTGGGATGTTGTGGGTAAAGCACTTGCCTTGCAAGGGTAAAGACCTAAGTTGAAGTCCCCAGAGCCCATGTAAAGGTTGGATGTGCAAACGATATATCTTTATCTTCGCTCCCAGCACTTCTACTGGAAATGGGAGGAGGAAAGTGCAAAGTCGCTAGAAGCTAGAATCGGCCACTTAGCCTGATTATGCAGCAGGCAAACAACAGGAAACTCTCAAACAGGGTGAGAGGAGAAGTCAAAGGTTGTCTGTCCTCTGACCTCCTGTGTGTGCCATAGCATGGCCAGCCCCACACAAAACTAAAAAAAAAGAAAGAAAGAAAAGAAAAGAAAATGAAAAAGAACACAGGTGGTCAGTTGCTTACTGGTTTGTCCACTAAACCTGACGCCAGATCAACTGAGCCTGTTAATTGCACACTTTTGAGCGTTCGGCAGATGTGGTTTATCTTATAAACACCTTTCCTGGCTCAAGCATTGCCAAATGACATCTGGAGTGTATCTCTCCTAAATGCTCTCTCTGTTGCCCCTGGGATGCTAACTGTTCTTTCTAGCCTGTCAGATGCTTCCTTTGTGAAACTCAGACATCAAGAATTTGTGAATGACCCCGCGACCCTAACTCCTCCACCCTTCTCTCCCCATCTGTAGAGTGGGGGTGACTACAGAGAGTCTGGAGCTCTGGTTGAGTTTGACACGTCGACCGGTGGTCATCACCATTACAAGGATAGTTTCTAATGCAGAAGCTGAACAGACATAAAAGACGAGGTCAAATCTTGTGTGTGTTTCTAAGATGTCAGAATCAGAAGAGGTGGCTCAGGAGGCAAAGGCACTTGCTGCTAAGTCTAGGAGCCTGGCAACCTATTCCCATGACCAACATGGTGGAAGGAGAGATCCAGGAGACTGATGTCCTCTGACCTCACATGTGCATTCATGCTCACACGCATGCATGCAAGAGCAAACAAATATTTTTTTAAAAAATATTTGTGTATATGTCTCAACCTGGTGCTTACCTTTTTGGCTAAATTGGCCAGTCAATAAACCCTAGGGATCTTACTTCTGTTCCCACCCCCAAGTGCTGGGGTTGCCAGCATTTGCTACAATAGCCAGCTTTTGTGTGGTGCTGGAGATTGAACTCAGGTCCTTACCCTTGTTCTGCAGGCACTTTTCCTACTGAGCTATCTCCCTGGCTCAAGGGTCGTTTCTTTAAAATGAGCAACAACAACAACAACAAAACCCATTTATTTGAGGGGGGCAGGTGTGTGGGAATGCATGTGTACCCCAGTGTGCATATGGAAATCAGAGGACATCTTGTGGGTATCTGTTCCCTCTTTCCACCATGTGGCTCCTGGGGTTAGAACTTAGGTCTTCAGGTTTGGAAGCCATCTGAGTGGCCCTCATGTGATCTTTGCTTATTGGCACTGTCATAATTAGTCAAGAGCTGCTCTGTTTGTTTTAGTAAGGGACTGTGGAATGATTTGGGGGCAGAGCTGGTAGTAAGTCCCCACTTTAATGGTAATCTATATTTGAATGATTAGGTTACTTTAAAAGATGAAACTCATGGTTTAAACAGAAAAACAATATTAAAACTGCTTTTCAGGGACTAGGGAGATATGGGTTCACATAGGCCAGAACCTAGGTGAAAACCACAGGCATGGTGGCAAGCTCCGGAATTCCAGCACTGGGGAGGCAGAGGCAGGTCTCTGGGGCTCTGGCCAGCCAGCCTTAGTCTACAGCTAAGTTCCCATAGCTCCTGCCTGTCCCATGGGAGGTGGACAACAATCCTGAGAATGACACCTCCAGCCCTCACACACATGTGCAGGTGAGTGCACACACTCCTGGGGTTGTCCTCCA
>JADRCH010000032.1:8258066-8276405 GCA_019843965.1 Rhynchomys soricoides | reverse complement strand
TCCTGCCAGTGTGGCACGGAGGGAGGTGGGGCGGTGCACAGTCCTGCTGGTAGACGTAAAGTCTTCTGTCCCTGCTGTTTCTGTTTGGATACTCTTCCTACAGTTAAAGCTTCTGATAGTTTTTTTCCCCCTTTAAAAGGCTTGTGTAGAATAATGGGCTCCGTGGGGACATTCATGCCGTGTATAACATGCTTTGATTCTCGTCACTCATTCTTCTCCTCACCTACCTGCTGGTCTCCCTTTTCTTCCTCACCTTCCTGAATAGACTCCTTTCTGCTCTGCTCCTTCTTCTTTTCCCACGGTAGATTCTGCTTGAGAGAAACATAATGTTTGTCTCTCCAAGTCCGCCTTTATTTTGCTTAACACGGTATTTTCCATTGTATCCATAGTCCTGCAAAAGATAGACTGTTACTCTTTTATGACTAAATCACATACACACACGCTACAGACATATAGAACCCCACCACCACACCAAACTCCCCGACACATGCACGCTTGCTCATGCACGCGTACACACACACACCATGGCTGATTGTATAATTAATTCACTGTTGTGAATGCTGCTTCAGTAAGCAGTGTGTGTGATTGTCTGGATTGTATGATGACCATGGCTTTCTCAAGTTGTTACCTAGCACTGGGATAGCTGGGTCATATGACAGTTCTAAGGTGTTTGGGGCTTTGTTTTGGGAATTTTCCATTCTGATTCCCATGGCTGGACTGCAATGTCTTTACATCCTCACTAACACGTGTATGTATTTGTGGGTGTATGTGGTGTGTGTGTGTGTTTGTGGGGTGTATGTGTATGAAAGAGAGAGAGGGAGAGGGAGAGAGAGAGAGAGAGAGAGAGAGAGAGAGAGAGAGAGAGGATAGCCACTCTGATAGAGATGAAGATGTTCTCTCAATGGAGTTTGGTTTGTGTTTAGTTCATTTGCCTGTTCATTTATTGATTGGATTTTGTGTTCTGGTGTTTAATATTTTGGGTCTTTATATCTTCTGGTCAAGATTTTCTTCCATTCTGTCTTTTGAATTCTGTCATCTTAGAGGCTGGAAATACTCTCTCGCATCAGACACTAGAAGGCGATGCTAGGCATGGTGATAGGTCCCTGGGGAGTGGAGGCAGAAGGATCACTGGTGCAGCCCCAGCAGCATAGAAAAATCCTGTCTGGATAGAAAAGCAGAACAATTAGCGACGGAGGCTCAGTGTGCTGCCGTGGTCTGATGGTCAGCCCCAGGCCATTTCCTGCTTCCGGTGCTCACTGGTGGTTATTGATTACCCAGAGAGCCATGCCTAAATGGCTTCCTCTGCTCAGTTTTTGGCTCTTACAGAGTGGTGAAAATTGTTAAGTCATGCAGTGCTCACAAGTGCAGGTCAGGTCTGACAGGTGACCCTTTGTCTTCTCAGTTCAGATCCTCAGTAAAACAGATCCAGTTTATGGTCTATTTAATGTGTGTATACGTGTGCGTGCTTTGTATGTGTTTGGAGGTCAAAGGGCAACCTTGAATGTCACTCTTCAGGTTACTGCCCCCCCTTTTTTTTGACAAGGGCTCTTAATAACTTGGAACTTTGCCAAGTAGGCTAGGCTAGCTCTCAGTAGAAGCTATTCCTGATTGTCACCTTGACTATATCTGGAGTGAACTACAATCCAGAATTAGACGGCTCACCTGTGGTCCTGATCTTGAGGCTGGAAGACACAAGTTTCTGACCAGGATCTTGGCATGGAGATCTTGAGGCATAGTGGTTGTGAAAAACTTAGCCCCAGGCAAAGTAGTACATGCCCTTAATCCCAGGAGATTGAGGCAAGGCGATCTCTGATTTCAAGATCAGTCTACAGAACAAGTTCCAGGAAAGCCAAGCTTGGGCAGAGAGGGGGGCAGAAAACAGAAAGGTGGTAATAGGAGGGGGGGGGGGGGGGACACATGTTCCAGCCCCGGCAAGCAAAAGAACTCAGTAGCTTTGGCCGTGTGGCTCTGGCTTTAGAGTCCAGAACATTGAAACTTCCTTGGAGACCCCAAGATTTTCAAGATGCTAGAGCCTCAAGATATCTCCTGAGGAATGCTGTTACCAGGGAGTGGAATGTGATGGTTTGTAAATGCTTGGCCCGGGGAGTGGCATGATTAGGAGGTGTGACCTTGTTGATGTGGATGTGGGTTTAAGACCCTCACCCAAGCCAGGCAGTGGTGGCGCACACCTTTAATCCCAGCACTTGGGAGGCAGAGGCAGGTGGATTTCTGAGTTCGAGGCCAGCCTGGTTTACAGAGTGAGTTCCTGAACAGCCAGGGAAACATAGAGAAACCCTGTCTTGAAAAACCAAAAAAATAAAAAAATAAGAAAAGACCCTCACCCAAGATTCCTGGAAGTCAGTCTTCCACTAGCAGCCTTCAGATGAAGATGTAGAACTCTCAGCTCTGCATGCACCATGCCTGCCTGGACGCTGCCATGCTCCCGAACCTTGATGATAACAGACTGACCCTCTGAACCTGTAAGCTAGCCCCAATTAGATGTTGTCCTTTATAAGACTTGCCATGGTCATGGTATCTGTTTATAGCGGTAAAACCCTAACTAAGACACTCTCCCTTGAGCTTCTAGGGAATCTGCCTATCTCTGCTTACCAGAGACTATAGGCATGTACTGGTATACTGGCCTGCCTCCCTCCCCCTTTCCCTCCCTCCCTCCCTCCCTCCTTTTCTTTTAAAGAATTACTTCTAAATTGACTCATTAACTTTTAAAATTACATTCATTAGTGTATTATGTGCATGTGCCGTAGCACATTGTGGGGATCCAAGAACGCTTTAAGGGATTGGTTCTCTTCTTTCACTGTGGGTCTCAAGAATTGAACTCAGGGCAGTAGGTTTGGCCACTGCCACAACTCTTCCCCAGCCACAACTTTTTTTTTTTAATTTAAAAATTACGTGTGTGTGTATGTATGTGTGTGTATGTGTGTATTTGTGTGTATGTGTATGTATGTGTGTGTGTATGTATATATATATGTTTATATGTAATATTTGTGTGTATGTTTGTGTATATGTATGTGCATGTGTGTATGTATGTGTGTATGTGTGTATATGTTTATATGTTATGTGTATGTTTGTGTGTGTATATGTATGTGTGTGCATGTGTGTATGTGTGTATATATTTATATGTATGTGAGTATGTGTATGTGTGTGTATGTGTGTATGTATGTGTGTATATCTTTGTGTATATGTGTGTGTGCATGTATGTGTGTAGGTGTGTATATGTTTATATGTATGTATGTGTGTGTATGTATGTTTGTATATCTGTGTGTGTGTGTGTGTGTGTGTTGGGAGTGCATGATGGAGGTCAGAACACAACTTGCAGGCATTGGCTTTTCCTTCTACTGTGTGGGATCATGGAATAAAACTGACATTGTTATGCTCGGTGGTAAGGGCTTTTTTTTAAAAAAATTATTGATTCTTCATGGATTTCCCATCATGCTTCCCAGTCCCACTCATCTCCCTGTACCTTCATATTTGACCTTTGCCCTTGCAAACACCCCTCCCCCCCAAATAAAATAAAATAAGATAGAATTTTTAAAAATCTTGTCATGGAAACTGTGTATGTCAGTGTGCCCCACAGTATATCCTTTGTCCGCAAATCTTTACTTGCAGATGATCATTGCAATGAGTCTTTGGTCTGTTTCAAGGCCCCTGGCTTCTGCTACACTATCTATCCTGGATCCTCACTGGACTAAGCTTGGATATCCCGTTATTGCCCTGTGTCATGGGAATCCTACAGACTGGTCCCCTTCACGTGCTCCAGCAGTTCAGAGATGGAGTAGATACTGGGGTGGGCCAACCCAAAGCCCTGGATCTGGGGCTGGGGGGTACTAGGAGATCATTCCACTAGCTCTCTTTGGCCCTCACCACCAGGACAAGCTCTATAGCACCGTCCTGGCTAGCTAACCATGTGCTGCAGCCGGCCAGAGACAGGGTCAGCTCTCCTGTTCTCATGCCCTTGGGGCTGGCTCACCCCTCCTCTGCCATCAGGGTCAGCTCTACTGTGCTGTGCATGTGAGGGGCAAGGCCAGGTCAGCACAGTGCCTCAGGTGGCAGTCCAGACCAGGGACATCTGCTAGGCCTTTGGTGGTAACATGGGTCTGGAACATCAACACAGATTCTGGCCACCATAGGACTATGGACTCAGACATGGCCCCAGCAGCAGCATGGATCCGGATGTCCCTATGTTGTCAGGTGGCAGTGCAGCCAGTCAGATTAGCATGTCTCCCTGCAACAGCACGTCCCTCAGATATCCACATGGTCTCCTGTGGCAGGCCAGACCATGGGCATCCACTTGGCCTTTGGTGCTAACCTGGGGTACAGACAACAACACAGACCCCAGCTTCAGCCACTGACCCAGACATAGCCCTTGGTGGCAGCCTGGGCCAAGACTGAACCATGGCCTCCTCATATCTGCCTGTTCCTCACTACCATTGAGTCTCCAGTCCCACTTTTCCCACAGTGACTGAACCCCTCAGCTTAGCTTTCTCTCCATCACTTGCCCATCTGCTCTGGGTGCTTGGGTGTCTTCCTTCTGGCCTCCCTGGGCCAGTGTGAGTGGTAGGCTTTTACTTGCTGAGTCTCTTCCACAGCCCCGTGCTGTGTTTTTAGGTAGATCCTCCTGGTCCAAACTCAGATCCTCATGCTTATAAGGCAAGCGTCTCCCAGACCCTATCTTTTACTTTTTTTTTTTTTTAATTTTTAAAAAGTTAATATTATTGTATGTGGGGGCATAAGTGTCACAGTGTGCATGTGACAGAGAACAACTTTGTGGAATCGATTTCATCTGCACTTAGGTTCCAGGACTGATCTTGGGCCATCAGACATTTACAGCAAGCGCCTTCAACCAGCAGAGCCATCTCCCTGGCCCCATCTTTCGCTAAATATGATACCCATGGGTGTAGCCCTGAATCATTGAGTGCTCCTAAGTGTGAGAAAGCCATGTATACCTTACAGAACAAACTGGTGTGGTAGACAGCTTTTTCTATACACAATGTGTATAGAAAAAAACCTGAATTCTGTGAATTCAGTTTACAAACGTACATGACAGTTTATGTCTTGATCAGTTGACAAAATTGCCAGTTTAATGGTAATTCACTGTTGACTGCCAGCTTCGTAGACACAGACTACCATGAATAGTCAGAATCAATTGCAGTTACAATGTTTTTCTTAAACTGATATAGATCAATATGAAGCCCACAATCCAGTGTCATGTGAACATGTGTTTTCCATGTTTATGGGAACATCAGGCTAGGCCTCTTGTCCTGCCTCAGGAGCCAGGCTTGCTGGGCTCCTAGCTGTTTGCCTGGGCCAAGCGGAGTGATGCCAGCTTTGGAAGTGGCAGCTCTGGAGTGTGTGGCAGCCTATAGCTACTTTCCTTGGTTCCTGAGTTTCTGTCAGTCTGGGAACTGGAGTCTGTAAGCCTGCCAGCTCTAGTTACCCCAAGCTCCTAAACATGTTTGAACCTGGGCCCGTGTTGCACTCGGTTCCCAGGGAGGGCCTTGGAGGGGTTGTTGAGTATCTGGGCTGCAGTGATGTGGCTGCCAGGGAACCAGGTGCTCCAGCTGGCACCAGCCAGAACAGGTTTTGTAGATGCCCAAGTTTAAAGACCTTCCTAAGCCCCGGGCACTCTCACTTTTCAAAGCCCTACCCAATGGCCTCTACGTTAGGGTGTGCACGGTGTACCTTCAGCAGAACTGCCTGTAATACAGAGAGACCGAGTTGCTGGTTTTTTGGTTGAGAAATAGTAAGGTTTTCTTTATGTGTCCTCCCTTCTTCTCTTCCCTCCTGTCCTCTCCCTCTCCTCTCTCTTCCCTCCCCCATCCTACTTTTTCTCCTTCCTTCCCTCCTGTGTGTCTCTCCCTCCCTCCCTCCCTCCCTCCCTTCCCTCCCTCCCTCCTTTCCCTCCTGTGTGCCCTTCCTTCCTCCTTCTCTTCTTCCTTCTCTCCCTCCCTCCCTCCCTCTCTTCTTCCCTCCCTCCCTCCCTTCCCTCCTGTGTGTCCTTCCTTCCCTCCTGTGCGTCTCTCCCTCCTTCCCTCCCTCCCTCCCTTCCTGTGTGTTCTTCCTTCCTTCTTCTCTTCTTCCTTCTCTCCCTCCCTTCTTCCCTCCCTCCCTCCCTTCTTCCCTCCCTCCCTCCCTTCTTCCCTCCCTCCCTCCCTCCCTTCCCTCCTGTGTGTCCTTCCTTCCCTCCTGTGCGTCCTCCCTCCCTCCCTCCCTCCCTCCCTTCCTTCCTGTGTGTTCTTCCTTCCTCCTTCTCTTCTTCCTTCTCTCCCTCCCTCCTTCCCTCCCTTCTTCCCTCCTTCCCTCCCTTCTTCCCTCCCTCCCTCCCTTCCCTCCTGTGTGTCCTTCTTTGACTCCCCCATCTTTCTTTACTCCTCCCCTCTTTCCCTCCATCCCCCCTCCCTCTCTGATGTTTTTTGGGATGCTGGAGATGCAGCCTTATGCCTGCCACACAGGTGGAGTACTACTGTCAGCTCTCATACCTCTCCTATGGCCCTATATGGTGTTATTGCACGGCTGCTCTGCTCGTGTGTCCTCAGCCCTGCCTATCCGCCAGCTAACATTCCTGATGCCCCTGACATACCTCACCTAGCCCAAGGTGATGGACCCAGAAGAAAGAAAGAATGTAGGAATGAGACAGGGCCAGGCTGGGGCAGAGGGAGGGGGCACTGACATCAGAGCTGTCCTGCAGTAGGAAGTCTCTGACCTGCTTCTTGAGTGGTCCCATGGTTGGAGGGGTAAGAGATGGACCCCTCCAGAGTCCAGAGTGGAAGTCAAGAGTGGAAGGACACGGCACAAACTTGGTGGCCGTGTGGGAAGTGTGAGCTGTCACTGCGGCTGTAAGGATGCATCTGAAGTCTGCTGCAATGGTGAGGACGCCCAGGCTGGTGTGAGTGGGGAGGCTTTCAGTGCCATGCAGACGGGGTCAGATGCGACCTGATTCTTGGGCCCCAACTGCTGAATTCTATGGATTTACTTGCTGTGGTTCAGTGTGTAGCTATATTATCAGCACATGATGCTGGGACTTGAGCCCCTCCCCCTTCATGCTGAACTTGTGCTCTGTCACTGAGTTCTTTTCAGACCAGGTGCCTACTGCTTGAAGGTCCCACAGTCCTTCAATACACTGTTCTGGGGCCAAGTGTCTGCAGCCTCAAGGGACACAACCCATGTCTGAACCAAACCAGTCTAGCTACATGACTGTCAGTCCTAGTCCACTTTTTGTGTGTGTATGATGTCTGTCAGCATGTGTGTGCTCATGTGTATGGGTGCAGTTGCATACCTAGTTGCCATGGCGAGCATGCAGAGGACAGAGGACAACGTCTAGAACAATCTCCCTAGACTGCCTTTTTTATTTCTCCGGAGCTTGCTGAGGAAACCAGGTGACTCTTCCAGTAGACTTCCTCAGCATCTGACCTTAGCTGGTGTCACTGAACCTGGCTTCACACCCTGGCAAAGCACATCCACTGGAAGATCTGGGCTTGATGCAGCCAGCCTGGCTGCATTGGTGTCTCCGTTCTAAGGTCTCTTACATTCTGACTTCAGTCCTGTAACTCAGTGTTTCCCTCCGTTCATAATTCCTTCAGGCTTGTCTCGGTGACAACTTTCAGAAACAGTTGTAGTTTCACATGAAATCGTAAGAACTAATTCAGATAGGAATATTTGTCTCTCTCACCCAGTGTGACCTGGTGATGGTACCTGGCTTTCTGTCTTCATGGCCAGGCAGCTGCTGTTGGCACAATCCACCGTTTCAGTTTTCAGTTCAGATTTCACTAGTTTTACGTGTGTGTGTGTGTGTGTGTGTGCACGCGCGCGCGTTCATGTATGCATTCATTTACTTTATGCAGTTTCATCATATGTGTAGAAGAATGTAAATAATATTGCAGTCAAGAACCAGAGCACACACTGGGGCAGCATAATAGGTAAAGGTACGGTGCGAGTTACAGGACCCGTCAGCGATATAAACAACGACTCAGAGGCCTTTTTACTATTTTATAGCTTAGGCCTGTAGCCTAATTCTAGATTGCCTTGGGCAGTTAAGGAAGAATATTTACAAAAGAGAAAGCCCACTAATGGGCCACAGAAATGGCAATACCAGAATCCTGCTGGCATTTACCTCTCTTCTGGTACAGAAGTAACAATTGAATATACAGAGACACAACTTTGCACAATGTACCCCAACATAAAGGTGATTGCTGCAAATCCTGAATTTGAGCCACATGGAAGAAAGTGATAACTGATTCCCACCAGTTGTCGTCTGATTTCCACATGGGTACCGTGGCCCAGTATACCCAAATGTACATACGCAATAAACAAACAGACAAATACATGTAATGAGGACAAAAACATGGGCTGGAGAGATGGCTGAGTCGATAAAGCACTTGCTTTGTAAACATGAGGACCTGAGTTTGGATCCCCAGCACCCATGTTAAAAACCTGGGAGTGATGCTGTATTCAGAGACAGGTGGATCCCAGGAAGCTCATTGGTAAGGCTCAGCCAGTGTGGCCTATTTGGTAAGATTCCAGGCCAGTGAGAATTAGAGTCCCAAACAAAAAGTAGAAGACACCTGTCTTTGTCAGTGTCCAATTGCTGTGAAAAGACACCATGACCATGGCAACTCTATGAAAGAAAGCATTTAGTTGGTGCTGGCTTACAGTTTTGGAGGTTTAGTCTGTTATCAGCATGGTAGGAACCATGGCGGCATGCAGGCAGACATGGTGCTAGCTAGAGAAGGAGCTTAAGAGGTCTACATCTGGATCTGCAGGAAGAGAGAGACGGATCCTGGCTTGAGCATTTGAAACCCCAGAGGCCATCCCCAGTGACACACTTTCTCTAACAAGGCCACATCCATCCCAACAAAAGCACACCTCACAATAGTGCCAGTCCCTAATGACCACGCATTCAAATCAGTGCACCTATGGGGAGCTTCCTATTCAGACTACCACAGGACGTGAGAAACGACATGTGAGTGTGTCCTCTGACCTCTACTCATACAACATACATGCACCTGTGCACTCACACATCCATGAGCATAAACAGAACATTCAGGTGCGGGTGGCAAGGAGCTCAGTGGAAGCCCAGTGCTCTAGGTAATACCAGAGACTGAGACTGTGCCCCATCATGTGAAAGAGATTTAGAATATTTGATCACAAGGTCCCTCGTGCCCCCTTTTGCCAGCTACCCCTTCTTTGCTTAGCCTGGTGACACTATGTGTGGGGCTGGGGATCCACGGAGCATGAGTGGGGTCAAAGTGTGTCCAACCTTGGACTTCTAGTCTTGAGAAAGAGTCGTAGGAGGGAGTGAGACACTCCCCGGCCCCAGGCCTGTGTCCTCCGCCTGTGTGCATACCAGAGAAGGCCATGTAGTTAGAGCCGCTTTAAACTTCCTCTTCCCTTATAAGGTCACATCCAGCAGCACCTGGGATTCCTCCTCATGCAAATGAGGCATCCACAGCACCTTGACCCCAGTCAACGATGTCAGCAAAGCTAAGAAGATATGGGCTAGGACCGCAACCAACTCTCCTCTCTGCAGGCTCAAGTACAGGCTCCTTCATCTTAGACCAGGGGAAGGAAGTGGGGCTTGGGGCAGAGGTGGGGGATGTGGGGATTGGAGCCAGAGACTAGCAGATTCCTCTCCTACTGGCTAGAAGGACACCAGGTTATGAAAACTAGTGGTGGCAAGCTGTTGGTCACGGTGCCTCAGAAATCCTAGACATACCTGTTATTCTGATGTCTCACTTCGAGGGGCTAAGAGCAAGACCAGAGTTTGAGATCAATCAGCTTCTTCTATCGAGGCTTCCACTACAGAGGTCCTGTAAGTGAGTGGCTTGTAGACCTGAGCAGAAGCAGTTGAGCTCAAAGGTCAGGGTCCTAAATGGACAGATGCAGAACAAGAGCAGAGATGCCTGGCTCTGTCACCTGGCTTTACTCACCCGTAGAACACTTACTGGGTTCTAAGTCAGGACTTCTGACAAAGGGGGCATCAGATCTCTGAAAAGGAATGTTGTTGACCATCGCCATGGTGACCGTCTGACTGGTCTAGCTGTCAGTTCATCCCAGGAATCCTGCCTTCCCCTCCATCTCCACCTCCAGAGCACTGCATTCCAGGTGCACCACTATGCCTGCCTGGCTTTATGTGGGTACTGGGGATTTGAATTCATGTCCTCACCTTGCATGGCGGGTGCTTTCACTGATCCAAGAGCTGCTCCTTATTAAGTCTTTCTCTGTGTTGAAAGGTTTTATTTTGTTGATGTTTGTTGAACTGTTGTTTGGTAGATTTTAGGACTGTGTTTATCAGAGGAGAATTCTCAAGGAGTTAATGAGCAATGCTGTAATAACCAATATTGGAATTATCAAAGGATTTATTAGACTCATTAGCCATGAGACAAGGTTAGATGAACCCTTTATTTTATGGGGAAAATCCCTTTCAAGTTTTATGGAAGCTGTTTTGTTATAGCTAATATGCTCATTTTAATTATAAATTATTTGATACATTCTGTAGTAAACGCCCTGGTTTTTCATGCTTAATGTGCTGTATCTTTCCCCAAATTTAGGAAAATAGTCAGACAAGCACTCAGTTATTCAGAGAGATTTTCTAAGCCAAGTTTATATGACTTATTTCTGTGTTATGGACTATTTCAGACAAATTGAAAGGCATAAAAATAGTGCACCCTCCATATACTTAATATCTTGCCTTAGGACATAGAATGTTGCCAGTGTTATTAAAGCCCCTGCTGTTGCCTAAGAAATAACTTTTATTTGAATTTTATTCATTTTAATGTGTGTGTGTGTGTGTGTGTGTGTGCACACACGCGCGTATGTGTATGCAGAGGAGGCGGCCTGATGTTGACCCTGGATGTCTTCCTCAGTCGCTCTCCCCTTTATTTATTGAGGCTGAGCCCCCAAGCCGGGCTAGTCTTCCCAGCCAGATTGCTCTGGGAGTCTCTGGCTCTGACTCCCAGGTGTTGGGAGGTCGGGAGGTTACCATATGTGTCCAGCTTCCGTGCGGATGCAGAGGCCCTGAATTCCAATAGCAGCAGTGTCTTTACCCACTTTCTCCATGTGTCTTACCACAGGTATCTCCCCACATGGCTGCGGAGGAAGCCACTGTCACAGTTCGTCTCATCCGTTCATTTGAACATCGAAATTTCAAACCTGTAGTGTATCATGGACTTAACTTGAATCAAACTGTAAAGGAATTTATAATATTTTTAAAGCAAGGTATGAGAAATTAAAGCTTCTTTGTTTCATTTGTGTTTTGACAATGAAAACATCTGACTACAATGTTAATAAATAATCTTTGAAAAGCATAAAATTAAGCTGGACTTAGTGGTGTACACCTACATTCCCAGCACTTAGGACATAGAGCCAGGATAATCATTACTTCAAGCTAGCTTGGGCTATTTAGCAAGTTTTAGGCCAGCCTAGGCTATATAGTGAATTTTATTCCAGTCTGGGCACATAGAAATATTTATCTTTTCCCAGCCAGAAGCACTTTGGAAGCTGGTGTTCACATAGGCTAGGCTGGCCCGTGTCCTGGGCTAGCCCATGTCCTGAGTCCTGTCATCAGCTGCCCCAGTTTATCAGTGAGTACTGTGAACACACACACTAGGGGTTTATTACCACCACGTTTAGTGTCAAACAAACTAAGGTCCAGGGCAGGAGAGGTGACTGGCAAGTGCTTGCCACACATGCGTGAGGACACATGTTTGATCCCCAGAACCCATGTAATACAGGAATAGAGGTGTGTACCTGTAATCCCTCTGGGGGCTGCAGGGTGGAGACGGAGTATCCCTGGGGCTCACTGTCTAGTCTGTCTGCTACATCTGACACAGCCTGGGTCCAGAACCCTGGTTAGAGGTAGTAAAAGGATAGACATACAGACACACAGACACACAGACACACAGGCAATGAAGCTGGGATCAGGTGAGGTTCTCTGTTACCTCTTCTGTCTGGAACTTCAGCTTGTTTATTAGGTACAGCACAGGATTGGGGTGGGTGGGTGGCTTAGCTAGTCTAGGCAGGAGCTCTCTGTAGGCTAGCAGTCCCAGGCTATGAGCTTCTGGGAGAAGGAAGCTGCAGTTGCCAGTCTCTGAACACACTGATCAGTCACCCACACCCACACTCAGATGCCCAAGCTTTGCCATCCTTCTTGAGCCTGGCCCAAATGGGTAATGGCTTTGCCAGTTTTCTGTGGGCCAATTGGTCTTAGAGTCATTAACAGGCCTCTCTCATGTCAAAACACACATTACTCAGGATGTAGAGCACTCCAGACTTCCTGTGCTCCTTACACCTACCTGACAGAGTTGGTGAGCTCCCGGTTCAGTGGGAGAGAGCCTGTCTTAAAAGTAAAGTGGAGAGAGATCGAGGAAGGCGCCATCATTTACCTCTGGTCTCCTCACACGTATTCATACGTAAACATGTACACACGTGCAAAGAAAGTCAATTTTACCTGCAGTGAGTCTGTATCTTTGGAGAGTGAATGGCAAGGGAGTGACGTGTAGCTGACACTGTCATCTTTCCAGCATGTGGGAGTCTTGTTGGGGAGTGCAGCTGTAGGAGCAGGGCTGAAGACATCAGGAGAGCTCTGATCTCTGTGCTCTCAGAGATGGGACGCTCTGTACATTTTCCATAAGTATTTAGTGTGTGTGTGTGTGTGTGTGTGTGTGTGTGTGTCTGTGTACTCTGTGTGTAGGGGGATGCTTATGTCACAGTGTGCATGTGGAAGTAAGAGAACAACTTGCAGGATCCAGTTCTTCCCCGGGGATTGAACTCAGGTCGTCAGGCTTGCCAGCAGGCGCTTTTACCAGCTGAGCATCTCCCTGGCCCAGGAATGAAAGTCTCCTGGTGGTGCTAGTTTATCATCCTGAATGTACAGCCCTTGTTCTGAGAGGGCTTTATTGCTCTTTATTACTGAAGCATCCCAAGGCATCTGATACAGCACCCAGCATATGATTTTATTCTTTTAAGTCAAGTAAAATCGATATAGAGCACATGGCATAGTTTTTAATGTGTAACTCCAAGAATTGAAAGCTCAGTGACATATCAATATTTTTACTGCTTATTCCCTTATTTTTACACTTTTGTGCATGCGTGCGTGCCTATGTGCATGCCTCTGTGCATGTGTGTGTGAACTCACTGACATGGCTGATTTTGTTAGCCGACTCCCTCTAGGGACACCCCTGTCTCTGCCTTCTGAGATTGGAATTATAAGCAGCCTCCTTGCCCACCCACTGGGTTCTTGGGATTGAACTCTGGTAGTCATATTCATGTGGCAAGGGTTTTACCCATGAAGTCATTTCTCCGACCGTGCGTGTGTGCGTGCGTGCGTGTGTTTTTGTGTGTGCACACGCACCCGCACACAGGCTGTGTGTGTGTTACAATAATGAAGGTCACCAGGGTTACTTTTCAGGGACTTGGAAGCCACTTCTGTTTGAAGCCCTGACCTTTCTCTTAGGTCTGTGTAGGTGTCTGTTGAGTGACTCAAACAAGGAGGGAGATCTGGGCTTTTCCGCACTCATGTTGTCTGTGTCCCTCTGCCTCCCTAGTTATGGGTCAGATTGTGTAGACATGTCAGTCACTCATGTGTACTTGCTAGGGAGGTGGTAAATAATGGCTTGCACGAAACTCACCCAATCTTCTCTCTTCAAAGCCTAAAGATCTCTAAACAGGAGCGGCTAGGTATTTTCCAGGTTTCAAGCAGGTGTGTCTAACCTGTGGCCTGAGGACCATGTGTGCCCTAGGATGGTGGGAAAATGAACCCAATACAAAATCATGAAGTTGCCTGAGGAGCTGGGTGAGCGGCTCAGCAGTTAGGAGTGCTTGCTGCTCCTGCCGAGGACCTGGGTTTGACTCTTTTCCCCCACATCGGAACAGAGTAGCCACAGTTCCAGGAGATCCGAGGCTCTCCTCTGGCCTCTGTGGGTACTGCATGCATGCTGTGCATACACACATATACACATAAATAAGTTTTAAAACTTACTAAAATTATTTTGATTTTTCTCTACTCTTTTTAACTTGCTTAGGCTGTTCTTGAGCATGAACTCTATTGATGACATATCTATTGATGACATATCTATTGCAAGGAAGACCATGATATGACTACATGTGTACTGACCTCGGATTTCACAGCCCAGTCCATGGGAAAGGGGCACAGGAGTATCCGGCCACCCATGCTTACCTAATCCCTTGCCTCACTTACACTGGGTTAAGGTGTATTTTTCATGCCAGGGAGATAGCTTAATGTAAAACTCACTTGACAACAGGCCTGAGGACCCCTGTTTGATCTGAGGATCCACATGGTGGAAGAAGAGAGCCAACTCCCGCAGGTTGTGCTCTGGCCACCAAAAGTGTACTGTGGTGCATACTTCTACACTGATACACAATACATAAATGTCATTTTAAAAATTGATGTCTTTTCCCAGTGCATTGGCCACCTATCTTCCTGGTTTTTGGGGCATTTGAGTAAATAGGTTTTTTTGTTTTGTTTTGTTTCTTGAAACAGGGTGTCTTCTCTGTGTAGCCCTGGCTGTCCTGGAACTCACTCTGTAGACCAGGTTGGCCTGGAACTCAGAAATCCGCCTGCCTCTGCCTCCCAAGTGCTGGGATTAAAGGCGTGGGTCATCACGGACTGACTGACTGTTGCCGTGTTCTTAGTTATTAGGAGGATATTGATATTTAATACTAAGATAATGTTATAGAGGAGAAAAAGTAACTTTTGCTTACTCTAAGTTCCTTTAAAACTCTGTATATGTATGATGCGTGTCACACACACGCACATACACACACATGTGTCACAGGGCACATATGGAGGTCAGTTTCATCTCATTTGAGATAGGGTGTCTTGTGTTTCCTGCTCTGTAACTGTCCTGTGAGTTTCCAGTGATTTTCCTGGCTCTGCCTCTCATCTGCCTATAGCTCTGGGATTACAGCTATGCCAAGCTTTATGTCGGTGCTGGGGATTCAGTCGAGTCTTCACACTTACATGGCAAGGGCAAGCAAGTGCTTTACCCACCAAGGCATCTCCCCAGCTCCAGCCTTGTTAGTTCTCAGAAGAAAGGGCAGGTGAACAAGAGAAAACCAGCAAGAGTTTATTGCTAAGTGCACGCCATATATGTTGGATACCTAGGGTATGAACATTTCTCAGAGAAGCACCAGACAAGGAAAAGGTCTGTGGACCCTAAGGGCTGGAAGCCTGTGAACAGAGGGAGCAGAGAAAGCCTGGCTGCTGAAGCTTTGCAATATGGCACACTCTGATGCCCCCTGCAGGCTGATTGGGGGCACAGCAGTCTTCTAAGGTTGTTCAGGGCTCTTGGGAGGTGGGGGGAGAGGCTTTGTTTTAGAGGGACAGAGAGGGTCCAGAGAACTAGACAATCCTTGTGCCAGGTAGACATATATTGGGGTGGCGTATTCTGGTCACCCCTGGTGCCAGTTACAGAGTGGCCTGCTTTTGTAAAGTCATTCCTTAGTGTATTAGGATTTTGAACTACAAACAGATTTCTACAGAGGTATTTTCAAATTATTTTAATATTTTATAACATTTTATTTATTCTCCACCCCCCACTCTGTAGGAAGTCAGTTTTTCTCTTTTACCATGGGTCCTAGAGATTAAGCAAGGGGTCAGGCTCGGTGGCAGTGCTTTTACCTGCTGCTGAGCCATCTCACTAGCCTGTGTTTTCAAATGTTCATATTAGAGGGTCCTAGGGTTTCTTGGTGTCAGTGCAGTAAGAGCCGTGCTATTCTTGGTATGGCAGAATGGGCACCTTTTACAGTTGTTAGGAATAAGCTGTGAGTCAAGTTGCTATGGTGGCACAGGAAGTTGTAGTTTCTCTGTCACGCTGCTCTTTGCTTCCCAGGTACCACAGAATGACTCATTCACAGTAACCATTGGTCACCGCTGTCCCCTGTAGAACAGTGGTGCCTGTCACAGCTTCATGCTCAGGCCCGCCTGCTTGACCTTCCACCTGCTGTGGGAATGACATAACTCCTGCCTGTTTCTGTTGGGTAGGTGGGGGAAGCGTAGCTGTGAAAGTGAACTTTGGGGGTGTTGAGGATGTTACTCAGCTGGTAGACTCATGTTCAAGGTCCTGGGTTCCATCTTACACACTGCATGAATAGAGCATGATGGTACACATCTGTAATCCCAGCTCTCAGGAGCTAGGGGCAGGAGAATCGTGAGTTCAAGGTCATCCTCAGCTACTTAGGGAGTTTGAGGCAAGCTTGTGTCACAAGAGACTTAGTATCAAAAACAAACAAACCAACAAACAAACAAATGAAAAACAAGTGAGCTTTAGGGTGTGGACTCTTGAGTTGTGAACTCTGTCCAATCCTGTCATCTGGTTCAAGGTCCTGGAGAACTCTGAAAAGCTGGTGGGACCACATATTTGCATTTTATGAGTATACACTGTGGTACACACATTTGCATGTTCAAGCACAAGCAGGTTGGCGTGCACATGAGCACATAAAATTCATAAATGCAGATATGTGGTCTCAACAATTCATAGAAAGGGTCATCTAGTTTGATACTGAAGAATTTTGGGATAGTGCTAAGGGGCTAGTCTCATCTGTGCATCAGGGGCCGGGTCAGAATCTTAGCCGGATTGTCCCCTCTCTTCCTTTTAGCCTCTGTTTTGGGCAGGAATTGGTAGTATCCCCATTTTAAAAGGGAAGAAAGGACGAACAAAGAAATTAAGAAGTGTGGGGCTGGAATTTTGTAGCAATGATGGTTCAGTTGCTAAGGGGCCTGGTGTGCAAGCTGACGATCTGAGTTCAGACCCCAGCACTCGAAGGAAGAAGCTGGGCGTGGTGGTGCACGTTTGTAATCTCAGGGTGGAGGATGTAGAGGCCGGAGGATTCCCGGGGCTCTCTCAGCATAGCCTGCCTAATGGGTTCCAGACTAATGAGGGACCTGATGCAGGGAAGAAGGTCAGGCCAGTGAGATAGCTCAGCACATTAGTGCTTGCTGTCAAGGCCCTACTCCTGGTGACCCACTTTCTCTAGCAGCCCCTCCTAAAGGTCCTCTGACCTTCCCAAACAGTGCCACCAGCTGGGGACCAAGTGTTCACATTTATTCAGACCACAACAGGATCTTACTCCGTAGCCAGGGCTGTCCGTGACCAAGAGTCCCACCTCAGCCTCCTAAGCACTTAATCATATATTTTGATTATAGAAATTCCATGATATATTTCCTTCTAGAAATGACCAGTTTTCTGTAGTAGAATCAAAGGAGTGCAGAAACCAATCATATGAGATTTCACGTATTCTTTGATTTCGAAGCATTTGGTATTTTTAAGATGTCAAATCCTACTTGTGAATGTTTAGGTCATTCTCTGTGACGGACAGTGATAGCTTTGTCCTGCTTTTGGGTTCTGAGTTACTTCTTCACATCCTGTTACGCCTGGCGATGTTGCTTTGTGAAGCAGCCTCACAAAGCCTCACTAGCATATTTTTTTCCTTTATTTGGTATGTGTGTACATGTCCAGGTTGGTATGTGTTCATGTGTGTATGTGGCATGTGGCAGTCAGAGGTCACCCTTGGATATCCTTGCTCAGATGCCATCCACCTTGTTTTTTTTTAAGGGTTATTTATCATGTGTATGTGTGTTTACGTCCCCATGTGCAGTAGTTACCTGTGGAGACCAGAGGGTGTTGGATCTCTGGAACCGGGGTTACAGGCAGTCACGAGCCACCTAATGTGAGTGCTGAGAACTGAACCTTGGTCTCCTGCAAGAACAGCGTGTGTCCTTAACCCCTGAGCCAGCTGGACTCCAGCTCTCTACTCTTTTTGCTTTGTTTGTTTGAGATTGGGTCTCTCCTTGGTTGGCTTAGAGCTCAGTGGCCAGGCTAGGCTAGATCACCAGTACTCCAGGGATCCTCCCGGCTCTTCCCAGCGCCGGCTCACCTTCCATCTTTTACACGGATGCTGGTAACTGAACTTGGATGCTCACACGTGTATGGCAAGAACTGTGCTGACTGAGCCATCTCTAGGCCCTGTTTATCTTTATATATTCCTTTGCATGTGATAACCCCCAGTTTCCTGTCTTAACAGTGTACGTTAGAATGCTGCGTTGGCTACAGTTAATGAACACACCACCATCGATTAAAGTTTGTTTGTTTGTTTATTTATTTATTTATTTATTTATTTTTCTTGCTCAAGGTTTCCAGAGAGGTTCTACTTTACAGTTCCCTGTCATGGATTTTCAACTTTTGTTTTATTATTGTTGTGTGTAGTGCATGGAATGTGTGTGGGTGTGGGGTGCCTGTGTGGGGTCAGGGGATATGTTTGTGGAGTCATTCTCTTCTTCTGATTATATATGGCTCAGTGGATAAA
>JADRCH010000032.1:8228384-8254669 GCA_019843965.1 Rhynchomys soricoides | reverse complement strand
CAATGTCTGCTTTTTCAAAAGATAAATTTTATGATAAAGCAGAGCTTGGGAACTGAAATGGCTCATTTGGTGAAGTGCTTGCTGAACACTGAGGATCTGAATTCATTCCCCCACCTCATGTAAACCATGCTAGGCACAGTGGCACATTGTAATCCCAGAGCTGAGAGGGTAGGGACAGGTGTATTCCTGGGGCTTGTTGGCCAGACCAGCCTAATGTAATCCAGGAACCTGAGGCCAGTGAGAAGCTCTGTCTCAAAAGTAAATAAATAATAAATAAATAAATAGCAGTGTGGGTGGCTCCTGAGGAGAGACAGTTGACGATGCCCTCTGGTTTTCACACTCACACCCTAACCCCACACACTGTGTATACACACACATATATGCATACATATATGCATACATACATACATACATACATACATACATGTGTGCATACATCACAACAATATAAAATAAGCTAGTGTAACCATCAGAGACTCACTGGGGTAGAAAATCCATCATTAGATTACTGTCTCATTAACCCCATTGCATCACGGCATGTGTGCATAGTCAGGAGAACTGGTGGAAGAAGCGGAAGGAATTGCAGAAGCAGCAAGTCCTGATGGTGTGTAGAGCCTCTTTGGGTGGGTGTGGCTGTGTATCTATTGCTCTGTCTCGCTTAGGAATGGCTTGGTGCTGGCTTTACACCTACCCTGCTCCCCTGGTCCTGCTCCCGGGCCCACTCTTACAGCCACCAGAGTTGGCGATCTCTGAGACCCTCCTCTCATTTAGTTATGATCTACATCTGTTGATTCAGCCATTCATCCCAGGGGCTCAGCCACCATGCATTCAGACCCAGAGTAATCCTGACTTCTATATTCTTTGTAGATGCCAGACCTTGTGTGTGGGTTTTAAACTATATTTATTTAGTTGTTGTTGGTAGTAGAATGATTCTAACCCAGCAACATGACTACCCTGGCAAGGGACCACATCCAAAGACCTAGGTCTGTGTGATGCGGCTGGAATACAGACACACCCTTAGTACACACCTTTAATCCCTAACAATGAGGTCTAATTTAGGGGCAGACAAAGTGACAAATCAGAGGACGATTTGACAGAATGAATCAGAGATAGGATATACCTCAGTCTCATGAGAACAGACAGGAAAGAGGCTACTTAAGGGAGGGGGAGTCTGTTCAGTTCAGAGCTGTTCAGTTCATGGAGTTCAGAGGCAGTTTTTCTAAGCAGAACAATTCAGTCAGAAGCTGAGAGAAGTCAGTTTGAATCAGCCAGCTCTGAGAGGAGTTTGGGCATGAACAGCTGAGTTGGACCAGCCAGCCAGAGTTCAGAAAGAACTAGAAAGGATGATCTTATTTAGCAGTAAGCCTCTGAGACAACAGTTACATCTAGCGAATAAAAGTTACTTTTTACAGTTTTTATTTGCTTGTTTGGTTGGTTTTTGAGACAGAGCCTCTCAATGTAGCCCCGACTGGCCTGGAACTCACTATATAGACCAGACTGGCCTCAAACTCTGCCTCTGCTTCCTAAATGCTGGGATTAAAAGTGTGTGCCATAACACCTGACAAACATTGTATGTTTTTGAGGCAGTATGAAATTTAAAAATTCATAGGCTAGCATATTAAATACTCCACAAATATACAATGCTATTTCTTTTAAACATTTAGAAATCCCATTTTCTCTGTTGTTGTGATTATGTGTATGAATTTTTGCCTGTGAATATATGTGTACCACGTGCATGCTGTGCCTACGGAAGCCAGAAGAAGTTGTCAGATTTCCTATAACTGGAGTTCTTGACAGTTGTGAACCAGCATGTGTGTGCTTGGAACCAGGAAGCAAACCTGGGTCCTCTGCAAGAGAAGCAAGTATTCTTAAGTGCTGAGCAACCTTCACAACCCTTATTTATGTATTTTTTAAAAGATTTATCTTATTTTTATCTGCATATGTGTCTGTGTGTATATTCCTGTGGAGGCTAGCAGGAAGCATTGGATCTCCAGAAGCTAAGTCACAGATCATCATCATGAGCCGCCCATCGTGGGTTCTAGTCCTCTGAAAGACCTGCACACACTCTCAACCTCAAGCCATCTCCCTGGCCCCATAACAGTATGTTTATAAAATTGCATCTCTCAAGGGATTTTTAGTAAGAAAAGATGTTTTTGTTAATAAAGTGGTTTGTGGTATTTTTTTTAAAGGAGTTAAAATAAGCATGTCTGTAATCCCAGCACTTGGGGAGCAAGAGAATCAGGGGCTCAAGTCTAGCCTTGGCTGCATAGCAAGTTCAAAATCAGCCCGGGGAGACTGAGACCTGTCTCAGGCAAAAATCAAAACCAGGCAAAAGCAAAAAAAAAAAAGCCAGTCACCCCAAAGTCAGGATGAGTGATGAGGTCACTGTAGAGGAAGAGAAATTTTTCTTTGCTTCCTTTGGTTTTGTCAATTTTATTGAAAAGAAAAATCTGGTGAAAATGTCTGCTCAAAACATTTTTGGCCTGTTTTTTTTTTTTTAAATGTGTCTTTCCTAGTATGGGTTTGCTGAACACACTGGAGCATTTATTTCACAGTAGGGTCTGGAGAGGTTTCTCAGCAGTTGGAGTCCTTGCTGCTTTTGCAGGGACCCAGGTTCAATTCCCAGCACAGATGTGGTTGCTCACAGTCATCCTTGATACAGTTCCATGGGGATCGAATGCCTTCTTCTGACTTTTGATGGCACCAGGTTCAAACATGGTGCATATACACCCACGCGGTGAAAACACTCATAACATATAACAGAACATGAGTAAACCTAAAAAATATGTTTTGCATTAAACAGTAACCTATTTGGTAAGGAGCTTGCTTTTGCATCTGAGGACCTTAGTTTGATCCCAGGCATCCATGTAAAAATGCCCAGCCTGGTAGTGGACCCTTGCGCTGGCAGCATTGAGGAGGTGGAGACCAGTAGGCTCCTGGAGTGTGCTGGTTAGCCAGCCTTGCTTACTTGGAGGGCCAGGTAAGCAGAGTATGTGGATTCCAGGTTCAGTGAAAGACTCTGTCTCTAAACACTGCGTGTCGAGCCAGAGGGGAAGACACCTGACATCAGCCTCAGGCTTCCATATGTATGCACATAGATACATGCACCCCTTGCACAAACACCTGCAACACTCATGCACACATGTGCTCAGTTGTGTCTTAATTTAAGGTCTATTATATGGATTGGTTTTTTAATTGTTCACTCTTGGCTTTTAGTGGCCATAGAAGATACGGTGGAGTTACGAGCTTGCTTTTCTGACTCCCGGTGTTTCATCATTCCTAAACTTTGAACTCACATAGGCATGTGTGACCCACAGGCCTCATGAGGCCCAATATGAAAGTGACACTTACTTAAAAGATTACCAAGTTTTTTTGTGATTTGTTTTTTGTAATTCAGTGGTTCCCGACTGTGAACGTTGTAGATGACAGTGTCATATCACTCAGTGTCGGAGGGTTGAGCATTTATCAGTTGAAAATATTTTCTATCTCTCTCTCCCTTCCTCCTCCTCTCTTTCTCCCTTCCTCTCTGTTCCTCTCTCCTCTGTTCCTCCTCTCCCTTTCCCCGTTGTCTCCTTCCTCCTACCAGGACCTCTGGCCTCCTATACTTTGAATAATTTGCTAAAATGCATTATCTTTTACAGTTGAACAGGTTTTAAATAGGTATGCCCATAAAGAAAGGCTTTCTGTTTTTCCAGTTTCTTCATCTAATGATTGCAGCAGACGATTTTAGATACATCTGTGTGAAGAAAGAACTTGTTGTGTTTTTCTTTCAGATACACTAAAGATTCTTCATCAAGCTCACAAAGCAAAGGTGTGTGTAGGGGTGTGTGTGACGGGTGGGGTGTGTGACGGGTGGGATATCTGATGGGTGAGGTTTCTGTTGTACCCCACCTCGACAAATGTTGCTGGAATTGGGAATAAGCAAATGGACTTGTGTGTCTAAAATACCTCCTATTCTAGAAATGATTTTTTTGAGTATTGCTTGCTTGCTTCCTTCCTTCCTTCCTTCCTTCCTTCCTTTCATTTTTCTTCTACAGAGGCACAGGCTACCCTTCTAAAGAGACCCTTACCTGAAGAGAGCTATGTGCTTATGTGTTTTGTGCTTTTGTTTATATGATCTTGAAATACTCACGTAAGATTCTGATCAATGCCATGCTTCTCAGGCAGGATGGGGACATCTTTTCTCTTGAGCCTCACTGGTCTTTTGTAGGCTCCTCATTGAAACCATTGGCTCAATCTTACATGAATTGCTCAAGGATGAGGAACATACCTTTGAGTGGGTATGTATATATGTGTATCTGTATATTTGTGTTTGGAGTCAGGTGTGTACATGCGTGTGAAGACTAGAGGTCAACATCAAATGTCTTCCTCTTTTTTTTTTTTTTTTGTTTTTTTTTTTTTTGTTGTTGTTTTTTGAGACAGAGTCTCACTATGGAGGTCCAGCTGACTTGGAACTTGCTCTGTAGACCAGGATGGCCTCAAACTTGTAGAGATCTGCCTGCCTCTGCCTTGAGTGCTGGGATTAAAGGCTTGTGCCACCAAGCCTGGCTTCCACCGTAGCTCTTAGACAGAATCTCTCACTGAACCTGGGACTCATGATTCAGCTACACTGGCTGGCTTATCCCCAGGATCATGCTTTTTCCACCTTGCCAGCACTGGGGAAAATGTACCACCATGCCCAGCTTTTGAACTCAGTTCCGAACTATGAGATGCCCCAGACCTGAGGGACCATATCTTCTATTCATGCCCCTTCATACCTCTAGCACCCAGTGTAATGCTTGGGTCATAAGAATTTTTATAGTGCTTAAAATCTTTATCACATTTCCTTTTATTCATTGCATGTGCATGTGTGTGCGTGCCATGGTGCATGTGTGGAGCTCAGGGGGCATCTTTCAGGACTCTGCTCTCTCCTTCCATCGCGTAGATTCCCAGGATCACCCTTGGGTCCTCCGGCTTCAGCTGCTGCCCTCTGAGCCGTCTCACTTCCTAACAAGGGTTGAGTGAAGTAGTCATGAATTAATCACATCTTATTCTTATTTCGAGTCATTGGTAAGGTAGTAAACTCAAACTTTCAGGTAAACGTGTGTCACATATGTCAGAAGCAAGTGCCTGTGAATGTCAGTTGGTTTCGGGTTAGAGACTTGGTGACATTTATTGCATATGAAAATTTGACAATGTCTCAATATATTAGGCTCACACGTGTCAGGGGCTGCAATGTGGCACCTGCTCTTTTACCATAGCACCTCACCTCAGGCTTCGTGTGAGGAGTGTTTTCATTCTGACTTCCAAACAGTAGGGAAGGCAAGGTATGGCTTTGTTTTGAAATTTTTTAGTTTCTTTTCTCTCTGCTGTGACAAAATGCCTGACAAAAGCAACTTAACAGAGTTTCGTTATATGTGTATTATTTTATATAACTAAAGCAGAGTTCTAGGGCATAGTCCATCATGGAGGGGAAACCACGGCATTTATAATCAAGAAGCAGAGCCATGCATGCTGAAACTCAGCAACCCCCTCACCGGTGTGTCTATGTGCAGTAGCCAGAGGAGAATGTTGCCATCTTGCTCCATTGCTCTCTGTGATACTCCCTTGAGACAGGATCGCCCACTGAGCCTAGAATTAAGCAGGCAGGCAGTAAGCCCCAGCGACTCCTGTCTGCCCTCCATATGGTACTGAAGTCATAGGCACCTTCAGCTTTTGGAGGATACTGGGGATTTGAACTCAAGTCCTCATGTTCGAACAGAGAACGTTCTTCCTCAATGAGCCAACTCTCCAGCTCTACGGCTGTATTTTTAAGAGAGAAAAAAGTAAGACTTTAGAAGACAGCACATGATACATTTCTGTTTGCACAGCAGGGTTTATGGGAGCATCTCCACACGTGTGGCACAGGCAGCAATGGGGTCAGGAAGCACACATGCAGGTACAGGCTCTGCTGAGGAGCGTTCAGTAGCCAAGGCTAGCGGACAGGAGACTTTCTAATTTTTGCTCTTGATGTGCTCGGAGAGCTTTGTGCTTAGTGTCTGTGTTCTAAGATAACTTTTAATAAAGCATTACATGTTTTTTCAGTAAATATGCTCTGAGTTCAAGGCCCTCTGTCTGTAGTGAGGGAAGTTCATGAGCCAAGGAATATGGCGTCTGGCTTATGGGGCTTCTTTGGGTAGAGGAGAGACCTTTTTGTTGAGTCAGTCTCAGAGATATTCTAGAAATCGGGTAGACTGGGATTGGGGAATTGTTTAATCAGTAAAGTGTTTGTCTGGCAAGCCAGAGGAGCAGAGTTCAGGTCCCCAAGACTCACAAAGAAAGCCAGGTGTGGTGGCAAACATGTAATCAGCATTGGAGCGGCAGAGACAGGCAGATCCCCAGGATCCTGGCCAGTGAGTCCAGCTAATCAGTGAGTTCTAGGTTCAGTGAAAGACACTGTTGCAAAAAAATGAGGAGGAGTAGAGATTGAGGACACCACACAGCATTGACTCCTGGCCTGCATTACACACACACCCATACACTCGTACACACACACACACCCACACACTCTCGTACACACACACACACCCATACACTCTCGTACATACACATACATGGAACTGGTGTAGCCCGCTAAACAGCTGAATTCTGATTGGCAGGAGGCATTGTGTGCTGTTCAGATGAAGACAATAACTCCAAACTGTTTCCCTTGATGTCCTACTAGGTTTGTAACATCACTGGAGAAGGAACATCCACTGCCACTCCAAATCACATGACAGTTAATAAGACACAGGCTGAAATCCTGGTCAGCTTGGGCAGGGTTTTTAAACATGTGCCCTTGGGGACACTTAAGGCTAATTTGCATCTCTCAGAAGTCAAGACTGTGTCTCCAATTCCACCTCTGATGAGCCATGTGCCCTGGGCCTGCATGTTTGCAAATCTTCCCGGGTACTTGTGATGGTGATGGTGCCACATGGTGACAGCAGGCACAGAACGCTTAGTCAGCACTGAGGGCCTGGTAGGGATCATCACCTCCCCTCCCCACACCCACTACCGGGGAAAGAGGAAGCTGCACTCCTTTCCCTTTCTCTAGCTGCAAAGTAACTGAAGCTTGGAGATGTTTTTAGTTTAGGCAGAGGGAACCTGTATTGCAGTTCTGGTTGGACTCCAAAGCCTGTCTATAGTGTGTAGTGCACAATGCCGGCACTTAGTAGGTCTGCACTCTGTGTTTACTCTGTTCTCCCTTTACCACAGTAAAATTTGACATGACCTAGATTATTGCTGAGGTTCCATGTAGCTGTGTGTGTTGTATGTGCATGTTCCTAGGTGTGTACACATGTACATGCTGGGTGCCTGCACATATGTACACGTATGAAAGGCCAGAAGTTGATGTTGGGTGTCTTCCTCTATCACTGTCCACCTTAATTTTAAAACTATCTGTTTGTTATTTGCATGTGTACATGTGTGTATGTATACACATGAGTGTGTAGGGGTGTCCCTATAGAGTCCAGAAGAGAGTCTTAGATCCACTGGAGGTAGAATTTACTAATTGAGCTGCCTGACACGGGTGCTAGGGTCTAAACCCCAGTCTTCATGATAGAGAAGCAGGCGCTAGCCTCCGAGCTGCCTCTCCAGTCCCATTCACCTTCCTTTCTGAGAGGGTCTCTCACTGGGCCTCGGGGCTTGCTCTTTGATTAGGCTGGCTGGCCAGTGGGCACCAGGGACGCCTCCTATCTCCACCTTCCGAGCACTGGTGTGACATAGTGTGGGGTGCGTCCCTGCAGACCAAATACTTCCCTCGCTGAACGGTTGCCCTAGCCCCTCTGAGTGACACCCTTGGATGTCTCGAGCAAGTGTACTGATCAAATGGGGACTCTTTCTCTTCAGACAAATGAGCTTGTGCTGGGTTTGGAGGAGGACGACACACTCCTGCTAAAAGAAGACAGAACACTGAAGGACTCAGGAGTAGGTGAGAAGGGCTGAGTGGGTGGAGGGTACTGGGCTTCCCAACCTGTGTGCTAGGCCTCCTGGCTGACGGCATCTCTGCAAAGTAGACGCCTTGTGCTGAGAATGCTGTGTGTTCTGATCATTTGACTGAGGGCATTGGTCATATGTGCAGAATGCAGATAGTCCTTTTCAGGTTTGCCAGCTCGCTCGCCACTCAATGAGGGTCATTTTAAATGATTGACAGGTCGTTAGCATGGTAACTGCAGACTGTTAACAACACTGTTGGAGAGAAATGGACCTAGTGGAACTAATGTAGAATAATGAAATGAGATGTTGTTTGCACAACACGCAGCATAACTTCTGATAATCACTCAAGACTCTCGGGGCCAGCCAAGCTGTGGAATTTAAACTATACTCCTGGTGTGTACAGTGGGAAAATCACCCGATTTAGCCTTTCAACCTAGAGTGTGTGTTTGTATTTGAAAGAAATGCTTTGTGTCTCCTGGCCATTAGATGTCACTGTCATTCTACTTCACCTTTACTAAGATGGTGTATCTGGCTGTGAGCAGGAGTCCTGAGTAGCAGGCACATGCAGCCTGGGATGAACCTCTGAGGTCACAGTGCACACTCCCTGAGTCCCCACATACAGTACGTGGGAGACATGGACCATGAGGGCTATGCTAGGAAGCCGTTCGGTTTGGTGAGGAATGGCCAGATGTCAGGACTTCACCTCTTTCCATTGAAATAGGATTTTAAACAATCCATTAAGGGGCTGGGGAGATGTCTCCATGGGTAGGGGAGCTTGCTGTGCACACATGAGGACCTGGATTTGATCCCCAGAATACCAGTAAAAAGCTGGTATGGCCAAGCATGCACCTGTGACCACAGCAGTGTGGGAGGTGGAGTCTAGAGTCTCAAGGGATAAGGTGGCACACTGCCAACTGATGGCCTCTTTTGGCCTCTGCACAGACGCTTGCATTTGCATGGGCACTTGCGCACACACACACACTCCCTCTAATAAATAAATGGCAGGTTATGAAATCATAAACTTCATCTCTGTGTTAAGTCTACACAGTTTACTACAATTAGTAGCTGTTTGTATTATAAATACAGTAGATTTATTGTTATCTGAAATTACAAATCATTTTTCTGTCTCTATGAATTGCAAATAGGAATTATAATCTCTGGTGCTAATATTATTTTCTGTAACTTCATCTAAGATCACGTTCCCTAGAAGCAAAATCAAGTTTGAGACTATTTATAATGGCTTCTTTCTGGGCATGGTGGTGCATGCTTTTAATCCTGGCACAGGGGAGGCTGAGGCTGGAGGACCGTGGGTTTCAGGCCAGCCTGGGTTGCATAACAGGTTCTAGACCAATCTAGACTACTGCTGAGAGCCTGTCTATAAACGAATAAATAATAAATTAATGTTTCTGCTTTTTTGGAAAAAGTCATCCATCAAATAGGTATTGAATGTTCATTTTGTGTCAGTGAGAAATGGTGTTTTTAACTTGACACTTGGTGTATCAAATGCTGCCTTTCTAGCAGGTGGCACTCCTCTGACTGAGACTTCAAGAGACTGGAGGAAGCCTGCCTTGCTTTAAAACCCGAAGCCCAAATGAATGTTCTAGACTGGTACTGATGTGAGACTGGGCGAGTAGCCCATTGAAAAGCAGTGTAAAACCCAATGCAAACTGGAAAAAGACTACAAGATAATAAAGTTACCATCTCTCAGATAAACAGGGAAGAAATGAATTAGCCAAAAACCCATGTGAGTTTCTAGGAAATGAATTTCAGATCTTTAACTCAGTCTTTATTTAAAAAGAAATTCTAGGTGGATTAATGTTACAATGTAAACATAATTTTAAAATGCTTTTACTTGGGGGCTAGAGAGTGGTTAAGAGCACTGACTGCTCTTCCAAAGTCCCAGCAACCACATGGTGGTTCAGAACCATCTGTAATGGGATCCGATGCCCTCTTCTGGTGTGTCTGAAGACAGCTGCAGTGTATTCACATACATAAAATAAATAATTCTAAAAAATTTTTAACTTGCTGGGTGTAGTGGCACATGTCTTTCATCCCAATACTTGGAAGTCAGAGACAGCTGGATCTCTGTGAGTTCGAGACTAGCCTAGTCTACATAGTGAGTTCCAGGATTACACTGTGAGACCCTGTCTCAAACAAATATACATAATTTTGTAGGTATGCATGTATGTATGTATGTATGATGCATGCATGCATGCATGTGTGAGAGGCACAGTGATGTGCAGTGTACCGTGGTCAGCATATGGAGCTGGATGGCGGCTCTGGACCCTGGTTCTCGCCTCCCATCATGCGGGTCCCAGCGAATGCAATTTAGAGTTCCAGGTTTGACAGCAAGTTTCTCTACCACTTTGATCCATCTTCTCATCTCATAACACCATGAGCTCATGACCTCGGAGGACAGCTGTAGAGGAAGACAGTGATAAATATGACCTGGAAAATGGCCCACAGACCGTGTTGCCTGGTTTCGTGTCACCTTGACACCAGCTAGAGTCATTTGGGAAGCAGGAGTCTGCAGTGAGAGAAAATGACCCCACCAGACTGGCCTGTGATACATTTTCTTGATTGATAATGTATGTGGGAGGGCCCAGCCCACTGTGAATGGTGTCACCCCTGTGCTGTGCTCCCGCGTGCTGTGCTCCCGCATGCTGTAAGAAAGCAGGCTGAGCAAGCCATGAGGAGCAAGCCAGCAAGCAGTGTCCTTCCATGACCTCTGTATCAGGTCCTGCCTCTACGTTCCAGCCCCGCTTGAGTTCCTGTCCTGACTTCCCTCAATGATGGACTGTGATGTGAGACTATGTGCTGGAATAATCCGCTTCCCCACCCCCACCCCGATGTGCTTATGGTCTTCATCACAGTAATGAAAACCCTAAATAAGGCACAGACCTAAACGAAAAGTAACAAGCTATGAGTACATATGCTAAGTATGTTAAATGACAGATAAAAAGTTGCTAACCTGACTGAAGAACTCTTCAGGACTTGGAGAGATGGATGCAGGAGGATCCCTAGGGCTCACTAGCCAGCCAGGCTAGCCAGTTGCCGAGCTCCAGGATCAGGGAGATCCTGTCTCAAACAAGTACGGTGAAAGAACTGGAGAGACGGCTTAGTGGCTAAGAGTACACACTGCTCTTAGAGAAGACCCAAGTACAGTTCCTAGCACCCATGCTGGGCAGCTTCCAGCTTCCCGTAGCTTGAACTCTTATGCCTTCTTCTCACTCACAATCACTAAACACACACACACACACACACACACACACATATTAAAAACATTCAAGCTGGGTGGTGGTGGCATATGCCCTTAATCTCAGCTCTTGGGAGACAGAGGCAGATGGAGCTCTGTGAGTTCAAGGCCAGCCTGTCTACAGAGTGAGTTCCAGGACAGCCAAGGCTACACATAGAGAAACCCTGTCTTGGAAAAAAAGAAAAAAGAAAGAAAACAAAAAACCTAAAACAAAGATAAAAACAAAAAAACAAACAAACAACAACAACAAAAAAACCCCACCAAAAACCCAAACTAACAAAAAACCGAAAAACCCCAAAACATTTAATTTAATTTAAAAATAAAAATAATAAGGTGGAAAATGACTGATGTCAAATTCTGGCCTCCACATACACACACACACACACACACACACACACACACACACACACATGAACCTGCACACACATGAGCATGTACGGTAGACATACATGCAGACAACCTTGTAGTTAGTATAGAAAAGGTAAATGAACCTATACAGATCCTATACAGAGTGAAGGAACAGTTAGCATGTCAGAAAGACTTCCACCGCAGGGTGACAGTGTTAAACAGATGCTTTCTACATAGCAGAGCCAAGAAACTGAGCCACACCCTAGCCCCCAAGGCTTGGGCTCAGAACTTGTTTCTGTCCCTTATGTCCAACCATGTGACCTCTGACAACCAGACTCTCTTACAAGATTGGTAGTCATGCATAAAACTGATGAGCCCCAGGGAGGTCACAGTGTGAGAAAGAATTTTCTCCTAAATATCTGCTAAGTTCATGCACTTGCGCTCATGTTTTGTAGTCAGGGCGACTTCCTCTTGTATCTTGTAAGTCGATAGAAACCTGCCTCCTCAGGTCCACCTTCTATGGGACAGAAGCGTTCCCTCTTGTGTTCCTGGTGGCATTCACTGATGTGGACATTTGTCCATGGATGGAGAATAAATTGTGTAATATCATCATCATTGTTTAAAACTCACACATAGGGCTGATGGCTCAGCAGTTAGCGCACTGGAGTCCGCATCCCAGCATGAGTTGGGTGGCTCTCACAAGTGCCTGGGACTCCAGCTCCAGGGCCTTGAATGCCTTCTTTCTGGCCACTGCCTGTACCCACCCCCGACACACACGTGCACACCCACTCACACACACATAACAATATTTGAATATTTTTTAAAAATAACAACATGTACATAATCTGTGTTTGTAAGTAAATATGGAGGAAGATCACATGCCAGAGTTATAGAGATGTTGTCTTGGGTGGATGATTTTTTCCCCTTCTCTGCGTTCTCTGATTATTTTTGTGATTTAAATCCTTCCCTATAATTAAGGCCGTTTTTTAAAAACCGTGTATATGTGTATGTTTGTGTGTACGTGTGTGTGAGTGTGTATTGCATGTGGGTGCAGGTCCCTGCGTCGTGTGAGTGTGTAGAGGTCAGCGGTGGAGGACAGGTACCTTCCTCAATCTTCATCTTATTTTTGACACCAGGTCTCCTATTGAAGCTAGACCTCAGCAAGTAGGCTAAGGCAGCCAGCCAGCGAGCTCCCCAAACCTGCCTGTATCCGCTTTCCGGAGCTGGGGTTAAAGAATGTGCCACTCCATCCGGCCTTTTTAAAATGTGGATTTTGAGGACAGAACTCGAGTCTTGATGCTTACAAAGCAAGCACTTTACCCATGCTTGTGTTAATGCTTTGATCAGGTCCTTTTTGTGGGTTCAGCTCTGGACTTGGAGTGACCCAGGGATCCCCAAAATGCCCTCTAGAGCTGGCAAGGCAGCATGTGGGTCTCCCCTAGAAACAATTTCCTCTGCTTCCTAGAGCCATGTTCTTGTGCTCTGGGGAGAAAGCCTTGGCTATAGCCCGGGGAGGACACGAGGTCCCCCGAGAGCAACAGGAAATTACAAGTGGGAGTGTAGTTGTCAAGTGTGATTTTTCTAGGGAATTTTCCTTCCCGCCTGTGTCTGGCTGGGCTTCGGAGAGGTTTAAGAGACAAGCTCAAAGTCAGCTGCGATCCCCTTTCACTCCTTGATCTCGATGAAGAGCTGTCAGTCTGCTATCACAGCCAGTTGCCATGGGAATAACGCCAGTGTGATAAATATGTCACTCTGACTTTCTGCTGGAGTTGGAAAAGAAAGGCTGGGGAGGGAACTGGGAGAGCAGAGCAAGACTCGATTCCTTTGCAGCCTCTGCTTTCCTGGGACCCTGTGCTACATGCCACACTGACACAGGCACCCATTTTTGTTTGTGGACTTGTGTGAATAAAATCATTTGCTTCGGGGCTGGGAAGCTCACTCACTGGGCAAGAGCATCTATTGCTCAAACATGAGGACCAGAGTTCGGATCCCTAGCACCCAAGTAAAAAGGTAGGCGTGGCCACCCACATTCACCTAAAATCCCAGAACTGTGGGGGACAAAGACAGGAGATGGCTAAGGCTTGCCTACCACCAGCCTAGCCCAGGTTAACTGAAAGACAGAGAATGATGGGACAGGACACCAGCACCCTCCTCTGACCTCTACATGCACTGTATGCAAGCATCACACACACCTACATGACACACATCAAAAAGAGAAATAAAATTTACTTCCAGGAAGGAGGGGGAGTTTCACCAAGATATAAGGTTGTTCTTGATCATTGAAGTTTCGTGGACTAATTCACCTCAGAAAGAAAAGTATTTGTAAGTTTCTGCAGTGATATTTTATCTGTTTCATTTTGCTCTGTGCTTCTGCTGCTCCCTTTTGAGTCTATTTTAAGTCTGTGGCTTAGTGATGCTCGTAGAGCAAGACGTGAAAGTGGACCATGCCAGTGCTGCATCTCTGGGGAAGGCTCACAACAACCTTGTTCTGTAATAATCCTGCGACTCCCCTGGGGTTAGTTTTCATTTTACATGTCACTTCTGCCATCAGCTTCCTCCCCCCCTCCCCCACCCACAATCTCTCCATCACATCCTATATACAGAAACGCTGTAGATGTCTCTGGCTCCTGCTGCTTCACTGGGTGGGATTTACGGATCCTTCAGGTTCGAGGCCCTTTCCTATTCCTTTCTTGGGGACTAATATCTTGGGACAGACAAGTTTTCTTTCCTGACATTGTCCCAATGGCTCTTCTTCATGTTAACATTGTGACAGTAACTGACTAGACTCAGTAATGCTGGCTGGGGTTCTAAAGCAGATCCACAACACACCCCTACAGACCCTACAGTGTGTGTGTGTGTAATAGGTGTGCATAGGTGTGCCTGTGAATGTAGAGGCCAGGGGGCAGCTTCGGTGATGGTTCTTCAGGAGCTGTGTCCACTTTGCTTTGTTGAGACAGGGTCTCTCACTAGCCTGAAAATCATCAAGTAGACAAGTGAGCCCAGGGCCACCTGTCCCCGCCTCCACAGCACTGGGATTCCCGGCACTTGCCACCAAGCCGGGCTTTTTTCTGTGGCCTCTGGAAAGGAGTAAAGAATAAGAGCAGATCCTCAGACTTGCAAGACGGATCAGCCGTGCTCCGCCATTAGTGTGTTTGTCTTTTAAGGGTTTGTTTGTTTTCCTTTCTATCTTGCAGTGCTAGGGATTAAGCTCAGTGCCCTACACATGTTGGCAGGAGCTGCATTACTGAGCTCCACCCTGACAATATATTGTAATTATTTTAAAGTACCACTTTTTGATATATAGTGATTTTATGTGTTTTTATGAATTGATAAGTAAAAATATTTGTGCACTCTGTGGAGTACAATGTCATTTTGATACACAAACACATACACACAGATACATACATATATACATACACATATGCATATATATACATACACATGCATTTACATACACATATACATACACACACATACACCACACACACACATATATACACACCACACACACACACACCACACACACACACACACACACACACACACATACACACACACAAAATGATCAAGCTGATCACTCTAGACAATAATCACTTCTATATGTTGGTAACATACCAAATTCTTTCTTCTAGCCATTTCAAAAAACAAAATATCCTGACCCCTGCAAGCCTTCTGATTCTATGGAAACAACTTTTTTAAACTGTGTGTAGACTACGTGTGTGTTTGTGTGCATGGGTGTCTTAGTTAGGAGTTCTGTTGCTGTGACGAGACACCGTGACCATGCCATTTAACTGGGGATTGCTACACTTTGTTCAGAAGTTCACTCCATTGTCATGCATGGCAGCATCAGGCAGCTGTGATACTGGAGAGAGAGCTGAGAGTCTACACCAGATCTGCAGATGTAGTGCCAGGGAAGTGTTAGTGAACCCCAAAAGACCAGACAGGAGCTGATACGGCGCAGTCACATCAGGGCCTTTATTCGAGCTAGCTCAGGCTCTTCAGCCCGCTGCCAACATACAGGAGGGCTTTGGTGGAGAAGAGCCCTGAACATCTATCGGGTAAGGTTTTATAGAAAGCAGCTAGCCGGGTGGAGTGAGGAGGGTGTGTGTGTGAGAGAGTGTGTGTGTCAAGCCTGGCAAGCATCTAATTGGAGTCCAATTTGGCCTTTAGCATAAGTGGCTGGTGCTGGGAGTCAAACCATAAACTTGACTTATGTTTTCTTCTGCATTGGTGGGTGTTAGGCAGGGGCTGGGTTTGTTGGGAATTAACCTGGAAAGACTTGGTTTGTTGGGGGAGATTAACCTGGAGACTGGAGACGCAGGTATTCTTGTCGAGGTTAGCCTAGAAACTGAGCTAGGCTTCCGTTTTGTTGGGGGTAATTTGGAAGCTAATGCTAGGTACCGGCTTGTTAGTTTGCATGAATTTAAGCCCTCTAAAATGGAGTCATAACTTAAAAGATTTGGTCTCTCACAGATAGCAGAAAGATAGGGTGAGCCACTGGTCCCGGCTTGAGCTTCTGAAACCTTCGAGCCCACTTTCTGTGACACACTTCCTCTAACAAGGCCACATCTACTTCAACCAGGCCACACCTCCTAATAGTGCCTCTCTCTATGAGCCTGTGTGGATTATAACCCCCACCATAGTGGGTTATAAGATCATGTGTGTTCATGCTCAAGTGAAGGCCAGAGGTCAGCACTGAATATCTTCTCTGCCTTATTTTTTGAGACAGGGTCTCACTGACCTTGGAACTCAACTAGGCTGACTGTCCCATGAGCTCCTGAGACCTTCCTGTCTCTGCCTCCTGCCCCCCAGTACTGGGGTTGTAGACGGGCACCTCCATGCCTGGCTTTTTATATGGATGCTAGAGATCCAACACTGTACTTTGCACACTAAGCCATCCGTTGATCCCCAGAAAATACATTTTAGCTCTCACATAGGAGTGAGCACCCCACGGCTACTTTCTGTGGCTGGTGCACGCCCTTGTCCTAATGCATTCAACTCCATGCATATTGCTACCGGTGCTAGGGTTCCATCCTTTCCGTGGCTGGATTGCCTTCTGCTGCATAGACGTTCCCATGCAGGCATGTGCTTGATGTGTGAAAACTCATGTTTCGTTATGTGCTCTCTTCGATGTGTTGTTTGAAAACTCTCTGTTGACTGATTTACATAGCCAACTCAATACGGACATTCAAAGCAAGCATGACAGGGAGAGCCCAACAGTGTAGATCACTTCCCTGCATTTCACCTCAGCTGAGAGTTCTGCTCTGTTGATCACACTCATAGCTCTGAGTGTGATCTGCGAAGATCCATGTATGAGAGCTGGGTGTGATGGTACACAGTTATAATCCCAGCATTAGGAAGGTGGAGGCCGGCAGGTCACTAGGTTCCCTGGCCAGCCAGCCTCATCTGCTTGGTGCGCTCTAGGCCAGTGAGATACCCTGTCTCAAGAACAACCAGGTGGGGTCTGCAGAGATGGCTCAACAATTAAGGACACCTACTACTCGGCCAGAGGACCCAGGTTCAGTTTTCAACACTCACATGGTGGCTCACAACTCTCTGTGACTCCAGTTTCAGGGGATCTGACAGCCTCTCTGACCTTCATAAGCCACAGAAGAAGAATAAATCTCAAAAACAAAACCAAGTGTATGGTGCCTGAGAAATGACACCTAAGGTTGACTTGTGGCCTCTTTGTGCACATTCACACATACATGTACATATACTTACATTAGCATACACACAAAAGGAAACCTGGGATGCTTTCCTAGAGCAGAAGAGAGGGTGAGACTTTGTCTTTGGACCTCTGTTTGCTCTGAAAACTAACTTTTTTAAAAAATGCTGTTTATCATCACTTGACAATCTGTTCTCATTGTTCCATAGAGCCAGCACACACAAGTCAGTTTTTCTCAGACTTACATAAGTCATAGCCTAGGGTCAGGAATAGAGAGAGAGTTTATAGTATGTCTTTGTAGATAGCTGATAAGTTTGTTTTGATAGGTCAGAGGATTAATTATATTGTATTTAAGTTTTCTTGAGATTTCAGAGTTAGAATAGATGATTCTTGCTTTCTCTTAGTTCAGGTAATCATCAGCCTCCCATTAAAGAGGTATGTGTGTGTGTGTTGTGTGTGTGTGTGTATGTGTGCATGCATACGTGCAAGCAAGCGAGCATGCATGAGAGACAGGGAGACAGCTAGAGATCGGATTAGAAGTGTTAAAAAACTCTTTTGTTGTTGTTGTTTTGGTTTTTTTGTGTTTTGTTTTGTTTTTGAGACAGGGTTTCTCTGTGTAACAGCCCTGGCTGTCCTGAACTCACTCTGTAGACCAGGCTGACTTGTAACTCACAGAGATCCACCTGCCTCTGCCTCCCAAGTATTGGGATTAAAGGCGTGTGCTGCCACACCCAGATAGGTGTTTGTTCTGTTGGTTGGGTGTCTTGGCTCATGTTACACTGGCACAGCAGTATTAAGAGGCCCCACGGTGTATTGGGGTCTCTCCTTGGTTTCGTTTGATAGTGACATGAAGACACCTGGGTTTAGGTCTTGCACATTTCAGACTCCCACGAGGAGACCTCTGCATCCGGCTGTACTGTGCTCTAAGCATGATAAATGTAAAGCCCTCTTCCAGTGGGCTCTTGTCTGCTGTGCTTGAAGAGCTGTTGTCAATACAATCTGGAGAGGAAGAGTTGAGGGGACACTCGTAGAGCACGTGATTGTGCAGTGGCCATAAAGCCATTTGTGTGGGGCAGGGTTGTAGCTCTCTTGCTAGAGTGCCTGCTCATCACCACAAAGCCCTCAGCTTTATGCCCAGCATTGCAGGGAGCAGGCACATGGTGGCACTTGCCTTTCCCCCCAGCATTTGGGAGGTGGAGGCAGGATAAGAAGTTCAGAGTCATCCTCATCTGCATAGGAAAACTTGATCCACAGAGAACTTTGTTTAAAAAAGAAAATCATTTGTAATTTCTGTTAAATTGTTAAATAATTTAAGTGCCTAAACTCATTCCCTCAAATGTTCCCAACAGATATCCAGATTGTCTGTCTGTCTGTCTGTCTGTCTGTTTTTACATTCTGATGGCAGTTTCCCCGCCCTCCCCTCCTCCCAGGCCCTCTTCCCCACCTCCCTTCTGGATCCCATCCACTCCTCCTCCTCTGTTTCCCCTCAGGAAAGGGCAGGCCTCCCATGGATATCACCCAGCCATGGCCTATCAAGTTGCAGGAAGACTAGGCACCCCCTCTCCTACCAAGGATAGAGAAGGCAACCCAGTAGGGAGGGGGTCCCAAAGGCAGGCGACAGAGGCAGAGGCAGCTCCTGCTTCCACTGTTAGGAGTCTCACAGGAAGACCAAGCTACACAACTGTAACAAATGTAGTCCCATGCAGGCTCTCTGGTTGGTGTTTCAGTCTCTGGGATCTCCTGTGGGCCCAGGTTAGTTGATTCTGTGGATTTTCTTGGGGTATTCTTGACCCCTCTGGCTCCTTTGATCCTTCCTCTCCCTCTTCCACAAGACCCCCCAAGCTCCACCTGATGTCTGGCTGTGGGTCTCTGCATCTGCTCCCATCAGTTGATGGATGATGCCTCTCTGATGACAGTTGGGCTAGGCATCAATCTATGAGTATAGCAGAATAGCATTAGAAATCATTTCATGACTTTTTTTTCCCTTTGTGTTTGGTCTATCCTGGGTCTCTAGGCTATCCAGCCTCTGGTTCCTAGCTCCCCAGGCAGTCAAATATCCAGATTTTTAAAAACCATCATTCCCTCCACTGGGAAACTGTGTTGTTAAAGTCTAAAATCTATTTTGTTGTTTGTTTAGTTGGAGGTTTTTGTTTTTTGGTTGTTGTTGTTGTTGTTGAGGAAAATTCTCTCTGTGTAATCCAGGCCAGTGGCCTAGAACTCACGATCTTCCTGCCTCAGTGCTGGGATTTCGGGCACACGGAGATTAAGCTGTCTTATACTTTACTTAGTATGTGTGCATATGTGTAACATTCATGTATGGACGGGGTGGATGTTCATGAAGACCAGAGGAGGACATCAGGTGTCCTGTTCTATTGACCTCCACCTACTTTCTTTGAGACTTGCAGCTAGGGTGGTGACCACCATGTTCCAGGGAGCCCCCTGTCTCTACCTGCCACAGAACTGGGGTTATAGGCATGTGTGACCACACAAAGTTATTTACATGGTGCCAGGGATTCAAACCCAGGTCTTCTTGCATGGAAAATACTCTTAACCACCGAGCCATCTTCATAGTCCTTTAGGTTTTACCTTTGAGTAGTCAGAATAATTTGTGGTCCATGTTTTCTGATTTGTTGTGGTTGAATTTTTAAAAAATAATAGTTATTTGAAGCATAAAATTCAACCCCCTTGTTGACCCAGTTTTCCAGAGAGACTGTGGGCATTGATCTGAAAATAAAATCTTCACCTTCAGTGATTTCATTCTGCACTTTTGTATCTATCCACACTTTATAAATCCTGAGTTACAGCTAGATATGGTAGCACATACCTGTAATCCCAGCGTTAGAGAAACAGGCAGGAACGTCATGAGCTCCAGGCCATCAGCCTGCATTGTACGGTAAGGTCTCAGCAAAACTGAGCTGCCTGCTCAGGGTTTATGTTCTCTCCGATTATCCTGAGAGGAAGTCTTGTCCTGTGATTATTAAGAGCATATGGCTTTGATTTCTCTTCTAGAAACACAGCTAGAGGGCTGGGGATGTAGCCCAGTGGTTAGAGTGCCTACCCAGCATGCACAGAGCCCTGAGACCCATTCCCTGTGCCGTATATGCTGGGCTAATGGCACATGCTTGTACTTTGGAGCTGGAGCTGGGGAGGCAGAGGCAGGAGGAGCATGGTCATCTTTGGCTGTGTAGGGAGTTCAAAGCCATCCTGGGCTAGAAACTTTGTCCAAAAGAAAAGAAGGAAGAGAGGGAGGAGATGGTCACGTAGCTCTTCTGAGTAGGCTTGCCTTCAGAGGGGAGCTGTTTGGTGAAAGGAGAGTGTACCAGACACCTTCTTGGAATAACTAGTTTTCTGAAGCCTTACCCTCTTTCTTCTCAGTGTGCATGTGCTTGTGTGTTTGTTGCACGCTTGTGTAGGCCAGAGCAGGGCATCTGGTGTCTTCCTCTATTATGCCATGTCTTATTACTACCTTGACACAGGGTCTCTCACTGAACCAGAAGTTCCGTGTTTTGTTGTTTAAAGTGTTTCAGCTAGCCTGGCTGGTCGGGGGTAACAGGCTTATACACCATGCCTGGGTGCTGGGGATTCAAACCCAGGTCCTCATGCCTGCCGAGCAAGTGCTCTTACCCACTGAGCTATCTCCCAGCCCTTACCACCCCCCTTTTTAAGGCAGCCCGATTGTTGGTGTAGAGCCTCCTAGCCATTCTTTGAAATGTGACTACTTACCAAGCTGCCCAGCTGTACACTGACTCTCTACTCACCTGGGGAGTCTCTGTTCTCAGCCTCTCTTTGAGTCTCAGTTTTTCTCTGTGGTCTCCCCCACCCAGGCTCAATGTGATGAGCGTCCCCAATCGAATTATCAGCCACTCGGATTTCGTTTAATCCCGAGGACACAGTACATCTGGACCGAGGAGCCGTGGATATGGTCATATCAGTTTTCTTCTCTCAATATTTGCTTATTTCCTCTAGAGCACAGGATAGCTTAGGTAGAGAGATACTACATACGATATTCTTGCAAACAACAAAACATTCTTAATGAAATGTCATGCTAATCTCTTGGATTTCATCCTTTTGTGATAGAATCTAATGATGAGATTAGATCCGAATGCCACAGAGCAGCCGTAATCCTCTGTACTCTTCATCCTATTTATTTAGGTTGAAGAGTTTTACTTGTCTCTTTGGAGCGTCTATGTTAATTGAGTACTCAGTATTCATTACGAATAATCATGCCTGTTTTCTTGTTGAGCTTCGCAAGGGCTCTTTTGCCTTCTGTGAAAGCTGAGCAGACTGTATTAACTCCTGGTTTAATTTAAAAAAACAAAACAAAACAAAACAAAACAAAAAAACAGCGTGGAACTTTTGGGCACCAACACCTTGAAGAACTCCATGTTTAATAACGGGAAGGCTCGCCATCAGATCTGAATTAATAATGCGGCTGAGTTATGGTTTCAGAAGCCGGAGTCCTTGACCCGTTAGGTTGAAAGCATCCTGGCCGCCCTGAACCTCTATGGGTCCTTTAGCTGAGCCATTTCCCCTGTGAATAATTAGAGGCATTTGAAGGTATTGCATAGAAGCCAATTTGTGTCTTTCACTTTGCATATTGCTGAAGCCACATGAATTAATCATGAGCAGGGCCAAAAATTAACTTCTTCAGACACATATTTTGATGGGTCATGAGGGAGAATATAAAGTGATCTGTAAAATATTCCACTGATCCTCTGAGTATTAAATTATTATACCTACAGGCTAATTTTTGGGGGGGTGGAGGGAGTCCCTTCCCTTCTGGAACTGTCTAGCCTATTTGAAAGAGATCAAGGCTTTTTATTTTCCAGAGATATAAATGAGCAATGTTAGGTATTTCTTGAAAACCTTCATTCTTGTGTTGACTCTTGGTTTTAATTTTAGGAGTTACTGTTTTTAAATGTTTAAACTACATTTGTCATTTGTGTGTGTGTGTGTGTGTGTGTGTGTGTGTGTGTATAAGCATGTGTAATTTATAGGACGACTTGAGAGTTTTTGTTCTCTCCTTCCACCAGTGTGAGCTTGGGGATTGAACTCAGGCTGCCAGGCTTGGCCGCAAGCCCCTTTACCCACTGGGCCATCCATCTCACCAGTATGAGTTATTCCTTCTTTTATTTTAAAATTATTTGACTTTTAATCTCCTATAACCACACAGGAACTTTTGGCTGGTTTGGTTAAAAAGTTATTATGCAGTCCATTCATTTTAAGCACCTATGATAACAAACCAGTGTAATACGGATTTCCATATCTGCTTAAAATCTAGTTTTACATTAAAATTATTTTTCTCTCCTTTTCCATTTTTCTTCTTTTCAGCCAGTGAAACGGAAATTGCGTTCTTCTGTGGAGAAGATTATATGAGATACAAAGCTAATCCCATCTCATCCTGGTGAGAGTGTCTGGGCACACCTTCGCATACCTTTAGTCCACAAGTGATTTTTTTTAACTTGTCAAATAAATCTTTTTAAAAAAGTCCTTGGCTTTATTTCTCTCTGTAGAAGTTCTTCACTCCCAACCTCTTGTCTCCCTGCCTTTCCTTCCCCCCTCCTTCCCTCCCTCCCTTTCTTGTTATAAACTGAGCAAAACCGGTTTTTGTTTTGTTTTTTTTGAGACAGGGTTTCTCTGTGTAACCCTGGCTGTCCTGGAACTCACTCTGTAGACCAGGCTGGCCTTGAACTCAGAAATCCGCCTGCCTCTGCCTCCCAAGTGCTGGGATTAAAGGTGTGCGCCACCACTGCCCAGCACGTGAGCAAAACATTTGATTTTAAAAATTGTTTGTTTACCACATACTTATGGTCACTTGATCTTCCACAAAGGAACTAAAACCATACAGTGGAAAAAAGACAGCATCTTCAACAAATGGTGCTGGTTCTACTGGTGGTCTACATGTAGAAGATTGCGAATTGATCCATTCCTATCTCCCTGTACAAAGCTCAAGTCCAAGTGGATCAAGGGCCTCCACATAAAACCAGATACACTGAATCTAATAGAAGAGAAAGTAGGGAAGAGTCTTGAACACTTGGGCACAGGGGAAATGTTCTTGAACAGAACACCAATGGCTTGTGCTCTAAGATCAAGAATTGACAGATGGGACCTCATAAAATTACAAAGCTTCTGTAAGGCAAAGCACACTGTCAATAGGGCAAAATGGCAACCTACAGATTGGGAAAAGATCTTTACCAATCCTACATCCGATAGAGGGCTAATATCCAATGTATATAAAGAACTCAAGAAGCTAGACTCCAGAGATCCAAATAACCCTATCAAAAAATGGGGAAGAGAGCTAAACAGAGAATTCTCAACTGAGAAAACTCTAATGGCCGAGAAGCACCTAAAGAAATGTTCAGAACACATCCTTAGTCATCAGAGAAATGCAAATCAAAACAACCCTGAGATTTCACCTCACACCAGTCAGAATGGCTAAGATCAAAAACTCAGGTGACAGCAGATGTTGGCGAGGATGTGGAGAAAGAGGAACACTCCTCCATTGCTGATGGGAATGCAAGTTGATACAACCTCTCTGGAAATCAGCTTGGCAGACCCTCAGAAAAATGAACATAATACTACCTGAGGACCCAGCTATTCCACTCCTGGGCCTATACCCAGAAGAGGCTCCAACATGTAATAAAAACACATGTTCCACTATGTTCATAGCAGCCATATTTATAATAGCCAGAAGCTGGAAACAACCCAGATGTCCCTCCACAGAGGAATGGATACAGAAAATGTGGTACATTTACACAATGGAATACTACTCAGCTATTAAAAACAATGACTTCATGAAATTCTTAGGCAAATGGATGGAACTTGAAAATATCATCCTGAGCGATGTAACGCAGTCACAAAAGAATGAACATGGTATGTACTCACTGTTAAGTGGTTATTAGCCCAAATGTTTGAAATACCCAAGAGTCACTTTGCAGCAACACAAGGGCTGAGTGTGAGTTCCCAGATGGAGGACTTGGAGAAAGGACTGAAGGAGCTGAGGGAGTGTGCAGCCCCAGGGAGGCAGCAACAGTGGCAACTGGCCTGACCTCCCAATACTCCTGGAGACTGATCCACCAACCAAAGAATACACGTGGAGGGACCCATGGTGCTGACCACAAATGCAGCAGAGGAGGGTCTTGTTAGCCATCAGGGGGAGGGAGAGGCCCCTGGGCCTGAGGGTGTTAGATTCCCCCAGTATAGGAGAATGCCAAGGAGGGAAGACAGGAGTGGGTGGGTGGGTGGGTTGGAGAATATCCCCATAGTGGCAGGGGGAGGGCAGAGGGAATGGGGAGGTTCCAAAGGGGAGATCTGGAAAGGGGGAAACATTTGAAATGTAAATAAAATATGAAAAAAAGAGAAAGAAATAATTTTTCTTAAATTACATTTCTGTGAGAAAAAATAAACATGTGGTAGACCTGAGATTTAAAAATAAAAAAAAATTAACAGAAAAAAAATTGTTTGTTTAAAAAGCACTACTTCTTAGGGTAAGGGGACATAGCTCAGGTTAAAGTGCTTGCTTACCTAGCACCCATGAAGCCCTGAGTTCCATCTCCAGCAATGAATAATCCCCATGTGGTGGCACATGCCTGTAACCCAGCACTTGAGACATAAAAGCAAATGAATCAGAGGTTCAAGATCATCCTTGTCTGTACAGGCTACATGAGGCCCTGTTTTAAAAATAAATACATATTATTTTATTTCCTAAATTAGGGACTATTTGGTGGCTTAACATGTTGGCTTCTTTAAAGAGATAAAACCAGAGCCAAGGAGATGGCTAAGAGCACTTGCCACACAGCATGAGGAACTGAGTTCAAATCCCCACTACCCCTGTGAAGAGCGGGACTTGGCCAGATGCTCCTGTAACCCCAGAACTATGGAGGGCAATGACAAGAATGTCACTGGGGTGTGCTGACTGCCAACTTAGCTCCAGGGTCAGCAAGAGACCCCTCCTCAAAGGAACCAATCAGAGAGTGGAAGCAGGACACCCAACATCCACTTCTGAGTTCTCTGTGTTAGGTGTGCACATACCATATATAACACACACAAACACACACACACACAGAAAGAGAGAGAGATTAAAACGTTTTTAGAAAAAGGTGCAACCAAGATCATATTGTTCTGTGGTTTTTTGTTGTTTGTTGTTTGTTTTTTGTTTTTTTGGTTCTCTTTAGAGAAACTGTTACTGGCTTTGGCTGCCAGACATTGCATGAGGGGACAGCCATAGCCATCTTTTACCCCCGGAGTGTCAGCTGTATACCCCCAAGGCATTGGGGAGCGGTTATTTTAGGGAGATCTCCTGCTGTAAATGGGATGCTTTGCTTTATTTTATTTTATTTTGCATCAAACCACACAAATAGCACTGCTAGCATTTTTTTCTGGGACATTTCCTGACTTTATAATAACAAAGTGTAATAGAATCAAATTCATTTGTCAGGAGAGAGTAGGTAGCTGGATATGTGTGAACTGCGGAGAGGCATTCTGTGCCCTGGAAGACACATCCTTCCAAAGCCACCTGACTTCTCGGTCCTGGGGGTGGCTGAGCACTGGCCGTGTTGAAGGGGTCTCTCAGCTAGCATGGGTCTGCTTGGAACTCTAGAAGGACAGGCTGGTTCTGGACTGCCGCCTCTGGCCTCTTACTTTGCCAACAGGGCAGGCTGGTTTTCATTGTGGTAATGGAGCCAGCTTAATGTTTTTCTCTTTAATAAACAGCTCAGCGAGTCTGATTAGCATGGTCGGAAGCACTCTACTCTGCAGAAATGTTTAATAGAGTCCTTTTCTTAAAACAGAGATTGTTTGTCTTATTCATTCGTTCATTAAGGGAAGTGCTGAATACACAGATAGCCTCGGACAATTGTTGCCTCAATAAGTGGGAGAGAGAACCTGGCTTTCAGTAGAATAGGACAGACTATTGCAGGAACACAGAAAAGGGGGTAATCAGTTCTGTATGATATCATTTTTGTTTTATTACTTTTCTAAGTCCTAGTTGAGCTTTGTCTTCAAAAACTGAATAGACATTTTTGCTGAGGGAAAGAGTTGTTTTTGGTGGTGGTGGTGATGGTGATGGTGGTGGTGGTGGTG
>JADRCH010000032.1:8211294-8228284 GCA_019843965.1 Rhynchomys soricoides | reverse complement strand
TGGTAGTGGTGGTGGTGATGGTGGTGATGGTGGTGGTGGAGGTGGTGGTGGTGGTGGTGGTGGTGGTGGTAGTGGTGGTGGTGATGGTGGTGATGGTGGTGGTAGTGGTGGTGGTAGTGGTGGTGGTGGTGGTGGTGAAGGTGATGAAGGTGGTTTTGTTGCTGGGCATGTGTCGCCAGTGTTCATGAGGGGGACGGGGGGCGCAGCTTTGTGGAGTCGGTTGTCAGTCCTTCCCTAGTTTCATGAGATTGGGGATTGAACTTGAATCCTGAGGTTTGTCTGGTGAGTACTTTATTCACTGAGCCATGTCACCAGCCTGAATGTGTCATCTTGTTGTTGTTTTTAAGAGGCACAGAGATCAAGTGGCAGGGAAAGCTTGGAGCTTTGGTAGAAAGTGCAGGTTCCAAGGGCTGGGGACAGGGACTGTGATTTCAGAGCGTGAAATAAACATGGGAAATGACGAGAATTCTAGAAGAACGTTTGGACAATGTGCATGACCTGGGGTAGAGGAGACCTTAAACTGTGGCTTCTGGCCTTCGTCAGATCTGACATGCACATATGACAGAACTAGGTTAAAAAAATCAGTGGCTGGGGAGGATCTTAGTTCAGTTCTCAGCACCCACCTCCAGGGGGTCGCAAGCGCCCGTAACTCCAGCTCCGAGGGATCCCACGCCCACTTCTGGCCTCTGTGAGCGCTGCACACATGTACACAAGCCCACACACAAGCATACATACATATAAGTTTAAAACGAATCATAAAAACATCACATGAAAGTCAAAACACAAAGACTGGAAGGGTCTACTTGCACATGTAAAATGGTGGATCGGTTTCTAGAATATTTAAAGAACTCTTGCAAATCAATAAAGACAACCATACAACAGAGATTTACAAAGATTTGTATAAAAGGAATACAGGGAGGTAGACAAGATGCTTAGCAGGTAAAAGACATGCTACTGAGCCTAAAGACAGACAGACAAAGAGACAGAGACAAAGACAGAGAGACATAGAGCAAGACAGAGACTGCGGGCGGAAGAGGAAGGGGGGGAGAGGGAGAGAATGAGCGAACACACGTGTGTCTAACAAATGTGAAGACACACACCCTGTTTTTCAAGGAAACTGAAGTTAAAATAGCAGGCTGCTACCCTCCATTAACAGATTGACAAAGAGGAACGGGTCTGGCAGCACACTGGCAGGGATGTGTGCCTGTGCTCCTCATGGAAGTGTGAGTCTTGTACAGTCATCTAAATGGGCCTTTTGGAGGAGTGTCTGCTGAAATAGCTGCAAATTACAGGGACCTAGAAGTTCCAATTCCTGGAGTCTTTTCCTAAGAAATCTCTAAGAAGAGAATTCATGGTAGAGTTAAAAATAGGAACCTGTGACCAGCCTAAGCTGTGGTTATAGAGAGGCTGTCCAACTGCACGTCTCTGTGTTCTGGATTTCTAGTTAAGCAACAATGAGGACATCGTGCTGTTCAGTGACATGGAGTCTGAGACATATCGATGAATGAAATTGCAGAGGTCTCAAACAGATGCGACAAAATCTCTAAAAAAGCACATTGGGCCAGTGAGATGAGTCTTGGTGGGTAAGGGTGCTTGCTGCTAAGCCTGATGACCTGAGTTCGATCCCAGGGAACACGTGGTGGTGGGAGAGAACTCACTCCCACAAGCTGTATACAAATACTGTGGTTGCTATGATGGCCAGTATTGATTTTCGCTCTGACTGAACCTAGGAGACAAATCTCTGGGCGTGTCTGAGTTTCTAGATTTGGTTAATTGTGATGAGAAGACCCACACTCGCTGTAGACATGATCTCCTGGGCTGGGGCCCTGGACTGAGAAAAAAGGAGCAAGTGAGCTGAGCACAGCATCCATCTCTCTGCTTCCCGACTGCGGGTGTGATGTGAGCAGTGCTCACGCTCCTGCTGCCGTGCCCTCCCCACCAAGATGGGCAGTGCCCTTGACCTGTGAGCCTAATAAACCCTTCCTCTCTGAAGTTGCTTTTGTTTTGTCTCAGCAACAAGACATATAGCTTTTGCAGCATACATGTGTGCAAAGGGACACACAGGAGGAAGCTAGGGGCAGGAAGCAAAGGCACAAAGAGTCTTGTCTACAGGCTTAATTTTACCAGACTATATCTGCATTCAAAAAATCAGTAAAAGCACATCTACTCTCTCTATATAGTAAAATTTAAAAACAGCAGCAACAACAACAAACCCATCAGGTAAATATGAACACAGCAGTCTGTCCCTCTGCTGGTCCTTCTGTTCTCCCTGTCCTGCTCCGGGGTCCCGTGCCAGGGTCCCGTGCCGGGGTCCCGTGCCATGAGCTCCATGCAGTTCAACAAGAGCCTGTCCTCTGGGCTCTCGGCTGAGGCCAAGAACTGGCTCCTGTCCAACTATGATCCCCAGAAGGAAGCCAAACTCTGAAGCTGGATAGAGGGACTCACGGGCCTCTCCATTGGCCCTGACTTTCAGAAGGGTCTGAAAGATGGGGCTATCCTATGCACACTCATGAACAAGCTGCAGCTGGGCTCTGCCCCCAAATCAGCCACTCTATGCAGAACTGGCAGCAGCTAGAAAACCTCTCCAACTTCATCAAGGCCATAATCAGCTATGGCATGAACCTCGTGGACCTGTTTGAAGACAATGACCTGTTTGAGAGCGGGAATATGACACAGGTTGAAGTGTCTCTGCTTGTGCTGGCAGGAAAGGCCAAGACCAAGGGGTTGAAGAGTGGAGTGGACGTCAGGGTCAAATATTTGGAGAGACAGGAGAGGAACTTTGACAATGCTACCATGAAGGCTAGCCAGTGCATCATCGGATGCAGATGGGCACCAACAAATGTGCCAGCCAGTCTGGCATGACAGCCTATGGTACCAGGAGACATCTCTATGACCCCAAGAACCACATCCTGCTTCCCATGGACCACTGCACCATCATCCTCCAAATAGGCACCAATAAATGTGCCAGCCAGGTGGGCATGACCGCTCCAGGGACCCAAAGGCACATTTATGACACCAAGCTGGGCACCGATAAGTGCAACAATTCTTCCATGTCCCTGCAGATGGGCTACATGCTGGGTGCCAACCAGAGCAGCCAGGTCTTCAGACTCGGGCGGCTCTGCAGCTGACGGGGCTCTGGCTGTGGGTGACCGCCAAGGCGAGGCCCCTGAGCACATGGCCTACTGCCAGGAGGAAGCCAGCTACTGAGCACCAAGGGTGCCAGCTCCCTGCATTGCATCAGCATCCCTGTGTGGTTTGGGGGGTTTTCATTGTGTTGTCTTGTGTTTTGAAATTGGTCATCTCTTTGTATCTCTTTCTGGTCTGGAACTCGTTGCAATCCTCCTGCCTCAGCTTCCTGAGGGCTTGGGATGACAGGTCTGTGCTATCTATGCTCCCTCCTCACTCACCCATCATGCCTCGCTTCCTTCCCAGGAATGATGCACCCGGCAAGGATCATGGGTGTCCTTGGTGGGATAGAGAGGCTGTACATTTCCCAGTGGGCTGTGGGAGACGCTGGCCCCCGAAGGTCTTCCAGTTTCTTCATCTCTTTCCTGTCAGTTTGTGGTCTGTGAACCCGTGGGAATTTCAGGCAGTTTCAATGAAAGAAAACAAGGGGTTTGGGGTTTTGTTTACCCCAAAAGTATTGGGGTACACTGGGCTTTAAAATACTGCAGGCATTCTGAGGGAATAAATTTGCTTTCCCAAGACCCTCAGACTTCACCCTCCTTTGCCCAGTGGGGAAGCTGAGACAAGCCAGATATGACCCCAGAACCTGCAGCCCTCCCTTGCTCCTCTGGTTTGTGAAGGTCTCAGCTCTCCCTGTGTCCCTGTGCAGGCCTGATTAGCTGTGCTAGGGCCGTGGCCTCAGAAAGTGCTGCATGTGACCCACAGGGGTCCCTGCGCTGCCAGATAATATGAAATTCCCTGTGTGGACCAAAAAACCAATAAAAACCTCTGTTTCTAAGAAAAAAAAATCATGAACATATGAACATTTTGGTATATTATTCCCCTCTGAATTGTTTCTTTCTGTATTAATATTTTAATGCTTATGTATTTTAAGTTTTACAAATAATATTTATTTTTAGAAACCATCTTGATGGTGAAATATATAAATTTTATATACAACTGCGTCTATAGTATTATAAACACATATAATATGTACTGTAGCCTAAGCTAGCCTTAGACTTGTTGTGTAACCAAGGATGAACTTGAATTCCTGATCTTTCCGCCCTTCCCTCCCATGTGTCAACAAGCCCTGTTAAATACTGGTGCAGGGAGACCAAACACAAGTCCTCATGGGTGCCGGCACCAGCGGAGCCACATCCTTGCCTCCTGAATTCCCCTTTCCTAAGGTCAGTTCCTTGTTCACCATTCTATACCAGACATTTCCTGCATATATAGTTTAAGAATATAGGCAACGTAGGTATACTGGCACATATCTAAAGTCCCACATACTTAGAAAGCTGAAGTGGGGGGAGCACACATTTTGTCATTTGGCACATATATACATTTTTAAAGATTATGTTTATAGTGTGTGTGTGTGTGTGTGTGTGATGGTCAATATATGCAAATCAGAAGACAACTTTCTTCTTCCACCACGTGAGACTGAGGTCCTCTTGCCTGGCAGGGAGCACCCACACCCACGGAGCCATCTCAGCATCTGGGGGTTGTAATCTTAAATACAGTTAAGAGGCCTCATTTTGTTCCAGTCGCTGCAGTCAGACATCAAACAGTCGTTTGGTCCCACAGTAGAGCTGTCTGGAGCATGAAGGAAGCTTGTTTCCTGTGGAGAAGACAACTGCAAGAGTTGTCACAGTGACAACCATACATGTGCACAAATTAATGTCAAATGAGACACTCTCTGAAGGTCCCTTAACAGCCAGACACAAAGTGAGTTCTCATCACATGTGACGTAGTTCTTGCAAAGGACTGTCTCAGATGCCACAACTTCATTTTGGAACAAAGGACTCTGACCCTCAGAGACATTGAGCCACTTGCCGGGGCATAAAATCTGATTAGAGGTTTTCTTTTTGTTTGCATTGCAAGAATTGAGTTATCTGGGTCAATGGAATATACACACATGGAGCAGGCAAGATGGCTCAACAGGTAAAGGTGCTTGCTGCTAAGCCTTATTTCCTGAGTTCCATCCCCAGGACCCACATGGTGGAAGGAGAAAATCACTTGCTGCACACTGTCCTGTGGCTGCCATGTTCAGGGCATACACACACGTACAAACATCCATCTTGCTTCTGACTTCATACCTCACTTTCAGAGATGCTTTGAGAGAGTGGCATTGGGCACTCAGGGAACACGCTAGGAATGTCGTCCACCCTGCAGCAGTGGGCAGCTTCCAACCATGCTCAGCACAGGACTTCACGCCCATCCTTGCCATCCTCAGTGGGAAGAACCTGTCCTCTCTTCCTGTGTCAGAGGAACGCACAGGCCCTGCTGCTAGGCACGTGGGTTGTGCGAGCCTGGAGGATCATTTTACCACAGCAGACGTGTCTGTTTCAATGCTTTTCCAGATATGTGCAACAGCAATGATCCTGTCCATACGTGACACCCGAGGATGTGGCCCAGCCTGAGGACTCTGGAGGACAGGATGGGGGCAGGACAAACCTACTTCTGATAATACATTGGTCCTTTGTGGCAGGCTCTGAGATTGCTGGATTGCTTTCTTAGTTGGCAGAGCAGTCTAAACGCAGCTGTCTGAGCAACTGTGTGTGCATACCTGTGTGCACACATGATCATGTGAGGGGGTGTGTGTGTGTATGTAGAGGGTATGAACGCACACATGTGCACATGCCTGTGGAGGCTGAGAACAACAAATAGGTTCCATCATTGGGCTGGAATTAGCCACTTAGGCTAGGGCCATGGAGCCCTGGGGATCCACCTGTCTCCTCTTCCCTAGGGGCTTTTTCTACAGATTCTGTGCTTTGAACTCACGATACTTTGTGCTTTTAAAAAATATTTTATTTGTTTATTATTTATTCATGTATTTAATGTACGTGTATGTCCATATATGTGAATGATGTCAGTCCTCACCGTCCACCATATTTTGACAGGGTGTCTGTTGCTTGCTTCGTCTGATGCCTAAGCTAGACAGCCTGCAAGCTTCTGGGAAATGCTTCTGTCTTTGTATTCTGTTTCACTGTATGATTGCTGAGATGCAGACAGACTCTGCTGCCACCGGCTTTATATGCGTCCTGGGGATTCGAACTTGAGTCCTAATACTTGTATAGCAAGTGCTGTACGGGGAGGACCATCTCCCTGACCCCAGGCAGCTGGACTTCTGTCATCCTTCTCTCATTATGTGTACTTTTGGGGGGATGGGCTCAGCTCATGATGGCTGTTTGACCTATGTTATTCTCAGAAAGTCTCAATGAATCTGACTAGGAAAGTTAATTCAATAGGAAAATATTCTCTTAGTTGATTCATCAGTGATTTGAACTCTGCCATTGGGACAAGTGGGCTTAGGGCTCTGCAGACTTCAGCATCCCAGTATCTTACAGGGACCCCACTGTATGACACCTGTGGCTTTCCTCTTCCCTTCCCTTCACTCTGTGCTTCCGGCATCTCTGGGAAGTGCAGGTATAGAGGAGAAGCCATACCTGTTATATCTCTCCATCTGAAACATTTATCCAATGATTCAGACCTGAGATCAGCCTCCTGTTCCCAAATGTGCATTTTGGGTGAGAACATGAACGTAAGAATTTAGGTAATGGCCTTTGGAGACTCGTCTCTTTCTTTGAGAGATCATACAATGTATAATGGCCTAGAAGAAGCATCTGAGATACTTGTCACCTGCTCACATGGTGTTTTATAGAGTGTGGCCTGCCCTGTTCTGTGCTGCTCTGAGTGAGTACTCAGACAATAACAACTTTTGTAGGCAGCCAGGCTGAAGATGGAAAAAATCCACTTTGGGTCCCAGATGATGCTGTATGACTCTTTTGAAATAAGCAGAGGCAGAGTGTGATTCAGTGGGTAATATTCCTGTAATACAAGCCTGAGGACCTGAGTTAAGATTCCCAGAACTCACTTAAAAGCAGATGATGAGCCAGAGAGGTGGCTCAGTGGTTAAGAGCACTGGCTGTTCTTCCAGAGGACTGGGGTTCAGTTCCCAGCAACCATATGGTGGCTCACAACCATCCACAACTCCAGTTTTAGGTAACACTCAACACCCTCTTCCTACCTCTATGGCCTCTTGTATGTGTGTGGAGCACATACATACACTTAGGCACACACATATATACATAAAATAAAATACTTATTTTAAGAAAAACCCAGGTGGGCCAGTGAGATAGCTCAGTGGATAAAGATGTGTGTGACCAAGCCTGACGACCTCAGTTTGATCATCAGGACCTACTTGGTAGAAAGAACTGGTTTCTTCAGAGTGTCCTCTGACCTTCAGATACATGCTGTGGCACGTACACACACACACACACACACACACACACACACACACACACACACACACACACCCCACCTTCAGCCAAAGCTGAGGAGACTTAGAGGTCCTAGGTGGCCAGCCCCTACCACCTCTCTGCTACACACTCTGACTTCAACTCTTTCTGGCATGAATGAATGACCTAGAGATTGGGTTTCGGTTTTAAAACAAAGTTTGGCAGGTATCTGACACTCATTTTATAGCGAAATAATCCACTGGGTCTGTATAGAAGAAATAGATTTATATAATCAGCTTTATGAACTTGGGTAGACTGGGCTCTGGGGGAAAAATGCTCAGTGTTCCTGAATGCTTATGTATTTCAAAGGAAGTTGAGAAAATATGATTAGGAATTGTGTTGGAGGGGCTGGGGTGTGGCTGGGTGTGGCTGGGGTGTGGCTGAGTTGATAGGCTGCTTGCCGAACATGCATGAAGCCAGGGGTGTGATCCCCAGCTCCATGTAAACTGGACATGGTGGTGCATGTCTATAATGCCAGCACTTGGGAGATGGAGGTAGGAGGATCGGAAGGTCAGTCACCCTTTATATAACGGGTCAGCCTGGGCTTTGTGAGACCTTGTCTTCAAAAGAGAGAGACAGAGATACAGATGATATCCGTCTCTCTTCTGTAGAGGCTGTATCTGCATCTCCGGATATCAGATGTATTTCTCTGCCCAGTAGTTTCCTGTATGCCCAGAGGCAGTTCTGTGTCTTGTGAGGATTTTTTTTTTTTTTGACAGCCAGAAACAAAACATTATTCTGATTATCCACCACAGGAAAGGTAAGTGTCCTAGCTTATCTATCTGTTTCCTTTCGGACGTCCCTGGAAAGCAGAGTGGAGAGCTCAACAGTGGCTTCTAGGACTCTCCACATTGCCGAGCAATCTCCCTCACTTGCCTCAAAGCAAAGTTGCTTGCTTAGAAGTGACCTAGAAGTGAACTTGTGGCGACATTAAAAATTATACAGATTACAAAAGGCGAATGGTGCACTTCTGCACGGGCTGAGTTGTTTGTCTTGCTGTGTTTGCTTTAGGCAAGCGTGAGGGGAGGGAAGGAACATCCACTTTGCAGTCAGGCAGCAGCAGCAGCATGAAGAGCCGGCACCCACCACCACTGACCTAGAGGTCTGACCTTGGTGGAACGGACGCCTCAGTCTTCCACTCCATTAAGTGGGATGTCTATGCTGACTTTAGGATTGCCCTTGGGCTCAGAGAAAATAATCTAGCAAATCTAGACACATATAGACACAGAATCTTACACACATGCGATTCTGGCCTATCCATGCTTTATTGACAACATTAATCTCACTGCAAGTGTGCACACTGGGGCTGGGGAGATGGTTCATTTGGTAGGGGACTTGTCACACAAGCATGAAGAGCTGGGTTCTCAGCCATAGCATCCACATAAAAAAAGCTGGGCATGGTGGTGTGTGTCTGTATTCCCACTGCTAGGAAGGCAGAGACACAAAGATTCCTGCAGCTCTCTGGCCAGCCAGTCTGGCCAAATTGGGGAACACTGGGATCAGTGAAAGAAACTGTTTCAGAAAGCAAGATGGACGATCTGGAGAGATGGATCTGCAGTTAAGAACAGGTACTGCTCTTCCAGAGGATGCGAGCCCGGTTCCCATTCCCTGTGGTAGATGGCTCACAAATGAACTCTAGTTCCAAGGAACTGGACACTCTCTTCTGGCCTCTAAGGGCGCCTACATTCCTGTGCACATATCTAAACAATTACAAAAAGTAAGTCTTTGAAAAAGAAAGAAAATCAGGTAGAGAGTGATTGAGAAAGACAACTGATATTGATCTCTGTGCTCCCCGTGGACATGGACATGTGCACACGAGAATGTGCACTCTCATGCACTCACACACATGAACACTACACACACACACACACACACACACACACACACACACACACACACAAGAATCTGTAGATGCTGAACAAAATGTCCTATCCTACACAAGCAGGCACTCATGATGCCAAGACTTCTGGTGAGGTAGGCACATCTACCACCCATTTGCCAGTGTCTGCCAATCAAATTCTCAGCTCTGCAATGGCCCAGATGTTCTCAGAACCCAGGAAGGACTCTAGTTTTCCAAGAACCTCTCTCCTTTCTGTCTCCTTTTCTTGGACGCGTTATACCTGGATGCAGGCGATCCAGAGCGCGTAACCTGATATCTACTTTTTCTGACTGCTTTGTTTTCCAGTGAGGAACAGTAGGCTCCTTCAAACAGCAGAACAATCGACATTCCCTCTGTTTCTGGGCATACCTTGCTTCAAGTTCAGGTATAGAGCAAATGGTTGCAGAGAGAAGCCAAACGTGGTTTCTGGGTAGAATAGTCTTGTAAGGTCAGTTTTTGCAGTTTGACTTTTCTAGATCTGAAGCTCAGGACCAGCTGTTGGCTGCCCCACCACTGATCCATGGAGCTTGCGTACTCCAGTGATATAAAACCTTCCTGCACTGCACATAATTAGCCCACACTATATCCAGGCAGTTGGTGCCTGTCTGCTCTTTGTTGGCCACAAGGTGGCAGCAGAGTCTGCCAAGGCCCGGAAGCTGTGGGCAGAGCCTGTGAGTCACCTACTCATCACCTAGAGTGGGTGGTTGGCCCACCTGCGGGTGGCTGGCCGTGGAGTTCTTTAGCTCAAAGTCAAATCCTTTAGCTTGTGACTGTGGTGGCACTTGCCAGTGCTCAGAAGTGGTAGCTGGCTTCTAACATTTGATTTAATTTAAAAGCCAGGACCTAATTATTCTAAAGCCATAAAGCCATTCCCGTATTGTGTCTCTGTTATTGCTGGTGTGTGTGTGTGTGTGTGTGTGTGTGTGTGTGTGTGTGTGTGTGTGAAAGCCTGTGGAGGGAACAGAAGTTGACATGAGGTGCCTTCCTCTATTTTGGGGACAGTCTCTCTCTGAACCTGGTAGTCACTGATTGGCTAGACTCACAGACCAGGGAGCTCTGTTAGCTGCCTACCTCCACCTCACTTCCTGGACTGGGTTGCAGGTGTGCACACTATGCCTGACTTTACATAGGTGCTGGGGATTCCACCTGGCCCCTCATAGGAGTACAGTACAAGCACTTGCCCACTGAGCCATTCTCCCCAGTCCCCCATCTTGCCGACTTCTAGAATATGAAGGATGAGCTAACATTTTACCGAATGCCCTGCTTGTGTGCTGAGGATCATTTTTCAAAGCTGAAGACATGAGCAAGTTCTAAAAGCTCCCCAGCCTGATGCCTCCTGGTACACTACAACTGGCACCTCCATTGTTTGGGCCTGTGTGGAAGGTAAACTGCTTCCCTAGCCAATGGCAGAATAATCCCTGCCCAGGAGGGTGTCTAGGAGCTGCCCTCTTGTACCCAGGTACAAGAGCTTTGGAGGCACAGGAACACCTATGACAAGAATATGAGAATAAGTCTGAGGAAGGGGACATCTCCTCTTTTCTTCCTGAAGGCTGAATGCTCTCAAATACAATGAGGCCATGCAGCTGACTCATGCCTTGTATAAAACCCCATGCTCGTCCCTCACTTACTTTGACAATTAAGAAACTTCACACTTAGGCAGTGTATTAGAACCAAGAACAAAAAATGAATATATATTATTTAAAGGGATTCGCTAAATTGGTTTACATGACAGGCTGGGCCATCCAGCAATGGCTACCTACATTCTGGAGAAGCTGAGAGGCCAGCAGATACTCCCTTCAGGAAGCCACAAGCCTCATCTGCAGCCGAGGGCCTGGAGGATCCCTGGAGGGGCACTGGTCTTCCATCCACAGTGGAAGGCTGAAGAAGCTGCGTTCTGACGTCACCGTAGGATGGCATGGTGGTGGCAGCAGCAACAGCAACAGCAGGATGGATGCATTGGCCAGCAAGAAGCAGAGGCAGGTGAGCAACACCGCTTCTTCCTTGGACCTCTTATTTACTTATTTATTTATTTATAGAACATTCTGTATTCTTTGACAATTTTATGCAAGTAAATAATGTATATAATGTATTTTGATTATCTGAACCCCAATTTCCCTTCTACTTCTCTTCGGCAGCCCAAAATGTCTTTCCTTTTTAGCTTCTTTCCTTCCCCAGTTTGTTTGTTTATTTGTTTTTTGGTTTGTTTGTTTGTTTTTGTAATCCACTCTGTGCAGTCAGTGGTGCCTGCTGGCATGCTGACTGAGCTTGTACAGGTTAGCCCAGCGGTAGTGAGTTCACGAGTGCACTGAGCCTGTCATGTCCTGAAGACAGCATTTCACGGCTCTCTTCTTCCTCCTCCTCCTTCCTTCTTTCAGCCTCTCTTCTGAGAGGTTTCCTGAGCCTTGAGCATGTTGACCCAGGTGTCATCTTTAGGGCTGGGCACTCAATAGCCATTTACTCTTGGTACTGGGACCAGTTCAGAGTCTCTGCACTAGCAGCTGCCCACTGCAGGAAGAAACTTCTCTGGCCAGGGCTGAGAGCAGTGCTAATCTACAGACACAACATGGACATTTAGAAGGCTCTCTGACAACATGCTGTGGACCTCTTCATGTTTGAGCCGTACATTGACAATGGCACCTACCCTAAGGACAGGTCTTCCCTCTGCTCCCCACTCTCGGCCTTGCAGATGCTCCAGAAGTGCATCTCCTATGTGATTCCAGCTCCCATTGGACCATAGGTTAGGATTAACCATCACATTCACAAACAGAATAAAACCCAAGTGCCATGTCCCTGTGTTCTCAGCCCATGTCGGGCTAATGACAGGGAGCAGAGGTGGGGCTAAGAGTGGAGTCTGAGGGTGGGGCTCAGGTCAGTCTGGTGACTCCCCCAGGGTGTTCAGTCCGAGTTCTGTTATCACTCTCTAGATGTTTGATAGGGTCCCACAGCTGGAGAGACTTCCAGATAAGAACAAGTCTTCTTAAAAGACATTGGGACGTGGGGAGGGGTGGCTCAGCTCTTGCAGAGACCTGAGTTCAGTTCCCAGCACCCACCTATAGCAGCTCACTACTACCTGTAACTCCAGCTTTAGGGTATCTGACTGCCCTCTTCTGGCCTCTGTGAGCACAGCACTTACATGGCTAAACACACAAGCACACACATATAAACCTGACTTAAACTTTTATTTTTTTAATGCAGTGGACTTTAAGCAGTAAGAACTGGCTATAGGAGCTGGAGGTATGGTTCAGGTTAGGGTGATTGGGTAGCATTTTCTAATTCCTGGATTCCAAGTAGAGGGACCTGAATTCAATACCCAGAACTCACGTTAAAATGCAAGGCATGGTAGCACATGCTTGCAGTCCCAGCATTGGGGAGGCAGAGAGAGCTGGATGATCCTTGCAGCTTGAGCCTAGCAGCATCCGCAAGATGGTGAGCTGCAGACTCCCACATGCGTGAACACACATGTGTGTACATCTGTATGCATAGAAACAAGCATATATACACATTAAAAGTCATACAATTATTTATACCCTTTGGGTGTCAGATGAGAAGCTTTACTACTTTCCAGAAAGACTTTTGAAAAAATGAAAAGCTTCTTTCATGGTCAACAGGACTTTATGTCACCTCAAAACTTATGGAGAAGAGGACCTGTGAGATGGCCCAGTGGATCAGAATCGTGCCACCAAGCCTGACAACCAGAATAAATTGGATCCCTGGGACCCACATGGTAGAAGGAGAGAACTGACTTCTACAAGCATGCGTGCACATTCCCCCCTCTCCCAGACAGACAGACAAGTGTAACCTTAAACATTAAGGCTAGGCTGTAGCCTCTGCTTTGCAGCTGTTCTGCCACAGACACTGACAGGCACCCTCCTGGGATGCTGCAGGCAGGCTTTCCCACCTTTAGTTCATACTGAAGGATATTGGTGTTCAGGTATCTGTGGACCCTCCTGTTTGCCATTCCCTCCCCAGCCTCCTGCCTGGGAGTCAGGGAGCTGGGCTGTCAACCTTCCCACCCCCATTCCCAGGAGATGTCAGAGCACACCCCACTTCTGCCCTCTGGGACTCTCTTCTCTTTAGAGACTCCGCCATGCTGTCTGTTTCAGGTGGTGGTGCCTGAACTCTCCTTGGAGCCCCTCCCTCCTCTGTCTGTCTGTCTTTCTGTCTATGGTGCTAATCATTCTAATAAATTCTGAGTCCCCAATAATCCATTTCAGAGTCCTCTTGAGCTACCTCTTTCCCAGCATTCAACACCTAACAGTGAGCAAGTACCCACATTATGACATGGTGATGGCTAAAGGGGGCCATGCCTGGTCCTGGGCTGCTGCTCAGTGACTCTCTGAGACCTTCGTGAGCAACAAAAGCCACATTTTACAATTTTGATTTGCTCAGCAATGAGGGTCAGCAAGCTCTCGGGAGGCTAAGAGGCAGTGTGTGGGTGTGGGATGCTTACTCTGCCAGGCCTTGGTAAAGCACTTGCAAATACAGCTGTCCACTGTAACCTAGGAGAACTGTTTCTAGGCCCTGTGGCTGCCATGTCCCAGGATGCTGTAGGGCCCTCTACAAAATGGAACCAGAGTTGCCTTTGATTAGCGTATGTCCTCATAAATACATTTTAATGTTTGTGTGTATGTAAGTGTGTGTGTTCATGTGTTTGCAGGTGCACGGGAGTGTATGGGTGCATGCGTGTGTGGAGACCAGAAGACAAGCCCTGTTGTCATTCCTCAGATGACCAAATAGGCTAGCCTGACTGGTTAGCAAGCCACAGGCATCTACATGTTTCCACCTCTTCAGAGATAAGATTATAATAGAATGCCGCCATATCCTGCTTAAAACATGACTTCTGGGATCCAACTCAGTGGGTGCTCCTGCTTGTTTGTAAGCACTTTTCTGATGGAGCCATCTCCCCACTTGGAAAGGGATCTTTTCAAAATCTGACTCTGTCTCTCTGATGGGTCCCTATTTCCTCCTGAGGAACTGCACTCTCCAGTAAGGGAGAGAGGACCATGTAGTCCCTAGTTCCATCTCCCATTTCTTCTCTCACTATGTGCTTTGTCCTACTGTGTGTAGCACAGCCCACCACGCCCTCCACTGCTTTCCGTGGATGCTTCAGGTCTCCACACTGCTCAGAATCCTCTCTGCTCTCTCAGAATGCTCTACACGCCCCCCCCCGTCCTGCTCCAGACTCTTTCCACCTTGTGAGCTGTTCCCCCCATCACATCTCTAAGACCTTGTCAGTCCACTGCCTATCCCCAACTCTCCCTCCCTCACCCCACCACACTACCAGCTCCAGTCAGCAGACTCAACTCTGTTCTCCTTTGGTTCCTCAGTGGAAGCATCCTGCCAGGAGTAAAGATTTCCTAAAGGGGCTCTGTGCCCCTCCCCTCTGCCCTCAGATGACAAAACAATAAACTCTAAGGAATCTCCCCAGGAATCTCTTGCTGGGTACAGGTGTCCACCAGAAGGGGAGCTTGTCTCCTAGGGAGAGATTTCGCACAGTGTAGGCAGACTTGTGAAGCTAGATGCATCCCAGACAATGCTGGGTCAGTGATGGACAGGACCATGCCTAGCTATGCAGAACTCTTGCCTGCCATTGAGATCTAAACCTCATGTCAGGACCTCAAAGATGGACGCCGGAGCAGGGAGTTCCCTGTTTCTCTTCCTCTTGTGGGCCACAGTGACTAAATCTCCTCTCTCTGCTTTTCACTAACATGTGTCTCCTCAGTTGGCTTGTTGATGGTGGCTGACCCTAGCTTGTTAGGGCTGCCAGGCTCTGGCCCTAACAACTGAACACAAACAACTCTCACCTGAACATGCATTAAGAACTAGTTCATTCTGGAGCCAAATATGAGTGACTGGCTTAGGAACACAGATTTAGGTCACCCCAGACTCTGTCTTCTAACGGGTACTCCATTTCATGATGTTTTTATGCTAACGTTACTAATGAGAACAGTAATAAACCAAGATAATTTTTCAAATATGTGGGCAGAACATCCCAGAAGAAGGTTACAGCCAAGTAGAGAAACCTTAGCTATAGGCCTCAGTATTCTTAGCCCTTTGATTGGTGGAGTTAATACATCTCTTTTGTTAATACATCCCTAAAGATTTGAACCCACTATTAGTCATGGGATGTTAGTCTGACAGAAATGAGCAAGGAATGGCTATTCAGAGATCTAAAGATAGCTCAGGATACATTCTAATTAGATTCTGGACCTGAAATCCTCCAAGCTCCTCCCATCACTGAGGCTCCAATCAGTCAGTCAGCCTTTGCAGACACAGCTTCGTTCTGGGAATTTTCGTTCATAAAACCATGACCTCACGGTTGATTAGAACACTGGTAGTATGCTGTGACTTGCTTTGTTTTGCATGGTGGGGATTGGACTAGAACCTTATGCATGGTGGTCAAACCTCTGCCACTGGGCTGCGCTTTTTCTACATCGCCACTACCTGGCCCACACTGAGAATTAACAAAAGAATGGATCTGTTTATCTCTGAATAGATGAGTCAGTTGTCTCTCCATCTTGCATTGGATATCCTTCTTGAATTTACTGGGCTTTCCAGAACTTACATTAGGAGATTCAGACACCAGCAATAATCTCCAGAAACATCAGCCACTGCACAAATTGCTCAGCGAGATTATCTGTGCTGCATGCGGAGACCACAGTTCCTAAGTGCAAAGTCCCCACCACACTTTGGGATTTGTACCTGGTGGTAACTGATTTGTAGGCTTAAGCTGGCTGGGAGTCTGGGATGTGATAACAGAGACAGAGGCAGTGTCCCAGCTACTGAAGCCCCGATCCGCTGGGTGGGATGCGCAACAGCCAGTGGCATGAACTAAGGAGACGTCTTCCCTGTCCTCGGAGATGCCTGCGCTCATAGACAGGTCCCCCTCCGCAGCCGCGTGACCCCATCAAGGTATCCTTTTACCACAGCGATTTGTTGCAGTAAAAATAAGGAAGGAGAGCAGAAGCAGCTACGGTCACTTTGTGCAGAGGCCACAGCACTACATCATGCTAAATAAAATGTCACTCGATCGTTTTCCTGTCATCTCTTCAGAAAGCACTACAGATAATTCTAGAAAATGGTCTGTGTGGTTTGGATTTGACTGTGATGGTCGCCCCAGGGAGTGGCACTGTTCGGAGGTGTGGCCCAGTTGGAGTGGGCGTGTCACTGTGGGCGTGGGCTTTAAGACCCTCATCCTAGCTGCCTGGGAGTCAGTCTTCTGCTAGCAGCATTCAGATGAAGATGTGTAACTCTCAGCTCCTCCTGCTCCACGTCTGTGTGGATGCTGCCATGTTCCTGCTTTGATGATAATGGACCAAACCTCTAACCCCGTAAGCAGCCCCAATTAAATGTTGTCCTTATAAGAATTGTCTTGGTAATTGCTTCTGTTTACAGCAGTAAAACTCTAACTAAGACAGACTCCAGTCTCAATTTTTAAAGAATTTAGTAAGAACATGTAAATAGGGACTAAAGAGATGGCTCAGTGGTTGAATGGAAAGTGCTGCTCTTGCAGAAGACGTAAGTTCAATTCCAAGCACTCAAGTCCAGCAGCTTCCAGAGGGTTCTAATGCCTCTGGGCTCTGTGGGCACCTGCACACATATGTGCAACTGCACATACACACACACACACACACACACACACACACAC
>JADRCH010000032.1:8169160-8211284 GCA_019843965.1 Rhynchomys soricoides | reverse complement strand
CATGCCTTTTTAAATGTGAGTTTCAGGGGATTGATGGCAGGTCTTCATGCTTGCAGAGCAAACACTTCACTGACTGAGCATCTATCTTCCCAGCCCCAGACTCAGATCTTTTAAACTTAAGTCATTTGGGGGCTGGAGAGGTGGCTTTGCAGTTAGCTTCTCCTTCAGAGGACCCACAGAGCGGCTCACAAGCATCTATAATGCTAATTCCAAGGAAGCCTCTTCCAGCCTCCAGGGGTGCCCAGCATGCATGTGGTACACATACAGGGGTGCCCAGCATGCATGTGGTACACATACACACCTGTAAGCAAACACTCATACACACAAAATAAAAAGAAAGAAGCTTCGAAGCTAGCCATTTAAAGAAAGCTTAAAATGTATCAAAACTACAGGGTATCTTCAAGGAAGCTAGGGAAACCGAGTTCTGTGGCCAGCTATGGTGCTCGGTCTCCTCACACACACAGTGCTACCAATGGATTAAAACCAGAATTCTCTGCTCTGTACAAACGCTCACGATGGGTGGTGTGTGCCGTTGCCAGGGTCAGAGCGATAGCTGGGTATAATTCCAGCTGTACATAGCTTCGTGCATTCACCGTTTTCATGTTTTCTTTATGATTTACTTATTATTTCGCATGTGCATACGTAGGTGTGGATGCTTGGATCACAGTGGGGGTGGCGGTCAGAGGACAGCTTGCGAGAGCTGGTTTCTCTCCTGTCCTGTGGATCTTGGGGATGAAAGTCAGGTCGGCAGGCTTGGCCGCAGGAGCTTTACCTGTGCTGTCTTGCCAGCCTTGTCTTGTGTATTCATTTTAGAAACATTTTAAAAACAGGAGAACTACTTTGTTTGGTGGGTAGAAGGGAGGGGAGAGAGAGAGGGAGAGGAGAGAAGAGAGAGAGGAGAGGGAGAGACAGGAAGTCTCATGTTTTCTGGGGTTTGAAGGTTGCATGGTTCTCAGAGTGTACTCTCCTGCCTGCAAACAGTGAAGACATGCAACTGATGTTGGTCCTGGTTAATTACAGAAGCTGTTCTGAGGGAGGAAATTGCTTTAAGGAGTAAAGGGAGTCTGATGGTTTAAAATAGGTAGGTGTGTGTGTGTGTGTGTGTGTGTGTGTGTGTGTGTACAACTTTGGGGAGTTGGTTCTCTCCTACCATGTGGATCCCTGGGATTGAACTCAGGTTATCAGATTTGGCAGCAAGTGCCTTTAGCCACTGAGCCATCTCACCTACCCTGAGTGTAAAGACTGCTTTATTCTCTTGCAATAGCAGGGCATCTAAGAAACTACCTTCACCATGCTCATGAAGGTCTAGGCTATTTCAACCTGTGGTCACCTGAGGCTAGACTTTTGGGGAAGCCCCAGTATCAAAGTTCAGTCCCACGTGTCAAAGTACCAATTTCTATTTGGGGATGGTGTATAACAATAGTAAGATCCCCAAGTTTGAATTCTTAAACATTGTAAAATTGCAATGGACGTAAAGAAGGAACAGGGGAGAGACAGGAAAACAGAAAGTAAGGACAACAGAGAGAGGAGAAAGTTGGAGCGAGTGCAGAGGCTGGACTGGCTCCCAGGAGTGTGGGCAGGGGAGGCTGTAGCAGGGAGGGTGGTATGGAGCTTCTCCTGCCAAGCGCATTACATAACCCACAGAATGGGAGGGCAGGGGTAGCCACCCAGGCTGTTGGCTTAGCTTCTGTGTTTCCCTGACTACAAGTCACTGAGGCCACCATGGGCATCCAGCCAAAGCCTCAAAAGAGACACTCTCGGCAAAAGAGATGTCTCAGACAGCTGGGAATCCAGAAAGAGCTCTGTGCAGATTCCCTGGGCATGCCATGGGCAAGCATGGGGCTGTGATACTAATCATCAACTTCGCAGGAGCTAGAGTCACCTAGGCGACAAACCTCTGGGTATGTCTGTGAGAGAGTTTCTAGATCTGGTTAATTGAAGCGGGAAGACCCACCATAAAGGTGGATGTCACCGTCCCATGGCCTGGGGTCCCAGGCTGATTGAAACCTGAGAAAGTGAGCTGAGCCCAGCATTCTTCCCCCTCTGCTTCCTGACTGAGAATGCGATGGTGAGCAGATGCCTTGTGCTCCTGCCGCCATTGATGGACTATACCCTCAAACTGTGGGCAAGAAATATACCTTCCATCCTTAAGTGGCTTTGGTTAGTGTGTTAATTACTTTTCTCTTGCTGTGATAAAACATCATGACCAAGGCAACTTATAAAAGAAAGCATTTAATTTGAGGATCATGGTTCCTCTGTGGCAACCCTTCTCCAGGGACAGTCCATGACTGTCATCTTGGGCAGCAGAGCACCAGGCAGGCAGACATGATTCTGGAGCAGTAGCTGTGAGCTCACATCTTAATCCACAAGTGTGGGGGAAAGAGAGCTAACTAGAAACGTCATAGGTTTTTGAAACCTCAAAGTCATCCCCTACTGACACACCTCCTCCAATGATGCCACACCCCCTAATCCTTCCCAAATACTTCCACCAACTGGGGACCAAGTATTCAATTATATGCACCTAATGGGGGCCATTCTTGTTCAGACCACCACAGTTAGATATATTTGTCCCAGCAAGGAGGAGAGTAGCTCATATAGAGGCCCAATTGTGAATGGTCTAGCTAACAATTTGTGCCACCCTTCCAAGGAAGCTGGATTTTCACAGTTTCTTCTGTGTACATTCTCAAAGAGAGAGTGTTAGACATGAAATTCTTTCTTTCTTTCTTTCTTTCTTTCTTTCTTTCTTTCTTTCTTTCCATATTTTATTTACATTTCAAATGTTTCCCCCTTTCCAGATCTCCCCTTTGGAACCTCCCCATTCCCTCCGCCCTCCCCTGCCACTATGGGGATATTCTCCTACCCACCCACCCACCCACTCTCGTCTTCCCTCCTTGGCATTCTCCTATACTGGGGGATCTAACACCCTCAGGCCCAAAGGCCTCTCCTCCCCCTGATGGATAACAAAACCCTCCTCTGCCACATTTGTGGCCAGCACCATGGGTCCCTCCACGTGTATTCTTTGGTTGGTGGATCAGTCTCCAGGAGTATCGGGAGGTCAGGCCAGTTGCCACTGTTGCTACCTCCCTGGGGCTGCACACTCCCTCAGTTCCTTCAGTCCTTTCTCCAAGTCCTCCATCTGGGAACTCACACTCAGCCCTAGTGTTGCTGTGAAGTGACTCTTGGGTATTTCGAACTTTTGGGCTAATAACCACTTAACAGTGAGTACATACCATGTTCATTCTTTTGTGACTGCGTAACCTCGCTCAGGATGATATTTTCAAGATCCATCCATTTGTCTGTGAATTTCATGTAGTCATTGTTTTTAATAGCTGAGTAGTATTCCATTGTGTAAATGTACCACATTTTCTGTATCCATTCCTCTGTGGAGGGACATCTGGGTTGTTTCCAGCTTCTGGCTATTATAAATATGGCTGCTATGAACATAGTGGAACATGTGTCTTTATTACATGTTGGAGCATCTTCTGGGTATAGGCCCAGGAGTGGAATAGCTGGGTCCTCAGGTAGTATTATGTTCATTTTTCTGAGGGTCGGCCAAACTGATTTCCAGAGAGGATGTATCAGCTTGCATTCCCATCCGCAATGGAGGAGTGTTCCTCTTTCTCCACATCCTCTCCAACATCTGCTGTCACTTGAGTTTTTGATCTTAGCCATTCTGACTGGTGTGAGGTGAAATCTCAGGGTTGTTTTGATTTGCATTTCCCTGATGACTAAGGATGTGTTCTGAACATTTCTTTAGGTGCTTCTCGGCCATTTGAGTTTTCTCAGTTGAGAATTCTCTGTTTAGCTCTCTTCCCCATTTTTTGATAGGGTTATTTGGATCTCTGGAGTCTAGCTTCTTGAGTTCTTTGTATGCATTGGATATTAGCCCTCTATCAGATGTAGGATTGGTAAAGATCTTTTCCCAATCTGTAGGTTGCCATTTTGCCCTATTGACAGTGTCCTTTGCCTTACAGAAGCTTTGTAATTTTATGAGGTCCCATTTGTCAATTCTTGATCTTAGAGCACAAGCCATTGGTGTTCCGTTCAAGAATATTTCCCCTGTGCCCAAGTGTTCGAGAATCTTCCCCACTTTCTCTTCTATTAGATTCAGTGTATCTGGTTTTATGTGAAGGTCCTTGATCCACTTGGACTTGAGCTTTGTACAGGGAGATAGGAATGGATCAATTCGCAATCTTCTACATGTAGACCGCCAGTTGAACCAGCACCATTTGTTGAAGATGCTGTCTTTTTTCCAATGGATGGTTTTAGCTCCTTTGTCGAAGATCAAATGACCATAAGTGTGTGGGTTCATTTCTGGGTCTTCGAGTCTATTCCACTGATCTAGCTGCCTGTCACTGTACCAATACCATGCAGTTTTTATCACTATTGCTCTGTAGTACAGCTTGAGGTCAGGGAGACTGATTCCCCCAGAAGTCCTTTTATTGTTGAGGATAGTTTTTGTTCTCCTGGGTTTTTTGTTATTCCATATGAATTTGAGAACTGCTCTTTCTAGGTCTATGAAGAATTGAGTTGGGATTTTGATGGGGATAGCATTGAATCTGTAGATTGCTTTTGGCACAATGGCCATTTTAACTATATTAATCCTGCCGATCCATGAGCATGGGAGATCTTTCCATCTTCTGAGGTCTTCTTCGATTTCTTTCTTCAGAGACTTGAAGTTCTTGTCATACAGATCTTTCACTTGTTTGGTTAGAGTCACACCAAGATATTTTATATTGTTTGTGACAATTGTGAAGGGTGTTATTTCCCTAATTTCTTTCTCAGCCTGTTTATCCTGACATGAAATTCTTTAGGAGGGACTTAGGTGAATTCTCCCGAGGGCAGGCAGATTGCCTTAGTCTTGAGATATTAAAAGGGCTTGGGAGATGGGTCAGTTGGTAGAATACTTGCCTTGTATGAATGAGGCCCTGGGTGCATACTATAAACATATATATACATATATGTATATGCACATTTATATGTGTACACATATACGTCATACACATACACATATATATATGGGTGCAGTGCACATGCTTGCACTCCCAGCAGTAAAGAGGCAGGGGACAGGAGGAGTCCTGGGGCTCGCTGGCCAGAAAGCCTAAACTATTTGTCCAGTCACAGGCCAGTGAAAGACTCTGTCTCAAAAACAAGTACATTACAAACTAAATTAGACAGTGTCTGTGGAATGACACCTGAGGTTGTGTTTGTGCACGTGCACGCGCGCGCGCACACACACACACACACACACACACACACACACGAGCATGTTTACCTGCACAGACTGGCAGTTTGGGGTTATTATTGCCCCTTCATCCAATTCTTACTTCTTCGCAGCTCTCAGCACTGCAAATGGATTATGTTTTAAGCCGCCTTCCTATTTTTGCTGTTCTGCTGTTGGACTGATTATACAGAATTGCGCAGCATGTTGTTGCCTCGTGGCACCCATTCTCCAGGGACAGACAAAGCTCTGCTTTCAAACCATGCCCTTGACACTCTCCCGGGGGTGGGGGTGGGGGACACACAGGTGCCTGCCCTGTCCACTAAGACCCCAGAGGCTGACACTTTATATGGCTTCTTAGATGAGCCACACCAGGCAGGAGGCTCAGAGGCACCAAGATCCCAGATCTATTAATACATTCTAGCCCTATCTCGAGTGTCGAGGGAATGAATGCATGGAAATCAAGAACAAGCCTCTCTGCCAAAGAGGACAGAAGGCAAGTTGGTTGCGCAGATGTCACCTGGAATCACCTCCGGGGAAGTGCTGAGTCACTCCCAGATCAAGGACAGTGAGGAGGCCTGGTGAGTGACAGTCCTGTCCTGACTGTGCCCCTGGACAACAAAGCCTCCAGTCAAAGTGAAAACAGATTTCTGCATCGGAGTAAGGTAGGTTGTGAGAGCTTTCTCTCTTCTCAGGGAAGATGGTTGTGAGTACCACAGAGTATACCTCCTGTCATGTCTTGTTTATGTTGGTTACTGTCTTAGCTAGGGTTCCAGTGCTGTGAAGAGACACTGTGACCAAGGCAGCTCTTAGAGCGGACATTTCATTGGGGCTGGCTTACAGGTTCAGAGGTTCAGTCCAGTATCATCAAGGCAGGAAACATGGCAGCTTCCAGGCAGACATGGGGCTGGAGGAGCAGAGAGCTCTACTTCTTGATCCAAAGGCAGCCAGGAGAAGATTGTCTTCCAGGCAGCTAGGAGGGTCTCAAAGCCCACCCCCACAGTGACACACTTTCTCCAACAAGACCACACCTCCTAACAGTGCCACTCCCTGGGTCAAGCCTTCAAGCACACCATTCTATGGGGCCAAGCTTATACGACTACAGTTACTTAGTATACCTCGGACTCCCTCAACATTTTACATCTTAATGGCCCTTCCAGAACATTACAGGACACAGACAGCCATGTGTAACCATCCTGGAAGGCATAAAGATATTCTAAAGAGACATTGTGCTTGTCACTTTGGTTATCAGTGGACCCCAAGAAAGTAGAATTTCCCCAGGAGTCTCCTGTTGGGAGAAGGGAAAGACTTGGAGTCGGTGCCTGCCAGGGTGGAGCATGTCTCCAGGAAGAGACTTCACACAGTGCTGTCAACCTGCCAGACCACATGACAGACTGGAGCTGAGGCAATGATGGATCAGTGACAGGCAGGACCACACCTCGACCAGGTCAAGGTCGAGGCCATCTCTTGCCCTCTGTTTTAACCTGAACCTCTTGTCAGGACTCAGAAGCTGGATTTGCAGGGCGCAGGACCATTTATTTGTCCCTTTTCTCAGTGTGGTCACAGCAAATTCTCTGCTTTTCACTATTGTCTGTCTAGCCGACCTCTGAAGGATAGTTTCTCAAGCAGAGTCTTCACTGCAGGGACCCAAGCTCTGACCCTAGCTGCTCCAGTAATCCTGGTGAGGTGGGACCTGAGCCTGGTTGACAGGGAGGAGAAGATTGCTCCAAATTCTCTCACAGGTCTTCTGACTGAGGGAAGAGGCCGTCTCAGCCTGCACCACATCTCCTCAGGTCTCCCTCAGCCTCCTTTGAGAGGTTTATTTTATAAAAGAGAAAACATGTTCTCCAATAAGTTTTCTAGACAAATAGAATTTAGTTTAAAACATTTTGTATGGCATGTGTGCATGTGTGCATGTGTGCATGTGCTTGTGCATGGAGCACACGTGGAGGTCAGCATTGTTCCTCTCCCTTCTACCATGTGGATCCCAAGAACCGCCCTCGGCCCCAGCCTTGCACTGCAAACCCCTTTGCCTGTTGGGCCACCTCACAGGCTTTATTTTCCCAGGTGCATGCAGGTCCATGCGATACAAAGAAAGTATCTCTGAATTATCTTGAGACTGATGACTCCGATTCTGGATTGATCTGGCTCTTGCTTTCTGAGACTTCCTTAAAACTACTCCCAGAGAGTGTGGTGAAGTCCTGGAAGGGTGACGTAGGAAGATAAGAACAGGTTCAGTGACATTGAACTACTGTTCCCTGGAACACGTGTGTCTACACATGCAAGTGCACCACTGCTGTCCTGTGTGACCACACCTTCATGTGCACCACTGCTGTCCTGTGTGCCTACACATGCAGGTGCACCACTGGTGTCATGTGTGCCTACACCTGCATGTGCACCACAGCTGTCCTGTGTGCCTACCCCTGCAGGTGCACCACAGCTGTCCTGTGTGCCTACACCTGCATGTGCACCACAGCTGTCCTGTGTGCCTACCCCTGCAGGTGGACCACAGCTGTCCTGTGTGCCTATAACTGCAGGTGCACCACAACTGCCTTTTGAGTGACTACCTGAATTAATGGCTACTGAAAGCTAAAAGCGGATTTTTATTCATTGTATGCAGACCCTCCATATTCTTCATTTAGAACAAATGAAAATTCCCAAATGCAAATCCCAATAATAAAAAGCACACCATGAACCTAAAGTACCACATGGCTTTAAATACTGCATATGTAGCTCCCATCTTGTTTGCTTCCCTAGAAGTAAAAACTAGCCTCAGTGCCCATGTAGCTCATTTGTTAAAGTGCTTAGCAACATGCTTGGTCCTGTGCTTGATCCCCGGCATATCATAAACCAGGCATGGTACACATACCTGTAAGCATAGCACTTGGGAGGTGAGGCAGGAGGTAGTTCAAGGTCTCAGGTGCGCAGCAAGTTCTAGGTCAGCCTGGATACACGAGATTGTCTCAAACAAACAAATAAGACAACAACAAAGACTGTCTTGAATTTTGTTTTCAATTTTTTTAAAAACACAATTTTAAAAATCACGTATCTAGAGCTGATATGGTGGCTCAGTGGGTAACGGTGACTGCCGCCAGGCCTGGCAACCTTCATTTGATCCCCAAATCCCACAGGCTGGAGAGAGAACAGGCTCCTGCAAGGAGTTCTCTGACCCCCACATCAACACTGGGGCATGCATGCACATGTTACACACACACAGTAAATTAAAGAGATGAACAAGTAAATGTGATTCAAAATATTAAATCATATTGCTAAATGATAGTGTTTAGTCTGTTGTGTCTAATTATAAAAATAGTATCAAAAACGATAGAATCTACCCTAAATTTGTTTTTAGCTATCATGCTTCCTTGAAACACAGCTTTTATTGTTTGTTTGTTTGTTTGTTTTGCCCTAGCTGTCTTGGAATTCAATTTGTAGAGCAGGCTGGCCTCAAACTTACAGAGATCCTCCTGCCTCTGCCTTCTGAGTGCTAGAATTACAGGTGTGCGCCACCACACCCAGCCAAAAAGTCAACATGAAGGGCAGCTTTAAGGGCTGTGTGATTATGCATCAGTAAACGGTGTTATTCAGCCTCTGCTTCGCACCCGAGGCTTAAGCAAATGGCATCTTATGACGTCCTGTGTTCTGTTACTTACCTTTTCCCCATCTCATGTTATGTTTGTAAGTTTTACTCTACTATAGGCTGTTCATCATCTGAACAGCACAATTTATCCATGAAGGCCCCTATGACAAAATTTTGATTGCTTTTCAGTTTGGAGAAATTATGCGCAATAATGCTATGTACACTTAAAAATACTTATTTGGTGTGTGTGTGTGTGTGTGTGTGTGTGTGAGTGTGTGTGCACACGTGCGCATGCGTGCATGTGTGCGTGGGTGCATGTGCCACAGCTTATGTGTGGAAGTCAGAGGGCAACCTATGGGAGTAAATTCTTTCCTTCCACTGTGGGGGTTCCAGGGATGGAGCCTGGGTCCTCAGGCTTGGCAGCAAGCACCTTTCCTGGCTAAGCCATGTCACCAGCTTACTAGGAACAATGTTTAAAATGACAAGGGACAGTGAAGGAAGAGAAGACAAGAACCTACCAGACACAGAAGGTCTAAACAGAGAGGGGCAGGAAGAACGGGAAGGGAACTGTGGAGATGAGAAGCCTGCTGCAGAGAGAAGATTAGGGGCTGCTATCACCAAAGTGGGAGCTTGCTCTCCGTAGGGAAGGGAGGAGCAGGCCTATGGGGTCAGAGCAGTTTGCTTTTCATGGACTGTATGAAGTGTTTGTCTTTCTATTTCATTAGCTGTTACCTTGCTTTATGCTGAATGCACACTTGTGTGAACAGTTAATGGCTAGATGTTTTTCTTTTCAGCTCTTTGAATGTTAGATACCTCCAAGTCCTTCTTGGAGGATAGGAAAGGAGGAGACACTGACTTTAAATATAGTCATTTTTATTATCCCTTGAGATTCTATACTTGCATACAATATGTTTTGATCATATTTACCAAAATATCAGACCACACACAGTTCTCTCCTCTCTCTCTCTCTCTAGCTCAGTTTGCCCTGACTCTTATCTAAGGAAGCTACACTGTGATATCTGAATGATGTCTGTTGTGGCTTTTACAAACATCTCTGGCTGAGCACTGTGGTGTGTGCCTATAATCCCAGAAACATAGGAAGGTGATCTGGGAGATCTAGGGCACTGTACACATGTGACACATAGACAAGCATGAAAGGAAATCACTCATACTCTTTAAAAATATTTTTTTTTAAGTGGGACCTGGTAGCATACAGTTGTAATCCCAGTGCTGGAGAGAAGAAGCCATGAACTCACTGGCCAGCCAGACTGGTAAGCTGCTGAGCTCCAGGTCCCAGTAAAATAACCTTCCTCGAAAAGCAAGATGGATGGCTCACAAGGATTTACAGCGGATATTGTCCATTGGCCTCTGTAGGTATACACACATGTACACGTTCATTCCTACACACACACAAATATGCACACATATGGACACACACACAGGCGCGTGCACACACACAGAGAGAGAGAGAGAGAGAGAGAGAGAGAGAGAGAGAGAGAGAGAAGCTCACCAGCACAGCCAGTTAAACAGCACATAGCTCTGTTTGTTCTTCCTCACATTTGGCTGTTTCCAGCATTAACCCCAGGTGACTGTAAATGTCTGACTGACTTCCAGAGTTCAGAAGAAGTGGATATTCCCATTTGGGGGCAGTTTTTCTTTCCTCTTTAGTATTTCTTCGTTCACACACCCTCCACCTCCTCCAGCTCCTTCCTCTCCTTCTCCTCCATGGCCCCACATAGCACACTGTGGCCCCGAACTCCTTATTTATCTGGGGGTCGGGGTGGGCATTTTACTCTTCTACAAAAGATGAAACAGTGAAGCACGGTTGATCCATGCCTTGAAATCCTGCATCTTGAGGCATAATGAGTAGACAGCTGAAGTGCAGATCTTGTGTGTGGCTTGGTCCTCTATAACTGTGTGAGCCATATGTGCCCACTCTTCCCCATACGTCCCCAAAAGGCACTCATGTCCATGTCCAGTGGCCTCTCTGTCTGTTCGTTACAAGTTCTTTTCCATGTCTCTCAACTTTGCCCTCCTCAGGCATGAGTGGATTCTGAGTGTGTCCTGGTTCAGCACAAAGCCTTTGTTGATGAACCAATAGTTGTATGTATCAGTAACTCTCAGAAAAGTGATGAACTAGTTTTTGTTGCTGTTTTCTCTAGAATTTTCTTCCATACTACTGATAACTATTCTGTAAGTTAGAGTAAAAGCCCTTTCCTCCTTCCTTCCTTCCTTCCCTTCCTCCCTCTCCCTTTCAGCATGTACTCCAGGCTGGCCCCAAACTTGCTGTGTAGCAGAGGATAACCTTGAGTTCCTGAACTTTGGGCCTTGAACTTTCAAGTGCTGGAATTATATGCTTGCACCACCATACTGTCCAAAGTCCCTGTCCCGATGTCACCAGCAGGTAGTTATGGTTGCTTCTTTATGCTACTCCCTAAGTCACTTCCTGCCTGAAAGATCAAGTACAGGAAAGGGCGTCCAAAGCTAGTGCAAAGGCTGGCAAGATGGCTTAGCAGGTGGAGGTGTTTGCTGCCAAGCCTGATGATCTGAGTTCGATGCCCGGGCCCCTCTGACCTCCACATGTGCCCTGTGGCATGTGTGCCCTCACACATGGACACATGTTCATACACACACACGCACATGAGCACACACGCACACACACAGAGGAATAAATAAATGTATAACTTATTTAAAAAACCACCAACAACCTTATGTGCTGGTGGGTGGTAACAGTTTAGTAACTGCTCACCAGTGGTACTGCAGACATTATCAATTACAAGAAGTTTTGTAATTCCAGAGAAATTAAAATATGCAAAATATGTGTCTCTGAATCAACAAAACGTGGTGCCTCAGGTTTCGGTATCTGTGTGGGTCTGTTTTTAGGTTTTCTGTTCTTTCTATTCCTGGGCTTCCACCACACTGTGTTAATGAGGATAACTTTAAAATACATCTTGATATTTGATAGGGAGCATCTCCATGCCTGATTCGTCACGAGCCCCTTAATTTGTCTTGGGCTTTTGGTTCCTCTGCTGAGATGCTGGCACCAGCTTCTTCACCTGTGGCTCCAGCTTCTGGGGATTCTGTACTTTCACACCCGCCCTACCTCTGCCTGCTAGGCATACCTTAATTTGGACAACCTGACATGATGATCAAGCCACCTCACCTTGGTCCCTTGCTTCTCTGTCACCCACCTTCTTCTGGGATACACGTTGTGTGTGTGTGCGTGCGTGTGTGTGAACATGCAGAGGACGATGTCAGGCATTCTGTTCTGTTCCTCTCTGTACATGGTGCCAGTCGGCACCAGCAAGCCCCAGTGCTCTTTCCAGTCCCAGGACTAGGGTTACAGAGGCACGCAGACAAGTCTCACCTTTTTTTGTGTGTGTGCCTGTATGTCTGTACACCATGTGAGTACCTGTTGCACAGGCCAGAAGACAGTGTTGGATCCCCTGGAACCAGAGTTATGGACAGTTGTGAGCTACCATGTGGGTCCTGGAAATTGGACCTGGGTCCTCTGGAAGAGTCAGTGCTCTTAACTGCTGAGCCATCTCTCTAGCCCCCACTCCTGACGTTTTGTGGGGGTGCTAGGATCTGAACTCAGGTCCTTGTGCTTGCATAGTGAACACTCTTACCCACTGAGCCATCTCTTCAGGCCACATTTTCGAAACAAAATCTTCAGCATGTGCCACTTCTGTTTTGGGATCTCACACTTCAGATCTCTCTGTTCCCACATGGTCATCTCATAGCCAGATTCTAAACACCTAGAGACAGTCCATATTCCCAGGGCCCACTGATATCTTAAACCTGCTTGCTCCACCGTGCCAATTCCCTCTGGTGGACACCATGATGAAGACCATTGCCCAGCCCCCTTGTCTTGCCTCCTCACTGACTCCAGTGCGCCCTCCTGTGGTCAACTGCAGCTGATGAATCTTTTTCACTAGATCTGTGAGTAACACACTATTGGCAGTACTATAATAAAATAATAATAAATAAAACCTAAAATAATAATATATAAACTAGATGGACAGTTTCTTTTAAAAAAAGATTGGGTTTTTATCTCATTGAATATATAAATTTAGAGAAAACTGGAATTTCTAACATGGAATTTTCCTTCCAAGATAGTTGATGATGTTTTCAATAAAATTCCATCTTTCTGTTATAGGTCTTTCCCATATGTATTAGATCTTATTCTATACAGCTTATATTCTTATCATTGTAAAAGCCATTTTAAAGAGGTGGGTTGTGTTTTTTGTTGTTGTTGTTGTTTTCCCACTGTTGTTAGCATGTGAGAACTCAGTATTTTTTATTTTCTTGAGAGAGGATCCTGTAGGTTGAACAATCTATCTATCCATCTGTCTACCTGTCTGTCTATCTATTTATTTTGGGGCAGGATCCCACGTAGCCCAGAATGACCTCAAACTCCCTAAACAGTGGAAACTGACCTTGAACTTCTGATCCTCCTGCCTCCTCCCCCCTCCCCATGAGTGCTGGGATGGAATCACCAGCCCTGGTTTATTCTGTGCTGGGAATAGAACTCAGGGCTTTGCATGTGTTAGGCAAGCTCACCACCAACTGAGCCAAATCCCAGCCTCAGCAGATCCTATGTTATTGAAAAGCAGGCTGGCTAGAGGCTCCAGGTGGCTATGAGAATGTTTCCACTCTTCTGATTTCCCAGGACACATGACTGTGTCATTCGAGAATCCTGAGAGGTCATCTTCCTGCTGTGTGTGGCTTTGCCTCTCTAACCATTTGGCCCTTCTCTCTACGATAGATACAGTCTTAAATAGAAATGGTGATGATGAGAGCTGTTGACCTGTTCTTTAATTAATTGGCCACACCAGGGATGGAGTCCAGAGCTCTGAGCATGCTAGGCCAATGCTGCACCACTGAGCTGCACCCCCAGCCCTAGCCCTTCTTCTTGATTTTGACATGAAATATGACAAATGTGTCAGCATTGAAATGATTATAGATAGCTGGGCAGTGGTGGTGCATGCCTTTAATCCCAGCCCTTGGGAGGCAGAGGCAGGCGGATTTCTGAGTTCGAGGCCAACCTGGTCTACAGAGTGAGTTCCAGGTCAGCCAGGGATATACAGAGAAACCCTGCCTCGAAAAGAAAGAAAGAAAGAAAGAAAGAAACAAAGAAACAAAGAAACAAAGAAACAAAAGAAAAGAAATTATTATAGATGATATAATGGGTTAAGATAAAAATAATTCTTCCAGTTTCTCTTTTCTAAGAAAGTTCTCTCTCTGTCTCTCTCTTTCCCTTTCTCGCTTCCTTATCTCTCTCTCCTTGCCTCCCTCCCTCCCTCCCTCTCTCCCTCCCTTCCTCCTTCCTTCCCTCTCTCCTTGCCTCCTTCCCTCATCACGAATGGTGTATTAGTCTGTTTTCTGCTGCTATAACAAAACACTGGAAGTTCAGTAATTTGTGAAGAAGACAGGTTTTGTTAACAGTTTTGGAGTCTGACTGTCCTCACCTGGACATCTCTGTGGATTTGGGTTTTGATAGCCTTTTGGTAGATGGTATCATGATTGTAGGAGCATGTGTGGAGGGAGAGATCTCATGTGAGACAGACAACTGAACACCAAGAAGGAAGAAGCTGTTCTTTCATGTGCATGCATGTGTATGTGCTGTGTGCGTGCTTGTGTGTGTGCAGATCTATGTATATGTGTGGCTTGAGAACACGTGCATACATACGGAGAGCAGAGGAAAACCTCAGGTATCATTTTTAGAGACAAGGTCTCTTATTGACCTGGACCTTTCCCAAAAGCCCGGCTGCCTAGGCAGTGAGCCTCAGGGGTCTACCTGGTTGTGTCTTCCATGCTGAGATTGCAAGTGCACACACCATGCTTGGCTTAAAAAAATGTGTGCATATGTGATAGGGGAGTGGCTTCTGGTTAACCAAATCCAGGTCCTCATGCTTGTAAGCTGAGGACTTTACCAGTTGTGCTGGGTGGTTTTGTGTCAACTTGACATAAGCTAGATTCATCTGAAAGAGAACGAACCTCAACTGAGATATTGCCTCCATAAGATCAGACTGTAGGCAACCCTGCATTTTTCTTAATTAGTGATTGATGGTAGAGGGCCCAGCCCATTGTGGGTGGGGCCACCACTAGGCTGGTGGTCCCAGGGTCTATAAGAAAGCAGGCTGAGCGAGCCATAGGGAGCAAGCCAGTAAGCAGCATTCTTTCGTGGTCTCTGCATCAGCTCCTGTCTGGTTTGAGTTCCTGCCTTGGCATCCCTCAGAGGACTTTGGTGCAGGATATATAAGACAAATAAACACTTTCCTCCTCGAGTTGCTTTTGGTCATGGCGTTGCATTGCAGCAAGCGTAACCCTAACTAAGACACCAACAGAGCTGCCTCCCTGGCCCTGGTGAGTTTTTGTTGATTTGGTTTTATTTTCTGTTGCAAATTTTTCTGTCAACCAAGTCCTACAGGCTACTGTCCTTTGAGTCCTATGTTAATTTCCACCCCACGACCCTTTATAAGGGCAATGCTCAGTGACGAGCCAGTCACCTTCCCCAACAGGCCTCACTCCTAAAGGGTCCCATCGCCTCTTCGTAATGCCACATAGCAGACAGGTGTCCAATGCATGACCTTCGGAGGACACATTTACACGCCATCCAAACCATAGTAAAAAGATGATAAATTTTATCACTTTCCCTTTTTCTGGCTATTAAGATGATCAAACGTTCCACGTGGTGACTGTGGTTGGTGATATTTATAGAATCTACATTAAGATGCACTTGCATTCCTAGAATAAGCCAAACGTAGTCACATGGAAGGTCTTGGTCACATCACAAGAGTAAGCCTACTTTGCTTGCAGTTTTAAGAGCGGCGTGCACTCTTTATCATTTATTATCTCTTACTGGTCCTCATAGTCTCTTAAAGTAAGTTGAGCATGGTTTGTGTTTTAAAAGGAGTCTAGAGAGATGGTGCCGTGGTTGAAAGCACGGCCTGCTCTCATAGACGACCCAGGTTCAGTTCCCAGCAGCCGCATGGCCACTCAGGACTGTCTGTAACTCCGATTCCTATGGAGCCAGTGTTCTCTTCTGGACTCCCCAAGTAATGCACACACCTGGTTACAGCCTCATTCATTCTGCCCAAACTTCCAAACTTATGTGCATAATCTCACATGTAAACTCTTTTTAAATTTTATTGTTATTATTTTTAATTGTATGTATTGTGTAAGTATGTGCAGATGAGTGCAGGTGCCCTCAGAGGACAGTGCTGTCCAGTCCCCTGGAGCTGCAGTGGCAGGTGGTTGTGAGCCACCTGACACATTTGCTGGGAATTGAACCAGGACCTCTGGAAGAACAGTAGGTGCTCTTAACCACTGAGCCATCTCTCCAGACCTCATATGTAATTGCTTATGGTCTCTTAAAAATTCTGTTTCATCTGTATTATTGTCTTCTCTTAAGTTTTCAAATTTGAATCTTTGTTTTTCTAGTCATGATCAGCCTTATCAAAGATTCATTTATTTGATTAGTCTAATTGAAAAAATAATGATTGTCAGGTTTGCTGCCTCCTCTACTGAGTCTTTGTTTCTTGCTTCATAAATTCTGTTTATCCTTCTCTGTACTGTGGATTTTAAATTTTTCATTTTTTTGTTATTTTCATGTGGTTATTTCGTTGTGGTTCCCGTCAAGAGTCTTGATTTTCTTCTAATTAGTACTTCCGTTGTATCCTGAACTTTTTGCTAGAAGTATTTAATAATAATCCAATTAAAAAATTTTGAAAAGTTTCTATTACAGTTTTCTCTTGGATAAATGATCTAATTAGAAATGAATATTTTAAATTTCAAATGTTTGGATGTTTAAAATACCACATTGTTCTTGAACTCTAATGGTTTTTTCAATAGAATTTAGGGAATGTATTCTACATACTTATTTTTCTGAGCTTGTTAAAAATTGCTTTATGGCCTACTATGTTTTCTTGGGAATAGACTGTGACATTAAGCTTCAATTGTTAAACACACATGTAATGTTTACCTGTTGGGATTTAGGATGGCAATGGCCTCACTTTCTCTCCGTCTACCATCTTGCCTCCTGGCAGGTTGCCAACCTGGCTGGTTATTACCATCAACTTGACATAAGAGAGAATCATCTTGGAAGAGGGGATCGCAACTGAGGGATTGCATCCTTCGGTTTGCTAACAAGCAACTCTGTGCCTACTTACTATAGGTAGTGCCACCCCTGGGCTGCATGAGAAAGTAGACTGAGCTAGCCATGGGACACAAGTCAGTAAGTAGAACTCCTCTGTGGCTCCTGCTTCAGTTCCTGCCTCCAGTTTCCTGCCTCGAGGTCCTGCTCCAACTCCTTTCATAATGTGAGGTGTGAGAAGGGATAAACCCTTTCTTCTTCAAGTTTCTTTTGGTCTTGGCATTTATCACAGCAATAAAGAGCAAGCTAGGATGCATCTTTTCCTACACACACACACACACACACACACACACACACACACACTTAAATTATATGTATGGAAGTGTGTCTATGTGAGTCCGTGTGTGTGAGTTCAGGTGTCTGGGAGGCCAGAGGGGTTGCTGGAAACCTCTGGAGCTGGAGTTACAGTGGATGTGAGCTGCCCAATGTGTGTCCTCTGCAAGATCAGCAAGTGTTCCTAACCACTGAGAAGTCTTTCCTGCGCTTCTTCATGTATTTTGAGGTAACATTATCTAATGCACTCAATTATAAATATTTAGATATGTTAACACTATATAACGACCCTCTCTACCGCAAATAATGTCTTTTGTCGTAAACTATACTTAATGTGATAATCTAGCCACTCCTTTTTTACTGTGTCTTTCTTCCTAACACTTTCTTCTACCATTGCCTTGGTCTTTAGGTAAGCAGCTGTATACGTAATTAATTATATGCATAACTAGATTGACAAAATCCAATCAGACAGTCTCCATCTTTTTTGAAATGATAACAATAGAAAACCCACCTGAGTTTGAGAAATACCTTAAATTTCTTTCTTTTCAGAAAGCTTAGTCTTCATATTGTGTACTTTTCTTTGTTACAAATATCTGATGCGTTTATTATTTACTATTATTGTTTTTATGATGATAATATTTTATTTTAATTGATGTATTTATTTATTTACATCCAGAACACAGCTTCCCCCTCCTCTCCTCCCAGTTCTTTCCCCCTCCCCTCTGCAGTCTCCATATTTTAAAATAGAATTTCGTTTAGGTTTTCAGAATAAAAACTTTATTTTCTATGTATTTATTTCACACACACAGACAATGTGTTTTGATGGAATCCGTCCCTGTTCCTTCCCCTTCAGCTGCTCCCGGCCTGCCCTGTCATGTCCTCCCCACAGCTTCATGATGTCTTTTGTTTAATCCACTGAATCTACTTAGTGTTGCCAGCATGCGCCTGGGTGCAGGGTCACCCACTTGGAGCAGGGCCCAGTACCTAAAGAAGACCGACTTTCCCTTTCTGCCTGCCAACAGCTCCCCAGCCAGGGTGTGGCTTCACGGCTATCATTCACGATCCCTTATCTTTTGATTGAAGAGCACAATCTACGTGTGCTCGTTGTGGTGATTGCCCATCCAGCCTTGGCTAATATCAGAGGTCAGCCTCAGGGGTCAGTCCCTCTTTTCCACCTTGTTTTGAGACAGTCCGTTGTCCACTGCTGTGTACCCTAGGTTAGCTGGCCCTTGGACCAGGTTAGCTGGCCCCTTGGACTTCTCTTGTTTTGCTTTGCATCTCCCTTTGGCAGCCCCAGGATTACAGACACCACATAGCCTGCTTTTTATGTGAGTTCTGGGATTCAAATTCAGGTCCTCTCACGGAAGGGTTGCTTTCAGGGTCCCTTTGGTATAAAACCTAGAGTGGGTGCCTTCTGAGCTCCCCAGCTGCAGTGGGGAGGGGACCCAGGGAGGCTGGTTTAGTGTCCTGGCAGTATGCCTGTGCTGAGGTACAGGCTCTCGATGCCAGGCTCCTCTTCATTCTGGGAGCAGAGAAGCTGCACTCCTTTGCTCTGCCTCAGTAGACACGAGTGTCTAGGTTTAGACAAAGGCACAGGTCACTGCATCTGTGTTAGGAAGACCCTGTCAGACTTGGAGGCTCAGGGGAGTTAGAGATCTTAGTGGACATTAGTGAGTTTGCCTCAGTGCACAGTGGCTTCCTGGGGTCCTGGGGATCAAACTTGGGTCTTCAGGCTTGGCGGCAAGCCCCTTTACCCCCTGAGCCTCCTCATTGCTAGGGGTTTTTTATTTCCTTTTCAGCCTCTCCTCTGGGATCCGTTGCCTTCTCACCAAGCCTGCCTTCAGGGAAGAACTGTTGGGAACCTCTTAACTTCAGTTTCCTGGAAACACTCCTCATGTTACCCTGATTTCTTTTTGACAAGGTCACATGCGTCCCAGGTTGGCCTTGCACTTGCTATATAGCCAAGAATGATCTGGAACTACTGATTCTGCTAGGTTTGAAGGATCTAACCCCCATATCTGGTTTAAGTGATGCTGGGGATCAAACCCAAGGCTTCATTCCTGTCCTTCAAATTCTAACTGGAGCTGAGCCTGCTGCATGCACTTTAAATCCCAACACTTGTGAAGCAGAGGCCAACGGGTCTCTATCAGTTCAAGGCCAGCCTGGTCTATGTAGTTACAGGCTGGCCAAGACTACATAATAAGAGCCTGTTTCAAAACTTAATAAATAAATAATGCATATGTAAGTAAATAAAGATGATCACTCATTCTCTGTCTTTTAAGAGCTGTAGCCACTATGTGCTGATTCCCACCGACATGTTAGGAACTCTCTTACCATCCACAACTGTAGGTGACTTGTCTTTTTGTCTTTCCTGGCTGCTTTTCAGAGCAGCTTGCTGGGTCTGAGTGCGGCTTCTTTTGTTTCCCTGCCTGCTGGTGAACCCTGCGCTTTCGGCTTTAGTTCAATCCCAGTCTTACTGACTTTGGAAGATCTTGGCTTTCACCTCTTCACGATTTGCCCTCTCACAGTTCTTTCCTTGTGCAACTCCGATTGGTGGCATGTGAGTCTCCTTTTCTTTCTTAGGATTGTGTTCCTTTACTTTACATGTATGGAAATTTGGCTGTATGCATGTATGTGCACTGCATGCATACCCGTTGGATCTCTGAGAGAGGGGATTACAGAGGTTTGTTGAGCCACTGTGTGGGTGCTGGGAATCAAACTGGGTCCTATTCAAGAGTAAGTGCTATTAACCACTGACCCATCTTTCCAACCTCTTTCCTATTTCAAAAATGTTTTATTAGGAACATATGAATGTGTGTGTGTGTGTGTGTGTGTGTGTGTCTCTGTATGTATATATCTGTGTGTGTGTGCTCTCTCTCTCTCCGTGTGTGTATGTGTGTGTCTGTGTACCTGTGTGTGTCTCTCCGTCTCTCTGTGTCTGTGTCTCTCTGTGTATGTGTACATGTGTGTGTATGTGTATATGTGTGTGTGTATGTGTACCATGTGTGTATGTGTACGTGTGTGTGTACATGTGTGTGTACTGTGTGCATGTGTACATGTGTATGTGTACATGTATACATGTGTGTGCATGTGTGTGCATGTGTGTGTGTGTACATGTGTGTGCATGTGTGTACGTGTGGGTATGTGTACCGTGTGTCTGTATGTGTACTGTGCGTGTCTATATGTGTACATGTGTATACGTGTACATGTGTGTGTACATGTATACATGTGTGTGCGTATGTATGTGTACATGTGTATACATGTGTATACATGTGTGTACATATGTGTGTATGTGTGTACATGTGTGTACATGTGTGTGTGTGTATGTGTGTGTGTTTGCCACATATGTGCAGGTGCCTCCTGAGGCCAGGTATGACCCCTGGAAGTTGTATTCACAGGTGCTCATGAACCGTCTGATCCAGACCCTGGGAACTGAACTCCTGCCCTCTGCAAGAGCAGCAAGTGCTCTTTACCTGTGCCGTGTCTCCTGCCCAGGGCCATTAGTCTTCCAGTTTTAATGGCTTTTTCTTTGGAAAATAATTACTTTTATTTGATTTTATGTGTATAGATGTTTTGCCTGCATGCATGTCTATGCACTGCATGCATACTTGGTGCCTGCAGAGGCCAAAAGAGCGTGTTAGAGCCCCTTGGGATTGCAGAGAATTGTGCACCACCACGTAGGTGCTGGAAACCGAGTCCCAGTCTTCTGGATAAGCAAGTGCTCTTAGTTGAAAAGTCCTCTCTCCAGCACCTTTTTAAAAAAAATACAATATTTTAATCATTTTCTTGAGAATTTCATATGTGCGTACAATGTATTTTGACCATATTTACCCCCAACTGGTTTCTCCAATGTTTCCCAAATCGGCTCCTACTTCCTACCAACTTCATGGTCTGGATGGTTGGTTGGTGGTGGTGTTTTATTGAGTTTAGATGGTGCTGTCTGTGTAGTCATGGGACCTGGACCATCCACTGGCACATGGTTAGCCTACCAGTGGCCACAACCCTAAAGAAAACAGACTCTCCCTCCTCCAAAAGCCACCAGCTGTCCATAGCTGCTCAGCTAAAGGTGGAATGCACGCCGTGCTGGGGTACCGAGTGGCTCCATCTTGTTCAGGCAGTCGTAGCTGCTGTAGGTTCATGAATGCCTTGGTTCTGTCATGTCTAGAAGACACCAGTCCTGCTCTTTAAGATCCTTGAGGATGTCCCTGTGCCGCCTCACCTGTTTGCTGCTGGTGGATGCTGAGCTCCTACTGCTCTGGTGTGGATTTCCACTAGGAAGCAGCCAGCAGCCAGGCAGCCCTTTGCACATCTGTATGCCCCGGTTTAATTTTAGCCCCACTAACTGCCTTGCTTCCTGAGAGTTCAGTGAGACCTTTAAAGACTGTCTCAAGGTCAGTGAGATGGCTCAGCGAGTAAAGGCACTTGTTTCTAAGACTTGAGTTCTAACCCTGGAGCCTACTTGGAGGAAGCAAAAAACTGACTCCTTCAAATTGTTCTCCCAAGCTGCACACATGTGCACAGTCACACACACACATACACACACACACACACACACACACACACGCCACACAACACTCACACATAATGTATTTAAAAAAAAAAAAAGTATATGTTCAGTCCAGAGACTGGATTTAGCGGGATCGATCCTCTGGAAGGAGAAGCCCGATGGGTGGGGACATATTTCACGACTAAGTGTTTTGAAGACCAGACTCTGCCTACAAGAAGAACTTGCAGAAACAAGCCACCTGGTCCACTAAACGAAACCAGCGCTGGGTAAGTAAGCAGGGCCTCATTATGCACCTCACGGGAGGGGAGGGGAGATTCACGTGGCCAGTGTGTCTGAGGGGAGGGTTGGAGGGCCAGTGTATCCAAGTTTCCACCGTGTGCGAAGCAAAAGCATTTCTGAGCAACTGTTGGAAATCTATTTCAGCAGAGATAAACCATCTGAAATTGTAGACATTTTCAAGACCAACAACAAACAACACTTTATGTGCTTCCCAGGAGATACAGTTTTGTGTGCATGTGTGTGCAGGGTGGCGGACAACCTTGACTGTCATTCCTCAGGTGCCTTGTTCTTTACAACCCAGACTGTGTTGTGGGGATCTTGCCTGCTCCATCACTGGTCTGTCACTCCTCTGCACACCGGCCATTCCTCAGTGGCCACCTCTGGCGCAGATTAATGTTCACCTTGGCTACCCTTCCATCTAATGTATGGCTGAGTGAGCACAGGCCCCAACCACAAAGGAACCATTGCCCATGTGGTCCTGTTGTCAGAAAGGAAACCTGGTGTTCACACAGTAGCTGTGTACTGTCACTTCTGAGAGATGAAACAGGAGCCATGTCCACCACAGACAGGCTTTGCTTGTCCACCCAGGCTGTGGCATTTCGTTTCTAGAGCGCTGGGCTGGGGTACTCTGGGACCTTACCAGGCATAGAGAGTGACCAGCCTCCTGGAAGATGGGGAGAAACAGGGAGGGACAGATACAAGATCACCTGCCACCTATGAGCTGATTGACAAGTATCCACTTCCCATCTGATAAGCAGCTGTGGCAGCAGGGGGGGGGGAGTCTCAGTGTTTCTGCTGTGGGTACCTTTGCTACAGTGGGTGCCTTTGCTACAGTGGGTACCTTTGCTACAAGGAACGGTCTCCCTCCAGAGAGAGATGGAGAAAGCAGTAGATCCCCACCAGCTGGGACCACTTATGATTTTTAGTGTTCTTCCTGTTTGCAGTCAGCAGGGAATTCATTGACCCCTGTTATGCTGGAATCTCTGCTTTGCCTCCAGTGGTCCTCTCCGTGGGCCCTGGCTGACACCAGTTCAGGTCATAGGCCCTGTTCCTAGCGTGGAGTATTGGTTGCCCATACCTGCAAGAAGCAGCCAGATTCTCCAGTGTGGCACCTCTGCCCAATATGGGCCTAATTTGCACTGGGCTCTGTCCACTTTTCACTTAAAGACCTTTATGATGCCTCCCTGGTGTTAAGAGGGACATCTCATCCTGAGTACTTTGGCTGATCCTTCCTCCTTCCCTGTGTCAAAAGATGCTTCCTGGCCCAGGGGAGTCAACAGGAGCTCTCTTATGTAATGATAGATCACTCAAGATCCACAGGATTTGGGGGACTGGCTGACTCTTTCCTCGTCGATGGAAGTCACAGGGCTGGGAGGGTAGATGCACCATGCCCTGACTATGGCCTGACCCTGTGTTTTGGGGCAGCGGTGACCCTTGTAGCTTTGGCATAAAAGCCCCTCCCAGTTGTTTTGAATTATAATACAGAAGTCTATTCAGGATCCCAGAGACTGCAGGTAACTGAAAAACATGTGCATGAGTGTGAGTGTGAGTGTGTGTGTGTGTGTGTGTAACACACAAGCATGTGTTACATTTCTCCTATACATACCTGTGATTAGGTCTAATGAATAAACCAGGCACAGGAGAGCTTGGTAATAATAACAGCAAAGTTCAATTTTAACTTTTGTAATAAAATGAGCGTGTGGTCTCTTTAAGAATTCAAAAAACAATATTTGCAGACTTTTGTGGTTGATTGTAACTGGGAGGGAGAGAGGCAAAGCATGGGGAAGGGGGCTGTGGAACCCCCAAAGAGCACGGGGCCACTGTGGTTTTGGGGTGATCAGAAGGTAGGTTCTCTGCCTACAGGCAACAGGGTGAATTGGAAGGGGTCCCTATCATTCTCCTTAGGGACCAATTTATTGAAGGCAGGCCTGGGGCACGTTCAAGGGGAGGCTTCGATGGTTATTCTGTGCAATCTCTAATGCTTCCCCCCTCCTTGAACTGCCCTGAAAAGAGTCCACTCCATGGAGATGGTGGAAAAGGTGAGAAGGCACAGTGGTTTTAAGGAAGGTCACCATCAACTTAATGGAGAGAAAACAATTATACTCCTCCCGAATCGGGTTCATTAATGTCTCTGGAGAGGCGGTGACTTCACACCTCCACAGAAGGATCAATTTGCAGGCTTCACGGTGACTCTGGACTTTCAGGGAGTGGGGAACAATCTCCTCAGCTCAGCTAGGATCAGCTAGATGGGGCAGCTTCAGACCCTTCCGGGAAGAAAGCACAGACTTGCAAAAGCTCCTGCCCAGGAACGGAAAGCCCAGACCTGGCCCCTTTGTTCACCCGAGGCTTCTTTCTTAGCCCTGGGATGGGGGTAGGCGGTACTGGAGGCAGGTCTTGCCCCAGCTCTACACCAACTTTAGGATGAAGCTAACAGGGAGCATAGAGATTAAAGGGTGGAACCCGGCAACAGTCTCTCCTATACCACAAGTGTCTGCCTCTGCAGATACCACAAGGGTGGGATCTGCTGTTTAATGTGTGGCACTTGCTTTGAAATGCTTATGTTGAAATATAGGGACCCACTTTTTTTTTTTAGCTAAGTAAGAATAAGAGCAAATCGTATTATATATGAAGTATATGTGATTACATATCACAAGTGTGGGGTGTCATTCTGAGTATCTCAGCACACACCTGCACCCCAGGAATTCAGATCTCAGTCACCCACGCATATATCATCAGTCCACTGTGCAGCATTCAGAAAAGAGACCCGAACCCAGCTCAGGGCCCCCACAAGCTGTGCCTGTCCCTGTTTCCAGGGCTTCACACATGGCTTGTTTTCTCTCCCTGTGTGTGGTCGGCGGGCAGCATGAACTTGACAGCACCATCTTTCTCCCAGCCCCTGCGGATCTTGGTGAGTCTGTGGCTGAGGCAGGGCAGGAGGAAGAGGCCCTTAGCCAGGATGATCACACAAGGCAGCAGCAGCGTGAGTGTGAACGTGGGCGGCAGGTAGAACTTGTAGTGATTTTCCTCAAAGGCACGGGTCCAGCCGTAGGTGAGTGTGTGCATCGTGCTCAGCATCAGGGCCACGAAGCCCAGCGTGGACTGTGGAAAGAGAGAAGGCAGGAATGAGAGGACAGCCATTGAGAGCAGGGTTCAAATCCCAGCCCTGTGCCATCTTGGAGGAGTTGGTTTTCGCCTTCCACCATGTAAGTCCCAGGGATCAACTTCTGGTTGTCAGACTTGGCAGCAATCACCTTTACCACGTAGCCATGTTGTTGGCCCTGGTCACAATCCCCTCCCCTACTTCTTCTTGGCAGGGAGTCTTCTCTCTGGTCTACCCTCAAACTCCGTATGTAGCTAAGGATGACCTTGACCTCCTGATCTTCCCACCTTTCTCTTACAAGTGTTCTGTTGGGGAGAGAATCCAGGGCTTCATGCATGCAAGGCAAGCTCTACTCCTGAGCTGCAACCCAGAGCCCTCGGTTCTTCTGTATGATTGCTTCCTAAACTATCCTGGACTGCATCCCTGGCTGAAAACAGGAACCACACGGGAATAAAGGCATGTAAAGATTGACCCGGGCAGATCTGACGGACGACCATGCTTTCTGTCCTTTCTTTTGCTTCTTCTTTTCTTGCAACAATGCTTTTTGGAATTCTGATGACTCCCAGCAAACTTTTAAATGGAATTACCCTGAAGGAGCTTAAGAAAAAGCACTTTACTGATTTTATGTATATTTTATGTATATTTTCTTATATATTAGAATAGAAACAAGGTCTGTTGGCAAATCCAAACCAGAATTTTACAGATAATACCTAGCTGAGGTAAGGCTGGATTATAAAGGGAATTCATTATAAGTTTGTCTTAAGGAGAAACACAAGGTAGCTAGGTATGGTGGTGAGCTCCAGACAGAGGGAGAGCATCATTCAGAAAGTCATTCTTTGTGATGTTCCAGCTTAACATTACAACATGCATTTTCTAAGGGCTGCACACTGTCTTCATGGGCAGCTGAGCTTGATGTTAGGAATCATCCTTGCTCACTCTTCCACCTTGTTTACTGAGGCAGGGTCTCTCAGTCAAACCAGAGCTTGCTGATGAGCCTTGTCTCACCAGCCAGCTTGCTTAGGGTTCCCATCTCTACCTTCTGAGGTTGGAATTGCAGATAGCCCCCCATGCCTACGCAGCATTTATATGGGCTCTGGAAACCAAAACTCTAATCCTCAAGTTATGTGGCAAGCATTTTAGCCAAGGATCCATCTTCCTAGCTCTGTTCCCACTGCATTTTTGAAAGTCCAAGTAAAATACCCAAATGCAGCCAGGCAGTGGTGGCACATACCTTTAATCCCAGAACTCAGGTGGCCAGCCTGGTCTACATTTCGAGTTCTAGGATAGAGAAACCATGTATAGAAAAGTGCCCCTCTCCCCCAAAAAACCCCAATGCAATGAGACCCCCTGTCTCTTTCCATCTGATTTTATTTCTGAAAATCGATCAGTCAGAGGCTGGTTAACAACTGATGCTGCACTTTAATATCGCCCAGGAAGCTTAGGGGAAACACAAATTTCAGCCCTGCCCTCCACAATTCAGATTCAAGTGGTTTAAGGTAGAGCTCAGTTATCTGTTGTTTTTCAGAGTTCAGCAGATGATACAAATGTGTCACCAGGACTAAGTCACTAATTTTGGAAACTCTCTCACCCACACCCTTCTAGCTGGGGGTTGAGGAACCCACGAAGGCCCCCAGTGCCCAGGCTGGTTTATTGGTGAGGGCCCAGCTCTAGTTCCTCCAGTTTAAGAGCCACGGGCCACATGCAGGGTGGTGTTTCCTTCATGGTCCAATGAAGCATCAGTAAAAACCCACTCAGGCCTAGGATGTGGCCTCATGGGAGGCCCAGTATCTCTCCCAGGGATACATCCTGAAATGTCAGTGTTTGACCCATGTGGTCTTAAGCACTGAGGAGGGATGAGCATGCTGGCCCAGCATGGAGACCTACCCAGGGTCCAGCAACCACAGCCAGAGCTTCATATAAAATATCGCTTCTTTTCGTTGTTTTCTGAGTTAGTTCTGTGATACACGGGGCAGGAATCCTAACTTTGGGCTATTAGTTTCTAGCCAGGGTAAGCAGCCAGAAAGCCTTTAGATTTTCTAATCTTGCTGGGAAGTCTGGATGTTTTCAGAGGATTTGTTTTCCCTAAAATTCTCTTTGTCCTTGGAAACAATTTTTAAAATTTCTAGAGGACCAAAGGAAACTAGAAGGAAAAAGGTTGTCAAAGAGCCATCAATAACCCCAACCCCAGACACACACACAGCTGGGGCCATTTTTATTACACAGAAGCTTGTTAGCGATGGCACTCAATTACAGCATGAAGGGGATTTGGCCATCACTCACCAAGTGGGAGTCCGGCTGGCCCTTGTCATTATTCCAGGCAGTGGCTGCATCGAGCAAGGTCAGAGGAAGTGCCTGTAACTCAGGGACAGACCTTGGGGTTTCAAGGCTACACCCTGGTTTCTACACAGATGCATGATGTCCTCCTGGACACTTTACAGTGTTATAGTTTAACTGAATAGGGTGAGTCCAATACAGCTGATGCCAAATAAAAACAAACACCCCACCCTCAGCCAAACAAAAAAAGAAAAAGAAAAAAATTACAAACACAAATTGGAAACTTTGAAAACTGCTATGGCGGGCTAGGGATGTAACTCAGGAGTAGACTGCTTGCCTAGCATGGGATCCATCCCCAGCACCTCATAAACCCTGTAATCTCGGCATTTGGAAGGCAGAAGCAGGAAGATCAGAAGTTTAAGGTCATCCTCAGCTACATAGGCACCTTAAGGCTAGCCTGGGCTTCATGGGATCTTGTCTCAAAAAGGAAACAAGCAAACAAAGGAGTTGCAAACAAGAGTCAAAGGCTTGGCTAGCATGCACAAAGGCCCGGATTTCATCACAGTACCACAGATGTGTGTGATGGTCCATGCCTGGTCCCGGCACTTGGGAGTTGAGGCAGAAGGGTCAAGCACCCATTCAATGTTTTCCTTTACTAGCTCAACTCTGAGGACAGCCTGGACTAAATGAGACCCTGTCCCTGAAACTGAACGGAACCAAACCAAACCAAACTAAACTAAACCAAATCAGACCAAACCAAACTAAGCCAAACCAAACTAAACTAAGCGTAACAAAACAGCACCCAAATCATCTTAGAAGCAGAAGGTTAAATGCAGGCATATGGGATCTTTTAAGGGGATCAATATTTCAGTGGCTCTCAGATCAGCTAAACAAAGCATTCCAGGCCCAGGGGCTGGTCCAGGGTCTTTGGAACACCAATAGATTTCTAAATCCGATAGCTTCTCACGTGAACTTGACAAGAGTCAAGACGGCTAGACCTTACCTCAACCCCCACTCCTCTCCCCCTCCCCCTGGCTGTTATTGGGCACAGAAAGCCTGCATTTTACCTGTGTCCTACTCACAGTCTCGTCATGTACTGGGTGGGGTCAGGGACAGGCGATCAGACAGAAGCGCCAAAACATGGAGCTGAGTATCTGGTGGTGGACCGGAGTGGGGGTTGGGAGCTGGGCAATGGAACTGATCCTGTGTTCCTGCCACTGGAGGGCAGCATGCATGTTTCCAGGTCACCTAGACTTCCAGGCTGTCCCTGAGCATCTGAGCAGGGAGGCTTGACATCTGTATCTCTCAGGAAGTACTTTGTGGCTTTAGAACCTTCCCCTACTCCCATTGTAAACATTGTTGATGGTAGCTGACAATAAGAAATGTATTGTGTATTTCATATGCCCAGTGGACAGCCAGGCGTAACAGACAGAGAGAGAGAGAGAGAGAGAGAGAGAGAGACAGAGACAGAGACAGAGACAAAGACAGACAGAGACAGAGACAGAGAGACAGAGAGAGACAGAGACATAGGGACAGTAGCAGTTGGGAATTGGGTCTGTAGCATGCATATGTAGTCCCAGAGAGGAGGATCTTGAGCCCAGGAGTTTGAGGCCAGCCCTTGTAACACAGTGAGATCCTGTCCCCAACCAAAACAGAAACAAATAGCTGATGCTTTTCAGAGATAGTGGGGTGTGACCAGACACCCCAACAGGAGTAGCGAGGCTTCTCACCTGCCTCACAAACATTTCTCTTACAGCAGTCATTTCATTTTTTTCAGGAGTATAAAGTGTGTTTTGGGGCAGGGGCGTGATCTGCCCACACTTACAGAGCAGGTGGTGCTGAAACTGGCGTCAGGGGCCCCTGGCAGACCCTCTTCCATACTGGGGCCCTCAGGAGAGGGAGCTGAGGTTTCTGAAGCTAGAGCACAGGCACCAGACACCCACAAATGAAACTCTGCCTTTTCACTCGCTTCAATATGTAAAGCAAAGCATGACTTCTGAAGCCCTAGCTGGCTTTTGCTAACAAAATCAAATCCATAGGCTTCCTCCAGCAGCCAGAGCTGGAGCATGTAATCTACAGCTGCTTAAGGAAAGAACTTTCTGGAAAGGAAAGCGACCCACAGCCTGTTTTAATTGTGGCCAAACCACATACCCGGGACACTTGAGGCAGGAAGAGAAAAATCCGAGATTTGGGTATGAGACAAACAGGGATTAGTCCCAGATCAAGAAAAGTTCTTTCTTCCCCACCCTCTTAGGCCAGCGGTGCGTCAGTCCTGAGCCCTCCTCCAGGGGCCTTCTGGGAGAAGCACAGCCCTTGAGATTCACAGCCATGCTTTAAAAGCCAACCACAACTGTTTGGTTCTAAGGTACACTAAGGGTCCCTAGTCACGAAGAATTAATTCGGATTACATAAGAGCAGTATTCTGTCACTGTCCCTCTGAGTCCTTGTTGAACAGAGAAGCTATGACAGATATTAGTTGACAGTGGAGGTGGATATGAGGCTGTTCTCTGTCCTGATACAACTGGCAGGAACCAAGATGAGATAGCCTCCGTCCACCAGAGGGACGAGTTGGTCTACAGGAGCTGATCCTCCTATGCTTTATGAAGAATAGTGGGAGGTGTCCAGGGAGTTTGAGACAAGTCCCCCACGTGGGTCCCTTACAAGCTCTGCTCACCTTGATCCCAACTGCATCCTGGGCCTAGAGTGCCGCCCGGTGTGCAGTATATGCTCAGAGTGACCTCTGCCTTGAAGAATGCAAAGGAGACCCTTTCCCAGCATCATTGGCTCCCAGAATGTTGGCAGCTGTCAGCTGAGAGACAGCATCAATGTGGCAATGTTCACAGATACCTGGTTATCAGAAGTCTGTGTGTATAAACTACACTAGAATCTCCAATGTGCCAATGTATACCGTGACTCTCTTAGGGGCAGTAAATCCATAATTATTGGAGGACTATCATTGTCTGTCTGTCCATCTGTCTACCTAGCACCATCAATTCATACATGCACTCGTTCATCTATCTGTCTATCATCCATTCATACACCTATATTAACATGAATCCACTCATTATCTATCTCATCTATTTGCCTGCCTATCTATCTATCTATCTATCTATCTATCTATCTATCTATCTATCTAGTCTATCATCTATCTTATCTATCTATCTATCTATCTATCTATCTATCTAGTCTATCATCTATCTTATCTATCTATCTATCTATCTATCTATCTATCTATCTATCTATCTATGACAGAGATTGTAGCATGAGTCTTGCACTCTTGGCAAGTACTCTACCTGTAAGTGACACCCCAGTCCTCATTCTTTTTTTCTCTGGATTTGTCCAAGGAACAGCACCATTTAGGACACACTGCTTGATCCCATCACACAGCAAGTCTCACACTTAGCTCCCAGCGCCCCACATGGGGTCAGAGCACAAGTTGAGCTGAGGGTGTGTGCTGGCAGAATTTCTAAGCTAAGTCACAGCTCACTGTGTCCCATGTACACCAGGACCCTCCAATGACTCTGTACGGAAGCACCGTGTCCCCTGAGTAAGTTCAGCCCAAGTTTCACGCTCTGTCCTCCATTCCTGTCAGAGCCTCTATATGACAGACTTCCCAGATTCAGAAAGATTAACTTGTCCTGAGCAAACTGAAGCAGGATCAGGAGGCTGGGAGACCCTGCAAGGTGGGAAGTTCTCAGCACCTGACCCAGTGCCCTGCCTATGACCAGGGCCAAGCTGCAGCTGGCTCTCAGGGGGAATCTGCTTTACCTGCATGAAGCTGAACTCCTTCCAGTTGAGCGAGTTCGCAATGGATGGGAGCGAGGTGATCGCCAGCAGTGACAGCATGCCCAGGGCCAGCACACCCAGGGACAGGTATATTTCCATCCGCCAGACTTCTTCTTCAACCCAGAGGTGGCTCTTGTTGGCCAGGACCTGACAAGAGGAAAATCATGAGCGCTGTAGCCAAGGCTGGCACCCTAGAACACATGTGACTAAGCACCAAAGGACAAGAGAGTCAAAGTTATGTTCACGCTCTGCTGGACAGCTAACATGTACCAGGCACATGGAAGCCATTAACTGTGGCTGCAAAGATGGCTCAGCAGTTTAAATCACTTGCTGCTCTTCCAGAGGAGCCAGGTTTGGTTCTCAGCACCCAAGTCAGGCAGTTCGCTACCACCTATAACACCTACTCCAGGGGCTCTGATCCCCCTCTTTTGGCCTTGCACTCATGTGTACATACTCACACACGGACGTACACATGTAAATAAAAATATGTCTATAAGCTGGGTGGTGGCAGTGCAGACCTTTAATCCCAGCACTTGGAAGGCAGAGGTAGATATATCTCTGTGAATTTGAGGCCAGTCTGGTCTACAGAGTGAGTTTCAAGCCAGGACAGAGAAATCCTATCTCTAAATAAATAAATAATCTTTTAAAAGTTATTACTCTCTTGAATACTCCTTAAGATAGAGATCACTATGTACCCATTGTAGGGATCACGGAAATAAGACAAAGGCTGAGTTGCTTTCTCAAGTCATGGCTTTCTTCCTTGGTGCTGGCCAAGCATAAGGGTCACCTCAGCTAGAGGGTAAGAGATCAGAGAGTTTGACAGGATACACAGACCCTCCGCTAGGCCTGGTGGTGCTTGCCTATAATCCCAGCACATGGGAAGCTGAGTCAGGAGGATCATCGGTTCAAACCTAGCCTGGGCTACACATTGAGACTCTGACTCATATCTCAACCCCCACCAACCAAGGAAATTTATGTTCTCCAAGCAAGCCTGTACCACACTGTTTCCCAGAACCACGGAGCAGGACATGGAAAGGAACGGTTTCAGGGCCATATCCCTCTCTATGGAGCCATAGCTCTGTCAGCTGCCTTCCCTCCCAGTCTGTTTCAATCTGCTTCATTACTGGCTCGAGCTCGGGACACCCAGTGACACTCAATGAGATCCCCTCCCTGCCATCTCAAAACTCTCAGACCTCCTTCCCACATGTCCTCTCTGAGGCACATAGTGCTGGCTTGACTGTTGCCAGGTAATGGACTGACATCCCTTCGCCAATTCAGAAAGCACTTAAGAAGTCCATACTGTGTGCTGAACCCTAAGAACATGTTCTGTCATAAGTGGTGTCTCCCACTGAGCTGCAGGGACACAGGTATATCAGGGATGCTCTACCGACCCCTAGGTCTCCCTCGTCACCCACTGGCACTCCCTGACCCAGCGCTGGCATGGGGAGGAACTTAGATCAAGGTCTTTCCATTAGGCTGTCATCCTGTCCCACCTCAGCCCTGAATACTTGTGCTTCAATCTACCATCAGAAAAGCAAAAGCCTCCCCCAAGAACAGAGGACTAAGCAGGCTGCTCTCTGCCTCTCCTAACAGAGTGAGTCAGTGAGTTGTGTGTGTGTGTGTGTGTGTGTGTGTGTGTGTGACTACTTCAGCAGGGAAAAAAACAAACCAAAAACCTAAAACTCACATAAGCCGTTACTGGCATAAAATATTAAAAATGAATCCAGGGGCTAAGCAAAGATGGCTGTGAAGCCTAGAAACTAAAGAAACCAAGAAAATGCCATCTATGGCCACTCTGATGGCCTGGCTTCTTGTTTTTTTTTTTTTAAAGACAGGGTCTCATGTAGCTCAGGCTGACCTCCAACTCACAATGTAGCCAAGGATGACCTTGAACTCGGATCCTCCTGCCCCCACTTTGCAAGTAAGTGCCATAACCTCAAGCTTGCACCACACTGCTAGGTTGAAGGTGGTGCTGGATGGAACCCCGGGCTTTGAGCATGCTAAGCAAGCATTCAACCAACTGAACTGTTCCACCAGTTCCCTCCTGCCCCCGCCCCCTGCCCCCCACTCTGTATTATTTTAGGATAGGCATCTTCATATTGGTATCTGAAAGCCATGAATGGACCAGGAGCTGGGAGACCTGCTTCTTTCCTGGCCACCAGTCATGTGGGACTTTGAAACACCATCTCTGGACCTGAGTTTCTTTACTTGACAGAGCTAAACAAGCTGGGATTTTGCAGATAACTACAATGTGGTAAGATCAGCCAGAGCAGCGTTTGCTAGTGGGGAGAGACTGACCTGACCTTGCAGAGGGCACAGGTCCTTGCTGTAGCAGCCCCCAGACAAGACTGACTCATGGCTGGTGGTGGTGGCTAAGCAAGTCATCTCCACGTGGTCTGCTGTTCACTCATTACTCATCTGCTTGCTGAGCTCAGGTGCTTAATATCACAAATCCGGCTTTGTATAACTGCAGTGTAGTCAACAGTGGCTTGCAAAACTGGTAGCCCCACCCTCCACCCTGCAGTGATGATCAGGAAAGAGCAGGGAACATGCCTGGGAGTCTGAATGTTACAGAATGTGGAATTTGGCAAGTAGGCCAAGCTGCTGGTCAGAGAGCACAGGGATCTGGCTGTCTCTGCTGCCTCCCCAGCACTGGGAGGACTGGCAGATGCCATCACTCCCAGCTTTTTATATGGCTTCTGCGATTGATCAAACTCAAGAGTCTCATGCTAACAAGGCAAGTCCTTGGTTGGATGACTCTCCCCAGGCCCACAGTCAGCTAAATGTTATCTTTCTCTGGTGGTCCCATGCTGGTTAGCTTTGGAATGAGGAAGACAGGGGTCAAATGTTGCTTTTCACCTTGACTTCTGAGTAATCTGGAAATGTATCTCTACGAACTGCACAGGCAAGTCAGAAAGCCGTGCCAGTGGCAGTTAGAGATAGTAATGATGCTCTCAGTAAACATGGTCATGAAGGCTTTGGCCTTCCAGTCTGCACTGTCTTGGGATTCAAGGAAATCTTGGAGGGGTTTCCTGTGCTCATGTTAATGTTAATGTGTCCTCTTCCCACAAGGCCCTGCAGCAGCCAGTGTGAGCAGTGGCCACAGGGAGGCACTCTCTGAGGTGGCCAACAGCAGACAAGGATTACTTGATCCGATGTAAAAAAAAAAAAAAATCTGGACATGACACATGCTTGTAACCCCAGTACTGGGAAAGCAGAGACAAGTGGCACCCTCAGTCTCTCTGGCCAGACAGCTTAACCCACTTAACAAGTTCCAGGCAAGTGAGAGACCCTGACTCAGAAAACAAAACAAACAAAAGTACCCCAAACAGCAAGAACAAAAACCAAGGTAGAGAGTGCCTAAGGGTGGTTTGAATACACTTGGCCCATGGGAAGTGGCACTCTTAGGAGGTGTGGCCTTGTTGGAATGGGTGTGGCCTTGCCAGAGGAAGTGCATCACTGTGGGGGTGGGCTTTGAAGGCCTCTAGTGTTCAAGCTCTGCCTTCTGCAACATGATATCTGCTTGGACACTGCCATGCTTCTCACCATGATGTTAATGGACTGAACCTCTGAAACTGTTCTGTATAAAAGTTACCTTGGTCATGGTGTCTCTTCACAGCAATAAAACCCAAGCTAAGACAACAACCTGGGCTGTCTTCTGCCTCCACCTGCACAGGCGCATACAGTTATGTTCATACATATGCATGTGTACCTGAACACAGATGAGCATGCATATACACACAGAGAAAGGAAATTAGGCAGTTGGGATGGGGGCAGTGGTTTTCTTTGTGCACCGGGAGCAGGTGGGCCTTTTCCTCCTCTGCTCTACCTGAACACCTGCCAACTCAGCAGAGAGGGCTAAACACCCAGGGCTCCAGCCCCTGCACCCACCATCTCCAGAGCAGGACACTGTCTGAAGCCCATTCAGTAGTAGTACAGGGTTCCCACACCAAGAGAGCTCCCCCTGTTTTAGAAGAAAATATCAACCTGGACTTGATGGTGGAGGTCTGTAAGCTCAAGTACCTTAGGACGCTGAGGCTGTGGGATTACAACTTCTGGGCCTCAGAGTGAGCCCAAAGATATCCTAAGCAACTTAGTGAGACCCTGTCTCAATATTTAAAATAAGAATACCAAAGCAAAGCAAAAAAAGGTTGGGATGTAACTCAGTGGTAGAGCTCTTAATTAGCTTATGGGAGATCCTGGGTTTTATCCCTAGCAATGATAAAACAACAGCAGCAGTGAAAGCAGCAGCAACAGTACAGAGCATCTCCATTTTTTGATAGGGTTAATTTGGATCTCTGGAGTCTAGCTTCTTGAGTTCCAAAAGAATGAACACAGTATGTACTCACTGATAAGTGGTCATTAGCCCAAAAGTTCGAAGTACCCAAGAGTCACTTCACAGCAACCATAGGACTGAGCGTGGGGTCCCAGATGGAAGACTTGGAGAAGGGACTGAAGGAGCTGAGGGAGTTTGCAGCCCCATGGAGGGAGCAACAGTGGCAACTGGCCTGAGCCCCCGGTGCTCTTGGAGACTGGACCACCAACCAAAGAATACACATGGAGGGACCCATGGTGCTGGCCACATATGCGGCAGAAGAGGGTCTTGTTAGCCATCAGGGGGAGGAGAGGCCCTTGGCCCTGAGGGTGTTAGATGCCCCAATATAGGGGAATGCCAAGGAGGGAAGACGAAAGTGGGTGGGTGGGTGAGGAGGGAATACCCCCATAGAGGCAGGGGGAGGGGGAGGAAATGGGGAGGTTCCAAAGGGGAGATCTGGAAAGGGGAAAACATTTGAAATGTAAATAAAGTATCAAAATAAATAAATAAATAAAATAAAATAAAATAAAACAGTACAGAACATCAAAACCATTAACACTAAGAAAGATGAAGACTTATGCATTGGGACCCCAGGACAAAAGAGCTTGACACTTGTATTGATTGCTCTATTTGTACTGATTAGTTACACTATTTCATTATTTTGTTTTTGAGACAGGATCACATGTAGCTCAGGCTGGCCTCCAACTCAGTAAATAGCCAAGGATAGCCTTCAATTTCTGATCCTCCTGCCTCCACCTCCTGCGTGCTGTTCCTACAAGCATTCGCCACCACCACCTCCAGTTTCTGTGGCGCTGGGACTCAAAGCAGGGCTTCACACACATGCAAGCACTCTCCTGGCTGAGTCACACCCCTCCCCCTCCCAGCCCAGTCTAGGTTCAAACCAGTGATGAGTCTGGGGCTCTGGCTGTCAGGCCTCTGTGCCACTGCATACCAGCTGAAGCCTTTCTTACTCATACCTGTGGCATCAGGGCCTTACAGAGCAAGTACCTGGTGAATGAATGAATGAATGAATGAATGAAAGAAAGAATGAAAGAAATTCTAAGATAATTTACTCAGCTGTTAGCTTAGTTTGTTTTTCTGCAGAAAGTAATACATGAATGAATGAATGAATGAATGAATGAAATTCGAAGATAATTTACTCAGCTGTTAGTTTGTTTTTCTGCAGAAAGTAATACAGACACCAGCATGGCTCTAGTATAGAAAGGCCAGTTCTAGTTCCCAACACTGCTGTGTGTCTTCAGTCTAGTTACATAACCTCTCAGTGCCTTGGTCTTTCTCATCTGTAAAGATCAGTATAGTATGGCACTTGCCTTAAGGAATGAGTGGGGGAAGGTACAGAGGAATCCTCCACAGGTTTGCACATCTCTTCTAGTGTGCCTGGAGCACAGCGAGCTCCTTTGGAAGAATTCATGACTATTATTTTTTCCCTTCTCAGTTCCAGCCAGGACCTCGCTCCTCTGCCTGCATCTGGTGCTTCCTCTCCTAGCAAAGCCTGAGCCCACAGAGGCCGTGCCAGGTGCCTGTAAGAGGGAAGATGGGGGCCTCAGAGAAGCCAAAAGCAGGGAAGCAGGAACCTGAGGTGGGCAGGGGAGGAGGCCTGTGGTCCAGCATCAGCGTGACCTCACTCCTGTGTCCTCTGTGGCTCTTGGGGAGCATGTCAGGGAGGAGCCTTGCCTCATGGGGTCCCTGCACCCAGAGCAGCTTCTGGAGGTAGAATGAGGGTGGGTGAGGTGTGCTTTGTTAGCACTGAGCAATTCATGTCCTACAAGAACAGGATGCAGGATGCAGTCAGCAACCTGGGGCCCAAGGCTGACAGAAAAAGAAAAACAGAGTCATGTATAGTCCTGAGCTTGGAGCTAAGAGTAGAGAACTGAGCTGGAAACCAGACGAGATGTCAGACTGCTTCTGTGTGCACCACTGCCTGCTGATGCTACTGTTACTACTCTCTTGGCTCAAGGACCTCCACTGTCCAGGAATCCATTGGGCAAGGTGGTGCCATATGGCTTTCTTAAATGAGTGAATGGGACCACAGCTAGGTTAAGGATGAGAGCTGAGGTGGTATCTCAGATGGGAAAGTGTTTGTCTTGAAAGTATGATGATCTGACTTTGAATCCCAGAATCCATGAAAAAAAAAAAGCTGAGCATAAGTTGGGAGATGGGTCAGTGGGTAAAGTGTTCGCCACAAAAGTGTGAGATCACGCACATGTTTGCACACAGACACATGCACACAGTTGACGCCAACCCAGACCCACCTTACAACTCCCCACCCAGACACCACATCCGTTCCTTCAGCAATTCTGCGTTCTTGACCTTAAAACGGGACTTCAATATTCCTGCCGCAGCCTCTCATCCCACCCCATGCCCCCATGGCCATGCATGTGGGGGCATATGAGCCACCTTTGGGGTCTCCAGTGTCTGCCTTTGACCCCTCTTGTCTGTCTGGAGTCTCTTACCAGCCAGTGGCCAGTCAAAGCATCAGACAGATCCTTGCCCCTCAAATCTGAACGCCTCCCTGCCTCCATTTGCCTCTGGCCTGATGCTGAGGCTCCTCCCCAGCCTTCCGGGCCCCAGGTTTGACTGCTGACTCCACGTCTTACTCTTAATACGCTTCCTTGGCTGTAGCTCCCCAGCGACCCAGCTGCTTTGAAAAGGGCTGTTCTTGCTGTCCTCGGCCTATGACAGGTAGCTTGCCTCTGATCATACGCCACCCAAGCAGCAAAGCCTTTTTACCACCTTTGGAATGTACCCATGACTGGGACATAGCTCAGTCTGTAAAGTGTGTGTCAGGCAAGCATGAGGATCCGACTCAGTCCCTTGGAAGCCAAGTTTTAAAAACTGGGCATGCTGGTGTGGTATCTGTAATCCCAGTGCTCAGAAGATGGAGACAGGTGGACACCAGCGGCCACTTATTCAGGCAGCCTAGCCTACGTGGTAAATTCAGGACACTGAGAGGCTGTTTTGAAAAACAGTGGTGTGGTTGGGTGATGGCTCAGTGGGTAATTTCACTTATTGTGCAAGCCGTGACATCTGACTTCAGAACTCCAGAGCCCACATAATGCTGAGTGCTGCAGTAGACATCTGCAGTCCCAGCACTTGTGGAGAGAAGGGATAAGAGACGGGTAAGTGCCCAGAAGCTTGGGGGACAGCAAGTGTAGGGTTCAGAGGCCAACGAGAGTGGACCCTGCCTCAAACAAGGTAAGGGCCAACTCTAACCTCTACAAGTGCTCCATAGCAGGTACATACCCACACTTACAGGCAGCATCAGGCACACCCATGAACACACACACACACATGCACACGTGTGTGCACTGACCCCCTCCACCACTCGCGCACACACACATACATTGGCACCTCTCTCCCTGCTATGTCTTTTCCTCTTCGGTGCTCAAGAACTTTTAAGTACTTGCTCTCCCTTGGCCTTGCCTTGTTTAAGTCTGCATGAGTAAGGACAGACACACTGGTGCCCAGCCAGCTCATAGGGATAGCAGTGGGTTGTACCTGCTTCACAGCCAGATTGACCACTTCGTAGCGGTGGGAGCGGCGCAGTGGCAGGCAGAAGCTGTAGAGCGCATGCAGCATCGCGAAGAAGAAGCTGAGCAGCCCGATCTGCTTGCGATGCTGCAGCCAGTGGTCCAGCCAGTCTGGGAAGCGCTGGTACTTGGTCCCCCTCCTCAGCTGAAGAGCAGCTGCCAGCACACCAGGCAGGTACACCAGGGACAGCATCACGTAAGCCACACAGGGTAGTGTGGTGTTGACCACAGACAAGGGCATCTTGTAGAATTTGTTCTCATCTTTCCGAATGTATGGCTGTAGAACATCCCGGATGAAGTTGTAGGCATAGAAGCACACAAAGAGCCCCAGTGCCAGGAGGGTGGGCACCTTCCAGGACGGAAGGAGGCGCAGAGGTATGGCTTCTACTTCCCGGGCTGAGGCCAGGGATCCCATGTCCAGGGGTGTGAAACCCATGGCGCGCGCCATGTCTGAGATGGTGCGCTTGGCCTCCAGCTGGTCACCACAGATGAGCACCTGTAGGAGAGAAGGGGACAGTTGTCCAGAGTCACAGGTGTGGGCATGGCTACGGTGATCACCAGGGTCATGCTCCTCAGTGAGGTGAAGAAACTGAGGGGCAGGTACCGGTTCCCATAAGTGGCCAATTGATGGTACAAGTGGAAGTGCAAGATGGCTCTGATGCTCAGCCCAAGGATGTTCCCAGAGGCCCTGTGACCTCCCCTTGAGACCCACCATGGGAACAGACAAAGCTGTCCCTGTAGGTGTTCAGCTCAATGGCATCGCTGTCATGCTAGTAGACAGGTAGCCCCCATCACCTTGGGAACAGCTGCTTCTGGGGGTTAAGTGCTGAGTGACCACATCTTACATGTGGTCCCTGAATGTGTAGCAGCAATTGCAGATGCACCCTTCAATACAGAGGTATTCTCTATGAGGCTATCCCTTGGTTCCACAGAGACCTCAGTCCCCAGTACTGCCTGCAGTCTCAGCTTGTAAGTCCACTGTGCCTCCTGAGCTCTAGTGGAAGACACATTGGTGTCTTCAAGTCCCCAAGAACCTTGAGGGCCCTTGTTGACACAGCTGAGGTCCATCTAGTCTCAAATAGTAACTGGGCAGTTAGTCTGTCTGTGGAGTGATATCAGTCTCCTGCACAGCCTACAGGTTAGTATTATGACACCCATCTTTCAGATGAACAGACTGAGGTCTCAGAGCCTCATTTTTGTTGTTGTGGTGGTTTTTTAACTTTGGTTCCTTTGCAGGTTGTCAAATCAGCCTGAAGTGTCTGCTTTCCGAGCCTGTGTCTAAAGCCAGCTGAGGGCCTTAGATGTCTCCAGCAAATCTTCTTGCTCTGTCCCCTCCAAGCCCTCTGTCCTAGTCAGCTCTAGCTATCAACATGGCTATTAAGTCACCTGAGGAGAGCCCAATTAAGGAATTGCCCAGATCTGATTAGCCTATGGGCATGTCTAGGGGGTATTGCCTTGTTAATTGATGCAGGAGGGCTTAGCCCACCATGGGCGGCGCCTTTCCTAGGCATGTAGTCCTGAGCTTTGTGAGAAAGCATGTTAACCATGAGCCTGAGTGAGCCAGCAAGCAGCGTTTCTCCATGGTTTCTGCTATGCTTCCTTGGCTGTGAGTGAGTTCCTTGCACAGAGGCGATGCTTCATGGGATAGCAGACTGGCCTGGGTTCTTACCCTGACTTACTACAAGGATGGACTGTAACCTGTAAACTGAAATAAACCAATTTGCTTTCAGATAGTGTTTTATCACAGCAAAAGAAATGAGAATAAGTTGTCTCATTCTATCCTCCTTTCTCTTTATCCCACTGAACCTGAAGCTTGCCTTTCTTCCTTTAGACTGGTTGGTTACCGAACTTCAGAGGTCCCTGTCTCTCTTCCCTCCACCCCCACCTCCCCAAGCACTGGAATTACAGCCACCACATCCAGTTTCCTTGTGGATGCCAGGGAGATAAACTTGGGTTCTAATAGTTTGATAGCACGTAATTTTGCCCACTGTGCCATCTCCCCAGACCCAAAATATCTCTCCTTTGACTCCCAAGCCAACAGCCATCATCTTTTCCTCCTTTTTCTGAGGAAGCCCAGTTCCCATCTCAAAAAGAACATGGATCCCATGCCTATATAAGCAGGGTTCAGATTCCAACTCACCAGCTCTGGGTTAAGATCATTAATGTCTCCAAGCTTCAACTTCCTGCTGTGTAAGATGAGATTTTTACAGTGGCGTGAGGGATGCTGGCTGCCATGCCCTAGCACCTACCTGCCTGTTCCCATCTCTTGGGCCAGCCTGTAGGGCCCAGGCAGAGATGACGTTGAAGGCCTTGACCACGGTGCAAGCAGGGAAGAGTGAGGCCAGGTATTCAGCATTAGACTGGCGGTGCTGAAGATGCTCCTTCTCCGTGGGGTTGCTCACATCCACTAGAATCTTGCCAGCCAACTGGTCCCCAAGGCTGCACAGCGAGGAATAGTGCTCCCGGAACACAGCTACAAAGATGACTTCTGGACAGCTCACCGCCTCCTCCTGGAAAGTCACCTGGGCTAAGGCGGGGAAGAGGCCAGCCGTGCGTTTGGGGTTACGGCTCCCCACCACCACACTGAAGCCAGAGCCCACTAGGCGTGTGGCCAGGGAACGGGCAAAATCCCCGCTGCCCAGGATGCCCACTTTGGGGGCCTCCTTGGGGATCTCAGCCAGATTGCCATCACTGTCAACCAGGCGGCGACTGATCAGTGGTTTGTCCATCTCCCCTGACATAGCAGTGCCTGTAAGGGAATGCAGAGACTGGGTCACTGGAGGGCTCTCAGGGTCCTTGGTCACTGGAGGACTCCCAGGGTCCCTGGTCACTGGAGGACTCCCAGGGCCCCTGGTCACTGGAGGACTCTCAGGGTCCCTGGTCACTGGAGGGTTTTCAGGGTCCCAGGTCACTGGAAGGCTCCCAGGCACCTGGTCACTGGAGGGCTCCCAGGGTACCTGGTCACTGGAGGGTTCTCATGGTCCCTAGTCACTGGAGGACTCCCAGGGTCCCTGGTCACTGGAGGGCTCCCATGTACCTGGTCACTGGAGGGCTCCCATGTACCTGGTCACTGGAGGGTT